>CM040121.1:305615229-306815229 GCA_022559845.1 Amorphophallus konjac
ATGCTCATGCAGGTCATGCGAGATATAGAAATCGAGAACTATAATAACACGAGATAAATTCAAGATCTATAATAAACAAACGAGTAAGTAAGATGCTAGATAACCTCATGAAGACTAAGGACAATGACAATCAAGAGAGTATAGCAAGAACTTTCATGTCAGAACATCAAGTACTTCTCATAATGAGGAAACAATAACTATCATCCCTCTATGACGAACAATATCACGAGGGTGGTTAATGAAACTAGCACAATATTCTCTTTATGACGACATTATCATGAGAGCTTTCATGTAACTAGCACTGTGGAGGATTGCCAAGACACTAAAGGAATATCACGACAATATGATAACCCCTCCAATAAGGCAATTCAAGATCTTTTCATGATGAACAATAAGTTGTGGAAAGATGCACTATGATGGCAATTACTCCCGATCATCACTATCACGAAAGCGTTTGCACATCTAGCACTACATAGGATTGGCCAATGAACTAAGGGGAAAATCACAACGTTATGACCGCCCCTCATGGAAATAGCACTAGTTAGTATTTGGTCGCACACTTAGGAGTTCTCACGACTGTATGATTGCCCCTAAATACCAATAACCGAGTTGGTGAATGCCAGCACCCGATCATCATATACTGGTAACGTTTGGACTTTGCCTCGCCCAATAGGGTCAGATCAGGACCCGTAGCATTTAAAATAATTTAAGGAAATAGAAAATATGATAATTAGGAGAAAAATATAAGGATTCTAAATATATATTTTTTATAATTTTCTGTTGCTTATTTTAATAGATATGAATTTTTAAAGCTATAATTACAAGATATATACATATATAGATATATATATATATATAATTTGACGACCCTTTTGTACGTCGTCAAAAGGATTGGACGACTATACACATGTCATCATTTTCAAAATTTGTCAAATTGTGTCAATGCTTTAGTCCTCTCATTTCCCGACTTAACCACGTCAGAATCGAGCTTATAATATACCGAAATGACCGGCTCGAAAAACTCTACCTAATCAGACGTTCAAAATAATTTTTCGTCGAGAGACGGGGGATCTTGAGATAGGGGGCATAAAAAATGATGCAACCACTTTCACTACCTCGATCTCCACTCCAATAGTACGCCCATAAATTTTCATGGCCAAACGATACTCCGATACCCATGAACAACTATTAATGCTAAAACTCATAACTAACATTTATACAATTGACGACTGTTCGTTCATCAAATTTCAGAATTTAATCAAATGACGACATGGTGGCTGTCACCCTTTATACTTATAGCGCCCTTAACAGTAGCGTCATTTTCAGAAGAAACGACATACATCAAGCCGTCATTTTTATTTTTCCCAGAATTCCACTATGAACAGTAGCACTTTTCCAATATGAATATTTTTATGACAATATATATATGGATAGGTCAAGAAAAATAGCAAGATTCCAAAACTCTATTTATGCATTAAATCAGATTATTGGTTACATAATTATTAAATTTTTAACATGTGAAATTATTAAATCAAATGGAAATTGACGACTGTTTTGATGGGCGTCAAAAGGAATTAGCGCCCTGATGAGGGTCGCTATTTACAAAAAATTGCAGAACTTCTTCAAACTCAGCGAAGATTACATGTGTGAACTATAATCATGATTCATATTGTTTGGGCTACGAAACTTTGAGATAACCTACATGTTCTATACATCTAGCATGCTAGTTGTTTTATAATTATGCTTGGGAGATTGCCTACCTCTGTTTGCTCTAACAGATGAAGAACGAAGTAGCACGTCCAATGGTAGGGGAAGAAGCCCTTTCTTCTTCTTCTTCTTCACTGCCAGAACAACGTCAGCTGCTCGCAGCAGAGCAGGAAGAATAAGGGGGGAAGAAACCCTCTTTCACGCACAGCACACAATAGAGGAAAAAGAGGAGGAAGAAGCTTTGCCATAGCAACGACTGCGGTAGTTCTTCTGTCAACGGCAGCAACCGCAACTTCAGTAGCTACACTCGCCCATGGAGGAAGACGAGGATGACGCACTCTCAGCACGAGCATTCGAACGGCAGTAGCAGCATTAGCGCCTTGCCATCACGGGGTTCATATTTATAATACTCTCAAGCCTTACTAATCCTTGACAAAGTATGCGTCCTACTAAGATTTAAATTCCCTCGTTTTGATCATATCCCTTATTCACAGCCACCTTCCCTAGTTCGATTAAAACCCCGATCTCTCATTCAATGCTTTGAACATGAAAGGGCATGACTTAAAACCTTATAATAATAGTATTTATATATATACACCCTAAAAAGCCATTTCGTGCCCTAGTTCTTTTCCCCATTCAGAGTCTCAAGGTCCATTAACAGAGTCCATTTCACATTTTTAACTCTACCGAGTTGGGCAATGGTCTTGTACATGTGTTCAGCCTTATGCGTTACCAGGGCCCACTATATATATATATATATATATATATATATATATATTGGGTTGGTCATTAACATGTGATAGTTCTTTATCTGTTATATGTTTAGTCAAGGGAGCCCGTCTAAGCTACGTAAGATCTCAACATTGGGTTTAGGATAAAGGCCTTTAGAGTCACATTGGGTCATGTTGAGTTCTAGTGGGGCCCTTTTTGCCTTAATATTAATTGGGTTTGGGTTTTAACGTGGGTGCTCATCTTTGTATTAAGTGTAAAACCTATTATCAGTTAAGGCCCATTAATTCATTTCAAAGCCCATGTACAATCTACATCTATATTTATATATATTTATACATACATTCCAAGGTTCTTAAGCCCCTACACCAAGTCTACTAATCGAACCCAATGTTTATACATGGATAAAGGTATGTGGGTGAGTAGGTGTCTTAGCCCATTATTATATAAGCTTTAACTAATTTATTTAGTAGACTCCATATTCATATGAGCATTGTTTCCTATATCTTTATTTATTTTCTTACGTTATTAATTTTTTGTTATTCGCATCGGGTATCAGAGTCAGGTTCGATCCTATGAAAGTTTATATATTTGTACGTGTATAAATATATTTTTGGAATGAGATTCCTTCTAAATACTTAAAGTTGCATTTTCAATTTAAGCCATAAATAAATAAAGGGATATGTTCAATATCTATTTCTTACCTATTTATTTATACCTTTATTTGTGCCCATTTATTAACATTTAGGCTAAATAACTATTTTAGCTAATTATCACTTTTCCTTTATCAAAATTTTAATTCTCATAATTTTCTATGACTAATAATTATAATTATTTTTATTTATTCTCTATTTAAATTTCTGGGGTGCTACATTACCTAAAAATCATTGAAAATAAACTGGGTGAGCGAACGCTCAGTAGGACTTAATATCTCAAGCTCCAAGCTAACTTTAAGTGAATTATAATTTAATCATATTCATGCTGGTCATGCAAGATATAGGAATCAAGTACTAGAATGGTACGAGCTAGAACAATAAATCTGAGATAACTAAAAATCATAAAGACAAGTAGGCAAGATGATTGATACATTTATGAAGTGTAGAGACAATGATAACAAAAGATTATAGCAAGAACTTTCATGACGAGATATCAAGTACTTCTCATGATATAGCATTCACGAGGTAACAGTAGCAATCTTCTCTCGATGATGAGTATTATCACGAGAGCGGTTAATGACAATAGTACAATCTTCTCTTTATGACGACGTTATCACAAGAGCTTTCATGTAACTAGCACTGTGAAGGAATGGCCTTACTTTAAGGGGTGCTCACGACTATATGATTGCCCCTCATGGATTAGCACTAGGCAGCATTTGGTCACACACTTAGGAGTTCTCACGACTTTATGATCACCCCTAAATGTCGTTAACTGAGTTGGTGAATGCCAGCACCCGATCATCATAATACCGGTATATGTTTGGACTTTGCCTCGCCCGTGGGATCAGATTAGGACCCCATAACACTAGCATTTAAATGTCACTTAATTGGGACCCATAGCCCCTGACATTTGACTAGACTAATTCCACTTTAATGGCCAAGAATTCTAAGGATCAAGCATGTACGAACAATAGGGTAGGTTTCATTGAACAGAGATTCGAGATAGATGGCACACAAAATCGAGATAATTCGAGAAACCTGGGAAGTTGGCGTCTAGTCAGAGCGCCGTATATTTGAGAAGTCACGCCCACAGTGGTGGTCACTCATTCTCTGAACAAAGCATTGATGAATTAGTGCCTCCACAATACGGTTGCTTTTACACTAAGTCCCCGCCATTAAGGTCACCCCTTTAACATGCTCATGATAGAAAACGGCGATAATCAATGTAGTCGCTAATCAAATTAGCACCTTATAGGTCAGATAGAGACAAACCTCTCATAGAATTGCCATAACGGTGTTCTATGAGGGCCAGGTGGCATGTTTTCCTTAGAGTGACATGACTAACAGGGTTCTAGGGTTCTTGTGGTACAACTAGCACAGTCGGCCTTGAGAGAATCCAAGGTTACGAGGAAACTTACGGAGGTCTCAATGACTAACTTGTCAGTCCGAAAGAACAGAATATCCAACGGAGTGCTCATATGTCACCGAGAGTTGAGGTGTATAACGTAAACCAATCATGAAACATGAACTCCATCTACGGACGTGAGATGAGAGTGCCAAGAGACCCGCGGTAAGGGAGTCAAAACCGGAAGAAAACTGTGAACATGACTATGTTAATTAAAGAATTTGCGTCCATTAAGAGAGATGCTAATTCTAAAATTAACCATAATTAAATAAACTTATTTTAATTGACGCCCGTGAGTGGCGTCATTCGTTAATTAGTATCCACTTGGAGGGACGTTAATTCTATAATTTTTAACAAGATTCCACGTCAATATTGAATAATTTTAAAATATACATTCAAAGACACATTTATTTATATATTAAAAAATTTTAGAGAAATAAAATATATATAATTAAGAAAAAAATATGAAGATTCCAAATATATAATTTTTATAACTTAAAGTTATATATATAATTATATATATATATATATTCGTCTGATTAAGTAAATTATCTAACAGCAAGTGAATAACTATATGTCCAAATTATATTAGGAATACGAGACCCATTATGGAAAACAAGACTACTAGGTCCTAAAGTTTAGCATAAACTGATGTATTACAAATACTTCATTCATCCAATGAAAAGAAGTTCATTGTAAGTCCAACACATTTTATCTGACCCTTAATTAACACAGAATATTAATATTGGAATAGCAGGATCACAGTAGTTGAAACAATTATTCGAATGCACTTCAGCGCCGGGGAAGATGAGACATTTTAGGGGGGTTCAGAAAAATAGCCTTATAATATAAGTCACGACCTAGGGTCGCACGATTCTTTTGACATAAATCGGATGAATAGTGATGAATATTGTCACTTTCAATTTATCAAGAATTTTATGAAACAAAATATATGATAAATAGGAGAAAAATATAAATATCCTAACCATGTAATATCATAAATTTATTCTTTCTATTTTTAAAGATAAAAGTCTTTGAAGTTCATGTGAAATTTTAACGGAATAATCGGGGTCAATTTTATTCTAGCAGAATTTTAATAAAATAAAATTATAAAAATTATCAAAAAAATATAGGGATCATAAAACATGTACTTTACTATTTTTATTAACATGATTCAATAGATATTAAATTTTAAACGATTCATCGGTTATTAACAAATAAAAAGATACATATTTTCTTTGAACGGAATATACAGAACGGAGCGATTGCACAGGATCAAAAAAAAAGATGAAATAACTTGAGGATCATTTAAATTTTTACTTGGGAGATTACCTACCTTGATTGATGGAAGGAAACGAACGAAGCAAGAGGAAGGAATCCCCCGCGAACGGCCCTCTCCTTCCCTTCGAACGGCAACAGCAATAGGAGTAGTAATGTGCTGCTCCCATGGGTCCTATTTATATTGTTAGCACTCTGAGGAGTCTTACGTGAGTATAACAATCTTATTAGGATTTAAACTTCCATGTATGATCCTAGTCTTTCCAAAATCACCGCCGCTACCTATATTTGGATTAAATCAACCCTAAAACACCCATACGCCTTTCGACATCAACGTGGAAGCCCCTGCCTGATATGGCCTTTTTAATGTTAAGGTCCCGTAACAGTAACAATTATATATTTAATCAAGAGAGTCTATTAATGAGTTAAATATAAAGCCATGCAAGCCCTTTATGAGCTACGTAAGAGCTCAACATTAGGTTTTGGTCGGGTTGACCCTCACGTGGGTTTAGTGTGTATGTGCATTGGGTCTTATTTTTAGTCAAAACTCCATGGGTTGGTCATAGTGGAGATCCACTAAGGTGGCTTGTTTTGAGTGGATTTAAAGTGAGTGGCATATGTGCAGATGGGCTTGGGTTGAGGCCACGTGGGGTTTGAACAAACCATCAAGATAATTGGGTTAGGTGTTTAAATTTAGTTGGGCCCACTAATTGTATTTAGTAAACTTATAAATAGGGTTATCTAATTTAGTTGGTAGAACTTTATATATATGTATGTGTATAAATATATTTTTGAAATGAGATTCCTCCTAAATACTTGAATTGGATCATTATTATTATATATATGTATATATTTTTTCCAATTTAAAGTATATAAGAGGGTACAATGAATTTCTATTTGATGGTCATTTATTTGTGCTTTTTATTTAAGCCCATTTTTTGCTAAATAACTAGTGTCACTTTTCCTTTATCGAAATTTTAATTCTTGAAATTTTCTATAACTAAATATCGTGATTATTTTCATGTATTCTTCATTTAAATTTCTGGGGTGCTACAAAGGGGGTCCAAACGGAAGGACCTTGAGCACGGGTTCATGCTGGCCTATTTGAAGGCAATGGCCACCGAGGAAAGCAAGTGGAAGAGGGTGAAAACTCTACACACGGTGGGGGTCCTTCCGAGTGACCCCATCCGACCTTCGGCACTGAGAGCCCCCCCACCCCCGCCCAAGGCACCAGCGTCGAATTGATGCTCCCGCCACTCTTACCTTCGCTAGGGGCCCTGTCATTGACCCCTCCATGGAACAGCCTTCGGCCGCGGCGGCTGTCGCTAAGCCAAGTTCGATGCTTCCTCCATGCAGTGAGGAAATCAATCCGGCCTTATTAACCCAATTGGGTGTCGCTGAAACTAACTCGAGAGCCCTAGAAGAGGCCCCTCCGGCATCTCTACAACCAGAGGGTTGTCCTGCACCTCAGCGCGGGCAGTTCACCCTCCGAAAATCCATCTACAAGTGTTGCCGAGCTATGGCGACTACCACCGGCCGGGTCGAGCTTCAGCGCTGCTCATCCTAGATGCTACTTGAGAGGGTCATTGAGGGGGCCCTTTTTCTGGCTCAATTGGGGGTTGAAGCTACGGATCGAATGGGACGATCAGAGAGGGCTGAGTCGATTCAGGCAAAGGCTCACGCCGAGCTGGATCGAAAGTATGGCCGACACTCTTCCGAGCATGAGACCCTCCGCCAGGAGGTCGAGTTGCTTTGCTCTCAATCCCGAGCGGATTAGGAGAGGGCACGCTCCCTGGCCAATCAGCTGTCCCAGGCCTACTACATGGCCGACCTCAAGAGTGGGCTTCTTGATGACGAGAGCCAGGCGCATGAAGTGAGCTCGAGGCAATGGGGAGCCGAAAGGGGAGGAGCTTCGTGGGTACCTACTGACGGTGGAGCAGAAGAAAGCAGAGGTCGCGGCGAAGGAGGCCGATGCCAAGGCAAAGTTAACAGAGATCATCATGAGGGTGGTAGAGGCCGAGGTGAAGGCAGTGGAGAGGTATCTCACCTCCGAGGAATACTAAGAGGCCTTAAAGAACACCGTCTTCACCTTCTACGGACCGGGCTTCAGGCGAGGGCTGAAGAAGGGTTTTGCTCAAGGATTCGACTGAGTCGTCCGTCTAGCCGATGCTCAAGTTAAAGAAGAGCTAATATTCGAGCCAGGGCAATGGTATGATCCGTTTGTGGAAACTTCGACCCCTCCGTCCACTCTCGAGCCCTGTGCCTTGGATGAGGAAAGTGATGGCCCTGAGAACGTCACCGAGGAAGGGCTGCCAGATCCGGTCACTTCAGGAGACCTCGTGACCATGATAGTTCCCACACAAGTGGGGTCAGTGCCTAACCAGCGGTTCCCTAAGGGACCGGGTGCACAGAGCTTTTAAGCATTGAGGCGACGTCGGGCACCGAGGATTTGCCAGCTTCCACAATCTCTAAGGGACAGTCGATCCCTCGAGCCTCTTCTCTGATCTCACTAGATTGAGATCTGTCTGGTACTCGGCCTCGTGTCTTCTTACTACTGTAACTTCCTTCTTTTGCTCGGTTTGTTCCCTTGTCTTCCACTTCCTTTTTTTTGTTTTGTAAAAGAAAGTATTCTGCAAAGAAAAAATATATGTTTTATGCAACATCTTTGACCAAACCTCGCGTATCATATCTGCACATGTCAGTACGTCGTATCTGCGTACGATTGTGCTGTCAAAATCAGGGGTTCAGCGTATAGCGTTTGCTTCAACTGCGCATATTCCTAGGCATAATGTATGCGTCTGTTCATATCCCCAGGCATTAAAGGAGGGCATCCTTCGCGTGTTCCTCATGACAGATCCGAAATACTTTTGTGAATTTAAGGAACTGCTCCTCAAAGAATATGCACACATCTTTTCGAAATCTACTCACATCTCTTCAGGGGGAGAGGTGGTTATGACAGAGGATATCATCAAGAGGGAGGGGCACTGCCTCACCTTCTGCCTATAAAAGGCTGCAAAGAGGGGCTACAGTTTGCCCATTCCTCTTTCGCTCCATTGGCCTCTCGCCCTTTCTTTCCCAATCTTTTATATCTTCTTCTACTTCGACGAGGCCATGGAATCTGCCGACGAGGACGAAGGCTCTTGAGTTCGTCGGAGCAGACCGATCATCTTGGCATAATAGAATGAAGGACTGGAAGGTGGATGGCAAAATAGAAGGGAGCATAGGTGATGAATCCTTTCCCTCAGACATTACGCCACCCCTCTAGGGAGAGAGAAGGGGACCCCAGAGTCGTGCCATATGTTGCATCCTCTGATGGGAGGACAAAACGCCAATGAGAGGCCACTCTGGGTCATGCAGGATAGGTATCCATGTCGTCTGCCTCCCCTCCCACTTCTTTCTTCGGGCAGGGTACACCCTATGAACGACGTCATGAAAAGACAATAAGAAGAGCGACCGCGAGTGTTGCTCTCTACGGATTTTAACAAAAAATGGAAAGAAATCAAATCACGTGTGAGTGTGTGTGTGTTACATGATGTGTGATCGCCAAGGGTCGAAGACCCCAAAAAACATAAAGGAAGCAGATCGTGCATTATACATTGGATGCGGGAGATTTGTGAGGGTTCTTTCTTTCTCTTCCCTCGGCCGACAGATGAAGAGAGCTTTCTTTTGATTACCCTTGCAAAAAAATGAACAAACACCAAACTAGATTAGAAATAACAACAGCATAGTATCAATCCCTTGTGATGAAGTAATAATGAAATCATGAATGATACACACCTTATTGGTGTTGTTTTAAACCCCTTTTGGATGCAAAGGGTAGGTAAATGATATGATGAATGAAGATTTGTGCAAGAGTTGCACTTATAGGATAATAACAAACGATGATGAACGATGCATGCAAAACTACAAGAATAAACAACAAAGGAAGATAAGGTGAGAAAAATAAACTTATTGGTGGCGCCGACGATGAGCTTCGAGGAGAGCTCCGAGGTCGTGAGGATTTCGTGCATGTGTAGGGGATGAGGAGATCACTTTCTCTCAAAAGATTGGACACTCGAAATTTCGACAAAGTAAACCCTTAACCGAAAAAAAAAATTCTCACGAACTCGGAGAGATTTCTCTAGAGTTTTCTCCTCCTCTTGATGAGGATTTGAAGCTCCCTTTACTTGTGGGAGGGGATGCCCTATTTATAAGCAAACAACTCTAAAAGGCATCCCTAGGATGAGACGCCTATTTAAGGACGCGACTGGTTTAAGGACACGTCTCGCAGACCAGTCGCGTGTTCAAGGTTGAGGCGTCTGTTGTACCCAGACATTTTCCTAGAGAAAATAAAAAGAAACAAGGGCTTGGGAATTTCTATGACATGCCAGGCCCAATTGAGGGTCCTAGCCAGCTGGCCGTGACTCACAGCGACATCAACAATTGATGGGGGCCACCCCCGATCACCCAGCTTCGGGTTTTGCCCGCCTTCAACTGAGCCACCCGGGGCAACTCGGGGGCGCCCCGACCACAAGCCACGACACGTGGCACCCAGCAACAACGTCGGGGTTTATCCCAAAAACACCTCCATTCAGCATTCTAAAGTCAACCATGGGCTTTGAGGGCCCTTAACACGCCTATACGGCCCTTATTCACGTATTGGGAATTTCTCCGAGCACCTCGTGGGCGCGTATATCCCAGCCATTCTACAGCAAGCCGGGGGCCGACCCATGGCTTGAACGCACTAGCCGTATCCTACGGCAACCCTCCAGGAAGTTGGGGTCATCCCCGACCCTCAGACACGCGCCGATGTGCAGTTTACTTTCAGCACTCGGGCTAACCCGGGGCTGCCCCGTCAACCCCCCACGCAACGCGGCATGTCTCACCAAGGTCGGGCCTACACATCCAAGACGCTTTTCCTCAGTCCCTACTAGCCATCATCCGCATCCCGCGGCCAAATATAGGGCCCACCGGCCAACTACCCGAGCTGTTCGACAACCCAAAGTGTATCAGGAATTTCCCCGAACACTTTTCGAGCGGCAGCAACAAGACCAAATGATTGACCCCCACGGGCCAATCCCAGCACCCCGAAACCTCGATTCCTTCAAAGGACAACACCAAAGAATGATGGAAGGCACCTAGGGCCACCCCCCATGGCAATGGCACGCCCTGGGGGGAGTTAGCCCCAGGCGCAGTCGGGCACAGGTGGGGGCGAACTCCCCCTTGGGGGGGGGGGGGGCTCTCCACCTAGCCCGGCTAATCTCAGTGTATGCTTGTCCCGATCCTAGTCATGCGCAGGATCAATCCACATACCAGCTTGGGAGTGCTCGCAAAGACGGAGTCTCGAGTTCGCACAAGGAGAGGGTCAACCTCCTCGTACCACGCACGCAACACAAGCCGGCCAGCCAACCAGTATGTATCCTTGTCCTCTTGCGATCACACTGGGTCAAAAGTGGGCCCAAGAGATAAAAAATGGGGAATTTAAAGACTTGAAAAAAAACCCCAGCAAGCCCCGCCCGCGTAAACCCCCTGGCCCACACAAAAAAACCTTTTTTTGAAAAAAAAAGGATTTTCGCCCTGCGTAAACCCCTTGGGGGGGTTAAACGGACCTACCCAGCCCCCCCGAGCAGATCCGCATAAACCCCCTACCAATAAAAAAAATATTTTTCAAACAAAAAATGGGCTTTCTACCCCACGTAAACCCCCCATTACGCAGACCTGCTCGGCCCCCCCGGGCAAAATTGATCCTAACAAAGCCAAGGCTATAATGGATATGCCCCCGCCAAAGAACATTACGGAACTTCGGTGACTGATTGGACATTTACAGTTTATCAGAAGATTTATATCCCAACATTCTCAGTGGTGCCATCCTTTCTACGAACTGCTGAAGGCGGGGGCCAAGCTTGAGTGGAATCAATAATGTCAAAAGGCCTATGAGGATTTGAAAGTTTACCTATCCAATCCCCCGATTTTGCAGCCTCCTGTCCCTAGGAAACCCTTGATCCTATACATTTCTGTTGTTGAGGACTCCCTAGGAGCTGTCCTGGCATAAGTAGACGATGAAGGCAAAGAAAGGGCAGCCTATTATCACTCTAGGTTGTTCAATCCAGTAGAGGCCAAGTACACTGCTATGGAGAAGACATGTGCAGCCCTAGTTTGGGTCGCGCAGAAGTTGAAACATTATTTCCTCACCCACCAGGTTAGGCTAATATCTAGAATAGACCCCATCCGCTACCTCTTCGAAAAGCCTATCCTCTCTAGTAGATTGGCTCACTGGCAGAGTTTCCTCTTGCAATTTGACATCACTTTTGTCATTCAAAAGGCAATTAAAGGGTATGCCATTGCTGAGCACCTTGCCCATTTGCCTCTTCCTTGCACTGATTCTATTCAGGATGAGTTTCCTGATGAGCATCTTGCTGTCCTCACCCATCATCCCCTCTGGTCTTTGAACTTCGACGGTGCGCTCAACTCCAAAGGCCGAGGGGTAGGTACCATTCTGCTCACCCTGAAAAGGGTGACGATTCCACTTGCATATCAGCTCTCTTTTCCTGCTACTAACAACATTGCTAAGTATGAGGCTCTCCTAGTCGGACTGAAGCACGGCTATCTATTGGGCACACGTTATTTGAATATCATAGGAGACTCTCAGCTTGTTTTGCACTAAATTCTATCTACCTATCGCACTCGTGATCCAAAGCTCAAGCCATATCAAGATTTGGTAATTATTTTGGCTAGGCAATTTCACAAACTGATCTATATTCACACTCCTCGATCTCAGAATATTCTCGCCGATGCACAAGCATTGCCTGCCTCCTCCTTATCTTTTCCTCTCAGTTGGTGTACAGAGACTATCATGGTCCAAATATTAGACGCCCCTTCCCTTCAGGATCCCTAGTTCGACAACCTTAGGAAAACTGTAGAGGAGAAGGCTGAGAAGAAAGATCTGCAGAAGGTGTCTCTAGCAGAGTTAGAAGAGATCCTAGATGTAGCAACCGTGTTTTCTTTCTAAAACAATAGGTTAAATTAATTAAATTTATCCCTTAGGTCAAATTTTGACTAATTTATAAAAATATAGAAAAATTATACTCTTATAGAAGATGAAATGCTTAACAACATTGATAACTGGGCCGACCCCAAAAGAAAATTTAACCAATCCGAATTGAGGGTTTTAGGCTAAACTCAGAGCTTTGGGTAGATCAAACTTAACCGACCAAATTCGAACTCAAATCGAGCACAATTGAGCTCAATCCTATCCCAAATTGAAGGCCAACGATAGGAGCCCATTTCCCCTCGCGAAAACCCTAAACCTGGCGGCTCAATTTTAAGGAAGAGGCGGCCCGACCAGGTCAAGCGCGAATATCGCGCGCGTTCGAATTCATGGCTCTCTTCGATCCATATCTCGTTCTTAGATTCGACCATAGCTCTATAAAATGAAGCATAATGCTACCAAGAACCCTCATTTGCTGAGGCGGCCGCAGGCGTGCGTGATCGAGGTCGGGAACGTCGAGTCTAGGTGAAGGTTTCGTTTAGGGTTCCGGCGAGGTTGACTTTCTTTATCGCGATTAAAGGTAAGTTTCTCTCAGGCTGAACCAATAATAAAATATGACATCTTGTTCATCCTTCTGTTCTCTTTCATTTGATACAAGTTTTCCCAATTTTAGTATACCATGTCGATCGAATTTGTTATTTTACTCAGAGGTATATCCGAGAGGTTGCCTTCACTTTAAGTCCGTCTTGTGTTGGTTTATCTTAGCCTAAACCCTAATTAAAGCATGCTATCTTATTCTTCTTTGAATGCTCTTTTCAATGATACCATTTTGCCTAAATTACGTCCACTATATTGATCACAATCGCCGTTTTAGTCAATGTCTGTCGGAGTTCGCCGCCGGTGGATCTCAGTTTTAAAAACGGTAGTACTAGTGACTGCTTTATGAAGAAACGGTCACGCGATAGACCGTTTCCTCACCCCGATTTTTTAAAATATATATTATTTTAATTGACACGTCTTATCTTTAAGACGTGTTCATGTATATTAATTAGTTTAATAATTATGAGATATTATTAATGTGCCCTAGTAATTTGATGCCTTCTTATAGATGCGTCCAGACTCTTAGACGCGTTCATGCTTTAATTTCAAAAAAAATGTCAATGGTTTTATAGTAGCGGTCTTCCTGAGACCGTCTTATACTAGTTGCGGCCTGCATATGACCATCTTTTTCCTCATTTTCCAGCATGAAACTGGCTCTTTTTCTTGCGTATTAGGCTTTGTTATGCTGTCATGTTGCATGCTGCTGAAGTTAGAAACATTACAGAACATGACCATTTAGGTTGCTGGATTAACAAGCTCTAATTTTGGTCATTACTTGCCTCTCTATCATGGGAGAAAATGTAGAATGAATAGTCAAAATCATGGTTTAACTTGTAAAAAATTTTAGTATTATCCCTTTAATTATTGTTCATAGCTTGTTACCTTCTTAAGATTGTTTGAGGGTCGTGCCACTCCGGTGGTTTCGACTTACCGCTACACTCGTTTTTCGCTGATTTTAAGCCATTAATTCTTGGGCATCGAATACCTCTTCGTCGTATATTCCTTCCGCCGGACTAGGTGTTCATATTTTGAGACCTCCGTGAGACTCCGTGAGCCTAGGATTCTCACTAGGACGCCGAGCAGGCTGTACCACCAAGTATTGAACCCATTGAAAGTCTATTTTGGCGGAATGAGACCCTGTCAAAGTTCTGCCAAAATTCTGTTAGATTTATGAAAATGGTCCTTCCAAGACCACCTCTTGTGGCTACGGTCTTGCCTAGACCGTCTTCTGCTCGGAGCCATGTGGCCACTTTTGACGCGTCCCGTGTCCTCGATGCCTTCATTTAAACGCGTTCGGTCCATCAGACGCGTTCATTATTGGGACCAACTCGGTTTAGCCCGTTTGGTCTAATCCATCCTGGCAGCGATCTCCCTGTGACCGTCTAATTCTAGCAGCGGTCCATGGCCGACCGTCTCTTCTCCCAGCAGCCCGAAATTCCATATTTTTCCAAGATTATTGTGTGTTAGCCCAATCCAGCCTTTCATGGCTGCCATACCTCAAATTTTGGCCTCTCTTTAGGTCAATTATGGGAATCATATTTCCATAAGCCCCTTTTTAAAGTCATTTTTTTAAATGACTCATTCCTTCAATTATGAGCTTATTATTTGAACTCCCACAAGAAATCTATACTCCTACATGAAAATGCCCTGATGACATGGTTTGACCTTGGAACTCTTGGGCATTTATATAAGTGTATGTCTAGATTGGGATCTATGATCCAACCCTTCAATGCCAAAGCATCATAAGGGCTCGGTCTGCTCCTAGGAGGAGCGCCCGAAAGTACTTGTGCCCCGGGGAGTTTGTAATGACAAGGTGTGGCAATGCACCAAAGTGCATGACTAGCGTGTTAATCTACGACATTCTACTTCACTCAACTACTTGAAATTTCTTGCGTGACATGACGTGCGTGCTTGACATGGCCAATTGACATGGAAATTTTACATGAAACCTCATGGAAGATTCTTGTTATACTTGTACTTGTTCCTTAATTGTAATCTATCTTTTCCCTCCCCTATCTATCATTTATCACATGTTTATATGTTTATTATTGTTTATTTATCGCATTTGTCATACCTGATGAAATGATTAATCACTTAAACTATGGCTGATGATAGAGATATAAAATCTTACTGTGCTCTCGCTCACTTAGTTTTCCCACCTTTTCAGGTAGCTCAGATGAGGAGACGCAAACGGATGGGAACGGGTAAGAGTGATGGAGGGAGAGCCAGTTAGCGTCGGTCGTGTCCATCTTTAGAGTTGATGTAGTCACTTTAGTAGTGGATGCAATGAGTCGTAGTAGGACTTATGTTCTCTTTCCTTTTATGTCAGTTGATGTAAGAGGTAGTAAAGTCCACAAGATGTCGGTTGTAATAAGCACTTTCCATTTCTATTATCAATAAAATTTTAGTTATATGCATTTGATTGTTGGCATTTTGATGGATGGTCTCTTGTGGCAATGTATGCTTTGATTGACATGAATGTTATAACTGATGCGTTCTAACCTTTCGCATTGGGGCGTGACAATTTTTGTGATATCAGAGCCTAGGTTTTCTTTAGACCCTAGATTTCTAAAAGTGTCATAGAACCTGTGACATTGGTAAAGTCTAGAATCTGACCCAGTGAGAAGGGGTAGAGACTAGGGTTAAGTTAATTAACAAACTCTAAGAAAATGAATTCAGTAGAACGTTCTTAATTATTTTCTCTACGTTGTAGGAATTCCTCGTGATGGGAGCTGAGCGCGCGTAGTGGTGGGATATGCAACGCATGGTGCAGGGCTTGACCGAGGCCTTACAGCAAGTAGCGCAAGGAGCCACGCCTCATGAAGCCGGCGATCTCCACCAGAACTTTCAAGGCTTGAATCCCCCACGTTTTGGTGGCTCTGCAGACCCTGATGAGGCAGAACATTGGCTGAAAGAGATGGATCGGATCTTCAGAGTCATGCAGTGTAGTGACCAGGAGCGAGTCCTCTTGGCCACATTTCAGCTGGAGCGTAATGCACGTGCTTGGTGGGAAGCTGTGGAAGCCACGTTAAGAAATAGGCGTGCAACATGGGAGGAGTTTAAGGAGTACTTTAACAGCAAGTATTTCTCAGATCGTGTGTAGGAAAAGAAGGCGGCGGAGTTCGCTTCGCTGAAATAGAGGAATTTATCAGTTGCTGAGTATGAGGCGCAGTTCGCCAGATTATCCCGCTATGCGTCGCATTTGGTATCTACTGAGAAGATGAAGGCCAAGCGATTTTTGAATGGGTTAAAGCTTCAGTATATTAACCAATTGGCACCATTAGAGATCCACACTTATGCCGAGATTGTGAGAAAGGCCCAAGTTCTCGAAGATACTATGGAGATGACAGACCATCTAAGAGGTCGAGACAAGAAGAGGGAGCAGACTACCAGCTCTGGAACTTTTAAGCCCACTAATGGCAAGAAGAGGCCCAATGGCGGGCCGAGTTTTTTGAAACACAAGAAGACGAAGGAAAGTGATAAGAAGCCAGGATCGACTGCTCCATCCAAAGCAGTCTGCAAGTACTGTGACTGCCCGGGTCACAAGATGGAAGAGTGTTGGCGTAAGCTGGGCACCTGTTTGAGATGTGTTAGTAGGGATCATTGAATCCCTGATTGTCCCCTCATTACTGATCAGGCAACATCTGACAAGCCACAAGGGAGTCAAAAGTGGCAGGGCAGGCTCCAAGCCCTCCAAGATGTAGAGACTGAAACTGAGGCTACCGAGGAAGGAGGTATTGTCGAAGGTACCCTTACTATTCTTTCCAAGCCAGCATTTGTACTTCTCGACACTGGAGCTACTCATTCATTTATATCTCAGAAATTTGCTAAGACTTTATCTATGAAATCGGTGTTATTGGATTCTCATCTTGTGATATCAACCCCTATTGGTTCGGGGTCGGAGATTAAGTATTAATACCCCTCTAGCGAAGTTTTGATTAATGGTTATAATTTGTCTACTGGTTTGGTATGCATGAAGATAAAAGATTATGATGTAATTCTAGGAGCAGATTGGTTAGCTAGACATGGAGCTAGTGTTCATTGTAAATCAGGAGTAGTGTCTTTCCCTAGACACCCTGAGCTTTTCTTTTCTGGCTGTAGGCAATCTAAATCTGTGCCACTCATTTCGGCACTTCGAGCTGATAAGTTGTTAAGGAGAGGATGTCCGGCATTCTTGGCCTTGGTCTTTTTGACCGATAAGAAGGAAGTGGAGTTGAAGGACATCCCTGTTGTCCAGGATTTTCCGAAAGTGTTTCCTGAAGATTTGCCAGGTCTTCCTCCTGAGAGGAAGGTGGTTTTCTCTATTGATTTAATTTCTGGTGCTTCACCTGTTTCTAAAGCTCTGTATCATATGTCCCCTGCTGAGTTAAAGGAATTGAAGGAGCAATTGCTGGAATTGCTATAAAAAGGGTTTATTCGTCCAAGCACATCCCCGTGGGGTGCTCCAATACTTTTTGTAAGAAAGAAGGATGGTTCATTGAGGCTGTGTATTGATTATCGTCAGTTTAACTAGCTCACAGTTAAAAACAAGTACCCATTGCCAAGGAGTGATGAGCTATTTGATCAGATATATGGAGCCCAGTATTTCTCAAAAATCGACCTCAGATCGGGGTATCACCAGTTAAGGATAAAGGATGAAGATTTTTGTAAGATGGTGTTCCGTAGTAGGTATGGACATTTTGAATTTGTTGTAATGTCATTTGGACTAACAAATGCTCCTACAGCTTTCATGCAGCTGATTAATAATGTGTTCCGACTCTACTTAGACCAATGGGTCGTGGTATTTATTGATGATATTCTTATATACTCCAAGAGCAGGGGGGAGGATGAGGAGCACTTGGAGACGGCATTGCAGATACTGAAGGATCATCAGTTATACACCAAATTCAGTAAGTGTGAGTTTTGGCTGCAAGAAGTATCTTTTCTGGGGTATATTATTTCCAAAGATGGTATTTCGGTAGACCCTTCTAAAGTGGAGGCAATACGTAATTGGGAAAGTCCTGTGAATGTAACTGAGATCAGGAGTTTCTTAGGCTTAGAAGGTTACTATCGGAGGCTCATTAAGGATTTCTCCAAGATTGTAGTACCCTTGACTAGATTAACTCGTAAGGAGAATCGATTCGAGTGGTCGGAAGATTATGAGAAAAATTTTCAAACTTTGAAGGAGTGTTTGACCACTGCCCTGGTGTTGGCCTTACCATCCGGAGAGGGAGGTTTTGAAGTGTATACTGATGTATCAGGAATTGGCTTAGGCTGTGTGTTGATGCAGCGAGGTAAAGTGATAACTTAATCTTCTAGCAGCTGAGGAAGCATGAAGAGAATTACCCTATTCATGACCTGGAGCTCGCTAGGGTTGTGTTTGCTCTGAAGATTTGGAGGCACTACCTATATGGAGAAACTTTCATAGTGTACTCTGATCATAAGAGCCTAAAATATTTATTTTCCTAGAAGGAGCTGAATATGAGGTAGAGAAGGTGGCTCGAGTACTTAAAATGTCACGCCCCGAACCGATAGCAGCAGAAGGCATGCTCAGAACGTGATAGTGAAATAGTCATGTCAATCAGAGCAATATAACCAACACACGAAGAGGCCATATTTTAATAGAAATAATAATAATTTCATTGATATGGAGAATTTTACATTTCAATTTGACTCGACTTACAATAATGGACTCGATAAAAGAAAAACAAAGAAAAGGGAAATGAACACAACTCACTACACTACATTATCTAGACTCAAGCAAATAAAGAAAAGAAGTCTCAGGTCTCTAAGCTCCAGGTTCACTTGATCACATTGGCCCGTTCCCAATTCCATACGCGTCGATCATCGAATTGCCTGAAAAATGTTAAAGTAGGGAGTGAGCGAGAAGTTCAGTAGGATTTACACTCTATCACCAGGCAGAATTTAAGTAATTAACCATTTCATGAATATGAATGAACGATGTGTAAAACACAAATAAAGCGGACTAAGTAAACATCATGAACAGAATAAAATGACAATTTAATGGAATTAAGATAATGCAAGTCGAGATATCAAGAGCAAGTAACTAGAACTTTCATGTGAATGGCCATTTATCAAGTCAAGTCAAGTTACGTCAAGCAAGTACTTTCATGCAATTCACGCATGTATATGAAAGTTTTACGAGAATGTGGAATGTCATAGACTCACACGCTAGCTAGTACTTCGGGGCAATGCCTCCCCGTGTCATTAAAACTCCCATGGGCACTAGAACTTTTCGGGGGCTCTCCCCAGGATCAGACCAGGCCCCTGTGGTGCGTTGGTATTGAGGGTTGGATCAGAGATCCCACGAAATCTAGACATCAACAATATTTTTAATGGCCAAGAGTTCCATGGTCAACCTATGTAATCAAGGCGATACGTGTAGGAATAGGGATTTCTTGAGATTTTCAAATAATAAAATCATTAATCGAGAGAAAAATGACTTTAAGAAGGATATGGAATGGATAAAATTCACAAATATATCCAATAAAATGTCATAATCTCGAAGTACAATAGCCTGAAGAGGCTATCTTGGTTTAACATACAAAAATCATGAAAAATCAAAAATTTTGGAATACTGAATGAAGACGCAGTCAAGACAAAACCGCTACTAGGAAGAGGCGGTCTCAGGAGAACCGTGGCCATGTGGTTTGGGCCGAAGCCGACTAGACCGAGTCGGGTTAAAGAAAGACCGAGTCAGGAATGGCTGACGTCTTTAAAAGAAGGCGTCTGGGACCCAGGATGCCTATAAAGCCCGTCATACAAGTTCAAGATAACGTGGTTGAGGAACGACCGCTACTATAGAGAAGCGGTCAAGAAAGAGCCGCGTCCAGAAATCTAGTAGAAATTTAGTAGAACTTGGACAGAGCCCTGTTCCACCCAAAGTAAACTTCTAATGGGTTCAGGATTGGGTGGTACAACCTGCTCGACATCTTAGTGGGAATCCCAAGCTCACGGAGACTTACGGAGGCCTCATGATAGTGGTCCTAGTCCGACGGTTGGAGTATTCGGCGGAGAGTCCCAACTACCACAAGAATTAAGTGTGCAAAACGTGGAAAACGGGAGTGAAACGGTAAGTCACCACCACCAGAGTTGCATGACCTTCAATCAATTCTAGCTAGTAAAGATCCACCATTCAATAATTTCCAGATTATTCTACTCTTTTTCCCAAGTATGAGATGATGAGAAGATGACATTCATGGAGGAATAAATATGAAGATTACTAAACTTAGATGAATTATTTCATAACCCCTAATTAATAGTGTGTTATTTGACCTAAACAACCCTAAGAACATGATGTATAACAGTGCACACAAAGCATAACACGTCGGAAGACAAACTGAGATTTTTGCGGAAATAAGGTAAGAACGTGGTTTCGCAGGAGTCGCTATCAGGCTAAAGTTGTCCACAGAAGACCGCGTTTATAAAAATTTGTATATATATATATTTGAAAATAAAGAATGAAGGCATCCAAGATGATAGACACGTCTAAAAGAAGGCGTCCGAGGGTCTGGACGTGTTCACTAATTAACGTCGAATAATATTAAAATAAACTAATTTACGTCTAATGAAGGCGTCAGGACGGAAGAACGCATATAAAAGGACGTGTCGAGGCCATTGACGCGTTCAAAACAAAACATTAAAAATTTGAAATGGGCACCAAGAGGCGGTCAGTCGGGCTACCGCGTCTGCCAAATAGCGGTCTTTGGTGAGCCGGATTTGGATCCGAGCCCCGATCTTCGATGACCCATGACAAACCTTAGGAAAACTTGACATAACTTTCGGTACACATCACAAAAATTAGGCATTTTACTATCAATGGAAAGAGCACGAAAAACTGCACAACATAGATATATTTGATTAAAGTCTAGCCTACAAGAATCCGGCCTTAGATCAATCTAAAAAGAAAGGAATGCTGTCGGAACCCTAACTCGACATGCCTTGATTAAAAACCTAATCATGATCGCTACACTAAATAAAAATTGGGCTATTATTAGTATCATTGGAAAAAGGACACAAAGACCAATAAACTAGCATGCTTTAATTAGAATTTGGCCTGAGAGAAACCTACCCTTTAATGCGAGAAAGAAAGTGGACGGTAGTGGAACCTTAGATGAAAGCTCCCTCTTCCTCATCGCACCACACCCTCAATCGTGCTCATCGGCGGCTGCTATGGCCAAATGGGATACTAGGGAGTATTAAGCTTCGATTTATAGGGCTAGGGTCAAAGGAGGAGTCATGTGTGGGCTTGGGGATCGATGGGAAGAGTCCACCGTGCGATGTTCACGTTTGACCGATTCAACGAGCAAATCCTTCAAAATCCGGCGGCTAGGGTTAGGGTTTGTAGCAACCCTGATAAAATAAAAAGGAATAAATAAATCAAAATAGATTAAAAGATTTAATAAAATAAACGAAAGAGCTTGGAAGAAAAAGAATTAAACCCTGATGAAAATAACGCCTCAGAGAAAGGCGCTACCTTACAAGAAACGCCCTCACCTAAGGCGTGAATTAAAGAAAGGATGCCCAAATAATAAGGCGTCAAATTTCAAACGACCAAAATAAAATAAAAAGGGCAAGATAGCGTAACGCCCTTTGAGTGGACGCGTTTTCAACAAGTAACGACGCTTGACAAGGCGTCAATTTAAATTCGACGCCCTTACTTAGGACGCTAATTCAGTTTGAGTTCCGTTCGACCCAGGAGTCTATCCAGGGTAAGTTGATAACTATGAGAAAGAGTTCGAATGTAGTAATAATCCTATCTTGGAAGTATTACTTCCAATCAAACACTACCTTTGTTAGGATTTCCAAAGTCCCTATAAGTAACCCCCCGTCGAACCCTAAAGATCTATTTGGACGACCTACTGCTGTTACGGTATGTGAAGAACAGTGAGTTCTTCTTGTATCTTTCCCTCTGTCTTTTTGATTTCATGAAGGATATTAATCTTTCATCTTCTTCCTCTAATACAAGTTAAGCGATCAATTGCGTACGTAAAGAACAAGGTAATGTTCTTCAATCTTTTCCCTAACTTCGGATATATTCTCATCATCCTTCCTTTTTCTTCCCCTACAGGTTGATCGAAGATCATCATCTTCATCATCCTCATCAAACGTCTTCTGTATTACCATCTTCTGTCTTGCTGCTGACTGTTAGAAGCTTTAGAGCATCAGTTTCTAACCAAGCCTTCGTCCGTTCATCAGATAATTCTCATAAGGTAGGTTTTCTCAAGCACTGTAGCCCAAATCACCATAATAACTATGTTAAACCATATATATTAGTCCATGCATATAGTTTTCACGAGTTTTAAAAGTTTCTATTGTTGGAAAGAAACGCCCTTTCCAAGGGCGCTAATTGTATACGCGACCCAGACAAGGGCGCTACTTTGAAAGAAAAGACCATGACCAGGTCGTCAATTCCAGATTTTCTCAATTGTTAATTACCCATGTTAATTATCCAATATTCACTTAAACATGATTCTAAATCAGTGCATGATCATATCCCGATATTTTTCCTGTCATGACCATGTCTCTTGTTTCTGGAAATTATAATACTTGAAATCTGAAAATTCTTGAATTCACGACCCTGTATAGGTCGTCTCTCACTTGACTAACACCCCTGTTCAGGGCGTGAATTGAACAGTAACGCCCCTGTCCAGGGCGTGTTTTTGATAAATTTCTGAATATATATATACTGCAAAAATAGAAGTAAAGAATGGACGACCATTGTATACGTCATCAACTTGTAAAGAAACGCCCCTCACCAAGGCGCATTTTTGGTAAAATACTGAAATATTGAAATTTTGCAAAAATGGAAAATAGATAAACGCCCTTACTGAAGGCGTTAATTTTGTGATTAATGACTTAGTTAAAGTCGTTATTTTCTATAAAAACTATTTTTACCCTGTTTCTGTAACCGAGGGTTTTATTATATACATATACATATTATATTGGCACTATATTCCAATCCGTGAGTATAGTCCCACGTTTCATGATGTTTTATCGATCACCCTCAATTCTCATTGACATACAAGCTCTCCATTGGACATTCCGTTCCTTTGGACTAGCGAGTTAGTCATAGAGACCTCCGTAAGACTCCTCGCCGCCTTGGATTCCCTCAAGGCCGACTGAGCTGGTTGTACCCTAAAAACCCATTACACTATTGAATGCCATGTCACTCTAAAGAAACATGGTATACCGGCCCTTATGATATGTAAAGAGTATATCATGAGAATTCTTAATGGGATGATGATATCATGCCATTTGTTGATGTTCTTGTGGAGCTCAATTCTATAATAAGAATGGGGGTATCTTGCCTTTGATATACTGTTCATGTGGACCTCAATTCTATATAAAGAATGTCCATACTTGTCATAGTACCCGAGTTAAGGGAACCTAATTCCACCTAGTTTCATCGTTCATCGTGATTGTACCGTTGTTATCACCTATCTATGTCCAATGTCGTATTTTTGACTCCATTCTCTCAAAGTTATCCTACGTGTCTACAAGCTTAAATTGTTGAAATTCCATATTGGCTATATATATATATATAAGAGTGGATGTCAAAAATACATGATAAATGCCTGCGCATATAGGGCCCGATCTGGTCCTGGGAGGAGCACCCGAAAGTACTTGTGCCCAT
Source organism: Amorphophallus konjac (assembly GCA_022559845.1). Lineage (NCBI taxonomy): Eukaryota > Viridiplantae > Streptophyta > Magnoliopsida > Alismatales > Araceae > Amorphophallus > Amorphophallus konjac. Next base: position 305,639,208 of record CM040121.1, read on the forward strand.
GGAAGTTGAATGATAAGGTATCTGGCATTATACCGAGTGCATGACTAGCTTGATTGGACATTCCACATAAATCTTGTACTTGACTCGTACTTGACTTGACATGACTTGCGTGACCCGAAAAAAAAGGGTAATTACTTGTTTGCTTGATACATGATAGCCAAAGTTCTTGACATGACTTGCTAAAAAGTACTTGCTTGAATATCTGTTATCTTTCTCTTGAAAGCTCATGACTAGTTCATCTTGCTGTCTTATTGATAAATTCTTTCTCTATCTTGTCGTTTTATGCGAGCATGCATAGCTATAGTACATTCATGAAAAATGTAATTACTTAGACCCCTTGCTAAGCGCTTGAGATATAATTTTCTACTGAGCGTTCGCTCACTCCGTGTTTGTCCCTTACTTTTCAGGTAATTCCGACGACGAGGGAAGTCAATCGGATGGGAATGGTCAAGAGTGAAAGAGATAGAACTTTTCCAAGTGTCATCTAGTCTTTTTCCTATTTTCTTGAGTCAACTATGTACTTTTCCTTTTTAATTGAATAGAGTATTGGATTTGTAATAGTCTATCCATTATGAAATAAAGGATTGGGTTATCTTTCTATTTTACGCATCTCTGTTTTGGTGTCGAATACACTACTACTCTGATTGACATGATTGATATAAACTCGTCGCGCACATCCGAGTATCTTCCGCGCTCGGGGCGTGACAGTTTTTGTGGTATCAGAGCCTAGGGTATTCAATTCCTAGGAAAATCCAAATCCAAGGATATGTTCAAACCTTTAACCAGTGAGATTGGGTAGAACCAAGGGTTAAAGTTAACATAGAATGCTAGTCTTTAAGATACAAATCACGTATTAATCTAGTTATTATAATTGTAGGATAATGGCTGCCGAACGTGCTCAATGGCGCAACATGCAGCGTACACTGCAAGGCATGACTCAAGTGCTGCAACAAGTAACACAAGGAGGTGGACAACGAGTAGGAAGTCTCCACCAGACTTTCAAGAACATGAGCCCGCCCAAGTTCACGGGTTCTACTGATCCAGATGACGCTGAACACTGGATTAGGGAAACAGAACGAATATTCTGTGTTATGCAATGCACGGATCAAGATAAGGTCTTATTAGCTACTTTTCAGTTAGAAAGGGATGCTAGATGCTGATGGGAATCAATAGAGGCTACTATAAATCAAGATCAGGTTACGTGGGAGGAATTCGTTGAACACCTCAACGCAAAATATTTCTCGGACCGAGTTCAGGAAAAGAAGGCTGCAGAATTTGCTGCATTAAAGCAACGATCTTTGTGAGTGGCCGAGTATGAGGCCCAATTCTCTAGATTGTCTCGGTATGCCAAGCATCTAGTTAGCACCGAGAAAATGAAAGCTAGGAGGTTTCTTAATGGGCTCAGGCCCCAAGCTATTACTCAACTGGCGCCGATGGACATTCAAGTCTACTCGGAGATAGTACGCCGAGCTCAACTATTAGAAGATGCCACGGAACTGTCTGATAGGATTCGTGGTAAGGATAAGAAGGAACAAGTTACAGGATCGGGTTCCTTTAAACCCAACTTCAAGAAAAGGCCTAGCAATGGAGGAGCATCCTTACAAGACCAAAAGTTCAAGAAGACCAAGCCCTTCTCTATCACCACTACCTCTCCAAATACAGTGTGCAAACATTGTGATAAAGCGGGTCATAGAGCAGAAGAATGCTGGAGGAAACTAGGAGTATGTCTCCGTTGTGGGAGTCGTGAGCATCGGATTCCCGATTGCCCATTACTTAACGATCAAGCCATTGACGGAAAGCGCCCAGTAACCAAGAATGCTCGTCTTCATGCAATCAAGGAGACCGAGCAAGTAGAAGAAGGCGGCTTAGTGGAAGGTACATTGAAAGTTTGTTCCAGGAATGCATATGTCTTAATTGATACTGGTGCATCGCATTCTATTGTTTCTAAGAAGTTTGCTGACCCATTACCCCTAGAACCGGAATGGATAAAGTTAGTTTTGTCTACTCCTCTGGATGATGAGACTGATATTACACATCATTACCAAAACTACGAAGTATTGGTTCAGGGTAGAAATCTCCCTATTGATCTCATATGTTTAGATCTGAAAAAGTATGATGTTATACTAGGAGCAGATTGGTTATCTAAGTATCAGGCAACGGTTAATTGCCGCAATAGTAAGGTTACATTCAAGGAATTTCCAGAACTAATCTTGACTAGCCCCAAGGGTCGGAGCAGATCCCCTCTTATTTCAGCTCTCCGAGCTAGCAAGCTCATCAGGAAAGGATGTGCATCTTTCCTTGCCTTTGTCACAGTTAAAGAAGCTAAGGAAGCTAAGCTAGAAGACATTCCAGTGGTACAAGAATTTCTGGACGTGTTTCCGGAAGATTTGCCGGGATTACCCCCGTAAAGAGAAGTGGCCTTCACCATTGACTTAGTCCCTGGTGCTGGTCCGATTTCAAAGGCACCTTATAGGATGTCACCTGCTGAACTCAAGGAGTTAAAGGAGCAATTGATGGAACTCATTAAGAAAGGATTCATTAGACCAAGTACTTCCCCGTGGGGAGCGCCTGTATTATTTGTAAAGAAGAAAGACGGATCCATGAGGTTATGCATCGACTATCGACAGTTGAATCATCTCACTATCAAGAACAAGTATCCACTGCCGAGAATCGATGAATTGTTTGATCAAATTTTAGGATCCAAGTACTTTTCCAAAATTGATCTTAGGTCAGGATATCACCAACTAAGAATCAAGGACGAGGATATTCATAAAACCGCATTCAGAAGCAGGTATGGCCATTATGAATTTGTTGTTATGCCTTTCGGACTAACGAATGCCCCTACTGTCTTTATGCAGTTAATGAATAGTATATTCAGACCTTATTTAGATCAATTCGTGGTGGTCTTTATTGATGATATATTGATTTATTCCAAGACCAAGGAAGAGCATGAGGAACATTTGAGGATTGCATTACAAATATTGAGGACAAACTAATTATATGCAAAACTTAGCAAGTGTGAATTCTGGTTTGAAGAAGTGACTTTTCTCGGACATGTTATATCAAAGGATGGCTTGTCTGTAGACCCATCAAAGGTTGAAGCTGTAAGGAACTGGGAAAGACCGACCAATGCTAGCGAGATCTGAAGTTTCTTAGGTCTTGCCGGCTATTACAGGCGATTCATCAAGGATTTCTCAAAAATCGACGTGCCGCTTACGAGGTTAACTCGCAAGGAGATCCGTTATGAATGGGATAAGGAATGTGAAAGAAGCTTCCAAACTCTCAAGGATCATCTTACTACAGCTCCTATCTTAGCATTGCCAATTGAAGGAGAAAAGTTTGAGGTATACACTGATGCTTCTGGCATTGGCCTCGGGTGTGTTCTAATGCAACAAGGGAAGGTTATAGCCTACTCTTCTCGTCAATTAAAGAAGCATGAAGAGAACTACCCCGTCCATGACTTAGAATTGGCCGCGGTAGTATTTGCACTCAAAATATGGAGACATTATCTTTATGGAGTACAGTTTACTGTATACTCCGATCACAAGAGTCTCAAATATCTTTTCTCACAGAAGGAACTAAATATGAGGCAAAGATGATGGCTGGAATATCTCAAGGACTTCGACTTCAATATACAATATCATCCCGGAAAGGGTAATCATGTAGCAGATGCCCTTAGTCGAAAGCCGAGAGCACTGTTAGCCAATTGTCTGATTCAAGAATGGAAATTGCTGGAACAATTCTCTGAACTCAATATAAGCATGGACACGGACCCTAGATGTGTCACATTATCTCATGTAAGCATACAGTCAGATTTATTGTCTGAAATACAAGCACTTCAGAATGATGATCCTACATTAGTAGAAATCAAGGGCAGATTAGAAGGACAATCGGATTTCCAATTAGCTTCTGATGGAAGATTAATGTTCAAGAATAGAACTTGTATACCAGACTGCCCAGAATTGAAGAAGAAGGTCTTAGATGAAGCTCATAGGTCGAGGTATACGATTCATCCTGGATCTACCAAAATGTACCAAGATGTAAAAAGAAATTTTTGGTGGCCCAACATGAAAAGAGAAATAGCGGACTACGTATCACGCTGTCTCACGTGCCAACAAGTCAAGGCGGAACACCAAAAGCCTGCTGAAAAACTACATCCTCTAGATATCCCTAAATGGAAGTGGGAGGATATTGGTATAGATTTTATCATGGGTTTATCTAAATCAAAAAGAGGACATGATGGAATATGGGTTATCATTGACCGATTGACTAAATCAGCGCATTTCTTGCCAATCAAGAGTCGATGGTCAGTTGATGTCTTAGTTGCACTATATATCAAGGAAATAGTCAGATTACATGGTATTCCTATTTCAATCGTGTCTGACAGAGATCCCCGTTTTACTTCTCATTTTTGGAAAGGACTACAACATTCGTTGGGAACGAGACTTAACCTTAGCACAGCCTTTCATCCTCAAACGGATGGTCAGACCGAGAGAACCAATCAAGTAGTCGAAGATATGCTAAGAGCATGCATTACTGATTTTGATGGAAACTGACATGATCACTTGCCTCTGGTCGAATTTGCATACAATAATAGCTACCAGGCAAGTATACAACTGGCACCTTTTGAAGCCTTATACGGAAGGAGTTGTCGATCACCCTTATGCTGGGACGAAGTTGGAGAGAAACAACTGTTAGGTCCAGAAATGGTAAGGGACACTACCGAGAAGATACAATTGATCAAAGAAAGACTGCAAGTTGCTCAGTCTAGACAAAAGGCTTATGCTGACACAAGAAGAAGAGATCTGGAATTCTAAGTTGGAGATCATGTATTTCTCAAGATATCGCCTGGACGTGGAATACGAAGATTTGGTGTTAAGGGCAAGCTTACACCAAGATTTATCGGACCTTTTGAGATACTAGAAAGAGTGGGCGAGGTTGCTTATCGCATCGCATTGCCACCTCAACTGTCTGAAGTACACGATGTGTTCCACATATCTATGTTGAAGAAGTATGTGCATGATCCATCACATATTATTGAGCATGGAGATCTAGTGATCTAGAAAGATTTCACATATGAGCAGAAGCCCATACGAATACTAGATCGAGAAGTACGAATCCTAAGGAATAAGGCTATTCCCATGCTAAAAGTACAATGGAATAAGAATTCAGAACATGAAGCTACATGGGAGATCGAGGAATCTATGAGGAAGTGATTTCCAGAGTTATTTTAGAAGGTATGAACTCTACACTCTCCATATGTAAATATATGCTAGGAATTTGGGGACCAAATTCTTTTTAAGTGGGGGAGGGTGTAGCAACCCTGATAAAATAAAAAGGAATAAATAAATCAAAATAGATTAAAAGATTTAATAAAATAAACGAAAGAGCTTGGAAGAAAAAGAATTAAACCCTGATGAAAATAACGCCTCAGAGAAAGGCGCTACCTTACAAGAAACGCCCTCACCTAAGGCGTGAATTAAAGAAAGGACGCCCAAATAATAAGGCGTCAAATTTTAAACGACCAAAATAAAATAAAAAGGGCAAGATAGCGTAACGCCCTTTGAGTGGACGCGTTTTCAACAAGTAACGACGCTTGACAAGGCGTCAATTTAAATTCGACGCCCTTACTTAGGATGCTAATTCAGTTTGAGTTCCGTTCGACCCAGGAGTCTATCCAGGGTAAGTTGATAACTATGAGAAAGAGTTCGAATGTAGTAATAATCCTATCTTGGAAGTATTACTTCCAATCAAACACTACCATTGTTAGGATTTCCAAAGTCCCTATAAGTAACCCCCCGTCGAACCCTAAAGATCTATTTGGACGACCTACTGCTATTACGGCATGTGAAGAACAGTGAGTTCTTCTTGTATCTTTCCCTCTGTCTTTTTCATTTCATGAAGGATATTAATCTTTCATCTTCTTCCTCTAATACAGGTTAAGTGATCAATTGCGTACGTAAAGAACAAGGTAATGTTCTTCAATCTTTTCCCTAACTTCGGATTTATTCTCATCATCCTTCCTTTTTCTTCCCCTACAGGTTGATCGAAGATCATCATCTTCATCATCCTCATCAAACGTCTTCTGTATTACCATCTTCTGTCTTGCTGCTGACAGTTAGAAGCTTCAGAGCATCAGTTTCTAACCAAGCCTTCGTCCGTTCATCAGATAATTCTCATAAGGTAGGTTTTCTCAAGCACTGTAGCCCAAATCACCATAATAACTATGTTAAACCATATATATTAGTCCATGCATATAGTTTTCACGAGTTTTAAAAGTTTCTATTGTTGGAAAGAAACGCCCTTTCCAAGGGCGCTAATTGTATACGCCACCCAGACAAGGGCGCTACTTTGAAAGAAACGACCATGACCAGGTCGTCAATTCCAGATTTGACGCCCTGTACACGGACGTCAATTTTCTCAATTGTTAATTACCCATGTTAATTATCCAATATTCACTTAAACATGATTCTAAATCAGTGCATGATCATATCCCGATATTTTTCCTGTCATGACCATGTCTCTTGTTTCTGGAAATTATAATACTTGAAATCTGAAAATTCTTGAATTCACGACCCTGTATAGGTCGTCTCTCACTTGACTAACGCCCCTGTTCAGGGCGTGAATTGAACAGTAACGCCCCTGTCCAGGGCGTGTTTTTGATAAATTTCTGAATATATATATACTGCAAAAATAGAAGTAAAGAATGGACGACCATTGTATACGTCGTCAACTTGTAAAGAAACGCCCCTCACCAGGGCGCGTTTTTGGTAAAATACTAAAATATTAAAATTTTACAAAAATAGAAAATAGATAAACGCCCTTACTGAAGGCATTAATTTTGTGATTAATGACTTAGTTAAAGTCGTTATTTTCTATAAAAACTATTTTTACCCTGTTTCTGTAACCGAGGGTTTTATTATATACATATACATATTATATTGGCACTATATTCCAATCCGTGAGTATAGTCCCACGTTTCATGATGTTTTATCGATCACGCTCAATTCTCATTGACATACAAGCTCTCCATTGGACATTCCGTTCCTTTGGACTAGCGAGTAAGTCATAGAGACCTCCGTAAGACTCCTCGCCGCCTTGGATTCCCTCAAGGCCGACTGAGCTGGTTGTACCCTAAAAACCCATTACACTATTGAATGCCATGTCACTCTAAAGAAACATGGTATACCGGCCCTTATGATATGTAAAGAGTATATCATGAGAATTCTTAATGGGATGATGATATCATGCCATTTGTTGATGTTCTTGTGGACCTCAATTCTATAATAAGAATGGGGGTATCTTGCCTTTGATATACTGTTCATGTGGACCTCAATTCTATATAAAGAATGTCCATACTTGTCATGGTACCCGAGTTAAGGGAACCTAATTCCACCTAGTTTCATCGTTCATCGTGATTGTACCGTTGTTATCACCTATCTATGTCCAATGTCGTATTTTTGACTCCATTCTCTCAAAGTTATCCTACGTGTCTACAAGCTTAAATTGTTGAAATTCCATATTGGCTATATATATATATATATAAGAGTGGATGTCAAAAATACATGATAAATGCCTGCGCATATAGGGCCCGATCTGGTCCTGGGAGGAGCACCCGAAAGTACTTGTGCCCATGGAAGTTGAATGATAAGGTATCTGGCATTATACCGAGTGCATGACTAGCTTGATTGGACATTCCACATAAATCTTGTACTTGACTCGTACTTGACTTGACATGACTTGCGTGACCCGAAAAAAAAGGGTAATTACTTGTTTGCTTGATAAATGATAGCCAAAGTTCTTGACATGACTTGCTAAAAAGTACTTGCTTGAATATCTGTTATCTTTCTCTTGAAAGCTCATGACTAGTTCATCTTGCTGTCTTATTGATAAATTCTTTCTCTATCTTGTCGTTTTATGCGAGCATGCATAGCTATAGTACATTCATGAAAAATGTAATTACTTAGACCCCTTGCTAAGCGCTTGAGATATAATTTCCTACTGAGCGTTCGCTCACTCCGTGTTTGTCCCTTACTTTTCAGGTAATTCCGACAACGACGGAAGTCAATCGGATGGGAATGGTCAAGAGTAAAAGAGATAGAACTTTTCCAAGTGTCATCTAGTCTTTTTCCTATTTTCTTGAGTCAACTATGTACTTTTCCTTTTTAATTGAATAGAGTATTGGATTTGTAATAGTCTATCCATTATGAAATAAAGGATTGGGTTATCTTTCTATTTTGCGCATCTCTATTTTGGTGTCGAATACACTACTACTCTGATTGACATGATTGATATAAACTCGTCGCGCACATCCGAGTATCTTCCGCGCTCGGGGCGTGACAAGGTTTATGTGGGGAATTAGAGAGTAAATGGACCTCTTACCTGGGCCTATCAATTGGGTCTGGATTGGGCTTAATTGGGCTCGATTTGAGTTTCAATTTGATTGATTAAGCTCGTTCTACCCAAAACTCTGAGTTTTACCTGAAAACTGTTGATTCGGGCTTAACCCTATTTTATTTTTGGCTCGGCCTAGTTAGCAAGTTTGTTAAGCATTTCATCTTGTACAATAATATATATTTTTCATATTTTTATAAATTGGTCGAAATTGGGCCTAAGAGTGGAATTCAATTAAATCTATTTTATTATCATATTGCCATAAAAATGATTGTACTTCAAAAATATTAAATTGTCATTGTAGCAAAATAATCATTCCTTCTTATTTATATACTTTGGCCACTTTTCAAATAATTAATTATTATAGTGTCATTTAGCTACGGAATATCATTGAAGTCATTAAATGATAAATTAATTTGGAGTATAGTTAATTTAACATTTTTGATAGGTCACACCTCGATCGATTTCATATAATTTATCTCCCTCATTTTAAATTTGAATTTAACCTTTATTAATTGACCGGGGTGTTACACCCTCCCGCACTTTAAGGAATTTGGTCCCCAAATTCACCGATCATTTTTTCTCAAATAATTTATCTAAGATTGTCCTTATCGATAATTATTCAAAATAACATAATAATTCTTAAATCTAGCGGAATGAAAAAGAACTCACTATGGTTAAGGTTGAGGGATACGATACCCCCTATAATTTCTTCTTCGAGAACAGGTTGGGGCTCCTTCAAAATCAGCTCTGATCCATCTTTAATTTTAGCTTGCGGGGATAGTTTAGGGCAACTAACCATTCTATGGTCCTTACTTCCGCATCGTAGACACGCTCCACGCTTCCTCCAGCACTCCTCGGCCTCATGACCGAATTTATGACAGTAAAAACACTTCTTTTGTGACGATAGGCTCGCCACCCTCTAACAAAACCAGGCCTTGACTTACTCGTAGTCCCGCTCGCTTTCATTTCAAAAGAGTTTTAGATTCCTGCAAAATAATCATAAAGTTAATAATCTTATTAGCCTTACGCGTCGCACTACCGCAGTCTTGTACATATTTTATTACTTAACCCGAGACACCACCCAACCTCACTAGGTGACACGAAGGGATGACACGGATTATACGACCTATTACTTAAGGGAACCTATGCTTATGGATAAGAACCTAGGACTTAAACAACCTAGGCTCTGATACCACTTCTGTCACGTCCCGAACAGATAGCAGCGGAAGCCATGCTCGGAATGTGGCAGCGAAACAATCATGTCAATCAAAGCAATATAACCAACACACGAAGAGGCCATATTTTAACAGAAATAATAATAATTTCATTGATATTGAGTATTTTAAATTTCAATTTGACTTGACTTATAATAATGGACTCGATAAAAGAAAAAATAAAGAAAAGGGAAATGAACACGACTCACTACACTATCTAGACTCAAGTAAATAAGGAAAAGAAGTCTCAGGTCTCTAAGCTCCAGGTTCACTTGATCACACTGGCCCGTTCCAAATTCCATAAGCGTCGATCACCGAATTACCTGAAAAATGTAAAAGTAGAGAGTGAGCAAGAAGCTCAGTAGGATTTACACTCTATCACCAGGCGGAATTTAAGTAATTAACCATTTCATGAATATGAATGAACGATGTGTTAAACATAAATAAAACGGACTAAGTAAACAGTATGAACAGAAGAAAATGACAATTTAATGGAATTGAGATAATGCAAGTCGAGATATCAAGAGCAAGTAACTAGAACTTTCATGTGAATGGCCATTTATCAAGTCCAGTCACGTCAAGCAAGTACTTTCATGCAATTCACGCATGTATATCAAAGTTTCACGAGAATGTGGAATGTCGTAGACTCACACGCTAGCTAGTACTTTGGGGCAATACCTTCCCATGTCATTAAAACTCCCATGGGCACTAGAACTTTTCGGGCGCTCTCCCCAGGACCAGACTGGGCCCCTATGGTGCGTTGACATTGAGGGTTGGATCAGAGATCCCATGAAATCTAGACATCCACAATATTTTAAATGCCAAGAGTTCCAAGGTCAACCTATGTAATCAAGGCGATACGTGTAGGAATAGGGATTTCTTGAGATTTCCAAATAATAAACTCATTAATCGAGAGAAAAATGACTTTAAGAAGGATATGGAATGGATAAAATTCACAAATAGATCCAATAAAAGGTCATAATCTCGAAGTACAATAGCTTGAAGAGGCTATATTGGTTTAACATACAAAAATAATGAAAAATTATAATTTTCATAATACTAAATGAAGACGGAGTCAAGACAAAACTAGTACTAGGAAGAGGCGGTCTCAGGAGAACCGCGGCCATGTGATTTGGGCCGAAGCTGACTAGACCGAGTCGGGTCAAAGAAAGGACGTGTTAGGCATGGCTGATGTCTTTAAAAGAAGGCGTCTAGGACCCATGATGCCTCTAAATCTGGTCACACAAGTTCAAGATAACGCGATTGAGGAACGATCGCTACTATAGAGAAGCGATCAAGAAAGAGCCGAGTCCAGAAATCTGGCAGAAATTCAATAGAACTTGGACAGAGCCTTGTTCCACCCAAAGTAAACTTCCAATGGGTTCAGGATTGGGTGGTACAACCTGCTCGGCATCCTAGTGGGAATCACAGGCTCGCGGAGACTTACGGAGGCCTCGTGATAGTGGTCCTAGTCTGACGGAAGGAGTATCCGGCGGAGAGTCTCAACTACCACAAGAATTAAGTGTGCGGAATGCGGAAAACGAGAGTGAAATGGTAAGTCACCACCACCGGAGTGGCATGACCTTCAATCAATTCTAGCAAGTAAAGATCCACCATTCAATAATTTCTAGATTATTCTACTCTTTTTCCTAAGCATGAGACGATGAGAAGATGACATTCATGGAGGAATAAATATGATGATAACTAAACTTAGATGAATTATTTCATATGCTCTAATTAACAGTGTGTTATTTGACCTAAATAACCCTAAGAACATGCTGTATAACAGTGCACACATTGCATAACACGCTGGAAGACAAATTGAGATTTTTGCGGGAACATGGTAACAACGCGATTTCGCAGGAGCCGCTATCAGGCTAAAGCGGTCCACAGAAGACCGCGGATATAAAAATTTGTATATATATATATATATATATATATATATATATATATTTGAAAGAAAAAAAGAATGAAGGCGTCCAAGATGACAGACGCGTCTAAAAGAAGGTGTCCGAGGGTCTAGATGTGTTCACTAATTAACATCGAATAATATTAAAATAAACTAATTTTCATCTAATGAAGGCGTCAAGACAGAAGGACGCATATAAAAGGACGCGTCGAGGCCATTGACGCATTCAAAACAAAACTTTCAAAATTTGAAACGGGCGCCAGGAGGCGGTCAGTCGGGCAGCCACGTCTGCCAAATAGGGGTCTCTAGTGAGCCACGTTTGGATCCGAGCCCCGATCTTCGACGACCCATGATAGACCATAGGAAAACTTGACATAACTTTCGGTACACATCACCGAAAGTGGGCATTTTAAAATCAATGGAAAGAGCACGAAAAATCGCACAACATAGATATATTTGATTAAAGTTTAGCCCGCAAGAATCCGGCCTTAGATCAATCTAAAAAGAAAGGAATGCTATCGGAACCCTAACTCGACATGCCTTGATTAAAAACCTAATCATGATCGCTATACTAAATAAAAATTGGGTTATTTAGTATCATTGGAAAAACGACACAGAGACGAAGAAACTAGCATGCTTTAATTAGAATTTGGCCTGAGAGAAATCTACCCTTTAATGCGAGAAAGAAGGTGGATGGAGGTGGAACCCTAGACAGAAGCTCCCTCTTCCTCGACGCACCACGCCCTCAATCGTGATCACCGGTGGCTGCTACGGCCAAATGGGATACTAGGGAGTATTAAGCTTCGATTTATAGGGCTAGGGTCGAAGGAGGAGTCGTGTGTGGGCTTGGGGATTGATGGGAAGAGTCCACCGTGCGATGTTCACGTTTGACCGATTCAACGAGCTAATCCTTCGAAATCTGGCGGTTAGGGTTAGGGTTTATGTGGGGAATCAGAGGGTAAATGGACCTCTTACCTGGGCCTATCGATTGGGTCTGGATTGGGCTTAATTGGGCTCGATTTGAGTTCGAATTTGATCGATTAAGCTCGTTCTACCCAAAACTCCGAGTTTTACCTGAAAACCGTTGATTCGAGCTTAATCCTATTTTATTTTTGGCTCGGCCTAGTTAGCAAGTTTGTTAAGCATTCCATCTTATACAAGAATATTTTTTTTCATATTTTTATAAATTGATTGAAATTGGGCCTAAGAGTGGAATTCAATTAAATCTATTTTATTATCATATTGCCATAAAAATCATTGTACTTCAAAAATATTAAATTATCATTGTAGAAAAATAATTATTCCTTCTTATTTATATACTTTGGCCACTTTCCAAATAATTAATTATTATAGTGTCATTTAGCTACGGAAGATCATTAAAGTCATTAAATGATAAATCAATTCGGAGTATAGTTATTTTAACATTTTTGATTGGTCACACCACGATCGATTTCATATAATTCGTCTCTCTCATTTTAAATTTGAATTTAACTTTTATTAAGTGACCGGGGTGTTACATAAAAGATTTTGATTTCTCCATTGAGTATCATCCAGGAAAGGGGAATGTTGTGGTAGATGCTTTGAGCAGGAAGCCAATTGCCAGATTATCAAGCTTGATGCTTCAAGAATGGAAGTTGTTGGAGCAATTGGAAAGCTTAAATCTCAATGTCACAGTGAAGGAAGATTGGGTTATGATTGCTCATGTCCAGCTTCATTCAGAATTGTTGGCAGAGATTAAGCAACTATATGATAATAACCCGTTGCTAGTGGAGATTAAAGAACAGGTGGTTAGTCGACCAGATTTCATGTTGGTTGACGATGGCAGATTGTTGTTCCGGGGAAGAACTTGTTTTCCTGATTTCGCGGATGTGAAGAATAAGATTCTCGAAGAAGCCCATAGGTCAAAGTATACAATTCATCCAGGAGCTACAAAGATGTATCGAGATTTGAAGATGACCTTTTGGTGGCCGAACATGAAGAGGGAGGTGGCCGAATTTGTAAGCAGAAGCTTAGTATGTCAGCAAGTCAAGGCCAAATATTTTAGGCATGCTGAAAAGTTAAAGCCTCTCGAAATACCACAATGGAAGTGGGAGAGTATCGACATGGATTTTATCATGGGCTTACCTAGAACTCGTAGTAGTTTCGATGCAATTTGGGTGATTATTGATCGTTTGACTAAGTCCGCACATTTCTTGCCTATTAAATCTAAGTGGACTGTCGATGTTTTGGCTGCCCTGTACATGAAGGAAATAGTGAGGTTGCATGGCGTTCCTGTATCCATTATATCTGACAGAGACCCTAGGTTTACCTCTCACTTTTGGAAAGGTTTGCAAGCATCCTTGGGAACTCGTTTGAACTTCAGTATCGCTTTTCACCCTCAGACAGACGGGCAGAGTAAGAGGACAAATCAGATTGTTGAAGACATGTGGAGAGCTTGCATGATCGATTTTGGAGGTAGTTGGCATGAACATTTGCCCTTGATTGAACTTGCCTACAACAATAGTTACCAGTCCAGCATTCAGATGGCACCATTTGAGGTCTTGTATGGAAGAAGCTGTAGGTCCCCCTCTTTGTTGGGAAGAGATCGGTGAGAAGCAATGGTTTGGACCAGATCTTATTTCTGAGTCGTCCAAGAGTATTCAAGTCATTAGAAACCGTTTGAAGATTGCTCGGTCTAGGCAGAAGAGCTATGTTGATAACAGAAGAAGGGATTTGGAGTTTTAGGTTGGTGAGCATGTGTTTCTGAAGGTCTCACCTTCAAGAGGAATTCGGAGGTTTTGAATCCGAGGCAAGTTGAGCCTGAGGTTTGTTGGCCCGTTTGAAATCTTGGAGAGGGTAGGCGAAGTTGCCAATAGACTGGCATTACCACCTTAGTTATCGGGCGTTCATAATGTCTTCCACGTATACATGTTACGGAAATACGTATACAACCCTTCGTATATCATTCAGCATACGGACTTGGAACTGAAGGAGGATTTATCCTACGAAGAGAAGCCTGTCAAGATTTTGGACTACAAATAGCAGCAACTCAGGAATCGATCCATACCAATGGTCAAGGTTCAGTGGAGTCGGCGTGGAACTGAAGAAGCCACGTGGGAATCCAAAGAAGAAATTAGAAAGATGTATCCCGATTTGTTCTAAAGGTTGGTATCAGTTATCTTTGTTAGTCAAGGTTCGATGAATTTGGAGGACCAAATTCCTTAAAGTGGGGGAGGGTGTAGCAACCCTTTTTTCTTTCTAAAACAATAGGTTAAATTAATAAAATTTATCCCTTAGGTCAAATTTTGACTAATTTATAAAAATATAGAAAACTTATATTCTTATAGAAGATGAAATGCTTAACAATATTGATAATTGGGCCGACCCCAAAAAAAAATTTAACCAAGCAAAATTGAGGGTTTTAGGGTAAACTCAGAGCTTTGGGTAGATCAAACTTAACAGACCAAATTCGAACTCAAATCGAGCCCAATTGAGCTCAATCCTATCCCAAATCAAAGGCCCACGATAGGAGCACATTTCCCCTCAACAATCTTGCGAAAACCCAAAACCTGGCGGCTCAATTTCGAGGAGGAGGCGGCACAACCCGGTGAAGCATGAATATCACGTGCGCTCGAATTCATGGCTCTCTAAAATCCATATCTCGTTCTTAGATTAGACCCTAGCTCTATAAAACGAAGCCTAACGCTACCAAGAACTCTCATTTGCTGAGGCGGCAGCAGGCGTGGGTGATCGAGGCTGGGAACGTCGAGTCTAGGTGAAGGTTTTGTTTAGGGTTCCGGCGAGGTTAACTTCCTTTCTCGGGATTAAAGGTCGGTTTCTCTTAGGCTGAACCAATAATAAAATATGCCATCTTGTTCGTCCTTCTGTTCTCTTTCATTTGATACAAGTTTTCCCAATTTTAGTATACCATGTCGATCGAATTTGTTATTTTACTCAGACGTATATCCGAGAGGATGCCTTCACTTTAAGTCCATCTTATGTTGGTTTATCTTAGCCTAAATCTGAATTAAAGTATGCTATCTTATTCTTTTTTGAATGCTCTTTTCAACGATACCATTTTGCCTAAATTCCGTCCACTATATTGATCGCAATCGTCATTTTAGTCAAGGTCTATCAGAGTTCGCAGCCGCCGGATCTCAGTTTTAAAAACCGTCGTACCAGTGACTGCTTTATGAAGAAACGGTCACGCGATAGACCGTCTCCTCACCCCGATTTTCAAAAAAATATATTATTTTAATTGACGCATCCTATCTTTATGACGCGTTCACATATATTAATTAGTTTAATAATTATGAGATATTATTAATGCGCCCGAGTAATCTGACGTCTTCTCATAGACGTGTCCAGACTCTTAGACACGTTCATGCTTTAATTTCAATAAAATATATATATGTCAATGGTTTTATAGTAGCGATCTTCCTGAGACCGTCTTATGCTAGTTGCGGCCTACATATGATCATCTTTTTCCTCATTTTCCAGCATGAAATCGACTCTTTTTCCTGCGTATTAGGCTTTGTTATGCTGTCATATTGCATGCTACTAAAGTTAGAAACATTACAGAACATGACCATTTAGGTTGCTGGAATAACAAGCTCTAAATTTGATCATTACATGCCCCTCTATAATTGGAGAAAATGTAGAATGAATAGTCAAAATCATGGTTTTGTTGGGTGCGGAAATAGAAAGAAACGTAGATCCAGAGGGTGAATGGATCTTCTTAAAACATTTCTCCCAATTTAAAGTTGAATAGAATTATGATGGCTTATTGAGTGGACACTTTCTCAAACACTAGAGATGCACGCCTAATCAACTATTTGAAGACATACAAACGGAAGCTATCTAGGCGATTAGGAACAATCAATCTTACATGAGAAAGCATTCAACCACACTGCACAAGATATTTTAGGTGGTTCGGTCAGCTGACCTACATCCACCCCATACTCCAACCAGAGTATGGCTTCTTGGTGACTCACAGCTTGAAAGACCGCTGGGCCTCACAGCTTACCTACAACCGCTGAGCAACACAGCTTGCTGTCCAGAGGAACCAATCCTCAGCAACGCTGACAAAAAGCTTTACCCACTGGGCTTTACAGCTTAGCCGACCAGAGGAAATCTCCTCTGCAACCGCTGACGAATAGCTTGACTCACTGGGCTTTACAGCTTAGCCGACCAGAGGAAACCACCTCTGCAACAACTGACGAACAGCTTGAACGACCGTCAAAGAAGAAAGAACAAAAAGAACCAAACACAGCAACGGAGGGCTGTCAATAAATCCAAACTAAAAAATGCTCATGTAGGAGCCAAGTGTCTCGGATCTGATCCAGAGAACACTACAGAAAACATGATCTTCAATGTGCTGCTCTTCCTTCCCTTCAAGCTATCTCTCTCTCGATCTCTTTCTATCTCTTTTCTTTTCAGGTGCTCGAACTCCTTTTTCTCTCTGATTCTTCTTCTGTATCGTGCTCCTCACTCTTCTTCTTCTTCTTCTTTCCTTTTTCATGAGCATCAGATGAAGGGTGTGTGCTTTCCACGATTCCTGCCCAAAAGCCTTGGCCCACGTGGCAGCATCCTAGCTCAATGCTTTCCACGTGTCTCGATCCTGGCACCTCCTCCACTCTTGGATCACGTGCCACTTTAGAAGTTACGATCACTTGGCCTCAGTTCTCTAGAAAGAAAATCTCTATCAGGAGAACAGTAGTCATTAGGTCAAACATCTTATAGGCAGAGTTATGCATGCACGAACTCGTATATGAATAAGTCAACATGCACTGACTTGATACATATATTGGGCAAGACACACACACAGACCATCGGTGTACATAATGAGGTATGCAAAGAGTCACTATGGTTATAAGGCAAGGAAATGCTCAGGCTACGTGTGGGTGCATCCTGCAAGAGTGCACTATGTGCCAAACCCCAAGATGCATAGACCTTTCGATATGTACAAATGAGAACGTGCACTAACTTTAGTAATGAAATGCATCGATGTTGGTATGCAGACCAAGCAAAAACTTGCACCGATCTTCTATGTACGCCGACCTTGATATGCCTTAGGCCAAAGATTGCACCGACTATTGAATGCACTGACTTTGGTGAATGCATAAACAGGAACTGCACTGAGGATAGATATGCAAGACAAACAAAGCACCGACTTGTGCTCGCAGCAAAAACTGCACCAACTTAAGCTAACACCAAATATGTACTGACGCTAACAAAGCTAATACCAACTCTGTGCCAACCTTCTATGAACTAAGTATGCACGGATCAACCATTGCACCGACCGGAGCTATAGGGAATAGCACGGACTTTGTATATACAAGGCGAAAGCTGCACTGACTTCTGTAAGCAGAATGTAAGATATGCACTGACCAGATGTTTGACAAAATGTCATACACATAGAACTGACATGCATAGATCTGCACGGACCTCAGTTAGCGTGTGCGAAGACTTGCACAGACCTGACTTTGCACTGACTTCTTCAACCTATGCATGGACTGTATGCAGCAAACGCAAGCTACATAGACCTTGTATGCTGAATAACTCAACTGTGCACAGACATACATTTTTTATGAAATGATCAAATGCAAACAAACTTATGAAATCCAGTCTTCTCATGACTCATAGATTGTCATCATTAAAACTAGGGTTCCAACAATCTCCCTCTTTTTGATGATGACAACTATAATTCATGTATGATTGAAACTAGCAGAGAATTTATTTATTGACATGCATGGCAAAGATAACATTCAACATAAAACATGCATCCAACACAAATATGCACTATGCAGAAGTTACATTTCTGTGTATAGTAAGAGAATACAGACAAGTGTCTGAGTGAACTATCTCGTTCAGCATTTTTTACATCAGAAGCCTGAAAAATTATCCATCAGTATTTTTTACATCAGAAACCTGAAAGAAAAACTATCCATCAGTAAAATGTAAGCTTTCATACATGACCACCTACCACCACAATATATTCTCCCCCTTTGTCATTATCAAAAAAATGGGGAATCCTTGGGAATCATTGACCTCTGTAGCTCCCTCTGTCTCTAGGAGGATGTGCACTACTAGAACCAGGGGTTGATCTGTGCTGAAGGTTTCTCAAGGAGTCTAACAGGTCATCTAGCTTTCGATGTACTGTATCCCCAAGTCTATCCACTAGGGAGGTGGTAGAATTTTGCTTTGTGAGATTTTGTTTAATGGTCTTTGAGAGGGTTTCCAATTGAGACAGAACATCTTGAAATTTGTGGATGACTTCAGCCTGACTGGCAGCAATATTGTTCAATGTATTCTTTATCAACTCAAATTCAATCTTCAGATCAAAAGTGTGGCTCAGAATTTGAGCAAGCTTGGTGAAAGTAGAGAGTTGTGTATCTTGAATCTTGCTCACCATGTCACCAACTCTAGTACTGATTCCCATAAGTGACTCCAAGATCTCTCGGACTGCTGCATCAGTTCTTTGTTTGGCAGTCAGAAACTCAATCCCTTGGGTCTTCACAACTCTTTCCAAATGCTGCAATCGGGCATCTACTCTGTCCAGTTGAATGGTATTGAACAGAAACTATTTATTCATTAATTCAGTTTGGTTCATCACTATCTCAGTCAGATTTGACAGCATTTGGGTAATATCAGGCTCAGTACTAGGTCTAGGTGAACTAAATGTAGATGCACTCGACTCTGGAAATTCAATATAGTATTCATGATGTGGTTCAGGAGATGAAGTGGGTGGAATTCCAAGACTAATCATTTCCCCAAGATAAGGTCCATATGAGGGAGCAGGAGCAAGAGACATTCTTGGATACAACTGAAATTGAGGAGCTAGTCCCATGACATACTCCTGTGTATCCTCTTCAATAGACTCTGGAGCTTCTTGTGGAGCTTCTTGCGGAGCTTCTTGTGAAGTTTCTTGTGGAGCTTCTGCTTGTCTTGGTTGTTCACCCTCTTGTTCTTACTTAACAAATTGTTGTTCCTGCTCAGATTGCACTCCAAATTGATCAAATATGTCACTGATATTTTGATCCAGCTGTTGTACAATTTGGGCATCAGTTAAGTCCAATTCATGGATTTCTTGTTGTAGTTGAAGATCCTTGAGATTCTTCTCAATAGGTTTATCAGCATATTCTTGGTCTTTTTCAACCAATATAGGAAGAATTTCTTCTTTAGGAGTCTGAGGAGGCTGTTCTGACACTGTTTCTACTTGAACTTTCCTCTTCTTCTTCAAAGGAGCATGCTTTTCTGATTTATCCTTTCTTTGAATTTCACCAGAAGGACTCTCTAAGTCAGTCTCTTTCAGCCTCATGTAAGTTTTAATAAAATCCATGTTGTGCACGTTAAACTTTGGAATTTCTTTTGAAGGCTCATCTTCTAAAGCTATGTTTACCTTCTTAAAAATAGCAGTTAGGTGAGCTGCATAGGGCAAATGTCTTCTAGACTCTTTGCAAGTTCTCATTATCTGAATAATTATTTCAGGCAAACAAACTCTGATTCTCTTCAGCAGACAGTATAAAACAAATCTCTGAGTGTTGGCAAGTCTTCCTCTCCCTCCAACTTGTGGAGTGATCATAGCAGTGAGAATGTGATGCAGCAATCTCTTGAGAGGAGAGAAATTGTTTGCATTAAACTGACCCAATTTTAACTGATTTTTGTCTTGAGGATTCTTAGGCTCATCTGTGATGAGAGAGTATACATCATGAAGATCACATGCAAACATTATTTCAATTTCTCCTTCTTCTAGTATTCTAAATATTGTATGTAGAAGATGCTTAGAGACTTCAATCCTAGACCCCTTGACTTTAGAAACCAGTTTTGCCTGATCCAAATCATACTTCAAATTCTGATAGAACTCAGCTACGAGTCTCGGATAGTATACTATGTGCTTACCCAAAAATTTTATCCATTTCTGAACTTTAAAATTTTCAATCAATTCAGGAAATTTCTCAATCATTTTCTGATCATGAAAATCTATGTACCGTCGGAAGACTATCTTTCCAACTTCTAGTGTTATTTCTGCATGTCTTGATGCTTCAGCTGTGATATCTTCTTCTTCTTCTTCGAGTACCTTTCTCTTACCTCGACCCTGTGCTGTCTTCAGCTTCTTTACTTTTGGTAGTGGCACAACAGCCTTTGCAGACTCACGATCTTGTAGCGACTGTACCTATGTTTCCTTTCTCTTCCCCTTGACAGATTTCTTCTGAACCGATTCAGATGTTACTCCTTCTGCATGTAACTCCTTTGATCTCCGCTTATAGCATTTGGTCACATCGGTCTCCAAGACTTGAGGAGATGAGGGTTGCCACTCTTCTGTGACCTTCTTTTTCCCCTCACTCGTGGCGGACGGAGAGGACATGATGGAAGCAATAAGAAAAGAAGGACGAGACGTAGAGAAGGAATGGACGAGATGAGGAGAGGGAAGGTTGGAGAGGCGGGCTTGCTAGCAGAACTCGAGAGAGGAGAACAAGAGAGCGGGAGGTCGCTTCAGCTTCAAAAGAGAAGGTATGATGGAAAAGATAAGTAGGGTTACGTAAATACAAGATACACTGTCAACTTTACCAATATTCAACAATTAATACCCAAACTACCTCTTACTTAAAATAAAATGCCTTTCTACACAGAAATGGGATTTTCAGCATATGAGATTATATCTTAAAGCACTATTCTCCACAAGTTATCCCTTATAATCAATGGAAATGAGATAGCTTAATCAAGGAAATAACCCAGTCAAGAAGATCATTAATCTTACTAGCTCCCTTTTATTAGCCAATTACTAATTGAAAAACCCAAAATTTTATATTGACATTAAACCAGTCTAAATTTTTTGAAGAAACCATAGGGTCAACCATGTTTTAACTGATCTTTTGCAAAAAGAGATTTTTGTTGAACATTTCAGTATAATTGTCTTTTTTTTCTCAAGGAAATATGTTGATCAAACACCAGAGTCCCTGGTTACTAAGAGCAATTTACCTTTATGTTTCATATTATTTTTTTGTTGAACAGAGATAGCATTCATTATCATGACTTGACCTCTGAATTTCTTTGAGACAGATGATCAGTTTCTCAAATAATATGCCATTGCTCTGCCACATTCAAATTTTTATTTAATGGTGTATTCTTAGGTCTTTTGTCAGAAATTTCTTTAGACATTACTTAAAGACCATATAAAACTTGGATTTTCTATTAGATTTGTTTATTACTAAGGACTTTCAGATTTTTGATGTCCTACTGAGCAATTTTCAATTTGGACTATTTTAAGACCATTGAGGTAACTTTCAGGGTTAATTGAGAGATTTTAGGATAAGATTTAATGTTCATACACTAAAAATCACACCTCAGTTAAGATCAATAATTTGTTCTTAGTTCAGAGTGATCTTAGTAGTTAATTATTGAAAATAAGTAAAGGTGACAGTATTCAGATATTACTCCCCCTGACTAGCACATTCTATGACTTTCTTTGAAGACAGATGTGAAAAAGGAAAGGAGACAGAGCAAAATGATGTAGGTGAAGACCATTCATGAGCAGGGTTAAGACTGAAGGCTAGATAGCACAAATCCAAGAACATAACCTGAATGACCATCATCATATGACAATCCATCTCTATAAACCAGCAAACATTCAGCCTTCTGAGAAATCAGTGTATCCAAAAGCCCAAAACACAACCATTTGACCTCTCATCTTAGATCAGACTCAAGCTGACTCCATGGTCAATATCACAACAGCATAACCTTGCAATACATCAGACACAGAAAGCTAACTGTCCAAGCAGCAATAAATCACTAACCAAAACATGTATTCGATCTCTGATTAGCTCAGCTACCCCTCAGCATGTGTAGAGATGTCAAACAGCCACTATCTGATTTTCTTAAAGTACACAGATATGTATCAACATTATATGCATTCTACCGAAACATGCACATACCTATTTATGTCATGACACACAAAAAAATGCACCGACTTGCATGCATGAAGCAACAAAAATTGCACAGACGTTATAACACTCTAGTTAGACATGCACAGATGTTATATGCGAACACGTCTCACTTTGCACGGACTTGGTAATGTAATGTGCAATTGTATCCAGTTGATATATCATGAGGTCATGCAGATGTGTGCATCTACTCATTAATCTGAATGACTAACTTGAAGTCTCGCATGAAATTTGCATGAATTACATTCTCAATATGTATTACTCTTAAGAGAATATCATCTATCATCAGATTTGCTCTAATCAATCATGTAGTATTCCACAAAGATTATTATTCAAACAAAAATTAACAAAATTGAAAAGTGGAATTTGACTGACCTTAGTGCCCTGAATTTATTGAGCCCCATTTTTATTTTATCTTCAGGAGCACACCTGTAGCCAAAGAGTTATTTGAACCATCTTGGACCCCAAGGATTCTTGGGTCCAATAGGATGAGTAGCACCCCACATTGATGCTCTCCAGTTATTCCAGGAACAATTAAAAGCAATGTGACCTAATCTACCACACTTATTGCAAATGGGACGTTTATGCATGAATACAGGATTTTGAACTATCCTAGATACAAAATGGTTCATGTGAGCAGGATAGATTTTACTATCTTTTAAAAACCAGCATTCAGATATAACATGCCCAAATCGTCCACAATTGAAATAATTAACTCTCTGATTTTGAGATTTCTTCCCATGCTTCTTTTCATAACTGTTTCTGTAATTTTGATCTTCTTGTTTATTTAAATAATAGTTATGCATGTAATGACCCCTTTTGCCACAATAAAAATATGCATTGGAGATATCTCTATCAAGCATTTTCATAGATTTGTTTTGAATTGTATTGGTATGCTTGCATGCATTTAACTCATCATTTTTCAAAACTATGCAATCATCCATAACATGTCCTTTCCTACCACAGTAGTGACATGAAACATTTCTTTTATTGTGACCATGCACTGTTGTGATAGATTTATTATTTACATGTGCATGTGAGTGTGTGTGAACATCATTGACAACTTGCATAGAAGAATCAAAAATAGATTTGGATTTATTTGAAATAACCTTCTTTTTCTGTTTTTGAATCTTTTTCAGATTTTTTGTTGGATTTTCTATTTTCTGGACAGTGAATTGGAAGACAGATGAGTTGGATGGCTTTTCTTGTTCAGCACTTTTTACAAAAATAGTGAAGTTCCTTTTCATATCAGCCTTCTTATTAACAAGATTAAAACCCAAGCCTTCTTTCTAAAAGTTCACATTTGACCCAAACAGTTTATTCAAGTTATCTTTTCCCTTAACAAACTTTGAAAGAGAATTTTTTAGATCTTCAATTTCAGCTTGCAAAGTGGCAGCATCATTTTCACAGGAGATAACTTGTTGATGCAGACAGTCATTGAGATTTTTCAAAGATTCATTTTCTTGTTGAAGCTTTATTTCATTGTTTGTTTCCTTTTTCTCTAAAATAGATTTTCCTTTTTCAATTGTCAGCCATCTTTCAGATAAGACTGTATTAAGAACCATCAACTGTTTATTATGTTCCTTCAAATTACTATTTTCTTCAATCAATTTGTCTTGATATTCATCAGTTTCCTTTTTCTATTTAACCAATGACTCATTTTCTTCTTTCAAGGATCTAATTAGATTCTTCTGCATATTGTCATATGAGTCAAGGTCTTCAATTAGTTCCTTTAAGAATGCACATTCATTACATGAATTTTCATCTCTAGCAAGTTTGTTTCTTAAATTCTCATTTTTAGATTTCAAATTTTCCTTTTCAGCCCTTAAGCGTGTAACTTCATGAATCATTTCTTTTCTCAACTTGTTCTTTTCAGATTTGACTCTATCATATTTATTCAATAAATGCTCATTCAGGGAGACTAAATCATCATAGCTAAAATTCTCAGCTTCAGAATTTACTTGGGAGGATGAGTCCTCGGACTGATCTCTGACCATCAGGCACATTTCCTCATCTCCAAAAGATCTTCCCAACATTCTGTTGATGATATCTGATGCACTCCTGCATTCATTGACATATGGAACATGGTTAGAGTCTATTGCCCTCTTGGTTAGATCTAGGGCCCTTTTATTTTCATCAAATTTCAGTCTGTCTGAAGATTTCCATTGGGATTTGTCCTCTGGAACTTCATACGGACTAAGAGCTATAAGTATCCAAAGATCTGAGTCCACATGCATCACATAGTCTCTAAAGGAGCCATACCAGCCATAAAAATTCGAACCGGTGTATACTGGAATTTCAGCCATGAATTCACTACAAATCAGATCAGGAGCTATGCTAAGAGTCGGATCAAACCAGATCGCACCTAAACCAAATCAAGGAACGGATCTGCAAGTCGTTGGACCCCCTGTGCAGAAACCCACTCTTATACCACTTGTTGGGTGCGGAAATAGAAAGAAACGTAGATCCAGAGGGGGGTGAATGGATCTTCTTAAAACATTTCTCCCAATTTAATGTTGAATAGAATTTTGATGGCTTATTCAGTGGACACTTTCTCAAACACTAGAGATGCACGCCTAATCAACTATTTGAAGACATACAAACGGAAGCTATCTAGGCGATTAGGAACAATCAATCTCACATGAGAAAGCATTCAACCACACTGCACAAGATATTTTAGGTGGTTCGGTCAGCTGACCTACATCCACCCCATACTCCAACCAAAGTATGGCTTCCTAGTGACTCACAGCTTGAAAGACCGCTGGGCCTCACAGCTTGCCTACAACCGCTGAGCAACACAGCTTGCTGTCCAGAGGAACCAATCCTCTGCAACACTGACAAAAAGCTTAACTCGCTAGGCTTTACAGTTTAGCCGACCAAAGGAAATCTCCTCTGCAACCGTTGAAGAACAGCTTGACCCGCTGGGCTTTACAGCTTAGCCGACCAGAGGAAACCTCCTATGCAACCGCTGATGAACAGCTTGAACGACCGTCAAAGAAGAAAGAACAAAAAGAACCAAACACAGCAACGGAGGGCTGTCAATAAATCTAAACTAAAAAATGCTCACGCAAGAGCCAAGTGTCTCGGATCTGATCCAGAGAACACTACAGAAAACCTGATCTTCAATGTGCTGCTCTTGCTTCCCTTCAAGCTATCTCTCTCTCGATCTCTTTCTATCTCTTTTCTTTTCAGGTGCTCGAACTCCTTTTTCTCTCTGATTCTTCTTCTGTATCGTGCTCTCTCTCTCTCTCTTCTTCTTCTTCTTTCCTTTTTCATGAGCATCAGATGAAGGGCGTGTGCTTTCCACGATTCCCGTGCAAAAGCCTTGGCCCACGTGGAAGCATCCTAGCTCAATGCTTTCCACGTGTCTCGATCCTGGCACCTCCTCCACTCTTGGATCACGTGCCACTTTAGAAGTTACGATCACTTGGCCTCAGTTATCTGGAAAGAAAATCTTTGTCAGGAGAACAGTAGTCATTAGGTCAAACATCTTATAGGCAGAGTTATGCATGCACGAACTCGTATATGAATAAGTCAACATGCACTGACTTGATACATATATTGGGCAAGACACACACACAGACCATTGGTATACATAATGAGGTATGCATAGACTCACTATGGTTATAGGGCAAGGAAATGCTCAGACTACGTGTCGGTGCATCCTACAAGAGTGCACTATGTGCCAAACCCCAAGATGCATAGACCTTTCGATATGTACAAATGAGAACGTGCACTAACTTCAATAATGAAATGCACCGATGTTGGTATGCAGACCAAGCAAAAACTTGCATCGATCTTCTATGTACGCCGACCTAGATATGCCTTAGGCCAAAGATTGCACCGACTATTGAATGCACTAACTTTGGTGAATGCGTAAACAGGAACTGCACAGAGGATGGATATGCAAGACAAACAAAGCACCGACTTGTGCTCGCAGCAAAAACTGCACCGACTTAAGCTAACACCAAATATGTACTGACGCTAACGAAGCTAATACCAACTCCGTGCCAACCTTCTATGAACTAAGTATGCACGGATCAACCATTGCACCGACCGGAGCTATAGGGAATAGCACGGACTTTGTATATACAAGGCGAAAGCTGCACTGACTTCTGTAAGCAGAATGTAAGATATGCACTGACCAGATGTTTGACAAAATGTCATACACATAGAACTGACATGCACAGATCTGCACGGACCTCAGTTAGCTTGTGCGAAGACTTGCACAGACCTGACTTTGCACTGACTTCAACCTATGCATGGACTGTATGCAACAAGCACAAGGTACACAGACCTTGTATACTGAATGACTCAACTGTGCACAGACATACATTTTATATGAAATGATCAAATGCAAACAAACTTATGAAATCCAGTCTTCACATGACTCATAGATTGTCATCATTAAAACTAGGGTTCCAACATGTTTAACTTGTAAAAATTTTTGGTACTATCCCTTTCATTGTTGTTCATAGCTTGTTACCTTCTTAAAATTGTTTGAGGGTCGTGCCACTCCGGTGGTTTCGACTTACCGCTACACTCATTTTCTGTTGATTTTAAGCCATTAATTCTTGGGCATCGAATACCTCTCCGTCGGGTATTCCTTCCACCGGACTAGGTGTTCATGTTCCGAGGCCTCCGTAAGACTCCGCGAGCCTGGGATTCTCACTAGGACGCCGAGCAGGTTGTACCACAAAGTCCTGAACCCACTGGAAGTCTATTTTGACAGAACGAGGCCCTGTCGAAGTTCTGGCGAAATTCTATCAGATTTATGAAAACGGTCCTTCCAAGACCGCCTCTTGTGGTTGCAGTCTTGCCTAGACCGTCTTCTACTCAGAGCCATGTGGCCACTTTTGACGCGTCCCGTGTCCCCGACGCCTTCATTTCAATGCGTCCCGTCGCTCAGACGCATTCGTTATTGGGATCGACTCGGTTTAGCCGGTTTGGTCTAACCCATCTTGGCAGCGGTCTCCTTGTTACCGTTTAATTCTAGGGGCGGTCCATGGCCGACCGTCTCTTCTCCCAGCAACCCGAAATTCCACATTTTTTTGAGATTATTGTGTGTAAACCCAACCCAGCTTTTCATGGCTGCCATACCTCAAATTTTGGCCTCTCTTTCGGTCAATTATGGGAATCATATTTCCATAAGCCCCTTTTTAAAGTCATTTTTTTAAATGACTCATTCCTTCAATTATGAGCTTATTATTTGAACTCCCACAAGAAATCTATACTCCTACATGAAAATGCCTTGATTACATGGTTTGACCTTGGAACTCTTGGCCATTCATATAAGTGGATGTCTAGATTGGGATCTATGATCCAAACCTTCAATGCCAACGTAACATAAGGGCCCAGTCTGGTCCTGGGAGGAGCGTCCGAAAGTACTTGTGTCCCGGGAAGTATGTAATGACAAGGTGTGGCATTGCACCGAAGTGCATGACTAGCGTGTTAATCTAGGACATTCTACTTCACTCAACTACTTGAAATTTCTTGCGTGACATGACGTGTGTGCTTGACATGGCCAATTGACATGGAAATTTTACATGAAACCTCGTGGAAGATTCTTGTTATACTTGCACTTGTTGCTTAATTGCAATCTATCTTTTCCTTCCCGTATCTGTCATTTATCACCTTTTTATATGTTTATTATTGTTCTTTTATCGCATTTGTCATACATGATGAAATGATTAATCACTTAAACTATGCCTGATGATAGAGATATAAAATCCTACTGAGCTCTCGCTCACTCAATTTTCCCCACCTATTCAGGTAGCTCGGATGAGGAAACGCAAACGGATGGGAACGAGCAAGAGTGACGGCGAGAGTGAGCCAGTTAGCGTCGGTCGTGTCCATCTTTAGAGTTGATGTAGTCACTTTAGTAGTGGATTTAATGAGTCATAGTAGGACTTATGTTCTCTTTCTTTTTATGTCAGTTGATGTAAGAGGTAGTAAAGTCCACAAGATGTCGGTTGTAATAAGCGCTTTCCATTTCTATTATCAAGAAAATTTTAGTTATTTGCATTTGATTGTTGGCATTTTGATGGATGGTCTCTTGTGAAAATGTATGCTCTGATTGACATGAATGTTATAACTGCTGCGTTCCGACTTTTCGCCTCGGGGCGTGACACTAGAAGAAGAGGAGTTGCCATGGTATCATGAGATTGAGCAGTACTGCAAGGACGGGTCGTTCCCAAAAATGATAAATGCCGAGCAACGTAAGGCCATCTGAAAAGCCGCCTCGAGGTATACCATCGTCGCTGGGGAATTATAAAGGCGTGCTCTCAATGGAGTCCTGATGAGGTGATGCGGGACAAGACACGGACACGACAAGCTCGTGACTGTCCCTTAACGAGGGAAGCGTCGGACGTGCACGGTTGAGAAATCGGCGACAGCTAGGGTGGTCAATTCACACTTTCGTGCCCGGATCGGGTCACGGGACGGTAACGCTCTCTCTCGCAGCAGCGGTGATATGAATATAAAGCGAGCTACGATCCTAGAACATGCTCTCTAGCAGTGGCATAAACAAGTATATATGAAAATAAGCAACTGCCGAGTGTAGGGAGTGAGAACGGTACCTCCACGCGCTCGGCGTGGGGAAGACGGACCCGGCCGAAACTCATACTCCTGGAACAATAATACACAGTATTACAGCAATACAACTCGCTGCCCACTCCATGCAGGGAGGTAAAGGGCTACACAATGGGGCCCGGGAGGACCGAATTCGGGTTGACGGGCGGCTTCTCGGGTTGATTCGGCAACACCCGAACTAGTGACGGTGGGGCCCACGTGCTATCCGGAGGGGCCGTGTGGGACCCGATGGCACCGCTGTAGTGGAGGATGCCTGGAAGGGCACTCCCTGGAGTGGAGGCGCACTGGTTCACCGGCCGGAGGCCGGGCGGCTCCGATCGGCACCGGTCGGAACAACCGGTCACGGATCTGCAGCTTCTGGGTTTCAGCGCGCGTCCCGGTGAGAACGGACGCGGAGATCAGCCTCGATGTTGGATCGACACGAAACAGGCGCCTTTGGAAAGATAACTTCAAATACTTCAACCTAAGCATGGAGATCAGACTGGGATCTGCACGGATCTTGGCTTTAATGAATTTTTGAGTTGCTGTTGTACAGTGACTGGACTCTCAGATCTACAGAGAACTTGTCTGAGAACTACCTTTGATCGATATGTAAACGTCCGAATCTGAAGTGGTGGTCTTCAGCAAAGTTGTAGGAAATCAAGCTAGGAAATCGGAACTATTTTTTATGAAGGATTTGGAGGTGGCTGTGATTTGTGCTGATTTTTGACCTGGAAGGTGGTCGGATCTGTGAATTAGCTAAAAATACTATAGCAGAGATAGAACACGAATTTTGAAAAATGGATAAATGGTGGATCAAAAATCAAGAAAAATGGTGGATGTAGGGGATGATAGACAAAACTCCCAGTAAAATTGGGAGCCCCAACAAAAATCATAAAGGAGGTCGGAGATGGGAAACTCAGAGCTACTGTCACTATAGACAGAGACGGGACAGATCTGGGAGTGATTGAAGACCGAAATTACAAAAATATCAAACGAAGGATTTTCGACCTGAATTTTTCTGTGGATGATGGGATGGAAGATAGGAACATACCATAAAAATTACAAATCACGAAGAGGCTGTGGCTGGTAGTAGGATTTTTGTGAAGATATCTCTGTCCAGCAGGACAGAAAACCGAAGACGGATTCGCGGCGGCTCGAAGGCGGCACGAACGGCGGCGGCGGCGGCACAGATGAAGATCAGAGGTTGAGAGGGGGAGATAGAAGATTGATACACTCTAGAACTGGAGGTTTGAGGAGAGGAAACCAGGGGGAGAGGAAGGGGGCACACCAAGCTTCAAGCTTTCCAACAAAATTTCTGATTTTTCACTAATTTTCACATGAAAATACATGGTTTTATATGCTTCCAACCAAATCTAACCTCCACCCTTAGATCTAGGGATGTGAGATGGATGGTCTGGATTGCATGCCACCAATCACACAAAAAATAAAATTAATATATAAGGGGGGGCGGCCTATTGACCAAGAATGGCAAGGGGGAAAAGTTTGACATGGTAGGTAGCCTACCATGGAAATTCTTACCCCTTGTCTACCCATGTGGCATATGACTAGTCCAACCTTCTAGATGTCCACCTAGGATAGTTGACCAGCCCCACAAGGTGACATGGACCAATGGGAGAGGGCTGAGGGCCCCCTTGATAGTCCTACTGACAAATTACATAGAAACTCACACAATCCGTGGGAATGACGCATTGGCTTATAAAGTCGTACAATTGCGCATATACTTTCCCAAGGATATAAACACAAACTAAAAGGACATAAATGTAAAAGTAAATGTACATGCTCAGCGTCAATTCCCATCAACTCTCCCCGGGTGGGAGGAACTCGACCCCGTCGAGTAGGGGTATGGGTGCTCGGGTACTCCGGCGGATCCGTCATCGTGCCAAGTAACGCGGGTATACTCCACTCCAAGTGACTGTCACCTGCTCATTCCATATATACTCGATATGCACAAGCTGCTATGGGCTAAAGGTGGACACTCCGGGTGGGACACTCTCAAAAGGGGAGGTGGCGGCTCGAAGACTCACTAGGAATCACCGCTGAGTCCCTGTAGGTGACTAGATCCGGGTGTAGATATGGAACCGATCCCATACTCATCGAGTGAGTCCAATCGCCTCTTACTCATAAGAGAATGACAATGAGCTGACACAAGACACATGCAGACTCACCATGCACTAACACACATATGCAAACCACACAAATAAGAAACAGACTCATGCATGACTCTAGACAAATCTATGGTTAGTCCGACCTGTACATGGATGACGGCGGGCCAGGACACCCGAATGTGTGCCATGCATGCATTTGACGTAACCGGAGGTTGACATCATGGGGAACCCCTAGACATCCTACGATGCACCAATCATGGACATTGGGCTTGGATGTGGGAAGTCCGGGAGGTGCGGGTTGTTAGATGGATCGGGGAAACCAAAGTTTTCATTACCCCCGAATGAAGGTTCGGACCTATGACTATGTGGAGGTTGCTTTGCCCGAGTGGAAAAGGCTTGATAGTGAACTCTGCGGAGGAAGTGGAGTGAAGATGGCGGCTCGGGAGATTCACTAGTGAGGGGATCAAAAGGGTCAAAGAAGGTATGACCCCGTGAGATGGGTTCCAACATGACATGGTCCCAAGTTTGGAATTCATAATCACCGCCATACATTATGATCGGTGGGACGACGGACATGTGTAGGAAATAAGATTCCTCCCTTGGGCAAAAGGGAACGAAGTCGGACTCGGCCGGCATCGGGAGGAGTAGAAGAATCTTCGTGGTGACACATCCCACGGTGCACACGGAGGTAATGGACCCTAAGGCCGGATGGGTGAAGCTAAGACTAGCGGGTTGGTCAAAGCCTCGGGCCAAAACATGCGTCAACTTCCATTGTGAATCTAATCCCATGACAATATCGTCTAACGTGTCAACATGGTGACTAGATCAAAATGTGGTATGGAAGGAGTTGACCGGCACTAAAGGTAGGGTGGGGTCTATGGATGAGAAGGGAGGTGGGACCAAGCCATCCTTGAGCCAAATAAGAAGTGGCTCGGCTATGTAAAGTGTTCCCGTAAGAAACACGGGTGGCTCGGGCTTTGGTAGCTCCAAAGAAGAAGGTTCCGAATAGAGCTCGGAAGGAGAGGGTGGTGATGGAGCACCTACGAGAGGTGAAGAAGCACTTATCCTGTCCAACAAATCTGAAATCATTTTCTTGAATTCCTCAAAGGAGCGGGTTGGAGTAGAGACCTTGGGGCGGACTCGCTCCTCGTCCCTCGGCCTAGGTGTGGTCCTAGGCTCGGGTATAAGCGGGGCTTCCACTCGGTTGGAGGTACTTGAGTGGGTTGGGATGGGGGTGCTAAGGGGAGGCTGGTTGGAGGTGACTGGGCGGGCCACTAGATTGGGGTCGCCTTGGTGGGCTTGGATGGCGGTGAAGGGGTGGGATTGGGTAGAGGTGTGGCCCACTTGATTGTGGGTGAGTTGGTGGGGTTGGTGAGTGGTATGACCTCCGTGGTTGGAGGTAGGTGGGCGGGGAACGTAGGCCCTCCTAAGCGCTCTCTTCATTTCTCACCATGACTCGATGGGCCTTAGATTCCTATCCTCCCTCCAATATTTGATGGTCCTCCAAGTTGCGGCAGCTTCACCAAAAAGTCACCTTTTGGCAACATCGACTTGCATGGGCCCGTACATAATGTACACCTCGAAGTAATCGTCCATAATGGCTTCCCATTCTAGGTAGACACTCGGGTCATCGGACCCGTAGAAGTCCCGGGTTTCGGGCCTCGTGGGATGGTTCGGGTGGTCCTTCCATTTGAGATAGTATCTCAACCATCCGGGTGTTTGGGAATCCATGGGGATTAGGGACTAGTGGGTGGGCATGTCGACAATAGTAGATGAACCACCTAGACAATGGACTACAACCCTAAACATGATGACCAAGACTCGGTACGTGGCGGAGATAAGCGATCCGAAGATCACTCGCGCAAGTGTGCGACCTTCCCGATAGGCGTAGCCTAACGTTCGGACAACACCTTTTGATATACCGAACAATAGTATGCAAATGCAACACCTAAGACCGACTTGACTTACATAACTAGACTTAAATGACACTCTTTTTTTTGACACCCTAGACTCAACCTCGCTCTGATACCAAATTGATGCGGGATGAGACACGGACACGACAAGCTCGTGACTACCCCTTAACGAGGGAAGCGTCGAACATGCACGGTTGAGAAACCGGCGAGAGCTAGGGTGGTCAATTCACACTTTCGTGCCCGGATCGGGTCACGGGACGGTAACGCTCTCTCTCGCAGCAGCAGTGATATGAATATAAAGCGAGCTACGATCCTAGAACATGCTCTCTAGCAGTGGCATAAACAAGTATATATGAAAATAAGCAACTGCCGAGTGTAGGGAGCGAGAACGGTACCTCCACGCGCTCGGCGTGGGGAAGACGGACCCGGCCGAAACTCGTACTCCCGGAACAATAATACACAGTATTACAGCAATACAACTCGCTGCCCACTCCACGCAGGGAGGTAAAGGGCTACACAATGGGGCCCGGGAGGACCGAATTCGGGTTAACGGGCGGCTTCTCGCGTTGATTCGGCAACACCCGAACTAGTGACGGTGGGGCCCACGTGCTGTCCGAAGGGGCCGTGTGGGATCCGATGGCACCGCTGTAGTGGAGGATGCCTGGAAGGGCACTCCCTGGAGTGGAGGCGCGCTGGTTCACCGGCCGGAGGCCGGGCGGCTCCGATCGGCACCGGTCGGAACAACCGGCCACGGATCTGCAGCTTCTGGGTTTCAGCGCGCGTCCCGGCGAGAACGGACGCGGCGATCAGCCTTGATGTCGGATCGACACGAAACAGGTGCCTTTGGAAAGCTAACTTCAAATACTTCAACCTAAGCCTGGAGATCAGACCGGGATCTGCACGGCTCTTGGCTTTAATAAATTTTTGAGTTGTTATTGTACAGTGACCAGACTCTCAGATCTGCAGAGAACTTGTCTGAGAACTACCTTTGACCGATAAGTGAACGTCCGAATCTGAAGTGGTGGTCTTCAGAAAAGTTGTAGGAAATCCAGCTAGGAAACCGGAACTATTTTTTATGAAGGATTTGCAGGTGGCTGTGATTTGTTCTAATTTTTGAACTGGAAGGTGGTCGGATCTGGGAATTAGCTGAAAACACTGTAGCAGAGATAGAACATAAATTTTGAAAAATGGATAGAGGGCGGATCAAAAATCAATAAAAATGGTGGATGTAGGGGATGATGGACAGAACTCCCAATAAAATTGGGAGCCCCAAAAAAAATCAAAAAAAAGTCCGAGATGGGAAACTCAGAGCTGCTGTCACTGTAGACAGAGACGGGACAGATCTGGGAGTGATTGAAGACCGAAATTGAAAAAATATCAAACGAAGGATTTTTGACCTGAATTGTTTTTTGGATGATGGGATGGAAGATAGGAATACACCATAAAAATTACAAACCACGAAGAAGCCGTGGATGCTAGCAGGATTTTCGTGAAGACACCTCTGTCCAGCAGGACAGAAAATCGAAGATGGATTCGCGGCGGCTCGAAGGCGGCACGAACGACGGCGGCACAGATGAAGATCAGAGGTTGAGAGGGGGAGATAGAAGATTGATACACTCTAGAACTGGAGGTTTGAGGAGAGGAAACCAGGGGGAGAGGAAGGGGGCGCACCAAGCTTCAAGCTTTCCAACAAAATTTCTGATTTTTCACTAATTTTCACATGAAAATACATGGTTTTATATGCTTCCAACCAAATCTAACCTCCACCCTTAGATCTAGGGATGTGAGATGGATGGTCTGGATTGCATGCCACCAATCACACAAAAAATAAAATTAATATATAAGGGGGGGGCCTATTGACCAAGAATGGCAAGGGGGACAAGTTTGACATGGTAGGTAGCCTACCATGGAAATTCTTACCCCCTTGTCTACCCATGTGGCATATGACTAGTCCAACCTTCTAGATGTCCACCTAAGATAGTTGACCAGCCCCACAAGGTGACATGGACCAATGGGAGAGGGCTGAGGGCCCCCTTGATGGTCCTACTGATAAATTACATAGAAACCCACACAATCCGTGGGAATGACGCATTGGCTTATAAAGCCTTACAATTGCGCATATACTTTCCCAAGGATATAAACACAAACTAAAAGGACATAAATGCAAAAGTAAATGTACTTGCTCGGCGTCGATTCCCATCATGAGGTGTCTGGATGACGATGAGGGGTGGAAGGTTGTTGAAGTAGCTCATTCTAGTGAGTGTGGAGGGCATGTTAATGGCCAGGCACTAGCGAAGAAGATCCTTAGGTAGGGTTATTATTGGCCCACTCTAGAGGAAGATTGCTCCCTCTACGTCCGTAGGTGTCTCAAGTGCCAACTCCACGCTGATAAAATTCATGCTCCTGCTTCGTCCCTTCATCCTCTCTCTGCTCCTTGACCATTGTCCATGTGGGCTTTCGATGTTGTAGGCCCGCTGGGTGATCCTAATTCTCAGTCCAAGCAAAAATCTTTCATCCTTACCGCCACTAAGTACTTCACCAAGTGGGTTGAAGCTGAAGTATACGCGGAGATCAAAGCTACCACGGTGTGCCGCTTTATCATGAAGAACATCATCTCGCGGTTCGGCGTGCCAAGTAGCATCGTCACAAACAGCGGGCCTCTGTTCATGTCACATAAGCTCCAGGACCTCTGTAAGAAATACAACATTGCATTGCATCACTCATCTCCTTATTATCGCCAAGACAACAGTCAAGCCGAGGCCACCAACAAAACCCTTCTCAAAATCATAAATAAAACATGTGAGTTGCATAAGTTTTTTGATTGGCCTGAACGATTGGTACAAGCTCTATGGGCTTATCGTACCTCTGTCCATACTCCTACAGGGCAACTAATGCACTCACTTACGGTATGGAGGTGGTACTCCCATATGAGATCTTGATCCCTTCGCTAACGGTGCAGCTTGATAAGGAACTTAATCTCGACGAACGTCGAGATGCATTACTAGTTCAGCTGGAACTCTTAGACGAGAAGAGGCTAAATGCGGCCGATCACGTTTCTATTTACCAAAGGCGAGTCTCACGTTATTTCCAAAAGAAGGTAATTGAATGCAAATTTCAAGTGGGTGATATGGTTTTGAAACATAAATTCATCAGGTCGAGAAGTCCTAGGGCTAAGTTACAGCCAAATTGGGAAGGTCTGTTTGTCGTTAAGGAGGCCTATCCTGGGAACGCTTATCATCTGGTTAACACGGAGGGTGAAGAGCTGTCTCACGCATGGAATGGGTTATATCTTAAATGTTTCTACCCTTAGAGTCACGCCAATGATGACCCGGTAGTAAGGAATATCTTCCCTGAATCATCAAAGATGATCCCGAGTATGGCACTCACACACATTACATGGCAACCCTGGTTGGATTTCCCTTTTCGGCGCGACACCGTTTCTCCTCTAGCCATATCTATGGGAAGTGAAGGTCCCTGCTTCTCTCCTCTCGGTCGAATGTAGGAGCAAGTGGTGAAAAGGGGGGAGATGACCGATCTAGACACCCCGATGAGAGGAGGTCTCAAATAGGGGTAGTCCGTTATGACCTGATTCTCAAAAAAAAATGAAAAGGAGGGGAGCAAAATTAATGCAAAACCCAATGTTCATCAAAGTTTAAAGCACAAAGTCAAAATTACTCCCAGAAAAGAAAATCCAAAACTAGACATGTCAAGAGTGGCAGTATAGTTCTCCGTGGGACATTATGAGCTCGGTCGTGTGCGTGCCTAGAGAGAATCAAAGGTTCGATGACGAATATAAAGTCATGGCGTAACAGCCCACATTTCTGAAGGGGTTGTCACGAGAGGAATTCAAACCCTAAAAACCTCTATACCTACCCTAGGCTCACCTCCCATGTTTTCTTCTCCCTCCCTCCAAGGACTAGATCATAGCCCGGGTATGGCCCTAGTAGAAGCGCCATCATGCGAACGGGGCCCTGGCCAGGGATTGTCGCCCCTCGAAATGCACGTTGTGCTTTGAAAATTCCTAATGAGACCGATAGGGTTTCTTGTTGCCGGGTCGAAATTGGCCTAAAAAAAATCAATCAAGTATTTTCAAAATCCAAAAAGAAATTAAGTATTTTCAAAATCTTAAAAAATTAAATATTTCAAAAAATCAAATATTTCAAAAAAATAACAAAAATAAAAAAAATTCATCATTCATTTTGCATTTCATGGCATGCATTTTGTTTATTTCCATTACTTTTGCCTATTTAATAAGGCTTAACCCATTGACCAAATATCAAGGATTGGTCACGTATTCGGCTTGCTCTAGGCAAGGGGTTCAGTCTAAGAACGGATCTAACCTATTTCTATGTTTTAGTGTGTGCAGAAGCCAGTCCATAAGGCCCAGACTTAGACCCACAGAGCTTTCTTTTCTCTCCTGTCAGCCACATGGTAGCGGTCAGGTTTCAGCTACGTTATTAAGGTAGCAGTCTCTGAGAAACTGCATTCTACCTCGAGCCCCATTTGAAAAAAAATAAGAAAAAAATCAATTCATTCAAGTCAATTCATGCACATCTATTATGCTCAACTCCTTTTCATTTAAATCCATTTCAAGTACATCGTTGATCAATTCATCTTATGATTCTCACTCTTACATCCAATTCTAAGCTAGTCTTGCATCTCTGCGGGGCTGGATCTCGCGTAATTCCTTCAAGTATGCCTGATAAGTCTCGGGCTCCTTTGCAACCTCTGATGGTAAAGTGCGTACTCTTCTGATCTCTGACATGATCAAGGCACTGCGAACTGCCTGTTTATCTTCCTCGGTGCCTGTGTCTTGCTTGTAGTGGAGGGAGATGAGATAGTGCTGGTTCCGTAGTACGGGGTAGGACAACCTGCAAATAGCATCTGTGGGGGTTGTACATTACTAAATAAATGTTCCCCACTAGCCGTAGGTCCAGCCCCAGCCTCCGAGGTAGCCTAAGAGTGGTGTTCTGCAAAGCCTGTGGTCGCATCATGAATCACTCGAGGGGTAAAGTGTTGAGGCAGAGTCACCACTCATTCGTAGTCTTCTTATCAGCAGTGCGGCACTCTACTTGTTGGGGAAACTTGGACGCCCCTCCGATGAAGAATAATGGATGGCTCCCAAAGATACGGCTTGTAGAAGGTACATCTTCCTTTGGCAAGAACTTCAATCTGGCTCCCATCCAGCACTCAAGGAGAACCACAGATCCAAAGATGGGACCTCCAAGAGAGGCTGAGCTAAGGCACTCATATAAATATGACAAGATGGCTTGTGAAATGGATAGTCCCTGCCATAACCCACTGATGATGCTAAGGTTGGGTATGTCTAAAAGGTGATCGGTGGTTGGAAAGAGTTAGGCTCCACAAAGGCAAATGGAGGCGGCCTTGGCTATGGCCTCTTTCCATCCACATTTATTCTTACAGTGAGATGTGATCCATTGGGACAAGGGAATCAAGTGGATGTGATGTGGGTTGATCATGGTCCTAATGTCCTTAGAATTGGGTAGAAATTCTCCTAGAATGAGGGTGGGGTCTATAGGGGCAACCGTATGGCACACTAAGTTTTCTTCCCCTACTTTAGTTCTAGGGAGGGCTAGGAAGGTCTCAACCTCCTCGAGTAAGATAGTGACATCAAATGATGGGAAGATAAAGGTGTGGGTCTGTGGATGCCAAAGTTCTACCAAGGCTATAATGCTATGCCAATCGAATGATATCTTTTGGTAATTTTTGGCTAGGATAAGCAAAGGGCGGAGATGCCAAGCCTTTAATCGGGAGATGACCTCTATAGGGAGCCCTTGTATCATGGGAGCCAGCCATTTCAGGTTTGAGAAGAGCCGTGGTCCAAGTAGAATATGAAAGAAAATGAAGAAAAGAAGAAAAGTGGGTCGAGATAAGGAAAGTTGAAAAGATGAGCGAAGGAAGTAAGAGTGCTTTACTTACATCTCTAGAAGGGCTTGTGCTCAAGTGCTTGGGGATGCCAGTCAGCCTTTGAATCTCCCCATGTTGCATTCTAGCCGGTGTTGGTCTATTGAAGCTCCCCTCCCTGCTTGTGCATGCTTACAAGGACCTCTTCATGATGAACAAGTAGGCTTTTCTCAAGGTTTTTGGCTAGGAGAAAAGGATTGATGTGACCTACGAGTTCAGGGCCTTCTCCTACTTATAGGGAGTAAGATGGGAGTCATTTTCCATTGGGATTAAGCTAGGAGGGCCGGAGATAGCATTTGGATCGAGTTCTGTGCACTTGGATAAGCTCTAGGAGTGGATTAGGGACTCTGATCAGAATCCCGATTGTGTTGGGAAGTCCTCTTGAGGTCGCGATCGATCGCGTGACCGCTATCTCAGGTAACAGTCCGTGATTGACCGCTACCTCATCGTCTGTACCCCCGTAAGGTAGCAGTCAGTCGCGAGACCGCTATCTAAGGTAACGGTCTGGGGTAGACCACTACTTGGCCGTCTGACCTGCGCATGTGTTCGCCTTTTCCTAGCCACGTTTCGCCCTCATTCTATCTCTCCTCTCTCCGTTCGTGAGTCAATCATGCAAAGTCATTATCAATTCATGCAGAGTCATCGTCATTGCTTACATATACAAGCATTCATTCATCAAAACTGGTGTCATTTTTTTGCATTTAGGTCAAAAGTGTATAACAAAAAGTACAAGGTAAATCTGGAAAAAATAAAAGGTACATCAACTCTGGCCCTCTCCAGGACCCCCGTTGTCACCCGTGCCCTCATGGCGCTTCCCCGGAGCGCCCATGGTCATGCTCCCCTCCTCTCGCTACCGTCGGCGCCGCTCCTCATCCTCGTTCTTCTGCTGACCAGAGGAGCCAGTAAGGTACTCTCTACAGGCGCCGCTGTGCGCGCCGCTCGGGGTCCCACTACGCGGGTGTCGTCTGCCTACAAGCTAGAGCACTCTCTCCAGTGCTCTAATCTTAGCCTTGAGCTCCCTAATCTACAGTCGAGAACCCCCCGCTTCTGCCAGCTCCTCTCGTAGCCAGGTAATCTCGCTCACGGCCACCTCTAGCTCC
Organism: Amorphophallus konjac; assembly: GCA_022559845.1. Lineage (NCBI taxonomy): Eukaryota > Viridiplantae > Streptophyta > Magnoliopsida > Alismatales > Araceae > Amorphophallus > Amorphophallus konjac. The sequence goes on from CM040121.1 coordinate 305,679,287, forward strand.
CTCGCCTACATTTGCATTCATTAATTAGAAATTGTCTTCTAGAAATATGATTGAACATAAGTTAACATTGCTTACCTTCTCAGCGAGTGAAGCCTCGGCCCGTGCGACTGCTCGAGCAAAGTCCATGTCTCGCTCATCCCGGTCTGCTGGAGCCTTAGTGGAGGAGGATGGGACATTTGGCCCGTGGCGCTGAACACCATCGACATGCTGCATATAGGAACAAGTCAGGTTAGAGAGTCTCATGAACATCGCATATCAAGTCTAAGGGTTGAGTGTGGCTTACCAAGAGGTCCAGCGAGCGCTGGAGCTCATCCCGCTGCTGAATGGTGCAGTGGAGCAAGCCCTGGAGCTCCGCGATGCATCCTTGGGGGTCGAGCTGCATAAAAGTGTGTCAAGGAGTCAGTGCGTCATAATCATTTTAGTGGTTTAAAGGTTTTAGAGTTCTTTACCAGTCATCGGGTGCCACGAAAGACTTGGTCTCCGTAGCGTCTCGCATAGGCCGTCAGGTAGGCCTCGTCACTGTCTGCTCTTGCCTGCACCGTGCGGCCGCGTCATGTTAAATCCCAGATCTGCTCCTCCTCCTGGGCAATCCAGTCCACTGCCCCTAAAAGTCTACATGAGTGTCGTCCCACGCGCTCCTCCTCCATGGTCTGTAGTGTCAGGAAGGGGACATCCGACTGATGCACTCCCTAGGTCCTCATGATCAGCAGGTAGTGGAGTGGCTCTACAATGTTCATGCAATGGAGCTAGATCTCCTGGCCCGAGTAACCCTGCACCACCTCCACCCATGGCTGTCCTGCATGCACCACGTTCTGATAGGGCGTCCAGCGTACCTGCAAGGCAAAGAAGGAGGATGTCTAAGTAAACATGCATTTGCATTTAGGTTTGAGTTTAGGTCTTACCGAGGCATACGGTAGCGCGTCGATGTCATCCTAAATGGCCCGCACTTGGTGTCTGAGCGAGCCTGTGTTCCACTCGGCCACCCATCACCTCGCGATGGGCAAACGATCAAGGTGTGCCTCATGTTCCCTGCCTAGGTGTGGTAGGTAGACGTATGTCCATACCTGTATAGCATGCATTAACACATCAGTACATCATCACACACAAATAACAATCACAATAATTGCATGTTCATTTAGAGTTGGATTTTACCTAAAGGAACGCGGAGAAACCGCCCAACATCATCAGCCGAGTGGTGGTGCTGAGGGAGTCGAAGAGGAAGGCCAAGACAGCTGCGCCCCACGCGTAACCTCTAACACTGTCCAGATCCTAGAGCACTGGTAGGAGCCAGCAGCTCACTGCATCTGCCCACGTAGCAAAGAGGAGTCTTCCTATCATCAGCATCAGGAACCTCCTCCGAACTATGTCTGCCTCGGGTCCTGGCCCTGTTGCCACTCTCTCTCGGGCTCTATCAACCAACCACTATAGGTGCTGCTCTGGTAGCTCCCACACAACGATCCATGCGCCCCTCAGTCCCAGGCTCTTCTGCAGCCTGGCCCTCGACACCAAGGAGGAAGGTCGTCCTGGCCTCTCAAGCTCTACCCCAGTAGTCGCCGTGCTAACTCCCTGTTGAGGGGCGTTTGTGGGGAAGAATGTTTTATCTTCTCTGATTTATGAGCCTCTAAATTTAATGTGTTTTGATGCTAACACTAGTATATACTGTGCTAAATTTTGATATTGGTAACAATGTATTATGTTCTTGTTCATAATTTTGATGATTGTCTATTGTGTTTTTTACCTTACATTAGGTCGGTGCACATTTAATGTCTCATTCATTAGGTCAGTGCACATTCATGTCATATGCATGTAGGTCGGTGCATATTCAAGCCTCCATTCACATAAGGTCGATGCACATGTTACTTACAATGCATACAGGTCGATGCATGTTTCGTTTAGATTGCAACATTAAGGTCGATGCACATCTTACATAGTGCACACCAAGGTCGATGCACATCTTGGCATCGCAGAACAAAGTCTGTGCACATTTTCCTTTTAGCAAAGTGAGGTCGATGCATGTTGCAGTTCTAGGCAGAGGCAGGTCGGTGTACATTTACTATAGTGCATGAAGGTCGATGCATATTCCTTCTAAAGTATATGAAGGTCGATGCACATATGGTAAAAATAGGTATAAGGTCTGTGCATGTTGCATAGTAAGGCAGAGGCAGGTCAATGCACATTCACTGTAGCACATCTAAGGTCGATGCTAGTTTAGCCTTCGAGCATCTAAGGTCGATGCATGTTTTCTATCTTGCATATAAGGTCAATGCACATGCTCATTCGTGCATATCAAGGTCTACCTATGATACTATTACAAGTCTGAGCACATTTTGCATCCTGCATGGAAAGTCGATGCACATTTGAATTTTGCATAGAACAAGGTCTATGCACATGCAAGGCAGGTGCACATATTGGCCTGTGCACATTGGGTATTCAGGTCTATGCATGTATAGAAGTCCATGCATTGTCTGTGACTAAGGTCAATGCATATGCAATTTTCAAGTCTGTGCACATGCATTACCAGCCTGTATGAGGTCTGAGCATGTGCATACACAAGTCTGAGCAAATGTACAGATTGCATATTCAAGTCGGTGCACATGCACCGCTTTGCTCAGATAGATTGATGCATCTCTTACACTTACCTAAAATATATTAATGCGTCTTTGTCTAACTTATAGCATGATCATATTTTCTTATAAGTCAGAGCATATTGACTATTCACTCATGACTACAATCTGTTTGATGAAATGCCTTTGTTCTGATTGGCAGGAACTTATGTCACTAAAGGACCCAGGATCGAATATGTAAAAGGCAGCATGCCTTTTGCTTAGCACGGTCACGTGGCTCAAAGTCTTCAACTTAAACAGGCACATGATCCAAGAAGGAGCCGCGCCTGAAGATTCAGACGTGGGGACAACTTACTCTTATATCCTGACACGTGGACATCCAGCAGCGTACCTGTTCAAATCTCCTTGGGCGGGAACGTGTTTCCCACTCGCTCATAAGGCTATAAATAGAGGCCTGATCAATTTGAAGAATATACACACTAAAGAGTGAAGAAATTAGAAAAAGAGGAAGCACAGTGAAGAAGCGAGAGGGTCTGAGAGTCTCCAGAGATCAGTAGAATTCAGTTGAGTTCAGTTGAGAGAAAAGAGTAAGAGTGAAGAGCTGAGATAGAAACAGGGGATTGGAAAGTGGAGGATTCTCTGAAGAGCTGTGAGCATTCAAGAGATCTGTAAGTGGAGTCTTGTATGTCTCGATCTTTGGATCAAATCTAGACATCGTTCTACTCAAAGCAAGCTACAGATTGTCTTGTAATTTTCATTTGATTTTGTTCTTGAGATTTTCTATTCGCTACGATTTCTATAAGCTATGTATCAGCAGATTATCAAGCTGTGTGACAGCAGCAAGGAAGTAATTCCTTGGAAGCAAGCTGTGAGGCTCAGCATTGCAAGCTGTGAGGCTCAACTGTCTGGGATCTATTCCCCAAACTTGTGGATCAGCGATTTGTAGGGATTTATTTCCCAAAGCTATGGATCAGCGGATTTTAAGCTATGTGTCAGCGGAAGCCTTACTCAATTAAGTAAGGGGTGGACATAGATCTCTGGATTGAGATCGAACCACCTTAAAAACCTTCTTGCAATGCGTGTGATCTAATTGTGCTATTCTTCTATATTATACTACAATTCGTTGAATGTGCATTAAAGATTTCTGAATTCCTGATATTCTATTTTAGCTTGAACTTTCAACCAGTGCTGTATATCAAAAGGTTTAGTCCGAAAGATAGGTTACACCTATATAGAATACTTAACCTTGTGTGAGAAGATTCTGATTCCAACCTCCACCTAGTACAGCTTCATCTGGTTGACAGTTTCTGAATCTTGAGTGAAATTTCGTTAAACTGGTTGTGTTAGCCGTAGCATTTTAATTCCGCATCTTAAGTGCTTTAAATTGGCTAAGATTAGGGGTAGATCTATTCACCCCCCCTCTAGATCTATTAGTCATCCGAAACAATAATAGGTATCAGAGCCTAACTCTCCTTCTAGGGCTTTACATCCCGGAGAGATTAGCAAATGGATGTTAGAGGGTTAACAATTGAAGGTCACTCTACTACTAAGCCTCCATATTTTGATACATTCAATTACACTTATTGGAAGAGTCGTATGCAAATATTCCTTAGAGCTAAGGACTACGAAATTTGGAAGGCAGTTAGCAAAGGCCCCTTCGAACTACCTGAGGATGAAGAGGTCTGGACCAGAGAGCATATTCGTAGATCTACTTTAAACTAGAGCGCTGTAAATGCCATGCAGTTTGCTCTTCATCCCACCGAATTTTCTAGAGTCTCTTCCTGTTCTACAGCTAAGGAGATGTGGGATAAATTGGAGGTGATCTATGAACGGACTTCTCAAGTCAGGGAGACTAAAGTGAACATGTACGTTTCTGAATATGAGGCTTTCAAGATGAAGCCTGATGAGTCAATCTCTGAGATGTTCGCTCGTCTGAATGTGATTACTAATAACTTAAGAAGTTTGGGAAAAAGCTATAGTGAGTACGAGCTGGTTAGAAAGATACTAAGGTCCCTGACACCTATTTGGCACACTAAGGCCACTATCATGGAGGAATCCAGGAACCTAGCCACCACTTCAGTAGATGAGCTCATTGGTTCTTTCATGACATATGAGTTGAACCTTAAGATGGTTGATGAGTCTGAGAAGAAAAAGAAACCCCTGGCTCTTTGATGCTGGACGAGCGCGGGCATGAGAATGTCAACGGCAGCTTCCGATGCGACCCTGTGAGTACAGCCTTAAGGCATTACACTCCACGTAGGGAGGGCATCATAGGGATGGGAATGATTAATACAAAACTACCCTCACGCAGGAGGGGGGAGCAAGGGGGAGGGAATACTCAAGCAAATGCCACACGCTGTCCTGTAGGACAGAACTGGAAGGTTCTGATTGGTGCTCCACGCACGGGACTCCAAACACGATGCCGCTTGCGCCAAAACGTTGCTGGGGAAGTGCTGCAAGGCACTAGAAACGTTTGGTGAAGATCCAAGGCCGGTGGTGGCCGGGACAGGTCGCAAATGATGACCTGCGTGATTCTTCCTCGCAGGACAGTCCTGTGCAGTCTGATTGCAACGGCCGGTGCGCTCTTCACAGAACTCAGAATGCAATGAGACTAGTGAGGTTGGATGGCCGACAGGAAGATCTTCGTACCCTCAAAAGATGGGGGCCATTGGATCACCGAACCGGGCGTGGTCGCAGATGTGGCAAGCTTCAGATTTCTGGGGGGGCAGCCAGATAGGGGTGCGATGGCCGGCCTGGAACTTTCAGCACGGAGGTTGGAATGCGACGAAACCATCTGGATTGGTTCCGGGACACCAAGGTGCACATCGTTGAAGAAGATGACTCAGCCTTAAAACGGACGTGTACGGCGTGGCACGAACCGTAAGCTGGGTGCACACCCTGGGCGGACTGGTTTGCACCTGATCTGCGCAGTCACAGGAGACGGACGCCACAACCGGTGCCGAAGTCAGAATGGTGCGAAACCACCTCTGGTGCGAAAAGGACTCAGACATGAATGAACCCACAGAAGGGAGCTTGCGCAGATTCACAATGTAGATGTCAGTGTAGACTCCGCAAACTCGGCCAAAGTTTCTGTTACAAATCTGTGAGCAGCAGAATGGAGAGAAAACTCAAAAGCCGAGGATGAGGATGACGCCGTGGGGTCCCGGGGTCGCCGTGGATAAACCTGGGTGATGGGGGTGTGTGGATGGCAGTGGGGAAGGGGCTGATGTGGGTTGGGAGGTGTGGGGAGCAAGGCTGGGATGCCCTAGGATTAGGGAATGGGGTTGGGGTGCGGCCTTGGCAGGATGGGGGTGGAGTGCGGCTGGGATTTTTTTGGAGGGAAAAATATTGATTTGTTTTGGCAATTTTTTTGAAAGGGGGAGAAATTCTTGGGGGATTAGAATCTTTGGAAGGATAATAGGAGGGATTGGAGGGCTAGGATTTGATTTGGCGTGGGATTTGGGAATAGATAAGAGAGAAGGAAGAGGGGTGCGCTAGTTTTCCTTGGATGGGGGAGAGATAATAGGAAGAGGGAGATATTCTAGGAGAGACGGGCTGATGTGGCAAGATGATTAGGGAGAGGAGAGAGAGGGTTGTGACCAGGAAAGAGGAGAGAGAGGGTCTAGGTCCAACAAGGAAGAGAGAGGAGGTGGGAGGATGGTGCGCAAGAGATAGAGAGAGGGGCTCACGAAAAATCTTCTCAAAACATAATTTTTTCATTCAATAATGCTCTACCAAATGAGAGTCCTTGCTCCCCTATTTATAGGAGAAGCCAGGGGGTTACAAAGACATTAATTATCCCTAACAAATGAGAAAAGACCTCGCTATCCCGGGGTGACAATAAGCATCCTACGACCCCTAACTAGACCCACTAGCGAACTTGGCCTTTTGGGCCCAATTAACTGACCCATTAAGAACTAAATGCTAATAAAAGGAAAGTTACATCATAATAAAAAGAGAAAAGCCCAAAAATTAGATGGGCCCAGCCTAATAGCATGATCATATTTTCTTATAAGTCAGAGCATATTGACTATTCACTCATGACTACAATCTGTTTGATGAAATGCCTTTGTTCTGATTGGCAGGAACTTATGTCACTAAAGGACCCAGGATCGAATATGTAAAAGGCAGCATGCCTTTTGCTTAGCACGGTCACGTGGCTCAAAGTCTTCAACTTAAACAGGCACATGATCCAAGAAGGAGCCGCGCCTGAAGATTCAGACGTGGGGACAACTTACTCTTATATCCTGACACGTGGACATCCAGCAGCGTACCTGTTCAAATCTCCTTGGGCGGGAACGTGTTTCCCACTCGCTCATAAGGCTATAAATAGAGGCCTGATCAATCTGAAGAATATACACACAAAAGAGTGAAGAAATTAGAAAAAGAGGAAGCACAGTGAAGAAGCGAGAGGGTCTGAGAGTTTCCAGAGATCAGTAGAATTCAGTTGAGTTCAGTTGAGAGAAAAGAGTAAGAGTGAAGAGCTGAGATAGAAACAGGGGATTGGAAAGTGGAGGATTCTCTGAAGAGCTGTGAGCATTCAAGAGATCTGTAAGTGGAGTCTTGTATGTCTCGATCTTTGGATCAAATCTAGACATAGTTGTGCTCAAAGCAAGCTACAGATTGTCTTGTAATTTTCATTTGATTTTGTTCTTGAGATTTTCTATTCGCTACGATTTCTATAAGCTATGTATCAGCAGATTATCAAGCTGTGTGACAGCAGCAAGGAAGTAATTCCTTGGAAGCAAGCTGTGAGGCTCAACATTGCAAGCTGTGAGGCTCAACTGTCTGGGATCTATTCCCCAAACTTGTGGATCAACGATTTGTAGGGATTTATTTTCCAAAGCTATGGATCAGCAGATTTTAAGCTATGTGTCAGCGGAAGCCTTACTCAATTAAGTAAGGGGTGGACATAGATCTCTGGATTGAGATCGAACCACCTTAAAAACCTTCTTGCAATGCGTGTGATCTAATTGTGCTATTCTTCTATATTATACTACAATTCGTTGAATGTGCATTAAAGATTTCTGAATTCCTGATATTCTGTTTTAGCTTGAACTTTCAACCAGTGCTGTATATCAAAAGGTTTAGTCCGAAAGATAGGTTACACCTATATAGAATACTTAACCTTGTGTGAGAAGATTCTGATTCCAACCTCCACCTAGTACAGCTTCATCTGGTTGACAGTTTCTGAATCTTGAGTGAAATTTCGTTAAACTGGTTGTGTTAGCCGTAGCATTTTAATTCCGCATCTTAAGTGCTTTACATTGGCTAAGATTAGGGGTAGATCTATTCACCCCCCCCCTCTAGATCTATTAGTCATCCGAAACAACAATTGGTATCAGAGCCTAACTCTCCTTCTAGGGCTTTACATCCCGGAGAGATTAGCAAATGGATGTTAGAGGGTTAACAATTGAAGGTCACTCTACTACTAAGCCTCCATATTTTGATACATTCAATTACACTTATTGGAAGAGTCGTATGCAAATTTTCCTTAGAGCTAAGGACTACGAAATTTGGAAGGCAGTTAGCAAAGGCCCCTTCGAACTACCTGAGGATGAAGAGGTCTGGACCAGAGAGCATATTCGTAGATCTACTTTAAACTAGAGCGCTGTAAATGCCATGCAGTTTGCTCTTCATCCCACCGAATTCTCTAGAGTCTCTTCCTATTCTACAGCTAAGGAGATGTGGGATAAATTGGAGGTGATCTATGAACGGACTTCTCAAGTCAGGGAGACTAAAGTGAACATGTACGTTTCTGAATATGAGGCTTTCAAGATGAAGCCTGATGAGTCAATCTTTGAGATGTTCGCTTGTCTGAATGTGATTACCAATAACTTAAGAAGTTTGGGAAAAAGCTATAGTGAGTACGAGCTGGTTAGAAAGATACTAAGGTCCCTGACACCTATTTGGCACACTAAGGCCACTATCATGGAGGAATCCAGGAACCTAGCCACCACTTCAGTAGATGAGCTCATTGGTTCTTTCATGACATATGAGTTGAACCTTAAGATGGTTGATGAGTCTGAGAAGAAAAAGAAACCCCTGGCTCTTTGATGCTGGACGAGAGCGGGCATAAGAATGTCGACGGCGGCTTCCGATGCGACCCTGTGAGTACAGCCTTAAGGCATTACACTCCACGCAGGGAGGGCATCACAGGGATGGGAATGATTAATACAAAACTACCCTCACGCAGGAGGGGGGAGCAAGGGGGAGGGAATACTCAAGCAAATGCCACACGCTATCCTGTAGGATAGAACTGGAAGGTTCTTATTGGTGCTCCATGCACGGGACTCCAAACACGATTCCGCTTGCGCCAAAACGTTGCTGGGGAAGTGCTGCAAGGCACTAGAAAAGTTTGGTGAAGATCCAAGGCCGGTGTTGGCCGGGACAGGTCGCAAATGACGACCCGCGCGATTCTTCCTCGCAGGACAGTCCTGTGCAGTCTGATTCCAACGGCCGGTGCGCTCTCCACAGAATTCAGAATGCGATGAGACTAGTGAGGTTGGATGGCCGACAGGAAGATCTTCGTACCCTCAAAAGATGGGGGCCATTGGATCACCGAACCGGGCGTGGTCGCAGATGTGGCAAGCTTCAGATTTCTGGGGGGGCAGCCAGATAGGGGTGCGATGGCCGGCCTGGAACTTTCAGCACGGAGGTTGGAATGCGACGAAACCATCTGGATTGGTTCCGGGACACCAAGGTGCACATCGTTGAAGAAGATGACTCAGCCTTAAAACGGACGTGTACGGCGTGGCACGAACCGTAAGCTGGGTGTACACCCTGGGCGGACTGGTTTGCACCTGATCTGCGCAGTCACAGGAGACGGACGCCACGACCGGTGCCGAAGTCAGAATGGTGCGAAACCACCTCTGGTGCGAAAAGGACTCAGAGATGAATGAACCCACAGAAGGGAGCTTGTGCAGATTCACAATGTAGACCTCAGTGTAGACTCTGCAAACTCGGCCAAAGTTTCTGTTACAAATCTGTGAGCAGCAGAATGGAGAGAAAACTCAAAAGCCGAGGACGAGGATGATGCCGTGGGGTCCCGGGGTCGCCGTGGACAAACCTGGGTGATGGGGGTGTGTGGATGGCAGTGGGGAAGGGGCTGATGTGGGCTGGGAGGTGTGGGGAGCAAGGCTGGGATGCCCTAGGATTAGGGAATGGGGTTGGGGTGCGGCCTTGGCAGGATGGGGGTGGAGTGCGGCTGGGATTTTTTTGGAGGGAAAAATATTGATTTGTTTTGGCAATTTTTTTGAAAGGGGGAGAAATTCTTGGGGGATTAGAATCTTTGGAAGGATAATAGGAGGGATTGGAGGGCTAGGATTTGATTTGGCGTGGGATTTGGGAATAGATAAGAGAGAAGGAAGAGGGGTGCGCTAGTTTTCCTTGGATAGGGGAGAGATAATAGAAAGAGGGAGATATTCTAGGAGAAACGGGCTGATGTGGCAAGAGGATTAGGGAGAGGAGAGAGAGGGTTGTGACCAGGAAAGAGGAGAGAGAGGGTCTAGGTCGACCAAGGAAGAGAGAGGAGGTGGGAGGATGATGCGCAAGAGATAGAGAGAGGGGCTCACGAAAAATCTTCTCAAAACATAATTTTTTCATTCAATAATGCTCTACCAAATGAGAGTCCTTGCTCCCCTATTTATAGGAGAGGCCAGGGGGTTACAAAGACATTAATTATCCCTAACAAATGAGAAAAGACCTCGCTATCCCGGGGTGACAATAAGCATCCTACGACCCCTAACTAGACCCACTAGCGAACTTGGCCTTTTGGGCCCAATTAACTGACCCATTAAGAACTAAATGCTAATAAAAGGAAAGTTACATCATAATAAAAAGAGAAAAGCCCAAAAATTAGATGGGCCCAGCCTAATGGGCCATGGAACGAAAGTGACCCCTCTACCAACGGGGCTAGTCCACTAAGTGCCCACTTTGACACCAAATCTTGGTATATAAACCTTCCCCACTGCCTTTAACACCAAATCTCCTTATTCCACGTCCAGGTGATATTTTGAGAAATATGTGATCTCCGATTTGGAATTCGAGATCTCCTCTTCTTGTGTCAGCATAAGCCTTTTGTCTAGACTGAGCAACTTGAAGTCTCTCTCTAATCAACTGAATCTTTTCAGTGGTATCCCTTACCATGTCTGGACCTAATAGTTGTTTCTCGCCAATTTCATCCCAGCACAAGGGTGATCGGCAACTCCTTCCGTATAAGGTTTCGAAAGGTGCCATTCATATACTTGCCTGGTAGCTGTTGTTGTATGCAAACTTGACTAATGGCAAGTGATCATGCCAGCTTCCACCAAAATCAATGATGCAAGCTCTGAGCATAACTTCTACTACCTGATTTGTTCTCTCTGTCTGACCATCCATCTGAGGATGAAAAGTAGTACTAAAGTTGAGTCTTGTCCCCAACGAATGTTGTAAACCCTTCCAGAAATGAGACGTAAAACAAGGGTCTCGATCAGACACGATTGAGACAGGTACTCCATGTAACCTGACTATCTCCTTAATGTATAATGCAGCAAGGACGTCAATTGACCATCGGCTCTTGATTGGCAAGAAATGTGCCGACTTGGTCAGACGGTCTATGATAACCCAAATTCCATCATGTCCTCCTCTAGATTTAGATAGTCCCATAATGAAGTATATACCGATATCCTCCCACTTCCACTTGGGAATATCAAAGAGGATGTAGCTTACCGACAGGCTTTTTGTGTTCCACCTTGACTTGTTGGCAAGTGAGACAGCGAGATACGAAATCCGCTATTTCTCTTTTCATATTGGGCCACCAAAAGGTCCTTTTTAAATCTTGGTACATTTTGGTAGATCCTGGATGAATCGTGTACCTCTATCTGTGAGCTTCATCTAATATTTTCTTCTTTAGTTCTAGACAATCTGGTATATAAGTTTTATCTCTTCCATCCGATGTTATCTTGAAGTCAGATTGCTCTTCTATCTTGCCCTTGATTTCCACTAATATTGGGTCGTTATCTTGAAGTCCTTGTATTTCTAAGAGTAGATCTGGTTGTATACTCATATGTGATAGTGTAACACATCTGCTCTCCTTGTCCATGCTTATATCAAGTCTAGAGAACTGTTCTAGTAACTTACATTCCTGAATCATACAATTGGTTAATAGTGCTCTTGGCTTTCGACTAAGAGCATCGGCTACAGGATTACCCTTTCCAGGATGATATTGTATTGTAAAGTCAAAGTCCTTGAGATATTCTAGCCAACATCTTTGCCTCATATTCAATTCCTTCTGAGAGAAAAGATACTTGAGACTCTTGTGATCGGAGTATACACTGAACTGCACTCCGTATAAGTAATGTCTCCAGATCTTCAATGCAAGCACTACCGCATCCAACTCTAAGTCATGAACTGGGTAGTTCTCCTCGTGCTTCTTCAATTGGCGAGAAGAGTAAGCTATAACTTTCCCTTGTTGCATTAAAACACATCCGAGGCCAATACCTGACGCATCGGTGTATACCTTGAATTTCTCTCCTTCAACTGGCAAAGCTAAGACCGGGGCAGTAGTTAGGTGATCCTTGAGAGCTTGGAAGCTTCTTTCACATTCTTCACTCCATTCATAACGGATCTCCTTGTGAGTTAGCCTCGTGAGTGGTACGGCGATCTTAGAGAAATCCTTGATGAATCGCCGGTAATAGCCCGCAAGACCAAAGAAACTACGGATCTCGCTAGCATTGGTCGGTCTCCCAATTCTTTACCGCTTCAACCTTTGATGGATCTACGGACAAACCATCTTTTGATATAACATGCCCCAAGAAAGATACTTCTTCTAGCTAGAATTCACATTTACTAAGCTTTGCATATAATCGATTTGTCCTCAATATCTGTAATGCAATCCTCAAATGCTCCTCATGCTCTTCCTTGGTCTTTGAATAGATCAATATATCATCAATGAAAACCGTATAGCTGGCATGGCCTAATCTACGATGCCACATGAATGCTAAGTCAACTTTATTTGCAGTTAGGCAAAGATTAGAATGACCTAAATCATCTAAATTTACCAAGTAGATGTTATTTACCCCTTTTCCTAAAAATTTAACTATATCAGAACCAGGTTCAAAGATTTTGCAGTATTGAGAGTCAAATACTACCTTGTGTCCTTTGTCACATAGCTAGCTGATACTAAGTAAGTTGTATGCAAGACCATCAACCAGCAGTACCTCTTCAATGCAACAGGTAGTACACTTACCTACTTTACCTGATCCGATGATTCTACCCTTTGTATTTCCTCCAAAGGTGACAAGACCTCCATTCTTCTCAGTCAGCATGCAAAATTTGGTCTTGTCTCCTGTCATATGCCTGGAGTAGGCACTATCAAGATACCACATATTGCTTCTGGCTGCCAGGCATACCTGCAATCACAATCAGGTAGAGAATTTTGGAACCCAAAACTGTTTGGGCTCCGAAGTAGAGACAGAACAATTAAAACAAGACATCAATTGTCTAGGAATCCACATTTGTCTAAACATGGTTGGTTTAGTGGAATTCATGACATTCTGTTCATCATCTTTCTTTCTCTCAGCATGAACTGATTGAACCTTCTTCCTCTGATGCTTTGGTTTATATTGAGTTCTGGCTCCATCTTTATTAGCAGCAAAATTGTTTTTGTGCCAGTGTCCAGGCCAATAGGTCCTCACATAATTGTGGCCAGCTGTAGTCCTAGACTGACCATCCCAGCTAGCAAATTGAGGTCTATGCCAATGAGTGGTAAAAGGTTTATATCTGGACCTCCCTTGGACCTGATTCCATCCAGACCTATAGAATGATTGCACATGTTTCTGAGGATAAGTATAATAGGTCTGAACCTTAGGCTGGTAAGTATGGCTTTTCTGGCCCCATGCATCATTGTGTCTCCCTTGAACTGTTGACCCACTAAACTTCTGTACATGTTTATGTTGGGTCTTCTTCTGGACAGGTGATGATGGTGGAGACTTGGTGGCTTTGCCCTAGGATTTAGACTTGCTTGGAGGCTGACCCCGAACCTGAGACTTATATTTGGGTGAAGGGCAAGATCTGCTAAGCTCACCTACCTTCTGTTTACCCTTGTCCTTGGCACTGGACATTTTCGAATTAACAATTTTTTAAACAGAATTTTCACTTACCATTTTTATGAGAGGTCCCTTCTTTTTCTCTGTCACAAATGATATGGTTTTCATGGCAAGGCTTTTAGTGGCAGTTGAGTTGAATCCAAGACCTTCTTTTCTGAAATTTACCTTTGACCCTAACAGAGCATTGAGATTGTCTGTGCCTTGGGTCATATTTTCTATTATTTTCCTTTTGTCAACATTTTCTTTCTCTAAATTTTCAACTATTTTCTTTAATTCAGAGTTCACACACGAAACAGCTTCATATTTCTCATTTGAAATTTTTGATTCATTTTTAAACATTTGAACTCTCAGCTTCAAATCATCAATAACATTCTTTAACAATTCATTTTCCTTTCTAGTATCTGTTAAAGCATGTTTCAAATCATCAAACTCAGCACATGAAATTTTTAGATTGTCATTTTCTGATTACAGACATGCTATTTTATCAGACATGGTTTTATCATTCAAAATGGAGTTTACTTTCTTCTTCAAATGTCTGTTCTCCTTTCTAATATCATCTACTTTATCTAGCAAGTCTCCGTAAGCATCCTCCCAATCAGAAATTGTATAGTGCTCAAAGGGAGAGGATACCTCATCGGAGTCTTCTTCCTCCTTTTCATCATTCCTGGCCATCAAGCATATGGGCTTTTCTTCGTCTTCACTTTCTGATGTACTGCTCAAATTACCCTCATCCTCGTCACTCCATGTGCTCACCATTGCTTTTCCTCTGGGAGCTCTTTTCTTGGACTTTTCTTTCAGCTTCTGGAGCTCTGGACAATCTGCCTTCATATGCCCAGCCTTCCTGCAATGATAGCAAACATTAGTGTCAGATTTCTTAGCTTGGTTGGACCTATACCTGTTGTGTCGCCGGCCGCTGAATTGTCTTCGGCCGAAATTTCTGCCTTCTTTTCTCAAGAATCGCCTGAACTCTCTTGTCAACATAGCAAGTTGATCTCCATCGATTTCTGACCCAGATAGGCTGCTCTGCTCACTTGATGATTCACTGTGACTGGATCTGCTTGTTTTGCTGGAACTAGCCTTCAGCGTAATTGGTTTTCTCTTGTTCTCGAGCTCATCAAGTTTGGGAAGGTTCATCTCATATGCCATTAGAGAACCTATTAGCTCATCAACTTTCATCGTCTGAAGATCTCTTGACTCCTCGATCTCTGTTGCCTTTGTGTGCCAAACAGGAGTCAGAGACCGCAAGATCTTCCTTACAATCTCGTAGTCTGAATAGCTCTTTCCCAAATTCCTCAGACCATTAGTTATGATAGTCAAACGAGCATACATCTCAGTCACAGTCTCACCAGGTTTCATCTAAAATGCTTCATATTCAGAGACCAACATGTCCGCCTTGGTCTCTCTCACCTGTGATGTCCCTTCATAGATAACCTCCAGTGTATCCCACATTTCCTTGGCGGTTTTGCACGATGACACTCTGGAGAATTCAGTAGGATGAAGTGCGCACTGGATAGCGTTGATGGCACTCCAGTTCAAAGTAGATTGTTTGATTTCCTCTCTCGTCCAAACCTCTTCATTCTCGTCCAGTTCGAATGGTCCCTTTCTCACTACTCGCCGGATCTCGTAGTCTTTCGCTCTCAGAAAGACATGCATTCTGTTCTTCCAGTAGGCGTAGTTAGAGCCATCGAAGTACGGAGGCTTGGAGGTTGAATGTCCTTCTGCTGTCATTCCCTTAGCGTTCATGGTCGTTCCTCTTTAGAATGTTAGTCCCTGAAAAAAGAGTTAGGCTCTGATACCAAGTGATAGGGGTCTATGAACGATCTAGAGGGGGGTGAATAGATCAGTCACCCAATAAAATCTACTGCAACAGTTTCTAGTGCGGAAATAAAACAAACTACTGCTGGACGGCAGAAATGTAAGAGAGAGCAGTCACAGGAATCCAACTATAGCAGATCTGAACTTAAACGGACCTAAGCATGCATCTACAACGTATAATGGAAATGATCACGATGCACAACAATTCACACGGCAATCACACAGGAGACAAGAAGTTTTTAAGGTGGTTCGATCTCAAACCCGAGATCTACGTCCACCCCACACTCCAACCTGGAATGTGGCTTCAACCGCTGATTCACAGCTTCAACTGCTGAGCCTCACAACTT
This sequence comes from Amorphophallus konjac, assembly GCA_022559845.1. Taxonomy (NCBI): domain Eukaryota; kingdom Viridiplantae; phylum Streptophyta; class Magnoliopsida; order Alismatales; family Araceae; genus Amorphophallus; species Amorphophallus konjac. The sequence continues at coordinate 305,695,100 of CM040121.1, forward strand.
TCCTATAACCACTGACTAACAGCTTGACCGCTGGGCATTACAGCTTCGCCAACCGCTGGGGACTACAACTTAACCCGTCCAGAGGAATCCTCCTCTGCCCGTTGAGCAATACAGCTTAGCTCTGCTGACTAACAGCTTGAAAACAAGGTTTCATAAAACTAAAAAGAAACAAACGAAAAATAAGAAATCTCAAATGTAATGTAGCTCACAATGAGCAATCTCAATTCTGGTATCTGAACCAAGAAACTGATGAACAATCATTCAGAGAAAGTCTCTCAGACTCCTCTCACTCAACTATCTTTTTCTCTTCTCTGAGGATCGTTTCTTTTCTTCTCTGTTGCACTCTCTCTTTTTCTTCTGTTCTCAATAGCACACACAGATCTTCTTGCACGATCAATTTCTCCAGATGGAGAAGTCTTCTATTTATAGCATCAGAGAGGTGGGCGTGTGTCCTCCACAATTCCCGCCCAGAGCGCCTTGACCACGTGGCAGCATTTCAGTTCACTACGTTACACGTGTCACGATCCTAGCACATCCTTCATTCTTGGATCACGTGCCCTTCTTAATTTCTTCGAGCAGATATCCTGCAAAGGTTAGAGCACAGAGTTGGTTCGAGATTTGATCTAAGCATGTACATACTTGATGCACATAATGCAGTATGCATATTAGAAAGTATGAACAATGAAGGTGAATGCACGGACATGCCACAAGAGAATGTATAGACTTTGTGTGCAATGTACAAGACGATGTACAGACTTGCTGGCTTGTAATGCGATATGCATATAGGAAAGTATGCACATTGAAGATGAATGTTCATGCATGCCATCAAGGAGTGTATGGACTTAGTGTGCATGCGACAACGATGTACAGACATGCTGGTTTGATGATTCATGAACTTAAATGCTCGTGCCAGCAACGGTTGTACAAATTTATGAATTAATGCACGAACTTAATTGCTAGTATCATCACAGGTTGTACAGACTTTGTGTACTTATGTATGCATAAGGCAACGTGATGCACTGACTTTGCATATGCATGAAGAACACTGGCTGTACTGCCTTGGTCGAGTGAAACAACGGAGGCTGTACAGACTAGCCACCAAAGAATGTACAGACTTTGATGAGAAAGATGCACACATGCACAATGAACACGGATGGACTGACTAAGCCACGAGCTGAGTTAACGGATGTATAGACTTGCTCAGTCAACCGCTAATGGATGTATAGACTTGCTCAGTCATCAGACCAACCGTGTGCAGACTTAGTGTACGCATGAAACAAACGAGTGCACTGACTATGGCTAATACATGCAAACACGCATCGATCAGTGATATGCAAGAGATGGTCAATGCACTGACTATGTGGCGTGTAACTATAATTAATGCACCAATGCAAGCTATGCACGAACTAAAATAGACCTGATGCAGAGAACAGACAATGCACCGTATAGCTGTGTCAATGCAATGCCCATACTTGTGTTAACGCACACCCCCTTTCCTCTTCATGCATGAAGTATATATGCTGAAGTATGAAGAACGATGAAGCATGCAGAATATTTACTAGTTCTAATCTTACATGATTCATTAGTGATTGATATCATCAAAACTATATAACATCATCAAGGCACAGGGGGCATAACATTTTCAACAGAGCAACCGGTTTAGAAGGAAGAAGATGCAGCAGCTTGCTCCTCTAGCTTCAGCGACCAAAGGCAACAGCAGCACCTAAGCAACAGATGGTGAAGAAAGGCAACGGCCTTCAACTAGATATTGCTCACCCATTGTACACATTTTTATTTCCCTATAATATTTACAAGTTTACTGGTCAAAAAAAAAAGGCAACGGCCTTCAAGCCTCCGTGCAGCAAGGAAGAAGAAGGAGAGATGAAGAACTTCACGTTCTTCACGTACACCACGGCAGAAGTAGCTTGTTCTTCAGCTTCTGGCGATAGCAGAAAGGCTATTAGCAGCAACTCCTTCGTCAACAGGAAAGAGGGGAGGCTTCTTCACGCTTTGGCTTATAGGGAGGAAGAAATTCGTGGGTTTGACGAAGCTAATAACATGGAGTTCTAAAGGTGGTATTTATAGGGTTTTGGAAAACGTATGGGTGTTGAATTCGATTGGGAATAGTATTCCTCAGAAAGAGTCCTATTGCTATTAGCATTTCCCCCCATTAACCCTTCTAAAACACAAATCCTTCCTAGTTTCACAGCTGTGTTCACGAAATTCTCGTTATAATAGTTTATTTTATAGTGTTACAATCTTTATAGATTTTTATCTTTTTTATTTGATGGGGTATTAACATGAAATTTTGTGGGTAATATTTTTTCATTTTTCTCTATTTTTGTATGTAATTAGTTTTATAAAATTCTTTTAAAATCAAAAGTGACACTATTCACCCATACTATTCACCTTTAATAAAATAACGACTTTGTCTATGTCGTCATATTCCTTGTACACGACTGTTCAAATGGGCGCTATTCACTTTTGTCTCTTTCCCATTCATCCTCAAAGGACCAATGTTATAGATATACCCCTATTATCCTTATCTACATACCTTTATATGGTTAATGACTTTGTTTATGTTGTCAATAACAATCAACGACCATTTAGATGGTCATGATTTCCTTTTTGTCGTTTCTTTCTCACCCTTATTTAACCCAAATTGTATATACGCCCATTCTTTCTTCTTTTAATCACCTTTAATGTATTAAATCTTATTAACATACCATTCTTCTATTAAATAAAATTATAATGTACTAACTATGGAATATTAAAATTTCTAAATTATTATAAAAATCCCAAATTGATATTTTCTTTAAAGTTAATTGATTATTAATTCAAAATAAAAATACATTATGACTTTAAATGGCTACTTAAAATGATACTAAATTCATAATCCTTTAAAATTTAAGGGTAGAGTCTACGAATTTTTTTTTTGTAAGGCCCATTAGGAAATCACGGGGTTGTAAACAGGGTCTGGCCTTGATTATTTATTGGTTTTTAATTTATTTGGACTTTCTAGTCCTTTAATTTACCAGGGTTGCTACAAGCTTGGTCCTAAATATAGTGGGACTTTCGAGATTTTGCAAAAGGCTAGCGAGGTGTCTTATTGACTTGCACTTCCGCATGCTCTGTCGCATGTACATCCGATCTTTCACGTCTCCATGCCCAAGAAATAGGTCCGAGACGCCTCACATATTATAGAATATGAGCCCCTAGAAGTTTGAGCAAATTTGTCCTATGTGGAGCAGCCCAATGAGATCATAGATTGGAAGGAACATGTATTGAGGCATAAAACCATCCGGCTGGGGAAAGTCTTATGGAGGAATTCTCATTCCAAGGAAGCAACATGGGAGCCAGAGGACAGGGTGCGCCAGGAATACCCTCAACTATTCGATGAGTAATTTTTCTCAAAAAGAAATTTCTCAACTTAATTTCGAGGATGAAATTATTTTTAAGGGAGAGAGAATGTTATGACCACCAATTGGGCACTGGCCCAATCGAGTACAATTCGGGCCCATGAACTCAATGAGCTAGAAATCTGGACAGATTATTGAAGGATCCTTAGGAAATTAGTAACTTACTATAGGGAGGTCAGAATTAGGTAAAACCAAAGCCCATGCAATGACCATTAGGTAAGGAACAACTTTGATGAAGAGTGTAACTTCTGAAAAATAGGCCTAATAGGAAATAAGAAGGAGTTATGATAATGGGCTGAAACAGTTACAAAAAATGTAGTCACCCGTTAAAATAATGATATATTGGTCCACAGTCAACCAAATTGAATGAAACTAATCTCATTAGAAAGCTTGGGCCCTTAGCCCAAACTCCTCTGTTGACATGGAAACCCAATTCGCACTAGAACCCAAGGTTTTGAGTCCTTTTGCTACCAGCTGTCACAGAGAGGTGTGACTGTTGGGTGAATTCGTACGTAATTAATGGAAACATCATAACTTCATATTTAGTTGATGAAATGACATGAAACCAAAGCCATAATTTTTAATGGGGTGTTAGCTACAACTTCTTTGTTGGGGGCGAGGCCAAATTCCGCCTGGACACTATAGTTATACCCAAATTATCTCGAGCTACCAAAAGGTCACGGCTGGAATGAGGGAGAATAAATATTAATATTGAGAAAATCATAACTCGTGAGAGGGATAATCAAAGTTGATGAAACTATGACCCAAATTTAGATCAAGAAGTCCTCTTTATTTCATCTGAAGATGTCCCGGCCTGAATCTCGACGAAAGAGCTCGCCCACTCGCATTTATGACTAGATAGACGAAGTGTCACTGCGGTTCAAACCGAAGGGGTGCTTAATATTTAACCCCTCCTTAAAACCAGTGACCTTAGGGCTGGGCTGAACCTTGCTAGACGTGGGAAAGGCCTTGGGAGGCTTGAAACCTATATAAAGAAGTGGGTTCCAAGGGTGGTCAGCCTTTAGCAACACCTACCCTCAACATTCACCATCTACGGTTTCACTTGAAAGAGAGGAGAGGTGAGAGACCTTAGCCCTGCGAAGGGGGGGCAAACCTACAAGTCCCAGGACAGCGGGCAAGAGCCTCGGGTGGGTCTGGGGTGTGGATCTCATCCCCGGATTGAAGGGTAAAGCTGAGGTGGATCTGGGGTGTGGATATTATCCCCGGATCGTCGGTTAACATCTCAATAGTAGGCACCTAACCCCAAATCATAAGGGGGTCAACGATGCATTAAAATGATTTCAAAGTAGTTTCTATATGCCAAATAGGGATTAAGGGCACGTGGGTTAACTACCATGTTTATTTTCTGGCTTTTCCATCAAGTTATGTATTTTTGAGAGGTTTCTTAGAATTTTAATAGAAAATATTCGAATGTGTCGACACTTCCCATGGATGTGTCGACACTTCCCCTTTAGAAATTGTCGAATGTGTTGACACATTCTCATGAATGTGCTGACACATCCCATGAATGTGCTGACACTTCCCCTGGACGTGTTGACACTTCCCCCTGAATGTGTCGACACATACCCTGGATGTGTCGACACTTCCTCTTTAGAAACTATCGGATGTGCTGACACTGCCCATGGACGTGCTGACACTTCCCCCTGAATGTGTCGACACATACCCTGGATGTGTCGACACTTCCTCTTTGGAAACTGTTGGATGTGCTGACACTGCCCATGGACGTGCTGACACTTCCCACGGATGTGTCGACACATACCCTGGATGTGTCAACACCCTAAGAATGTTGTCCCCAATTTCCAAAAACGTGGAAAAAGAGGGTTTTAAGTGGTCATATTAATTTAGAAAAATTTGAAAAATTAGAAAATGGAAGAAGGGTAAGTTGGTAACCCACAGTAAAAATTTCATGCTCATATAAATTCTGCACTTGAAGTTATGGTTTGTTTTCTACCCATGTATAGGGTTGATAGGTCGACACTTCCTTTGGACTGGTCAACACCTTGAGCACACTGGACCAATTTCCAGAAATGTGGAAAAAGAGAGTTTTGAGAGGTCATATTAATTCAAAAAAATCTAAAAAAATAGAAATGATAGAAGGATAAGTTAGTAGCCCACTGTAAAAATTTCATACTCACGGAAACTCTGCACTTGTGGTTATGTTTTGTTTTCTACGCATGTGTAACCTAGAAATAAACTTATCCTCTTTTATTCGATAACCTGATCATGTTCGACAACATATAAGCTTCTGATTGTGATTTGTTCACTTAAACCATTTGGATGCATGCTTGCTATGATAAAAGTATCATGCTAGTATTTGTAAAAGAAATGCGTATGAATGTGAATGTGAATACGATATGAATGTTATGAATGGAAACAACAGCATTCTGTGAGATAGGACTTCGATTCCTTTGTGGGACAACCCTGGAATCAAAATTCAGACTTTGGTCCCTTTGTGGGGCGGTCCTTGCTGTGGGCCTCTGGAATTAAAATCCTATTGATTCAGTCTTCTATCCCATTGTGGGGCGGCCTTTGTGGAACAGCGATGCGTAACGCCACTAGGCCACAAGAATCTAGGTGGGAGTTCGCTCTCGAGTCTGCGCAGTACTCTTTCGTTCGTTTGTTTGTGTGTGGGCCTCCTATGTTTGTGGCAGTTGTTTGTTTCCATGACTAACAAAAATGTGATAATGTGTAACTACTCATTCACCGTGATTTTAGCGTATGCATGGGTATCTTATATGTTAGTTCAAGAATATGTAATTTTCTCATATGAGTTATTTTAAGTAAATGATAATGAATGGATTATGCTATTATTAGCATCTGAATTATGTATATAATCTGGTTATATAGATGCGAGTTAACCCCGATTTGTTTAGGCTGCCTACCGAGCATCACACTCACTCCTTTGTGACACACATTTTCAGGAAATATAGAGAAAGATGTTGAGGAGGAGGCTGCAGCTGAGGAGTAGTGCTAGTGCGTAGTTTGTCTGGGTATGCTATGGATGAATGTCTCTCTTATATGTATGATTTTGGGGTGGTTAGTCTATGTGGACTCAAGTTTATTTGGAACAATGGACATGTACTCTCTCATGAAAATTATGAATGGTTGAAATGCTAATTTACATTTTGTGTAATTGTGGTTTCTCTCTCTCATGCGAATATATGCATGTTTATATATTTGTGCTTCCGCGATACGTACGAAGTAATGTCTCGAGGTCCGATGTGAAAGAAGAAAAAAAAATATGTCATAAATTTGAGAATCAGATCTCGGGGTGTTACATACAATGCATACACTCTTCCCAATGCCCATTGGACTGGTCACTGGTAGGGAAGATATCAAAATGAAATTAAGAAGAAGAATGTCACACTCAAAAATAATCTTCAAAGATTAAAAGTGACAAGAAAAAGTAGAATAAGCTGAATGACAAGAAATCCACAAATTTAGTGAAGACACCAAAATAATTGTGGATTCCAAAACACCTCCTGTCCAGCCTGCTTGATGTAACTGCTGTTATTGGGCCCAAACATTTTTGGGTTCCAAAATTTTCTTCTTGATCTTGTTTGTAGGTATGCCTGGCAGCCAATCATAATAGGTGGTATCTTGACAGCGGCTGCTCCAGGTACAAGACTGGGGATAGAAGCAAATTCTACATGTTGGTAGAGAAAGATTCAGGTCATGTAACATTTGGAGGTAATACAAAAGGCAGAATCATTGGGTCAGGAAAAGTTGGTAAGTGCTCATCTTGTTTTATTGAAGAAGTTCTTTTAGTAGATGGGCTAGCATATAATCTGCTCAGTATTAGCCAACTTTGTGATAAAGGCCATAAAGTTATTTTTGATTCTCTTGCATGCATAATTTTTGAATCAAATTCAGAATTTGTCAAATTTATTGGTAAGAGAGTCAACAACATCTATATGGTAGACTTAGATGATGTAGCACACACAAATATGTGTCTAACTGTGAATAAGGATGATCTAGCTTACCTGTGGCATTGTAGGTTAGGTCATGTCAGCTATAGTGTGCTTCATAAATTAAATAAGCATAGCATGGTAAAAGGACTTCCTAAAATTTCATTTAAAAATGATAATAAATCTGTGAAGCATGCACCGTATGTAAACAAACCAGAAAGTCATTTAAGTCCAGAACTGAAAATCTATCTTCTAAACCTTATGAGCTAATTCACATGGATTTATTTGGACCCACTAGATCAGTTAGCTTATCAGGAAAAAGATATGGTTTTGTGTTAGTTGATGACTTTTCTAGATTTACTTAGGTATACTTCTTGTCTCATAAGAATGAAACATTTGGAGAATTTCAAGAGTTCTTTCATAGAATAAAATAGACCAGTGAGCATGCTATTTTAAATATATTGTCTGACCATGGTGGTGAGTTTGTAAACTCACAATTTGATTATTTCTGCAGGGAGAATGGTATCAATCACAGGTTCTCCTCATCAAGAACTCTAGAGCAGAATGGAGTAGTAGAAAGGAGAAACCGAACTCTTGTAGAGATGGCTAGGACTATGCTGGTAGAAGGGACTAGAAGGTTTTGGGCTGAGGCTATTAACACTTCATGCTACATCATTAATAGAGCCTTGTTAAGACCTTCTACACAAATGACTCCTTATGAAATTCTTAAGGGTAAGAAATCTTCTCTAGCACACTTCAAGGTTTTCAGTTGCAAATGTTTTATTCATATAAACTCTAAACGAGACCTTGATAAATTTGAACCTAAAAGTGAACCTGGAATTTTTCTAGGTTATTCTGATAAGTCCAGAGCCTATAGGCTTTTTAATCTCAGTTCTCAAACTTTTGAAGAATCTCCTCATGTTCTCTTTGATGAGTCTGCAATCAAAACTGAAACTGGTTTATGCAAGGACAAAGGTGATGGAGATATCTTGAAGATCAAGGAAGATCAAAATGGAGAATCTGCTGAAGAAGCTGAGGCAGAAGGATCTGAAACTCAGGGGGAGGTAATTGAAAATCCAGGTAATCAGGTTACCAATGTTAGATTTCTCAGAGATCATCCTATAGGAAACATAATTGGTAATTTGAATGAACCCCCTAGGACTAGAGCACATTTCAAAATTGAAACTAATTTGAACTCATTTTCTCTAGTCTCACAGATAGAACCAAAAAATGTAGAAAGTGCCCTACAGGATGAACATTGGACAAATGCCATGCATGAAGAACTTAATCAATTTGATAGGAATAAGGTCTGGCACTTAGTTCCTAAACCCCTACATGGCACTGTAATAGGCACTAAATGGATTTTCAGAAATAAAACTAATGAGCTAGGCAATATAGTTAGAAATAAGGCTAGACTTGTAGCTCAAGGGTACAACCAGGAATTTGGCATAGACTTTGAGGAATCATGTGCCCCTGTAGCTAGGATGGAAGCCATTAGGATTCTTTTGGCTATTGCTTGCAGCTTAGGAATAACCCTCCAGCAGATGGATGTCAAATCTGCATTCTTAAATGGTGTAATAAAGGAGGATGTTTTTGTAAAACAACCCCCTAGTTTTAAGTGTCTTATTATTCCTGACTATGTTTACAAACTTGATAAGGCACTTTATGGTTTGAAACAAGCTCCCAGAGCTTGGTATGACAGATTGAGCAAGTTTCTTGTAGAAAAAGGATTTTCCAGAGGTGAGGTTGATCAGACATTATTCACAAAGGTATGTGACAAAGATATTCTGATTGTTCAGATATATGTAGATGACATAGTGTTCGGATCAACCAAACCATCCATGTGTAAGGAGTTTTCTGATTTAATGACTAATGAATTTGAAATGATCTCAATGGGAGAACTAAAATTCTTCCTTGGTTTGCAGGTTTGTCAAACTAAGGAAGGGATGTTCATAACTCAAGAAAAATATATCAAGGATCTATTGAAGAAATTCAAACTAAAAAACCTCAAGGCTATCACTGCACCAATGGGTACTTCAACCAGTCTTGATGCTGACCGTGAAGGTAAATTGGTGGACACCAAACTTTATAGAGGTATGATCGGATCCTTGTTATATCTTACTGTATCTCGTCCTGATATTCAGTTTTCAGTGTGTTTGTGTGCTCGTTTTCAAGCTTGTCCTAAGGAGTCACATTTAAAAGCTGTGAAAAGGATCTTTAGGTATTTGTCTGGCACCCTAGACTTAGGATTATGGTATCCTGCTAGGTGTGAGTTAGATCTCATAGCTTACATTGATGCAGACTATGCTGGGTGTAGGATAGATAGGAAAAACACTAGTGGATATTGTCAGTATCTAGGTGCTTGTCTAGTGACTTGGGTATCCAAGAAATATCATACTATTACTTTGTCTACTGCTGAGGCAGAATATGTGGCAGCAAGAAACTGTGCAGCCCAAGTCCTCTGGATTAAACACCAGCTTATTAACTATCATATTAATATTGGTTGTATTACAATTCTATGTGATAACACCAGTGCTATTTCCCTTACTAAAAATCCAGTTCACCACTCACGGACTAAGCACATTGAAATAAAACACCATTTTCTTAGAGATGAAGTAAGTAAAGAGGAAATTGAATTAGAGTTCATTGCATCTGAAAAGCAAATTGCTAACATATTCACCAAGCCTCTTGACAATGAAAGGTTTAAATTTTTAAGGAGAGAACTTGGTCTCTGTAAATTCTCAGCTTGAATGCTTGTTCTGATTTACATTATCACTTGGTATTCTATGTTTTCCGAACAACAATAAATGCTATAACTTCAGTGACTATCTTTGCATAACTATGTGTTGCATTTCATGGTTGAACCATTGATATATTAAATGATATGCTAAGAGAAGGACAGATTATGTCTGTCTGAAAATCCACATCATGCGTGATGGTGGTCCCTTGGACTTCTGTACTCCGCCTTGTACCATGGGTCAACATTACATATATCTAGAATATGACATGGCATTTCTCATACATATCTGAAAATTCATGTATACAGTAAGGGGAGTTTGTGCATTTTCATATCATTCTTGATGATTCATGTTCATTAGCTTTGTGTTTAGAGCATATAGACAGCGTTCACACAGGTGATATCATTCATGATAATATCATTTCATACAATTTGACAGGGGAAGTTCAGAAACATTTTTGGTAAAAGAACAGATCTTCAGTTCAGGTTCTGAATAATGTCGACATCCAATGTCGACTCTTTATTGAACACACTCTGTCAGTTCAGAATATGTTTGGTCACATAATAGATCATCAGTTCAGATTCTGAATAATGCGACTCTTTATTCAACACACTTTGTCTGTTCTAAACTTATCCTCTTGATCATCTGAAAACTCTTGCTTGATATTTCTCATCTATTTCCATCTTTTGACATCAAGCACTTATATTTCTCTTGACCATCTGAATAAATGACAAACTTGTAGTTCATTCATTAACCTAAGCTGCTAAAATCAGAAAACTTCTTTTATAAGAAGCAGTAGTGTCCATGAATGAACTGATGGTTTAAATTTAATAATCTTTAGAGAGTAAAGACCAAATTCAATGAAAAGAATATGATGATGACTCTTTAATAGATCTCAACTAATAGATCATGTCATGTCTAATGGAGCGTTTCAGAAACTGAATGCATCTAATTTCAGGATAACTTGGTTGAGAACCCTAGAAATGTGTATTGTTTTTAAACAACTCTATCTGAAAATCAAATGGGCAGTTGTGTTAAAATGAATAGTCAAATATGCTGATGGCAGAGCAATGGCCAAATGCGCTGAGAAATTGGGTTCTCTATCAAAGATCATGTGAACCTATGTCATGAAGCTTCTTGGCTAACTCTGTTTGAAAAATTAAAAGGTTAGTTTCACTAAGTAACTAGGGTTACTGGCGTTTGATAAACGTGTACCCTTATGTAAAAGGGTGTCAACTAAACCTGAAACATAATAGTAAATCCTACTAAGTAACTAGTGGTATTGACGTCTGATAAACGTATGCCCTTATGTAAAAATGTATGGATTCTACTTGACTGTTCTGAATTTTGTGAGAATCTAAATAGAAATTTTTTTTTTGCTATAACCCTGTAGATAATTTCAGAACAGTAAAATGTGTTTAGTCTCAATACATGGTCTGGTCTCTCCTAAGAAACTCTTTGAAATTCTGATGTATAAGATGAAGAAAGGCAAAATTTGATATGCTATATGTTAATCTGGTTTATTGCTATTAATAGAGTTCAAACAACAATTTCCTTTCAAAGGATGCAGTACTTATTCTCTAACTTTTATCATTTTAATCCATCATATTTTCAAGGTTGCATTATATGAACTCTTATACTTGAAGACTCTGAGCGAAGTTTGCTTTATTAATAAAAGTTCATTTAGTTTGTCAATCAGATTTCATCTCAATCATACCTTCAACTCCTTCTCCAGTTTCTGCCTCCTAATCATCCTTTTTGCTAATGGCAAAGGGGGAGAAAAGGTTTGTTTTGATGATTCCTGTCTTCATGATGATTCTTGTTTGATGAATGATTCTTGTCTGCATGATGATTCTTGTCTGCATATCTGTAGTAGTAAGGAGAGTTCGACAAAGGGGGAGTGTGCAGAGAGATAGTTGTGCATATATATATTTTTTATCATCTAGTGTTGCATCTGCATTTTTTTTATCCAGTGTTGCCATCATCTATTGTTGCCATCAAATTTATAAGGAATTGCCATCATCAAAAAGGGGGAGAATGTTGAGGGGAGTTTGTGGGGAAGAATGTTTTGTCTTCTCTGATTTATGAGCCTCTGAATTTAATATTTTTTGATGATGACAATAATATATATTGTGCTAAATTTTGATATTGGTAACAATGTATTATGTTCTTGTTCATAATTTTGATGATTGGCTATTGTGTTTTTACCTTACATTAGGTCGGTGCACATTTAATGCCTCATTCATTAGGTCAGTGCACATTCATGTCATATGCATGTAGGTCGGTGCATATTCAAGCCTCCATTCACATAAGGTCGATGCACATGTTACTTACAATGCATACAGGTCGATGCATGTTTTGTTTAGATTGCAACATTAAGGTCGATGCACATCTTACATAGTGCACACCAAGGTCGATGCACATCTTGGCATCGCAGAACAAAGTCTGTGCACATTTTCCTTTTAGCAAAGTGAGGTCGATGCATGTTGCAGTTCTAGGCAGAGGCAGGTCGATGCACATTTACTGTAGTGCATGAAGGTCGATGCATGTTCCTTCTAAAGTATATGAAGGTCGATGCACATATGATAAAAATAGGTATAAGGTCTGTGCATGTTGCATAGTAAGGCAGAGGCAGGTCGGTGCACATTCACTGTAGCACATCTAAGGTCGATGCTAGTTTAGCCTTCGAGCATCTAAGGTCGATGCATGTTTTCTATCTTGCACATAAGGTCAATGCACATGCTCATTCGTGCGTATCAAGGTCTAGCTATGATACTATTACAAGTCTGAGCACATTTTACATAGAACAAGGTCTGTGCACATGCAAGGCACGTGCACATATAGGTCTGTGCACATTGGGTATTCAGGTCTATGCATGTATAGAAGTCCATGCATTGTTTGTGACTAAGGTCTATGCATATGTAATTTTCAAGTCTGTGCACATGCATTACCAGCCTGTATGAGGTCAGAGCATGTGCATACACAAGTCTGAGCATATGTACAGAATGCATATTCAAGTCGGTGCACATGCACCGCTTTGCTCAGATAGATTGATGCATCTCTTACACTTACCTAAAATATATTAATGCATCTTTGTCTAACTTATACCATGATCATATTTTCTTATAAGTCAGAGCATATTGACTATTCACTCATGATTACAATCTGTTTGATGAAATGCCTTTGTTCTGATTGGCAGGAACTTAAGTAACTAAAGGACCCAGGATCGAATATGTAAAAGGTAGCATGCCTTTCGCTTAGCACGGTCACGTGGCTCGAAGTCTTCAACTTAAACAAGCACATGATCCAAGAAGGAGCCGTGCCTAAAGATTCAGACACGTGGACAACTTACTCTTATATCCTGACACGTGGACATCTAGCAGCGTACCTGTTCGAATCGCCTTGGGCGGGAACGTGTTTCCCACGTGCTCAAGAGGCCATAAATAGAGGCCTGATCAATCTGAAGAATATACACATAAAAGAGTGAAGAAATTAGAAAAAGAGGAAGCACAGTGAAGAAGCAAGAGGGTCTGAGAGTCTCCAGAGATCAGTAGAATTCAATTGAGTTTAGTTGAGAGAAAAGAGTAAGAGTGAAGAGCTGAGATAGAAACAGGGGATCGAAAGTGGAGGATTCTCTAAAGAGTTGTGAGCGTTCAAGGGATCTGTAAGTGGAGTCTTGTATGTCTTGATCTCTGGATCAAATCCAGACATCGTTCTGCTCAAAGCGAGCTACAAATTGTCTTGTAATTTTCATTTGATTTTGTTCTTGAGATTTTCTATTCGCTACGATTTCTGTAAGCTGTGTATCAGCAGATTATCAAGTTGTGTGTCAGCAGCAAGGAAGTAATTCCTTGGAAGCAAGTTGTGAGGCTTAGCTATCTGTTATCTATTCCCCAAAGCTGTGGATCAGCGATTTGTAGGGATTTATTCCCCAAAGTTGTGGATCAGTGGATTTTAAGTTGTGTGTCAGCGGAAGCTTTACTCAATTGAGTAAGGGGTGGATGTAGATCTCTGGATTGAGATCGAACCACCTTAAAAACCTTCTTGCAGTGTGTGTGATCTGATTGTGCTATTCTTCTATCTTATACTGTAATTCGTTGAATGTGCATTACAAATTTCTGAATTCCTGATATTCCGTTTTAGCTTGAACTTTCAACTTGTGTTGTATATCAAAAGGTTTAGTCTGAAAGATAGGTTACACCTATCTGGAATACTTAACCTTGTGTGAGAAGATTCTGATTCCAACCTCCACCTAGTACAGCTTCATCTGGTTGACAGTTTCTGAATCTTGAGTGAAATTTCGTTAAATTGGTTATGTTAGCCGTAGCATTTTAATTCTGCATCTTAAGTGCTTTAAATTTGCTAAGAATAGGGGTAGATCTATTCACCCCCCCCTCTAGATCTGTTAGTCATCCGAAACAACACTCTCGATAGTCTGAGTATGTAAACCCGCTAACTGACGCTCCATGGACTCGCAGTCCGGTGATCCTCGCTATATCCTCAAGCGTGGGGATCATGTGTCCCCACGGGAACATGAAGGACTCGCTCACGGCGTCCCATATATCTAGCAATGCTAATAGTAATGCCGCATCTGTCCATAGTGTCTCTGTGCTAAGAAACTCTGCAAAACCCATCGCCGCTAGTCTCTCTCGCTAGAAATCTGGTAGTGCGAGGTATACTGCACGGACCTGCAGCCAGGAGATCCGTGTCCAACTCTTCCCCTGCAGATAATGGGTCATTAAAGTCAGAACTTATATGATAAAAATGCAAGAGGGGGAAGGGAGTTGGTAGCGGCCAAGGGGCGACCGCTTTTTTAGGTAACGGTTTCTGGTGAATCCCGACCTGATCGCCGCCACGAGTGGGGTTTTTTGGTTTTCCTACTCAGGTCAGGGCATTCCTAGTCCTACAACTTGCTCTTGGGGTACATGTGCCGCTTTCACACTTCCATCTCGCCACTTTTGTAGGGATTAAATTGAAAATGGGGGTTCACGATTGTTTTAGGGCTTATCTCGGTCGGTGGAGCTCGGGCGTTCTCTCCCTCTTCACTGTCATCACCACCGTCCGTTTCCTCCGGTGCTATAGATACAATGGAGGGACCCCCTTCTTCGATAGATGCCGCCGGTGGTGGCGATCACATTTCTTCTTCTCCTTCATGTTGTGTCCCTGTGGTTTTGATGGTTTTGATGATGTCAAACTATGACTTATTTGTGAGTCTTTATGCAATTGATGATGTCAATACAAATATCTTCTTAACTCTATGCAAGTTCTTCAGTGTTGTTTCTATTCTGTTAAGGTTTAGAATTCTAAGGTTTAGAAAACCAGAAGTTTAGAAATTACAAATCTGGAATTCAAAAGTACGAACAAACTTTGTGGAAGATCAGTAGAAGACAAGTCTGCAGAAATGATTAGCCAAGCAAGAGCTCATACAAAGGTAGCAGCCACATGTCTTCGAGCACTTAAGTTGAGTAGGCCAAAAAGTTGGAAAAATCAAAGCAAATCCAAAATGCAAATTAACTCCGTTAGACCATGGAGTTGAAGTAGTCAAGAAAAGCAGTAGCAACAACTCCAGTTTTCTAAGAAGTTAACAGAATAATTTAAAGAAGATTTTCACCAAGGTTTCTGACCGGTGCCTAGCTTAAAGCCAAAGTTGGTAGACCAGCTTGCTTCTTTTGGTCGACCGAAAGTCTCAAAAGCTTCAGAAACAGAAGATAGGTCAGTGTTTTACGCACGCGGGGAGTCACTTCTATTTTATCCTCTCGACGGGGGCGCACACTCACCTTTTATGAAAGGCAGAGATATGTTGACTGGGCACGCGGGGATTCCGGGGGTATTCAGAAGAAGACAGAGAGAACGATATGAACGCGCTGGAAGGGATGGCGTATGGTTAATCATTCTGGGAGACTGGGACAGAGATGGGTGGGTGCAATGCGGGCGTGCCAGTGGATTTCTCGACTATTACCGGTGGCACCAAGTGTTTGACTGGGGATGTGCCCCCGCCAGGGCATGGCACGTGAGCACGAAATGTCGTGCGCCACGTGGAGAGGAGGAGGTTCCGCTGGTATAAGTGCGTAGGTGATTATGGGGATTCATGTACTGGACGTCTTTCCCCACCGGTCGCAAGCAACTGATGTTTATTTTACATCGGATTGAATCCGAACACCTTTATTTCTACTGTCGAAGAGAGAGTCAGGGACCTTGGGAGCCGCAACGTCGGGAGGGTTTTAGTCCGTGCAACAGCGATAGGGCAAGAGCAACATGACAGGGATAACTGGGGGCAGAGAGGCTGGTTCCTGAGAGAAAGGGGATCCGTCCCCTGGCTGGACTACATGACTATATGCCATGAAAGGCATTTATATGTGGGCGTAAGAGCCCGATTACTGATGCTTGCAGGCCACAGGACAATTCCGTCATTTATGACAGTCCCCGGGTCATTGCATTATTGTGTGAGTAGTTCTGCATTCGCACGTGGCATCCGTCGAAGGACTTGTGACTCGACAGGATGGGCCCCGGGGGGGTCACAATGTATTCCCGACATGAGACAGTGTCGAGGTCGGGGTAGTAGGAGTGCCGTGGGCACCGTTATGCAGGGGTAGTTGAGTGGTCAGGTGCCGCGGGCCCCGATGTGACTGGAGTAGCTGGCAGTCGGGTGTCGAGGGCACCATTGTAACTGGAGTTGTTGGCAGTCGTATGTCAGGGACACCGTTGTGACTAAAGTTGTTGAGTGATCGGGTGCCACGGGTCCCGATGTGATTGGAGTAGCTGGCAGTTGGGTGCCGGGGGCACTGTTGTGACTGGAGGAGGCGGGGCACTGGGAGACCTCAATGGTCGTGCTTGGGGCCCGATGTGACTGGCAGTCGGGTGCCGGGGGCACCGTTGTGACTGAAGTTGTTAAGTGATCGGGTGCTGCGGGCCCTGATGTGACTGGAGTAGCTGGCAGTCGGGTGCCGAGGGCACCGTTGTGACTGGAGGAGGCGGGCGCTAGGAGACCTCGATGGTTGTGCTTGGGGCCCGGTGTGACTGGCAGTCGGGTGCCGGGGGCACCGTTGTGACTGAAGTTGTTGAGTGATCGGGTGCCGCGGGCCCCGATGTGACTGGAGTAGCTAGCAGTCGGGTGCCCGGGGCACCGTTGTGACTGGAGGAGGTGGGCACCGGGAGACCTCGATGGTTGTGCTCGGGCCCCGGTGTGACTGACAGTCGGGTGCCGGGGGCACCGTTATGACTAAAGTTGTTGAGTGATCGGGTGCCGCGGGCCCCGATGTGACTGGAGTAGCTGGTAGTCGGGTGCCTGGAGACCTTGATGGTCATGCTCTCGTGCTCGGGGCCCGGTGTGACTGGCAGTTGGGTGTGGGAGGCGCCGTTGTGACTAAAGGAGGCGGGCGCCGTGAAGAGGCTGAGACCCGAGTACATGTACATGTATTCAACTGGTTCATGCTGTATGAGAGCCACGTGGGCTTTACAAATGGGCCGAGGAGGGCAAAGTACAATGGGCGCAAGCCACGGGACAATTCTGACGCGTGGGTCGGTCCCCGGGTCAATGTTGGATAAGGCGGATATCTGCGTGTTTTACAGAGGCTCTCCATGAGGAGATCGAGACAAGGCCGACTACCTAGGTGGCAGGGGCAGTCGTGGGCCGGCGCCTGACGGAGGTTGGACGCGGCTCAAGGTGAGCGGTCGGGTCTAGGCCTCGGAAGTCGAATGTCATCATGCTAGGGAGTCGAGGCCGGCCCCAAGAATATTACTCCCGGACCAGTGTCTGGCTAACTCGAGTCATCAGTCTGAGCGGTCGGTGGCCAGCTCGAGGCGAGCGGTAGGCACGTAGTTCCGTGATAGAAGTCGATGCAGCATCATGGCATATTCGTAGCCACCGTGGGTTGTCATATGCGGACGGACCCGGAATACTTGCTGTGTTTGCCATTGTCATAACGCCTTAGGTGTGACGGGAGTGGACATGTGTGCGATTGCTAGACGCCGTGTGAGGGGAGTACGTGTGACATACCCTCAGCGTGTACAAGCTGATCAACAAGCCAACCACGTGTGCACTTAGCTCCTCATGTCCTCGACCCTTGCTGGGTGCCTGCAGAGGAACTCCGAGGGTGTAGCAGTTACGTCATAGGTACTTGCATTGCATGCCATATCCCTTTAGCTCCCTGGGGGGGCTTTTATAGGGAATGTGAAGGGTTAGGAAAGGGTTTAGGCGGACCAAGTTGGGGGCCCAACTTGGTCTGGGTAAACCCTTAAAAATACCCTTTTGTTTTACGGAGTGGGGGACGGAGGGTTTAGGCGGACCAGCCCAAGGGGCTGGTCTTGTCTGCCTAAACCCCTCACGGAGGGCTTTTTCTTCATTAAAAAATATTTTATTTTGTTTTTGTTTTTGGATGGGTTTAGGCGGACTGGGCTTGGGGCTGGGGTTTTTTTTGTAAAAGAAAATTTTTTTTTAATTATAGTAGGGGTTTAGGCGTACCAGTCTGGGGGAGCAGGCTGGTCCGCCTAAACCCCAGGGGGTTTAGGCAGGTTTGACTGGGGGTTTACCACGGGTTTGACCGCGGGTTTGACTGGGGATTAACTGGGATTCATGTTACCAAAAGACAGCAATGCCCTTGTGATAAAAAGAAATTTTCTTCCGGGGGCTCCGCCCCCAGAAACCCCCGCAAGGGGCGCTGCCCCCTTCCAGGGGATCCGCGTGCGAGGGTGCACGATGGTGGTGCATGATGCGATGGGTTGCTGGGAGTCCCGAGTTGAGCTCCGACTTACTGTGGAGTGGCTGGAGCATACGTGCCCACCAGGTGCTCGGGGAAATTCCCGACACGCGTGCGTGGGCCGTATAAGGTTGTTGTGAGCTCCTGAAGCTTGTGGTTGGCCCAGATGGGTCTTCCTTTGACTTCAGAGGGCTGGAGGGAGGCGACTCGAGGGTAGACCCCGACCTCGTTGCTGGGTGCCACATGGCGTGGCTTGTAATCAAGGCGCCCCCAGGTCGGCTCAGGTAGCTGTGTTAAATGCGGGTGAACCCGCAAACTAAGTGATCGGGGGTGAGCCCGATCGATTGTTGATGTTGCCATGGGTCATGGCTAGCTGGTTAGGACCCTTGGTTGGGCCCAGTGACTGGGGCGTCGACATGATGATGTCGTTTATCTGGTGGTCGGGGTGACCCTCGCTCCTTGGCGAAGAATCGTATGATGTGGCAGGCTGTTCTGGGTCCTGAGTTGACCCCGTTGTTGAGGCATCGATGGTGTAATACCTTATGCAGGGTGTCCAAGGGTGATTCCCAAATCTTCACAGAGTGTCGTAAGGTACGGCAGGTTGTCCCGAATCTCGAAACTGACCGGTTGTCGGGAAACTGGTTGGCATACTGCCATTTGCTCAGGGCCGATCCTCGGTTGTTATGTTGCGTCGCTTGACCCAACAAAGTGTCTCGATTTCTGAGCTCAACTCGACTGGTAGAGTAGCTTTGGTGATGTGCCGTTTTGCTCTATTTAGGGAGTATTTCCCTATGCTTAATCCTCGATTAATTTGAGAAAATAAGCCGATGCCAATAGTCAGCCAAAAGTGCAAGGATGCTAAGCAGCAATTATGGAGTCATGCACATATCAGTTTACAGCATTAACGCCATGAGGATTCCAGAAGAGCACTTAAGAGAACAAGAGTTATGTTTGCCATGAGTGTGTCGAAGCAAGATCACCACTGCCTCGATGCAGTCATGCCCACAGAAGCAATTTCCAAAGTTCTGCATCGACGCAACAGGGAACTACACCGACGCATCAAGTCCAAAACCAGCTCTCGAAACACACCACATCGAAGCATCAAGAAATAGCCTCGACGCACCAAGTAAAAGGCCAGCATTCAAAGTCTTCTATTCAAAAAGCTTTATTTTCACATTGCATCAATGCAACAGAGGAGTGCATCGACGCACTCAGCTCGGAACCAGAAAGTGGAACTTAACAACGTCGAAGCATCAAAGCACTGCATTGACGCACCAGAGGTCATACACTCGAAGCCAATTGCCTAAGAGCTCCTAAGCTACACTACATCGACGCAGCAAGAGGGCACGTCGATGCATCCCTTTCCAACCTTTAAATACAGAAGTTCTGGGATGGACTTAAGAGGCTAAAGGCAAATAATGGATGATTAAGGATGAAAATTAGACTGCCTTGCCTGACAAATGGATCTGAAAGTCTGAAGTGTGTCTCAGCTTGTAAGACCTTAAGCAGATCTCGTGTCAACGATCTCAAGCCTTGGCGCGAAAATTTCAACCCACGTGGCTGAGTTCTAGAAGATTCAGAATGACAGAATATTCCTCGTGCCACCTGGACCAATGATCCAATTCGGCTATGGATCAGTCCTTTTTAGTAGTGGATGATTTCTCTACTATAAAGATCAATCGATCGAAACCAAAAAGGCAAGAGCTGTGGAATTACGAATTCCGAGTGAGAGAGCTCTTCTAGAGAGAAAGAAAGAGAAGAAGAAGAAGAGAGAGCTGCGAGAAAAATCAGAGAGAAGATTTTAGAGAAAAAGGAAGAAGAAAGAGAGAAATAAAGAGTTTGTGAGCGAAGCCATAGAGTGTAGCCAGGAGTTCCGATTGAAGATATGTTGAGTCAATCAGTTCATGGATCAAATCCAAAACTATCTCACTCCTTTGGAGCTATAGCTCTTTTGTTTTTCGTTCATGTTTTTTGTTTTATTGCTCTCTTTTTATAGTGTACTTCCGATACCTTGTTCAGGGATCAGGTTCCTTCTGAGCGATGAGAAGAAGGGAGAATTGTTCTCCGGGTTCCCTCTGTGATCTCAGAGGAAGAGGGGATTATTCCTCTGGGTTGTGAGCAACTGGGAGTTGTTCACGGGTTTCTTCTGTGAATTCAGAAGAAGGGAGGATTGCTCCTCCGGTCATTACATTGTGCGGTGGGTTCGATTTCTGTTGGGAGCAGGATCGAAGGTTAAGGGATTTGTTTCCCTTGGTGTCAAGCTGTGGAATCAGCTACTGTTGTAGACTGAGTCTGTGCTCTTGCATTGTGCAAGGGAAGCCTCACTCAGGTTGAGTGAGGGGTGGATGTAGGTCTGTGGGTAGCAGATTGAACCACCTAAAAAATCACTGTCTATCATGGTTTGGCTTGTACATAAACTCCCTATATTCTTACCCCTTCACAGGTTGGAGTGTGTGGTGTCTATGAATTGTGATAATTCATGTGTGCTAAGTGTTCTAGATATATCTCGTATGGGTTGATGCACTCTGAGAGTAAATTACTTGATGCTTTAATGCTTTCTACTTGAATCTTTAATCTGTTCAGCACACTGATCAGTAAGTGGCTCTTAATCTACATTACACTATAGCTCGTGTACTCTGTGAGTTGTTTTCATTTGGTTCCATGCCTGAACTTGATCATTAACAGTTTGCATAGCCTATAGTATTAGCTTCCGTTGTGTTTTGAACTTGGTGTGATTTGTGATTTGAGCATAAGTTTTGTAGGGGATCTATTCACCCCCCCTCTAGATCTAGTCCTTGCACCTAACACTTCCGGTCGGCGGTGGCGCATCCACCTCTTCTCCTATCCTCCTCAACAGCCAGTGGACGACCGTCTTCCTCCTCATTCTAGGCGAGAGGGAAAGAACGAGGGGGAGAGAGTGGGGATACGAAGCTGGGAGAGAGTGGGTGTGAGAGCGCAAGTGTGAGGGTGTGAGTGTGAGAATGCAGGGGAAGAAAGGGCGGTTCAAGTTTTGAAACCGATGGTCAGGAAGCGGTCTGTCGAAGACCGCTACCTGATGATAGCGGTTTACCTTTGACCATGTTTCTATGAATGGGTTTTGTGCATTGTGTGTTCTATCGCCCATGTGTGGTTTCATGCATCGTCCCATGCATGTTGTGTATGCTGTCCCACCACGCTATCCTATCGTGTTTACAGTCTTACGCTTGTCTATTATTTATTTATGATGTTGGGCATGTGTGGAACATGCATGATTCTATTATTTTGATGATGTTTGACTATGACTCATTGATGAGTCATAAATGGAATTAATAATGTCAAACTGTATAAGTTTCAGGTCAAAGTTAGCACTAGCATGAGAATGGCCTCATGAAGATGAGCATGTGAAGAGATCATGAAGATGAGTAGCAGGGCAAGGTTGAATTCAAGATACATAAATCTAAAGGAGCAAGAACCTACCACCAAGGTTGAAAAAGAAACTCAAGATGCAATTGCACAGAAATCGAGACAGGTTGATGCATAGAAATCAAGGCAGGTGATGCAAAAAGAAAGGAATTTAAAAGAGAAAGCCAAGTTTATTTTAGTCAACAGTTGACACTGACAAGTTTGGCCAACTCAAACTCAACATAAGTCAAGTCAACAGTCAACACATGTCAGCCTTTTCACAAGAAGAAGTCAACATGGTCAACCTGATCACAAGGGTGACACATAGATGGATAATGATGACAAATGGCCCTTAAGGCAGTTTTCATAAGGGTGGTGTCGACCTCAAGGAACTATAGTGTTGACCTCACCAACTCCAGCAGCCATCCATCTAATGAAATCTCAAAGGGTGGTGTCGACCTCAGGTTCTCAGGAGGTCGACCTTAGAGCCCTCATAGAAGCCATTGAAGAAGCTCATCACAAGGGTGGTGTCGACCTCAGAGTTTCAAGAGGTCAACCTGGCGCTCCTTCCAGAAGCCCTTATAAAAGGGATATTTCAAAGTAGTGTCGACCTCACCTCTCAGAAGGTCGACCTCGCTGAAGAAGAATCTCAAAAGTATTCTGTCTAATCTGTCCTTTCGAAAATCATCCAGAGAATAAAATATTCAGGCATAAACCTCCATAAACACACCTTTTGAGGTATGGAGGAAGGTTCCGAGGTCAGAGGTTCTGCCATCTCATTATAACATCTCAGAACATCCTTTTGAAGAAGACCATGTCAGGGACCAGATATGCAAAGGACTTCTCTACCAAGAAAACTCTCTCTTATGTCCAAAGAAAGGGCTTGTCAGGTGGTCTGCCCTCTAATGAATACTGGACAAAGCCATGTCTCTCTGCCACAGCTCTTACATAAGGTCCACTCTCTCCTGCCACAGTCCTTTACTAGGACTGGTCTGAAAAGCCCTACAAGCTCAAGACAATATCCAACGGAATATCTACTTCAACCAAGAACGATTTTTTGAGGGAAAATAGAGTTCTCATTTGCTTCCTTATGACCAGTGGATTTGCTCAAGCTCTAAGAAGGTCAGAGTTCAAGAGTACAGTTCAAATTTGAATCGGTCCTCTATAGATTCTCTTGGAGGGAAGTTTTCCCACTGGCTCCTCTATAAATACCTGAAGCTTCTGCTGAAGAAGCTGCTACTACCCTTGAAGAAAGCCACGCCCTTGAGCATTCAATAAGAATATCTGAGTGAGAATAGAAGGGAAGGTGAGCAGCCCAGCACCTGGCCAATCCGGTCCAATGCTGAAAGAGTGAAGAGAACAGAGAGAAGAAGAAGAGAGATCAACCTTGAGAGAAGAGCAGCCATGCAGTTATCTAAGCTTGAAGAGAAAGATCTTCGGATCTGAATTTGAAGCTGTAGTCGCCAGCTTTCAGATCTCTATCTGAAGCCATAGCTGGTGTTTCCTTCATTGTTCTTATTTTTCCACTACACTTGCAGTTTACTTTCTTTCTCTCCTTTTTCTTGTTCGCATATGTAACTGGGGCGTCATCCCCATGTGCTGCGGCTGTAGCGTGAGGACTCTATCCTTGTGGGTGCTTGGGGTTCTTCCCCGTGGGGCTTGTCCCCGTGCTACATTTGTAGCGTGCAGTGAAGTCTCACTAGGTTCGATGAGGGGTGGACGTAGGTTGCGGGGATGCAACCAAATCACCTTAAAAACCCATGTGCCATGGGTTGTGATTTGTGTGTTTGCTCCATATCATCGACCCCCATTCACAAGTACGCATGAGCTCCAACTTATTCCATTCTAACTAATTTCCATCGCACACTCTATCCGTCTGATCTGCACACTGTCTATCTTGCATGCACACCACTTTCCCCTCACGCCACACTTGCATTTCCTCAGCTGCCTGTTGCAACCTTACACACAGGCACTAGGGAGTCTACTCTGGTCCGGGGGAGTTACCCTTGTCAAAACACACTCTAGCATTGACTTCACACATACAGGTAGCATGTTCACTCATCTCTTTGGAGTCTTGTGCGGTCCCTGCAGACCAGTGCATCATATCTCCCTTAGTTCTAAAGTTGCTCTGAAGGAGTGTTGACCTCACCACTTGTGAGTGTCTACCTCAACAGTCTGTGCACTGTCTTCTGTCGTTCTATTTTAAGCTTTTGCTATCAGATCCACTGTGCATTATGTCAAGTGCTCTATTAGAATTATATTGTAGTGATTGTCCTTTTAATCAGCTAAGATTTTAATCGGGCTAAAGTTTGTAAAAGGATCTATTCAACCCCCCCCCCTTCTAGATCCGATTACACTTGGGAACCAATAATTGGTATCAGAGCTAAGCTCTATTATACTCAGATCCAACGATCTGCAGAGAAAGATCCTGGTGCATTTGATCTAATGGCTTCAACCGTTGAACAAGTTTCAATGATTTCCCCGCCCTTATTTGATGGTTTTG
Source organism: Amorphophallus konjac (assembly GCA_022559845.1). NCBI lineage: Eukaryota > Viridiplantae > Streptophyta > Magnoliopsida > Alismatales > Araceae > Amorphophallus > Amorphophallus konjac. The sequence goes on from CM040121.1 coordinate 305,719,766, forward strand.
ATTTTACCATGTGCTTAGGGAATATGTGTGCCTTTGTCAACTCCATTGATACAAGGTTATGGAATCTCATATACCATGGTCCGCACAAGCTGCCATCAGATTCATCTGAATGGTCTGCTGAACAAAGGATTAATAATGTTGACAACCTTGTTGCTCTTAAACTGATGAAAGCTACAGTTGATACCTCCAAGTTTCCTTTTGTCCACAGCTGCAGCACTGGTCAGGAGATCCTAGATGGACTGGCCAGGATACATGAAGAAGAAAATAGGAATCACTTCCTCATGGCCGACAGTCCAAATCACCCAAGTGATCCATCTACATCTCAGGTAAGCTCTGACTCAAAGGATTTTACCTTTGAAGAATTAATGGATGCATATGATGGGTTGGCTAAGCAATACAAGAGGCTAAAATCTGAAAATAGAAAATTGAAAAAGAAGTTTGAAAGCAATCTTGTTGATGCCTATCCTTGTAAAAAATGTTCTACACTTGAAGAGCTCAATGAGACTCTTATGGTTGATATATATTTATATAAAGAGAGCATTGGACGTTTGAGAGATGAAAATGGTACCCTACAAGCTGAAATAACCAGGCTAGAAGAGATTATAAGACAACTTCGAAATCCACCTAAATCAATCTCTAATGATCAGACAACACTTGATGGGTTAATCCAAGATGTGAGGCTGTTTTAGGAAAATGAAGAGTTAAAGGAACAAATAAATGTCTTGACTGAAAAACTGGCTGCCTTTGAAAAAGGTAAGCATGTTGTCAATAATGGGTCTGAGAAGCTGCAAGCCTTAGAACAAGAAAATGAAAACTATAACAGTGTGAATGCCCTGATCAATGAGCAATTGGCTGCGTGTGGGGAGGACCTTGCTGAATCTGAACTACACGTCTCCTCATTGGAGAATGAAAACAAGGATTTAAAAAAATTCTCTGTCAAAGTTTGTTCAGGGCAAAGATAATCTAGACAGAATTATGGGGACTAGGGTTAACCTTCAAAGAGAGGGTTTGGGGTATAAACCTGTGAATAAGAAGGCCTTTTGAAACAAGCTACATACCTCCTTTGTTTCTACCTCAAATGAAGCCAGCACCTATAGTGGTCCCCTAAAACTGCATGCTGCTCAGAAAAACCAAAAACAGATTGGTAAACAGAAAAGGAAGGCTCCCAAGCAAAAATGGAAAAATGAATTTGCTAGTTTTGACATTCATGCTAGGAAAGGCAATGCTAAATACCATGCTTTCCATAAAATGAATGTTCATTATTTTTATTGTGACATGTTTGGTCACACTGTGCATGATTGTCTTACCTTGAGAAATGATGAATTAAGAACAGGCAAGAACAGAAGAAATAATATAGACAGCAATGACAAGGGACAGGTCAATGCTGGGAGAAAACATGCTCAGCACAATCATGATCAGAAGCCCAAGTACGAACCTGTGCGTCGACGCACTCATTCGGACAGTTTGACACACCTCAAGGCCACCAGAAGAAATCCCCCTCCTTGCTACTTTCACTGTGGTAAAGCTGGCCACACAGTCAAGCATTGTTGGCATCTGAAGGGAAGGTATCACTCTCATTCCAAGAATGTTGAATTCCCTGTTCACCCACACAAGCGTGATGCACAAGCACATAGAAAGAATGCCAAATCATTTGTGTGGTGTTTCCATTATGGCAAATATAGACATATGTTTCATGAATGTCCCTGGATGAGAAGTGAAGATACACATGCAACAAAGAAAATAAATTCATTTGCGAGAAGGGCTGCTAACCAACAAGGACCCAAGCAAGCTTGGGTACCTAAAGTTTCCAAATGAGAATTTTGGATGTAGGGTGCCTTGTTGCTGTACAAAGGAACTGCTAAAAATAAAATTTCAAGGCATAGGTTTGCAAATTAAGTTTTCCTTTTATTGTTATTTCTGCATGATAAAGTTTGCTTTGTAGTTATTGCATTATAGGTCTATCTTGTTTTCAATCCTGCAAACTAAAACTGTCTCCCTGAACTGCTGAAACATCCTCCATGATTTTAGATGAACATCTAAGCTGGATTACATGCTTAATAATTAATTTGAGTTCTGGTATATCGAATGGTGATGTGCAGAAAGATAGATTCAGTCTATCCGAAACTCTCACTATGGGTGAGTTTGGTCTTCGGATCAAAACCTCCGCCTTGCACCAGAAATCAGATATTTCAGTTGTTCCTTTCATAAGAAACCTGTCATGCTGATGGAATTGATATGTTAATTGAGTTGCTCATTGCTTCTTCCAAGTTAGCAGCCATGTGAGTTTCCTGTACGTTTAGCATCCTTGATCATTGTTTTGATGATGTCTGCCATGGCTACTGTTGGGGTCCCGTAGTGCAGGAACACAGATCTAGAGGGGGGGTGAATAGATCCCTCTTCTAAAAACTATGTCCAATTAAAATCACAAACTAACGCACAGCGGAATTAACAAGATTAATAAGATTGAGGAATTTAAACTAAACAGATTTACACATAATTCACTCAATCTCACCGAGCTCACACGATTGCATAATCGGATAAGATAGTGAAGCATACAATCACAAAGATCAAACCACATGACACGGGTATTTTTAAGGTGGTTCGGGACCACGACGGGCTCCCTACGTCCACCCCTCACTAAACCGGTGAGGCTTCACTACTGTAAAAATAACCTGGGGATAAATCCCCACACACACACGGAGCCAAGCTCCACCACACACACGTAGGGCAACGCCTACACAACCACACGGGAGTAAACTCCCAACCACACACGGGGAACACACCCCAAGATACGCCCAAATACACACGCGGATATACTCCGCACAAATTGACGCACACGCGTCAACACAAACACACGGAGAACCCTTTCTCCGAACACCCACACAAAATATTCTTTCGGATGTATATGAAATGAAGACAAATAGATGCAATGATCCCCCAAACAAACTCTATAGATAGAAACTCGAAAGATGCATCAAGAATAAAGCTCCCCCTTCTTCAACAAAATCTGGTTCTCCTTGGCTCGTTGATGGATGATCATGATTCTGGCATCATCTTCTTCCTCTCCTCGAGCCGCTCCTCTTTTCCTTCTTCCATGTGCTCCAGATCTTCACGGGTGTAGATGATATCCTCCTCGCAAGAGCTCCACCTCGTTTTCCCCCTTTTCTTCACCTACAAGAAAGAACAAATGAGCATTAGAGTTCTTCTTCTTGGAAAACTCGGAGTTCACATTCATATATATAGAGGAAAGGCCAAAAGACTCATATAACCCTCCTAAAACATGTTAGAAACACCCTCATAACATTAGGAACCATTGGGGGGTATTTTGGTAAAGTTTCATAGGGTTTAGAATGAGTTTTAGGGGTTTACGGAACTCCCGTTCCAGAAGGGTCGACCCTTGGGGTCGACCCTCGAGCTACCAGAGGTCAGAAAGAACACAAAATAAAACCCAAGACACACGGGTCGACCCTTGCAAACTGGTTCTCAAAATCAGTTTCTGTTTTGAACAGAAACAAGGAGGGTCGAGGGGTCGATCCCTGCTAGTTTGGGTCTGAAAACAACCTAAAACCTCCATGAATTCAAGGGGAAACAAATGATTAAATGTTATCATAATCCCATGAAGATCAACAATGAATTTTCATCTTGAAAAATATGATAAAGCAAGAGGTTAGATGGGAATCAAAATCCTTGCATCAAGCATTAACACAATGAACATGTTCACATCAAAACACATCATTGAACTTATTCAAACATGTATTTGGCTTTCCATTCACAACTAACAAAAACACATTTCACCAAATGACAAGGTTTTGAAATGATGAACATGAATCTATCATTCAACCAAATATAATGACATGGGAGCTCAACCGTTCAAACACTTTCTTGTATCTTTCATAATTTCAACTTCAAAATGCTTCAATACCCAAATGTTATCAATCATGCCAAATGCAAAGCATGTATAAAAGCACGGGAACTCATTCATTCAAATGGCATTCTTGTTGACAAACACTAACATTCATGAAGTATTGATATCACGAGGAGCATTGTCATAAACATAGAATCTTCAAGACGCATGCATCACATGCATCACACACATATGAAGATGGGCATTCATACAAGCATGTTTTTCACAAAAACTTTCTCATTCAATACAAAGTAATCTCACCAAGTGTATATGCAATGTATATGCAATGTGCTAACATCAAAACATGTATGAGCCTTACAAAGTCACAAATTCATCCACATGATGAAATCACAATAACAACATTTTATAATCATCAAAATCACATACACAACAATGTCCCCCATTTTGATGATGATAAAATGTTACGCATTAATGCTCTCTCCCCCTTTGACATAATCAGAAATAAGGATCATTATGAGAAATTTATGATAGCAGCAAATCAAAAACCAACATAGCTTTTTCCTCCTTTGCCATTGACAAGAACACGATGGACAATGGGGTTATTAAGAGATCCATATGCACAATATGTTCAAAAGGATGCAATTCAAAATATGCATGCGTGAATGCTATAAATGCCAATATATGCCCAATATGCATGAACTAATTGCACAATTTTGAAATGCAAATATGGACAATATGGACATGCAGAGAGCAATGTAGAATGATCAAGCATGATTGACCTCCAAGCAGATAAATGTATATACATGCAATATAGCTCCCCCATTTTATTTAAAGTGAAGGGATAGGTGTAGGAAAAGTGAAGGTGAGTTATTAAAATTAGAATGCTCATGTATACACCTAGGGGATTATGCAATCATAAAGGAGAATCAAGCAAAAACTAATGCAATCAATCAATTCTCTGAATACATATTAAATCAAATTTTCATATGTGTAACTGAATAACATGAAAATCAACTATAGCCATTTGGATATTCAGATTTTCATATCAACACAATGAGAGATTACACAGACTGCACTTCAATTTATGAGAATAGCGTATTGGAGGCTACGCTCTGTCACAATGAGATTTTTGAAATTTTTCAATTCAAAATTTTTCACAATGACAATCAGAATTTTTCTTTGAGTGATCAAGTTCAAATAACTCCTTTTTACGCGAGGAGACACATGGAGCTCATGCCAGACTCCCCGGTTACTTAGAGTATTAACCGTTTCACTTCATTTTGAGTAGAGATATTATAGTACAACACCTTCCTAAAATGAACCACATCACGTCTCAGGTGACATGTGCCCAATTTACTCAGTGAGACTAAACATTGCTCAGCCTTTCATTTTTCATTTTCTTTCAACAAATAGACAGGTAACTTTTTCCTCAACTGTCTCTTCAACATACATGCAGCAAATTTAATATCTCTAGAGTGTTGAAAGAAAATTCTTCCTATATCCTTATCTCTAACACTCATTTTCACATTTGTGCTTGAAGTGTACGAATTTGATTCAGCATGTATATCGAAAATATTATGAGCACATAACAATACAGCTCCCCCTATCTAGATGCACTTATCACATATTTACTCCCCCTGAGTGTATGACAAGAAACTCACTTGTTAAGACTCAGATGCAACATTAATTATCAAGGGAGTGTATGGTCTTAGAATTTTCAAGGAAAGGGTTGTAGCATATATTAACATGCAAGCACATAGTGGAAACATGCAAAATGTAAATGTAGAATGCATCATAAATGCAGAATTTTAGATTTTATTTGAATGTTCTAAATGCATTGCACAATTTAACATGGGTGCAAAATACAAATTTTTAGTTTTTCATTTGAATTAACTAAATGCACCTAATGCATGAATTCTAATGAAATGTAATGCAAAAGCAAGATCCAAAAACTTGATTTTCTGATCAACATGACATATTACACAATGAGGCATACATATTTAAATGATGAACAAGCAACCATTTTCAAAAAATTTACCTTCTTGAAACAAGAACGATTTTCAATTAAAACCAATTGTAAATTAAGATCATTACAAATCAAGGCAAACTAATTTCATTCTAATCACATGTTTCCACATTAGCCAAACAATTCAATTTCTGAATTTTGGTATAAAGGCGGAGAACTCTGATCCTAAGATCGCATCACGCATAGTGATAGCTTCCTGACAGACTTAATCTGTCATTTCGCATATCACCATTTGATATACCAAACATTCATTCAAAGAAAGTTTGTATGGCTTGTGAAGAATTTTAATTCAAACATAACATGATATAAGAACCATAACCAAGTAGAAGACATCAAAATCACCAATTTAACAATAAGAAGTAGAGTCAGGGTATTACCAAACGAGTGTGTCTTGTTCCCTTTCATTGGAACCCCTTTCGATTTATTTTCTCAAGGCACACCTGCATCAAATCCAATTCATTTGACAAATTTGGGAACTCATGCCTTCTTGGGTCTCTTGGAGTTAGTAGCATTACCACCAACCGAATTCTTCCACAATTTCATCGCATCCATGTCATCATTTCTCATGATCTTGCAGTCCTCAATCACATGTCCATGATTTCCATAATAAAAATATTGAGGAGATACATTTCTAGCACAAGATGTTCTTTCATGAGCAAAGGCATTTTCAAAAGTTTTCCATCTTCTATTTCTAAAAGATCTAGGTCTAACAAAATTAAACCTAGCATTCGTTCTAGAAGCATGAAAATTATTAGTTTTCAAAAATCAACATTCTTTCATAACATGTCCGTACTTCCCACAATGATAGCAACAAGGAGAAGTAGTTCTAACAAATGATTTATCATTATGAGCGAATTTTTTTCCAAAGAACTTTCCCTTGTTACTTGAAAACCTTTGAGGATGAAAGGTATATTTGTCATTGAATTTTCTTTGAACATTAAACTTACCATTCATGACATGAAGTTCATCTTTTTACTTCACAAAATAATTTTTCATCACATAACCAAGTTTATGACAATAGAAGTAAGACATATTCCTTTTTGTCTTGAAGGAAGATTTAACTTTGCATGTATTTTCATCATCCATTTTCATGACTCTACAATCATCCATTTCATGATTATGCATGCCACAGCAAAAGTATTTAACATTCAATTTCATTTTTCGCCCACCTTGAACTTTTTGAAATCATTTTTTACATTTTGGGCTTTGTGTTAAAAAATTTCTCTTTCTTAAAATCATTTTCAGAAATTTTCTTTGTTGTTTAAGGAGTAGATTGATTTGGAGACCCACTTGATGTGCTGGCTATGTTTGAACTAAGCACGAAAGATGTATATACTTTATTTTCAAACTTCTTTTTGTTCACAGGATTATAGCCTAGTCCCTCTCTTTGGAAATTCAACTTAGTCCCCAATATCTTGTTCAAATTTTCCTTCCCATTCACAAACTTTGACAATGATGTATTTAAATCAACAATTTTAGATTCAAGAGATGCAATGTGCAATTCATAGCTAGCTATCTCTTGTTCACTGTAAACAACACTTCCATTCAATACTCTATTTATAGTTTTATACCTCTCAATTTCTTGCTCTAGCACATGCACTTTTTCACATTCATCAATATTGACATTAACAGATTTCCCTTTTTCAAGAACGAGAAGTCTTTCAGACATGGCGTTGTTTAATTGTTTCAACTTTTCATTTTCAGATTTCAACAACGTATTTTCTTTTTCACTTTTATCAAAACTGTTCAATCTACCCTCAAGTAAGGAATTCTGAATTAGCATAGCACCATTTTTCTTTTTAAGTTCCTCATTTTCATTCATGATGCTCTTGCTATCAATTTCAGAATCAAGAAGTTTTTCAAATAATTTTTCATCATCAGACAATGAATCTAACTTATTTCTAAGATGTTTTTATGTTTCTTCAAGCAATAAAATCTTAGACAACAAGAGTTCATTTTGTTCACTCAAATCATGACAAACATTCTCAATTTCAAAAGATGTATTAGATTTCCTAGCCATTTCAAGCTCTTCAGTCATGCAGGAAATCTCATCTGAAAATAATTCGACTTTTGATTCAAGAGATTCATTTTTATTTTCTAGATTTTCAATTTTTGATTCTAAATCATTGCTTCTTTCACAAGGAAGATTATCGTGCACATTTTTATCAAGTTTCTTTTTCAATGTTTTATTTTCAGACTTGATTTTCTTATATCTACTCGATAACTCCTCATAAGCATCAAGTAGATCTTCAAATGACATTTCATCTTTATCAGAATTAGAGTTTACCTCATTGACATTTTCATCATTGTGTTGATCAGCATCGTCGACCATGAGACCATGTTGTCCTTCCTTCTCTTGAGCTTTAATCAAACGGTCCATGAGCACCTTTGCCATCCTACAAGAGAAGACAAATGTGAACATATGAGTATCAATGGCATTTTTCAATAAACTCAAGAGAATGACATTTTCAGGGTTCTTCAATTTATCTTAACCAGACCACTTGGTCTCATGTAGAGCCAATATGTGAGGACCATCATAAATCAACTTTCAAAGATTAGGATTAACTAAATTGATCAATCCACACATTTTACCTAACCATGAAGTAAAATCAGAACCATTAAAAATAGGAAGGCAATTCATCAACATATGCTCAACAGAAAAATTCATGATTGTAGAATGCACTGGGATCACTCTGTAGATCGTGAGATCTAGGGACAACAGAGCCTCGCTCTGATATCAATTGTTGGGATCCCGTAGTGCAGGAACACGGATCTAGAGGGGGGTGAATAGATCCCTCTACTAAAAACTATGTCCAATAAAAATAACAAACTAACCCACATCGGAATTAACAAGATTGATAAGATGGAGGATTTTAAACTAAACAGATTTACACTTAATTCACTCAATCTCACCGAGCTCACACGATTGCATAATCAGATAAGATAGTGAAGCACATAATCACAAAGATAAAACCACATGACATGGGGATTTTTAAGGTGGTTCGATACCACGATGGGCTCCCTACGTCAACCCCTCACCAAATCGGTGAGGCTTCACAACTGTAAAAATAGCCATGGGATAAATCCCCACACACACACGTAGGGCAATGCCTACACAACCACACGGGAGTAAACTCCCAACCACACACGGGGAACACACTCCAAGATACGCCCAAATACACACGCGGATATACTGCGCATAAATCGACGCACACGCGTCAACACAAACACTCGGAGAACCCTTTCTCCGAACACCCACACAAAATATTCTTTCAGATGTATATGAAACGAATACAAATAGATGCAATGATCCCCTAAACAAACTCTATAGATAGAAACTCGAAAGATGCATCAAGAATAAAGCTCCCCTGTCTTCAACAGAATCTGGTTCTCCTTGGCTCGTTGATGGATGATCATAATTCCAGCATCATCTTCTTCCTCTCCTCGAGCCGCTCCTCTTTTCCTTCTTCCACGTGCTCCAGATCTTCACGGATGTAGATGATATCCTCCTCGCAAGAGCTCCACCTCGTTTTCCCCCTTTTCTTCACCTACAAGAAAGAACAAATGAGCATTAGGGTTCTTCTTCTTGGAAAACTCAGAGTTCACATTCATATATATAGAGGAAAGGCCAAAAGACTCATATAACCCTCCTAAAATATGTTAGAAACACCCTCATAACATTAGGAACCATTGGGGGATATTTTGGTAAAGATTCATAAGGTTTAGAATGAGTTTTAGGGGTTTATGGAACTCCCGTTCCAAAAGGGTCGACCCTTGGGGTCGACCCCCGGGCTACCAGAGGTCGGACAGAACACAAAATAAAACCAAGGACATAGGGGTCGACCCCATGGGTCGACCTTGTGGGTCGACCCTTGCAAACTGGTTCTCAAAATCAATTTCTATTTTGAACAGAAACAAGGAGGGTCGACCCCATGGGTCGACCCCTGTTAGTTTGGGTCTAAAAATAACCTAAAACCTCCATGAATTCAAGGGAAAACAAATGATTAAATGTTACCATAATCTCATGAAGATCAACAATAAATTTTCATCCTGAAAAATATGATAAAGCAAGAGGTTAGATGAGAATCAAAATCCTTGCATCAAGTATTAACACTATGAACATGTTCACATCAAAACACATCATTGAACTTATTCAAACATGTATTTGGCTTTCCATTCACAACCAGCAAAAACACATTTCACCAAATGACAAGGTTTTGTAATGATGAACATGAATCTATCATTCAACCAAATATAATGACATGGGAGCTCAACCGTTCAAACACTTTCTTGTATCTTTCATAATTTCAACATCAAAATGCTTCAATACCCAAATGTTAACAATCATGCCAAATGCAAAGCATGTAGAAAAGCATGGGAACTCATTCATTCAAATGGCATTCTTGTTGACAAACACTAACATTCATGAAGCATTGATATCATGAGGAGCATTGTCATAAACATAGAATCTTCAAGACGCATGCATCACATGCATCACACACATATGAAGATGGGCATTCATACAAGCATGTTTTCCATAAAAACTTTCTCATTCAATACAAAGCAAACTCACCAAGTGTATATGCAATGTATATGCAATGTGCTAACATCAAAACATGTATGAGCCTTACAAAGTTACAAATGCATCCACATGATGAAATCACAATAACAACATTTTATAATCATCAAAATCACATACGCAACAGCTACATATGTTTCAACTCATCATTCATGTGGATTTCTAACACTGTTTAATTGTCTTTATCTCTATAAGCATTGGACAAAGGGGGAGCTTGAGAGTTTGCACTTAGTTTAGAATGCATTGCACATGCCTCGAGTCTACATGAGTTGTGGACATTAAACATCATCTTGTGGTCTCATGCACTCCACTGCATATCATGCTAAGGGACCCAAAGTCATAGGCTGCATATTCTATTGTCAACCCATGTATAAGTTTAGGGGGAGTCAACTTTAAAAATCAAGTCTGCATCCTTGCACATTTTTGTTGACATATGTATAGACTGCATCTTCTTAGGGGGAGCTTGTTCTGAGCAAAATATGTTAAAATCTCCTTACTTTTGATCAGGTTGACCTTAGACCAACTCAGGTCGACACCATGGTTGATCCGCTTTGCAATCTGCTCTCTGTCTAAGCTCAGTGCGTCGACACCATGAGGTGCCTGCGTTGACACTCCTTTGCATCTGCTGGTCTTATTTCACCTTTTCCATCCTGAGATCACCACACATCCTCAGGGGGAGACTTCACCATCCATTCATTTCCCCTCCCCATGCATTTCATAGAATACATTTAAAAAAAAAACTGGAAATCAGAAAACGTAAAAATCTGAAAATCCTGAAAACCTAAATCAGTTCTATGGCTGCCACACTGCTCTCTGATTGCATCTTCCTGATATGTTCAATATATTGCATAAATATGTCTCTCATGATTCAGTCTATGTTGCCTTGCTGTGTCTTCATGGTCTTCCATGCTAACTTATGTGCCTTGTTTATGCCAAACCACGGGACCCTAAAATCCCAAGGGACCCAACCATGTCCTCAACTGGCGTTTGCATCTATCTTGATACTTGACATGATGTCTCTCATGTTATCCATCCTTGTTGCTTGCTGAGTGGAAGTGTTTCTTAAACTTTTGCTCATAATTCTGATTTTGAAATTGGGGGAGAAGTTTTGATGAGTAAGCCCTCCTTGCTGATGGCAAAGGGGGAGAAGTTTTTGATGAGTCAATTACCAGTTTCATGTCTATTTTCCTTTAGAGATGACTCACAATGAACTCACAATGACTCATAGTTGTCATCATCAAAAAGGGGGAGAATGTTGGACATGTGTGGAACATGCTTGATTTTATTATTTTGATGATGTCTGACTATGACTCTTTGATGAGTCTTAAATGGAATTAATAATGTCAAATTGTATAAGTTTCAGGTCAAAGTTAGCACTGGCATGAGAATGGCCTCATGAAGATGAGCATGTGAAGAGATCATGAAGATGAGCAGCAAGGCAAGGTTGAATTCAAGATACATAAATCTAAAGGAGCAAGAACCTACCACTTAGGTTGAAAAAGAACTCAAGATGCAATTGCATAGAAATCGAGGTAGTTGGATGCACATAAATCAAGGCAGGTGATGCAAAAGAAAGCAATTTAAAAGAGAAAGCCAAGTTGATTTCAGTCAATAGTTGACCCAAACAAGTTTGACCAAGTCAAAGTCAACATAAGTCAAGTCCATAGTCAACACAGGTCAGTCTTTTCACAAGAAGAAGTCAACATGGTCAACCTGATCACAAGGGTGACAAATAGATGGATAATGATGACAAATGGCCCTTAAGGTAGTTTTCAAAAGGGTGGTGTCGATCTCACGGAACTATAGTGTCGACCTCACCAGCTCCAGCAGTAATCCGTCTAATGAAATCTCAAAGGGTCGTGTCGACCTCAGGTTCTCAGGAGGCCGACCTTAGAGCCCTCACAGAAGCCGTTGAAGAAGCTCATCACAAGGGTGGTGTCGACCTCAGAGTTTCAGGAGGTTGACCTGACGCTCCTTCCAGAAGCCCTTATAAAAGGGATTTTTTAAAGCAGTGTCGACCTCACCTCTCAGAAGGTCGACCTCACTGAAGAAGAATCTCAAAAGTATTCTGTCTGATCTATCCTTTCGAAAACTATCCAGAGAATAAAATATTCAAGCGTAAACCTCCATAAACACACCTTTTGAGGTATGAAGGAAGGTTCCTAGGTCAGAGGTTCTGCCATCTCATTATAACATCTCAGAACATCCTTTTGAAGAAGACCATGTCAGGGACCAAATCTGCAAAGGACTTCTCTGCCAGGAAAACTCTCTCTTTTGTCGTAAGAAAGGACTGGTCAGGTGGTCTGCCCTCTAATGAACACTAGACAAAGCCATGTCTCTCTGCCACAGCTCTCACATAAGGTCCACCCTCTCTTGCCACCGTCCTTTCCTAGGACTGTTCTGAAAAGCCCTGCTAGCTCAAGACAATATCCAAAAGAATATCTACTTCAACCAAGAAAGATTTTTTTGGAGGGAAAATAGATTTCTCATTTGCTCCCTTATGACCGGTGGATTTGTTCAAGCTCTAAGAAGGTCAGAGTTCAAGAGTACAGTTCAAATTTGAATCGGTCCTTACATATTCTCTTGGAGGGAAGTTTTCCCACTGGCTCCTCTATAAATACCTGAAGCTTCTACTGCCCTTGAAGAAAGCCACGCCCTTTAGCATTCAATAAGAATATCTGTGAGTGAGAATAGAAGGGAAGGTGAGCAGCCCAGCACCTAGCCAATCCGGTCCAGTGCTGAAACAGTGAAGAGAAAAGAGAGAAGTAGAAGAGAGATCAGCCTTGAGAGAAGAGCAGCCCTACAATTATCCAAGCTTGAAGAGAAAGATCTTCGGATCTGAATTTGAAGCTGCAATCACTAGCTTCCAGATCTCTATTTGAAGCCACAACTGGTGTTTCCTTCATTGTTCTAGTTTTTCCACTGCACTTGCAGTTTACTTTCTCTCTCCTTTTTCTTGTTCACCTATGTAACTAGGGTGTCATCCCCGTGTGTTACGGCTGTAGCGTGAGGACTCTGTCTTTGTGAGGACTCCGTCCTCATGGGTGCTTGGGGTTCATCCCCGTGGGGCTTGTCCCCGTGCTGCATTTGCAGCGTGTAGTGAAGCCTCACCAGGTTCGGTGAGGGGTGGACATAGGTTGCGGGGATGTAACCAAACCACCTTAAAAACCCCTGTGCCATGGGTTATGATTTGTGTGTTTGCTCCATATCCCCTAGCCCCATTCACAAGTACACATGAGCTCCAACGTAATCCATTATAACTGATTTCCATTGCACACTCCATCCTTCTGATCTGCACACTGTCTATCTTGCATGCACACCACTTTCCCCTCACGCCACACTTGTATTTTCTCAGCTACCTGCTGCAACATTACACACAGGAACTAGGGAGTCTACTCTGGTCCGGGAAAGTTACCCTTGTCAATACACACTCTAGCATTGACTTCACAGATACAGGTAGCGTGTTCACTGATCTCTTTGGAGTCTCGTGAGATCCCTATAGACTAGTGCAGCATATCTCCCTTAGTTCTGAAGTTGATCTGAAGGAGTGTCGACCTCAGCAGTTTGTGCACTATCTTCTACCGTTCTATTTTGAGCTTTTGCTATCAGATCCATTGTGCATTATGTCAAGTACTCTATTAGAATTATATTGCAGTGATTTTCGTTGTAATCAGCTAAGATTTTACTCGGGCCAAAGTTTGTGAAAGGATCTATTCAACCCCCCCCTTCTAGATCCAGTTGCACCTGGGAACCAACATATGATGTGTTGTCCATGTCGTGATGCTATGTTATGTTTATTTCATCTTTGTGGTGTTATATAGTTTATCTTTTGTGGTTGTCTTATTTGAAAACCCATAAAATTTTGAAAATCAAAAATTCCAAAAAAATGTTGTTTCACCTTGGGAGGTAAGTCAGGTATGGCTCTCTATCCCTTCTCTTTGTTGCATTAATATATGGTACCTCTACGCTATTATATCATCTCAAGGACCGGCTGGTTCTCCATATATTCTGGGATCTGATATTCCCCTTTACTAAAAATAATGATGATCTAGGAGCATGTGGTTAATCGTTGGATAGGCCATTAGGTTGAGTCAGACGGGGAACGATGGACTCTGTCTCGCACGCCGTGGTTGCAAGAAGACTCTTGACCCCAGTTTACTCAGTCTAGCAATATTATCCTTGAGTATTTTCTATTTTCTTCCTTTCCTTGCATTCGTTTTGATGATTTATTTATTTTAACTCATCATGCATCATGTCATTTTTGAGCATTCACGTCTCGTGATCCTTCAAGGTTTCTCCTCAGCAATGGGTAATTGCACTTAATTCTCTTGGATAAGAGATTCTCATTAGACTTAGAATTTGAACGTCTTCTCTGATCTATTCGCTCGGTCTGGTTGGCCAGCATGATTCTTGTCTGGATTTTATTTCAGTCTCCTTTTTCAGCTTTTTAGCTCTTGCTCTTCTGATCCCCTCATTGGCTCTGGATTGTGTCCCCTAATGAGGTTGGTCATGTTTTCTTTCCTTAGTTAGTTAGTTTCTCCAGACATGTCTCATCCGTGTCAGTCGCTCCTTGTGGTTAGTTTGGCATTTTTGGGAGAATTCCTATCGCTTGTTAGTTGTGACGGGTGTCTTTTACCTTGATGCCCACTTTTCAGTTTGCTCCGCTTCATCTCAACTTCATCTCCATCTCATGTCGTTGTCACTTTCACTCCATTTCCTTTCCATTCCGCCTTCGCGTCGCTTACGCTCACTCCCTTGCAAAGCAGACATCAAGGAGGGGCATCTGTTGACACCTGTTTTCAGCTTACAAGTTGAGTCCTTTCTCTTATTCATCTTTTATGATGTTCCGAATTATCTATTATTTTGGAGTCTTCCTTGAGTATATTTTCGAGCCCATTCTTGATCATTTCCCGGCCCATTAAGCCCTGGAGACTATTCTCACATTCTCTTGTCTGTTTTCCTGGCCTAGTTGACTTATTTCTTATTGGAGCTTAGTCCAGTCGACTGACTTCTTAGGTTAGTCCACTGATTTTCAAAATCAATCCACTAATTTATGATAGCAGTTGTCAAAGGACTGCTATCTCATGGTCACGATCTCAAGGAGACCGCTTTTTGAAGTCAGTCGACCTTTTCAGTTCGGTCGACTGGTTTCTAAAAATCAGTCACCCTATGCTAATTCGGTCAACTAATTTCCTGATGTCGGTTGACCGATTCTCACAATTCAGTCAACCTGGGCATTTCAGTCAACTGGTTTTGTTTTGTCTGTAGAAGCCTTTTAGCGGTGTGTCTATGACCGCTATCATAAGATAGCGGTCGTGACAAGACCACTTTCTCCTTATTCTTCATGGATGAGTCGACCCCTTGGTCATTGTGCGTCGATGCAGCTTTGGTTTTTTCCACTCTGCCCAGGTAGCGGGTCCGACCGCTTTCTCTAGGTAGCGATCGGTCGACCGACCGCGTTCTTAGTGCAGAGTCCTGCTTGGCCTGGACTCTGTTTCCTCCGGCCGAGGATGCTCTAGGACTCTATCTCCTGCGAGAATATTATGCTAGGGTGGTGCAGGACTCTTCCAGTGCTTTATCCTATCAATTTCCTATGGGTTTATCTCCTAGAAAAATCCCATTTTCAGCATGTATCCCTTGAGTTCAACCTAGGGTTTGGGAGGGTCTATAAATAGCCCCTTGGCCTCATGCTCGCAGGGGAGAGAATTTTCAGAGTTTGCCACGAAGTGCTGTCAGATTCTACAGCGAATTCCAGCCAGGGAGACCCATTTTCTACGCCTAAGGGTGGTCAAGTCCAGGGAGTATTGGGTTTCTTTTAGTGTTTAAGCGTTCACTCCTGGGTTGTTTCTTCTTCCTCTTGCATCGTCATAGCATTGTTCTTTCCTTTCTTCCATGGTCTTTGCATTCACATTACATTTACCCACATCCACCTAGCTTTTAAATGCCCCGCAGGGGTTAAAAAAACCACCAACACCCGGGTATTGTCCCTTCCATTTATGCGTTTAATGCTGTGTTGGTTTATGGATATTGCACGTTCCCAAATATGATCGGGTTTCTTTCTTGTGTTCTTCACTTTCTCTTGCAGGTCTGCATCACATTTGATGCGAGGCCCATCCCTTTTGGCCGGCTGAAAGGGAAGGAGGATCAAGTTCCCACGGTGATGTTCTCTAGGTGCTGATAGCGGTTGCCACTCGATCGCTGCTTTCAGGTAGCGGCCTTCGACTGACCGCATTTCGTCCCATGTCTGTTTGTTCCCCACTCGCGAGTGTGCCTTCACTCCATTTTTTCCAAGGTACGTAACCCAGCCCTTTCTGCGTTACTTACTTTGGTGGTGATCACGAATCCATCCTTGATACATATCACCTCTCTGTTTTTATAATTGCTCCATGCCCACGGCGTGTGCTTTCTTTCCTTACGTATTTACTATTTGTTCCACGCCTACGGCATGTGTTTAGCTTAATTCCATTGTTCTTTCCTCTTGTTGCTAGTTACTATTGAGGTGATATTATCATATTGTTCATTGCTCACTCGTAGTGATCCTTCCACTATCTACAACTGGGGTTAAGGATCTGAGGATCTTCCTTACAAGTTCTTGTTTAGTATAATTCTTCCTCAGGCTTTTCAAACTGTTAGTCAATTGTGTCAGTCTAGCATACATTTCTGAAATTGATTCGTCAGTCTTCATTCTAAACATTTCATCGTCTGAAATCAACATATTAGCTTTGGTCTCCCTTACCTCGAAGGTTCCTTCAAAGATTACCTCTAATCTGTCCCACATCTCCTTAGCAGTGGCACACAAAGATACTCATGAGATTTCTGTTCGATGAAGTGCGCACTGCATGATGTTCATGGCTCCCCAATTGAGTGTGGATTTTTTGATCTGCTCTCTTGTCCAAGTATCCTCATCTTCCGAGAGCTCGTATGGTCCTCGGCTTACAACTCTCCATATCTCGTGGTCTTGAGCTCTTAGAAATACATGCATTCGATTTTTCCAATAAGAATAATTTGAGCCATCAAATAATGGAGGTCTGTTTACAGAGTGGCCCTCTGTCAAGAACCCTTTGGCGGCCATTCCACCTGATCTCTCATGGTCATTGGACCAAATGATGTGAGAACCTGGCTCTGATACCACTTGTTGGTTGTGGAATGGTTGATCTAGAAGGGGGGGTTGAATAGATCTGCCCCCTTTTTCAAATTAGCAAATATAAGGAACTAGAGTTAATCAATTAGGATGATGATTATAGGAATATAGATTATTGCTTACTCGGTCCTAATCATGCATCTAATGCCTAGTATCTTAAGAAGTAAACACATGCAGCAAATTACACAGAGAGACAAAGTTTTTAAGGTGGTTCGGTCCTCAACCCAGAGGCCTACGTCCACCCCCCACTCAACTGAGTGACGCTTCAACTAGTGCTATGCACTAACCTTCGGGATCACACCCCAAATAAAATCCGTTGATACACAGCTTGAAGAGAGATCCTCCCTCTCTCAATGTCGCTAACAAACAGCTTACTGAGATATCCTCCCTCTCTCAATCCCACTGAGAGATAGCTTGAGGGCGGCCTATTGTGTCCCTGTGGTTTTGATGATAGCAAACACTATAAGTCATCATATGTTTGCATGAAAGATTGAATGTTGATGAAATATGCATTTGATTATGCATCTGGTCATTGCACTGTGCATTAAGG
This sequence comes from Amorphophallus konjac, assembly GCA_022559845.1. Taxonomy (NCBI): domain Eukaryota; kingdom Viridiplantae; phylum Streptophyta; class Magnoliopsida; order Alismatales; family Araceae; genus Amorphophallus; species Amorphophallus konjac. The sequence continues at coordinate 305,737,927 of CM040121.1, forward strand.
AGGATTGTTTGCTGTGCATTGATTTTTATGCATTAATGTTGTCATCATAATCATTTGCATGATACATGCACAGTCTTTCAGGTAGATGCATTTTCATACTGCTTGTGCTTACATAGAGTCAACGGCAGTTGCATCATGCATAACTAGGGTCGGTGCTAGTTGTGTTTTCACACAGCTAAGGTCGATGATAGTTGTAGTTCATGCATAGCTAGGGTTGGTGCTAGTTGTGTTCTTACACAGCCGAGGTCAACGTTGGTTGCATTTTATACATACTAAGGTCGATGCTAGTACTAAGCATATTGCATACAAAGTAGACGCTAGTCATCTTGCTTCATACATAGTCGATGCTAGTTGTACCTTGTGCATACTAAGGTCGGTGCTAGTTGCATAAAGGGTCAGTGCTAGTGTCATACATCTTGCATACATAGTCGATGCTAGTTGCACCTTGTGCATACTAAGGTCGGTGCTAGTTGCATAAAGGGTCGGTGCTAGTGTCATATATCTTGCATACAGAGTCGGTGCTAGTCGCATAAAGGGTCGGTGCTAGTGACATGTATCTTGCATACATAGTCGGTGCTCGTCACCATTGACTGAATAGTCAGGTCGGTGCTGGTCTGCATATAAGGTCGGTGCATACCTTGTTAGTCTACATACGAGGTCAGTCCATATTTCTTATCGTGCATATAGAAGGTCGGTGCATCCTTTGTTTTATACTACCTAAGCTCTGTGCATCTTTTCTAATTTGGCATGCAAGGGTCGGTGCATATTTTCCTTCACGCAAAGTCTGTGCACATGACTCTCCAGGGTTGGTGCATTGTTTGCTTCGATATTTAAAGTCTGTGCATATTGTCATGATAGTCATTGTAACGTCTGTGCTAGCTTGCAAATGACATTGGTAGGTCTGTTGTGCATGTGGTGCTATCTAGGTCTGAGCACATGTGAGTCTCAACACATGTAGTCTTGCCAGGTCTGCACATGCATTATCTAGTGTTGTTAAAGTCTATGCATCATTGTCTTTTCACCAAGGCATTTGCAGAACATTCATGTTTCAAGTCCATGCACATACAAAGTCTGTGCATGTTTGCATACACCATTACAACGTCTGTGCATCCTTCATGTCAGGTTCACCTATGCATCATTAAGGCTGGCATCTTCATTAGTTCATGTTCTCATTCATCACCTTAATGCATATGCATCATTTTATATGGTTCTGATTTGAATGTCTGACTAATGTGAAGTTGACCAAGCTTGCATTTGATGTAGTTAACAAAGTGATTGATGAAATGCCTGAGTAAACATTTTGGCAGTAGCAGCAGAGATACAAGTTGAAGGAGCAAAAGTCATTAAGCCACTGAGGTTGGCATTTTAGCAAGCATCATAATGACAGCAGCAATAATCAAAGGCTAGCGTGGATACTCAAGGCACGTGACCTCGAACTAAGTATTGGCACGCAATCCTAGGTTACCTAATGATGGGCACGTGATCCCAGATTGGCGCGAAAAGTCATGTCTACGTGGCAGGGTCTCTGAGAGACCAATGATTAAGGAATATTCTCAACGCCATGTGGATTTATATGATTCGCTGTCTGCAAAATCCGATACCCTATGCTGGAGATAAATAGATGGCATCGTCTCAGAAGAGAAGTAGTTGGCCACCAATCGAAGAAGAGAGCCACCAAGAACAAAAGGAAGACAGAAGAAAAGAAAAGAGAAGGAACAGAGTGAAGAGCTGAGAAGAGGATAGAGAGAAGAAGAGCAAGCTCAAGTTAGAGTAATCGATAGCAATATTGAAGATCTGTAGATCTGTTCCAGGATCAAATCCTGAACAGTCTTGCTCCAGTTGGAGCTACAGTTGTTTTTGTTTCTTCTTTTATTTTTTGTTTGTCACTTTCCATTTCCTAGAGTTTTTCTGATTCCTTGGTATGGGATCAGGTTTCCTCCTGTGGGTTCAGGAGAAGGGAGAATTGGACTCTCCGGTTGTGAGTGACTGGGTGTCACTCACGGTTTCCCTTTGTGGATTCAGAGGAAGAGAGGATCTAGTCCTCTGGGTTTTGGTGAGTAGTGGGTTGCTACTCATGTCCCTTCTGCAGTAGCAGAAGAAGGGAGATTTGTCTCCGGTTCCCCTTCGGTTTAGAGGAAGGGAGGATTGGTCCTCCGATTGTGGGCAACTGGGTGTTCCTCGCGGTTCCTTCTGCGGTTGTAGGAGAAGGGAGAGTTGGACTCTTCGGTCACTGCGGTAGCAGTGGGTGCTGATCTTGTGGGTTGCAAGATTAGGTCGAGGGATTTGTTTCCCTCAGTCTCAAGCTATTTGGTAGCGTTTGTAGCAAACTGAGTCTTCGTCTACTTTGGTAGGGAAGCCTTACTCCAGTTTGGAGTGAGGGGTGGATGTAGATCTGGAGTCTCAGATTGAACCACCTAAAAATCCTGTGAGCAGTGGTTTTAATTCGTGTGATTGTTCCCTATCTTCTACCTCCTTCACAGGTCTTGTTGATTGTTTCCTTGAGCGCTATATGCTTTGTCGAGTGAGTCAATTTAGCGCTGTTTTCATCCGTTGTGATAGCATCCTATATGGTTCTTGAAGGTTTGGTAGAGTGTTCAACGATACCGCAATCTCTATCCTCGATTAGTATTTGATACTATGTCTGACAGAATTACGGTTTAGTGTGAGCTAGTCATTCTGCATGTGCTTTTACTTGTCAACTGGAGAGTGCTTAATTTGATTAAGCCTTTTGAGATTTTAATTCCATAATAGTTTTGAATGGGGATTCATTCACCCCCCCTCTGAATCCTTGCCTTGCACCCCAACAAGTGGTATCAGAGCGAGTTACTACCTCATCAGATCTAACAATCTGCAGAGGATCCTGCTATTTCATGGTGCATTTTTTTTATGATTCATTAGTCTGATTTGCTTTCATGGCTCATCCATCGATTTTCAATGGCTCTAATTTTAATTAATGGTTTAGCAGTCTGCGCAGCTATGTTATCTCTATTGATCCTGATTTGTGGAAGTTAGTTTCACACGGTCCACATAGATTACCAAAGAAAAGGTCCAAATGGATAGACAGCCATAGATCGAAGTGTGGTGAAAATCAGAAAGCCTTGGACTTAATCAAAGCAACAACTAACAAGGCTTTCCACTCATGTTTTCATGATTGCAGGTCAGCTAAGAACATCTTGAACAAACTGAAGACTACCTGCCGTGAAAAGGAAAACCAAAAATGCATGATGGCTGAAGGGACCAATGAAAGCGAGGATGAAGAAGAGGTAAACAATCCCTTCGCTAGCTTTACTTTAGAGGACTGGGAAGATGCATATGCTAACTTGCTAGAATCTTTTGAAAAACTAAGAAAGAATAATAAACCCCTGAAAAAGAAGTTCAACAACCTTGAGAATGCTAATTCTACTAGTGAGGACAATGAAATTCTAAAAACAGAAAATGAGATATTCAGAAGACAATTAACAGATTTTGATGATATTACTTCAGAATTGGAATATTTGAAATCTGAGAATGAAAAACTCAAAAACCAGTCTAAGGAATCCGAACATAAATCAATGAATCTTGAAAGTGAAAATAGATTGATGTCTGAAAAACTGGAGGCTGATAGAGTAATAAATTTAGAGCTTCAGAAAAATCTTGACAAACTTCAATCTAAAAAATAACAAGAAATGTTTGATGAATGTTAGTCTTCCTTAGATGATTGGGTGTTTGATGATGAACTCCAGGAGCAAAACTGTAAACTGAAAGATGAAATTAACAAGCTGAAACACCTAAACATAGCTTTATCTGAGAGGCTAATCACTTTTGAAAAAGGGAAGAGTGTAAGACTGGATAGCTCTGATGAGTTGATGAATACTGAACAAGAAATTTCTAGCCTAAGGACCATCAATCAGATGTTAAACAAAAAGGTTGTGTGCTATGAAGATAAAATTGCTAACTATGAGCTTCATGTTTCCAAACTGTAATCTGAGATTTCAAGTTTGAATGAATCTTTGGCTAAATTTGTGAGTGGAAAAGATAATTTCGATAAGCTTCTTGGCAGCAAAATTAATTTCTAACGTGAGGGTCTAGGTTTTAACCCAGCTAATAAAAAGGGCTTTGATAGTAAGCTTCACACTTCATTTGTGTGTAGTTCTGAGCCGACTAGCACATCCAGTGCACCTATCTTCCAATTCAGTGCTCAGAAAAACTAAAAATCCACTATCAGTCCCAAAACTGTAAAACAAATTCAAATAATGAAAAAGAATGAAAATCCACAGAAAAAGAACAAAAACACTCATGCTGGCACAAAGAATGCTGCACATAAGTCACATGCACCTCCACACATTCATGTAAAGAGAACTTCATGTCATTATTGTGGAAAAATTGGTCATGTGATGCACAACTGTTATATCCTAAAATCTGATGAATTGAGTTTTAATAATGGGATGAAGAAAATAAAAAATTTAGGAAATACACATGTGCACATTACTAAAAGTTCATTCAAGAATCAGTTTGCCCAGAAGAGGCAACTCAAATGTTTCCACAGTGGTAGATCTGGTCATGCAATGCATGACTGTTGGTTTGTGAAAGAGAATGCGTGTAAGGTTTTTAGGAGGAACATTGCTCCTAGAACTGCTCCAAGGAGACCTTATTGTAATTCATGTGGTAAGCCCGGCCATACAGTTGAGCACTGTTGGCATGCCCAGGGAAGAAATGTACATCCCAGATTTATTGGACTTCATGCTAAAGAGAAAGTAGTTGGTGGAAGTAATTCTATTTTTAAAGGAAAATCTTTTACATGCTTTAACTATGGAAAGCCAGGCCACAGAGCTGCTGACTGTTGGCTGGCTGGCAATGAAAAGATAAATTTATATGTTAATAACAGAGACAATCATGTTTACTCACACCAACTTTATGTGCATGCTAACACATATAAGAAAAACATGAAATCTATTATTTTTTGTCATTATTGTGGGCAAGATGGGCATTCTATGAATAATTGTTCTTTGATGATATTTGATGATTCAAAAGCCCAAAGGTTGTGGAAAGCACCCATCATAGGTGCTACGGTTATGTAGGACCCAAGAACTCTTGGGTACCTAAATCTGCAAAATAAGAATCTGTTTTGCAGGAGTGCCTTGGGGATGGAGAATAAAAATGGGTTCAATAAACCAAGGCACCCAAGTATAGTAAAAACCTCATTTGTGGCATGTTCACAGGTTTGGATACTTGAGCTTTCAAATATTTTTTTATACAAATCATGTTTTATTTATTTCATGCATACATGCTTACATCAGAATTTGACTTTCTGCATTGTCCTTCATAAGTCTTCAAATGCATAAGCTGAATTTTTTTGGGGAGTGAATTGCATTACATATCATTCTCTGAAAATCTGAAATGCATATGGATGATGATTGAAATCAGTCTGTATTATATTGCATATCTTACACAGTCAACTGTTGCTTATAGGACTACATTTGCATTTCATTATCATGCATGATCATCATGGTATATCAAATGGTAAGTTACTAAAGGGCAAATGCAATTTGTATGGAGGTTCTTACTATGTGTGAGGTGGTCTTTTAGACCAAATCTTTTGCCTGGTACCATGGGTCATATTGCATATAGGGCAGTCTGAATGATCATGAGCATGAATCATAAAATCATATGTTTAGCCTTCATTGCATATATTGCATAAAGTTAGGGGGAGTCTATCTAACCTTTGCATGTCTTCATGCCACATGTGACCATGTAATGCACTTAGCTAAAGGGAAGTCACTGCATATGCATACATGTAATTAATTGCATTGCATGTCAATTATCTTTAGAAAATTTCAAAAAGAAGTGACCCACTGCATATAGACAGGGGGAACATTCTAATTCATTAGTCTATCACTGTCTGAATTCTCACTGTCTACACATTTTCAACTCATCTTGCTATATCTTGGTGTCAGTGATTCACATCATCAAATGATTTCTGTTGGCTACTTCGGAATTATTCATCATCTGAATTCATACCTCTCTTGAACCTGAAATTTCTGTCTGCTACTCCTCAATCTACTGAAGGAGAGCTTCATTTGAATTCAGTCAATTCTGAACTACATTGCTCAAGTGCAAACTTCTTGCTGCATCTTTGTAAATTCACTCTTCTTTAACTGATCTTTTTGAAAATCCGTCTGATGCATATTGATCACATCTGCTACAAGCATGAGTTCCAATTCTCTCACTTTCTATGCATGCTTGTTAATGTCTTTGTTGCTGAATGTTAATGTCAAAATGTTGATTGAACTAAGACTTGAAGAAGCATCAGTTTACGCTCACTTTCATAAATCAAAAATCATCTCTAATGAAAAATCTTCTATTATACAGGCTTAAGAATGTTTGTTGATTTGAATTGGTTTGAGTCTAATGTATTCCTAAGTTTGAATTTGAAGGACTTGAAAATATCTGAATCAGTCATTTAATAAACTTTAACTGACTGTCTCATGTAAATTCAAGCAAGACCTTCCTGAAATATGAAAAGTTAAAACCATGGTCTACCTCGGTTGAGATACATAATGTAACTATTGTTCTTAAAGATTTAATCTGTCTGAAATTATCTTAAAGAAAATTATGGACAGAGCAATGACTATGATTATCGAGAAACCTGTCCAAAGGACTGTGACATGAAGTACCATAGTTAACTCTACTGAAAATTGGTTAAAAACTGTGTGAAAATTTGACAGAGCAATGGCATGGTTGTATTGAGTAACTGGGGATTCCTGCCTCTGACCAAGGTGTCTCCTCACGTAAAAAGATGCTTCTAATGTTAACTCTGTTCTCTTAATTGAGAAGCAATACAGTTATCATACTGAGTAACTAGGTCATTTCACCTAAGACGTGTTGTGACTCGTGAAAAAAGGTGTTGATTAACCAAAATTACTCATTGAAAAATAGATTGATGTTCAAAAACAAAAATCAAAAAAAAATCTTTGCAAGTAATGTCAAATTCGGATGGATTCATGTGTGTTTAATCTCAATACTACTTTGTGTAACTCCTAAGGAAATCATTAAAAATAATTGAGTAAGATGAAAGAAGGTTGGACTAGAAGGTTATATGAGCAATTGGTTCATCTTTATTAAAAGTTATTTTTCAGATATGAGTATTGAATCTGATTGACAAACTTTGTGTACATCATTCTTAAACCTTGCTTGTCAATTAAAGTCATTTCATAAGCTCTTATAATAGAAGAATCTGAAACTTAAACTTGGAATTATGGAAGTGGTATCTCATTGAAAATCTCTTCGTCTCAATTATTTCTTAGGGAAATTCTGTGAACAAATATCTGTCATTACATTGGCTCAGAACCTGCTTCTTGACCTCTATTTGATTAAGTCAGGGTGAAGATTAAGGTTGATTAATCTTTGTCCCATCTGCATCACGTAAACATCAGGTTCTACATGAATTGTCATTGTGTTTGGGGAGAATGGAAGAGTAGTACATATCTTGATCCTTTGGGTCTTCAATATGGTCAATTGTGCCTAACTTTACTCTACCCCTGTGCTTTTGCTAATACATTCTAATCATTTCTTTCCAAGGGGGAGAGTGTCTTCCCAGCACCCCTTATAGCTCTCAGGGGGAGATTTGTCTGCTGTCTGCATTTTAGTTAATGATTCAATCATATCATGCATGTTTGTATTTATCGTATCAACCTATTTTCTTTTTGATGAAGCCAAAGGTGGAGAATAGGTTGACATGAGTTAGCATCTTGCTTTATCCTTATGACTCATAGTGTTACCATCACCAAAAAGGGGGAGATTATTGTGTCCCTGTGGTTTTGATGATAGCAAACACTATAAGTCATCATATGTTTGCATGAAAGATTGAATGATGATGAAATATGCATTTGATTATGCATCTGGTCATTGCACTGTGCATTAAGGAGGATTGTTTGCTGTGCATTGATTTTTATGCATTAATGTTGTCATCATAATCATTTGCATGATACATGCACAGTCTTTCAGGTAGATGCATTTTCATACTGCTTGTGCTTACATAGAGTCAACGGCAGTTGCATCATGCATAACTAGGGTCGGTGCTAGTTGTGTTTTCACATAGCTAAGGTCGATGATAGTTGTAGTTCATGCATAGCTAGGGTTGGTGCTAGTTGTGTTCTTACACAGCCGAGGTCAACGTTGGTTGCATTTTATACATACTAAGGTCGATGCTAGTACTAAGCATATTGCATACAAAGTAGACGCTAGTCATCTTGCTTCATACATAGTCGATGCTAGTTGTACCTTGTGCATACTAAGGTCGGTGCTAGTTGCATAAAGGGTCAGTGCTAGTGTCATACATCTTGCATACATAGTCGATGCTAGTTGCACCTTGTGCATACTAAGGTCGGTGCTAGTTGCATAAAGGGTCGGTGCTAGTGTCATATATCTTGCATAAAGGGTCGGTGCTAGTGTCATATATCTTGCATACATAGTCGGTGCTAGTCGCATAAAGGGTCGGTGCTAGTGACATGTATCTTGCATACATAGTCGGTGCTAGTCACCATTGACTGAATAGTCAGGTCGGTGCTGGTCTGCATATAAGGTCAGTGCATAACTTGTTAGTCTACATACGAGGTTAGTGCATATTTCTTATCGTCCATATAGAAGGTCGGTGCATCCTTTTTTTTATACTACCTAAGCTCTGTGCATCTTTTCTAATTTGGCATGCAAGGGTCGGTGCATATTTTCCTTCACGCAAAGTTTATGCACATGAGTCTCCAGGGTCAGTGCAGTTTTTGCTTCGATGTTTAAAGTCTGTGCCTATTGTCATGATAGTCATTGTAAGGTCTATGCTAGTTTGCAAATGACATTGGTAGATCTGTGCATGCGGTGCTATCTAGGTCTGAGCACATGTGAGTCTCAACACATGTAGTCTTGCCAGGTCTGCACATGCATTATCTAGTGTTGTTAAAGTCTGTGCATCATTGTCTTTTCACCAAGGCATTTGCAGAACATTCATGTTTCAAGTCCATACACATACAAAGTATGTGCATGTTTGCATACACCATTACAACGTCTGTGCATCCTTCATGTCAGGTTCACCTATGCATCATTAAGGCTGGCATCTTCATTAGTTCCTGTTCTCATTCATCACCTTAATGCATATGCATCTTTTTATATGGTTCTAATTTGAATGTCTGACTAATGTGAAGTTGACCAAGCTTGCATTTGATGTTGTTAACAAAGTGATTGATGAAATGCCTGAGTAAACATTTAGGCAGCAGCAGCAGAGATACAAGTTGAAGGAGCAAAAGCCATTAAGCCACTAAGGTTGGCATTTCAGCAAGCATCATAATGACAGCAGCAATAATCAAAGGCCAGCGTGGATACTCAAGGCACGTGACCTCGAACCAAGTATTGGCACGCAATCCCAGGTTACCTAATGATGGGCACGTGATCCCAGATTGGCGCGAAAAGTCATGTCTACGTGGCAGGGTCTCTGAGAGACCAATGATTAAGGAATATTCTCAACGCCATGTGGATTTATATGATTCGCTGTCTGTAAAATCTAATACCCTGTGCTAGAGATAAATAGATGGCATCGTCTCAGAAGAGAAGTAGTTGGCCACCAACTAAAGAAGAGAGCCACCAAGAACAAAAGGAAGACAGAAGAAAAGAAAAGAGAAGGAACAGAGTGAAGAGCTGAGAAGAGGATAGAGAGAAGAAGAGCAAGCTCAAGTCAGAGTAATCGGTAGCAATATTGAAGACCTGTAGATCTGTTCCAGGATCAAATCCTAAACAGTCCTACTCCAGTTGGAGCTATAGTTGTTTTTGTTTCCTCTTTTGTTTATCGTTTGTCACTTTCCATTTCCTAGAGTTTTTCTGATTCCTTGGTAAGGGATTAGGTTTTATCCTGTGGGTTCAGGAGAAGGGAGAATTAGACTCTCCGGTTGTGAGTGACTGGGTGTCACTCACGGTTTCCCTTTGTGGATTCAGAGGAAGAGAGGATCTAGTCCTCTGGGTTTTGGTGAGCAGTGGGTTGCTGCTCATGTCCCTTCTACGGTAGCAGAAGAAGGGAGATTTATCTCCGGTTCCCCTCCGGTTTGGAGGAAGGGAGGATTGGTCCTCCGGTTGTGGGCAACTGGGTGCTGCTCACGGTTCCTTCTGCAGTTGCAAGAGAAGGGAGAGTTGGACTCTTCGGTCACTGTGGTAGAAGTGGGTGCTGATCTTGTGGGTTGCAAGATCAGGTCGAGGGATTTATTTCCCTCAGTCTCATGCTATTTGGCAGCGTTTGTAGCAGACTGAGTCTGCGTCTACTTTGGTAGGGAAGCCTCACTCCGGTTTGGAGTGAGGGGTGGATGTAGATTTGGGGTCTCAGATCGAACCACCTAAAAATCCTGTGAGCAGTGGTTTTAATTAGTGTGATTGTTCCCTATCTTCTACCTCTTTCACAAGTCTTGTTGACTGTTTCCTTGAGCGCTATATGCTTTGTCGAGTGAGTCAATTTAGCGTTGTTTTCATCCGTTGTGATAGCATCTTATATGGTGCTTGAAGGTTTGGTAGAGTGTTCAACGATACATCAATCTCTGTCCTCGATTAGTATTTGATACTATGTCTGACAGAATTACGGTTTAGTGTGAGCTAGTCATTCTGCATGTGCTTTTACTTGTCAACTGGAGAGTGCTTAATTTGATTAAGCCTTCTGAGATTTTAATTCCGCAATAGTTTTGAACGGGGATTCATTCACCCCCCCCCCTCCTCTGAATCCTTGCCTTGCACCCCAACACGTCCTTCCCAACACTCAGATCCTAGCCAATCCCCTAGCTAGATCTAACCCCTACTGACTCAGTAGGTTCACAAAACATACGATCAAAAGGGAAATGAAGAAACAAAGAAATCAAAGCATCAAAACAGACGCCAGTCAGAAAACAATGTTTAAAACTAAGAGTGTCTTTGTCCGAGTGAAGATCTATCCGCTATGGCTTCAGATTCGAGCAATGCAGTTCCTCCTGCTACTTCTTGGCTGGATCTACTGGCTTAACCTTTCTTGATCTTTGAGCTTGGCACAGTAGGATGCAAATGGAAGAAGTTCTTCAAGGTTTCTGGTTACTCTGTTGGAAGAAGGGGACGACAGCTGCTTCAGATCTATGGAACTCTTGAAGTTGCTTTGGGGACTCTTCAACAAGCAACCTCATTCTTTTTCTTCAAGTTTTCTCCTCCTTCTCTTATATATATTTCAGAGAAATTACAGTTTTGGATAATTTCTGGTGGAGAATATTTTGTGGGCCCCATTGTGGCAGAATTGGTTGCAGAGGGAGGAATATTTCTTATAGAAAGTGCGTTCTAGAAGGTACTATCCTCATATAAGAGATTCCCAATCATTGGTCCTCGGACCAAGTGCCACAGGTGGGTCCCGGTTAAGTTACGAAAACCCCGCGACTGAGAGTGTGTCAACACACTTCACTATGTTTGTCGACGCACAGTGTGGTGCTCGTTAAGGTGGCTGCTGGCTTGAGCTTGGTGTCGACATAGTTAACGGACATGCATCGACCCACTGAGATCTTCTTGTGGAGTCACCTTCATATATGAACTGCTGTATCGACACACTATGGAATCTGTGTCGACACACTCTTTAGAAATTGCCCCGTATAACGGCTTTTGTTAACTGGGTTCTGTCGACACACTGCTTACATAGGTCGACACACCTTGCCTATTTTGGAAGGTTGCTCACTAGAAGCCATTGTAGGTCGACACACTATGAGTGTAGGTCGACATACCGTGCCTATTCCTGTTGGTGTCTGCTTCTGGTTCAACATGTAGGTCGACACAGCCTTGGACATGTGTCGATACACTTACTTTCTGTTCTTCAGGACTGAACTCTATACCTTGTGATTTCACTTTGTACCTGGTGAGCCCAATCAAAGATATAGAATAAGGTATTTTGGGACACCAAATTACTTTTTACATATCACACATCATATACTTATTTTTCATTACATTTTAGAATCTTTTTTCAATAATTCATAGTTAGACATCATCAAAACAGGAACACAACAGATTACACAGTCAACCGAAGGGTATTTCATCAGTCAGTCCAAGTATACTTTGGAGATCTTGAAGAAGTTCAAGATGGATGATGCAAAGGCTATATCAACACCGATGGGGACAAACACTTCAGTTGATGCAAATGAGAGAAGTAAAAATGTAGATCCAAAGACATATATAGGTATGATCCGATCCCTACTCTATCTTACTGCCACTAGGCCAGAATTCAATTTAGTGTGTGTCTTTGTGCTAGGTTTCAAGCTAGTCCTAGGTAATCACACATAAATGATGTAAAAAGAATTATTAGGTATCTTGTTGGTACACATGACTTAGGATTGTGGTTCCCTGCATCTTGTGAGTTTAATTTAGTATCATATTCAGATGTTGATTGTGCTGGTTGAAACTTGATAGTAAAAGCACAAGTGGTTATTGCCAGTTCTTGGGAGGGTTCTTGGTTTCTTGGGCTTCCAAGAAGTAGCACTCGGTTGCCCTCTCTACTGCAGAGGCAGAATATGTCGCTGCAGGGAGTTGTGGAACTCAGGTGTTATAGATTAAGCACCATCTCTAAGGCTACCATGTAGATCTTGGATGTGTACCCATTCTGTGCGATAACACTAGTGCTATCAATCTTGCTAAAAACCCAATCCATCATTCAAGAACTAAACATATTGATATTAGACACCACTTCCTAAAAGATGAAGTTAGTAAAAAGAACTTTGAACTGCACTTCATTGAAACTCAAAATTGAATTGCAGATATTTTTACAAAATCTCTAAATAAAGATAAATTCACAACCTTGAGAAGAGAATTGGGACTATGTAAACCATTGAAAACACATGAATAAACCCAAATGGATATTGCAACTAAGATTGAAAATATGCCTCTTCATGTCTCATCTCCTAATTTCTGTCAGTTCTGTCCATAGGTGTTGCAATAAGGGGGAGTTGTTGCTCAGTCTAGATGAAAACAACTCTGTCAGTCTAGTAGTTCATAGGTCTTATGTTGGGGGAGAGTTGCATTATTGATTAACTGCCAAATTTAGGGGGAGACATCCTTGTTGTTCAAACTAATCCATCCAGTCATTCAGACACTTCTTTACTGCTATCCCTGGTCCACTCAGATCTATTGTTTAATGAACTGGAAATCTCATCTTCTGTCAACAGAACTCTGAAAAGATTTTTTGTTTGTCAACAGAGAGCTGATAGAACTTCTGTCAACTCTATATCTCACGTTCTGTCTAGCTGCATCTGTCGACCGAAACAATTCACAGGCCATCCAGCTATGTCGACCTGGATAGCCTCACAGATGATATCTGCTCACACTTTGTTCCCAACCGGTTCTGAACAACCATTGAATCATAACCTCAAGAGGGGGTTCCATGACAGCCAGTAGGTTGCTTATACTCAAAGGGAGTTTGAAAATAAATATTTCTTTTTAAAGAGATGTAAATAGCCTTCAATAGTCTCCTCAAATGATTGTGTGGTTTAAGGTTAATAAGCTATATAGTCTATGATTAGAATAATCGGAGAAAGGCCTATCATAGATTTAATAATGATGAAACAGTCTTGAAAAATTATGTCTAGAAACCCTCAAATAACCTAAAAATTAAGATTCAAAAGGCCATCTTTATTAAAAGACTTTAAGGTGAATATTGGCCTTAAACATCATACTATCCTGATGAAATTCAAGGGAAACTTGCAAAGCAATGGGTTGGACACACTGAGTAACCGGATGCACTTCACCTAAGATGTGAGGTAGTTCGTGTCAAAAAGTGTTGTCCAAAGCTATAACTGTTTAAATAAAAAAATGAAAAGAATTTAACAAAATAAACAAGGCGAAGCAATGATTTGGCGTACTAAGTAACTGGTTTACTTCACCTAAGACGTGATTTGCCTCACGTAAAAAGGTGCTACCAATATTATCTGTGTTCAAAGGAGTTGAGGTAGAATGGTTAACCCACTGAGTAACTAGAGATTCAGGCATCTAACCAATGTGTTTCCTCACGTAAAAAGGTGTGGTTCAACCTAACTACTCCATCAAAAGAAAAAAGAAAAAAACTTTAAAAAAAGAAAAAGGAAAATAGTGCTCTTCTTTTTCCCTAAATGAGATATGGACGGTATAATGATGTTTAACTTCAATATTAGTCAAAGTCATTTTTTGAAGAGGTCTTTTTCATCTAAGTGTGTAAGGTTGATGAAGGTTTTCGGGCAAAACCTGAGAGTCTATTTTAAATTTATTAAGTCTGTAGGAGGTAATTTCTTTCAGGGATCTTGATTACTGGACTAGGGGTTATTATTTTTAAACCATAAGAGTTAATAAAGAGATTTTGCTAATATCTCTTTAAAAGGGAATTCTTAATCTAAATAACCCCTGGCTAGAAAAGGCCATTGGCGGTTTAGGCCACCCAGCCTTCAGTCCACACCTAGTTGAGCCCAGTCCTTAGCCCAATTTAACCCCAGTCGACCCACTTGCCCTATCCATAGCTATTGACGCTTAAAATATGGTGTCAAAAAGTCAGGCAGAGGTCAGCCACAGAAGAAAAATAGGGTGCGTCGACATACCCACAGGGCTACGTCAATCGCACAGCACTGCGCAAGCTAAAAAAGGCCTTGGATAATGGGCTGCGTCAATGCAGGACCCCAGCTACGTTGATGCATCTGAAGACATATGAAAGAAGTTGCCAGGCGAGCGAACGGTGCGTCGACACAGCTCACATCCTGCATCTACGTGCTTGAAGCCGAAGAACAAGACTGCCAGCGCTAACAGTCTGTGTCGATGCACCTCATTGGTTGCGCTAATTTACCCTCAATCACATGAGAAGACTGTACCCGCTGTAGGATTCGATCGCGACATGTGATCCCAGCTCTGTACGACAACACTGGCTTCCAGAAGGCGCGTGGAGGCCGTACAGGACACATGTCTAGGAGATATCCAATGATTGGAGATTATTCCTGCCCCCCCCCCCCCCCCCACCTCGAGGGAAGCCCTCATGTTGTCACTATAAAAGAAACGGGAGGTCCAGAAGAAAGGCCCCCGACCCCTTTGCTATTGGAAGCTCCCCATGGCCGATTCCCAGCGCGAGCTGCTACACCTCTTGCGTGAAGGAGAAGAGAGAAAGAGAGGAAGGGGGAAGAGGTGATGTTCTTGGGAGGGAAAGGAGTCAATGATCCGCCCTCCCCTTCCCTTTTTCTTCTTCTTGCTATGTAATTTTCTGATTCTTTTTTGTTATTGTTTGATCACTTCCCAGATTCATTGGTCTCAGGATGATGTACTCTATTTATGCCAACGAATGAATAGAAGAGTTTGTTTCTGTGCTTAGATATATCTACTTATTAAGCCTTGTAAAAAAATTTGTTCCCAGCCCCTCTGGTTTTATCGTGTGCCTGTTGTTTGTGCATTTCTTTTGCTAATTGAAGGGAAATGCTGCATCACGAGTGAGCTCAGAGCCAGCCCATTCAACCTTGATGGATTGGGTGCTTGGTTCTATTGCCCTCTGGTTTACTGAATGAACGTATGTGTTCAGGTCTCATCCTACTCTCCAGTGGGAAGCCGGCTTTGATGTGCTGTCCCTGATTCTCTTGTGGGTTAATGCCCTCATGGGCAACAGCAACCGTATAAACCCCTTCCCCAGTATCTTGGACAGGTCCGGATTATATGCTTTGACTCTTCATGCATCCTGTGTGCATGCTCTTCATGTGCTTCATATGCGTACTCTTTCACTCTTTGATGTAAAAGATTCCCATGGAGACGGTCATCTGCCCTCTCACGCACCCCTATGGGTTGTCGGGGCTCTAGCCTGGTCCCAAATCCGCCAGACATTATGTTTTCTTTTGCATTCCTCATTATTCGATCACACTGTGACAGAAAACTACTACTCATCTTGTGTCAATCACCTGGCTTTCACGCCAGCCACCTACGAGCACCTTACTACTTGCTCAAAGGCTCAGTAGAGTTATGTTTCCTCCGAAACTCATGTCTGCAGGCCTGCTGAGTGCTGATCATTACGGTTTCATGTCTCCATCTGGGGCATGGGTTTGCTAGTCTTCCAAGCATGGCCCGTGACCTCATCCACCGGAGCAATAACATCTATTATCTGATTGTATAGAAGCTTCCTTAAATGTAAAGACTTATTACTGGGGAAGGGGTACATCCCACTGCTCTAACAACAACACGGTCTTTATACTATTTCCCGATTAACTGTTTATAAAGATCAGATTTCTATAACCACCCTCGAATCCCCAGGGGCTTGCCTCTTTATGGCATGGTCCCTGGAGGACTTTCCTCTAAGGGATGGATATTAACGGCCATGGAGCCAGCAGCAACACAATGCACATTACGAAGTTGGAAATGCAGCCATCCCTGGGTCAGTGGAGCCCCCTCGTAGGCCAGTCCTCAGGGTCTTCCCTGCCCAATTTGGGATATAGAGTAGCCACTCTTGGCTCACTCTGATTTTAGGGGCCATCTCGGGACCTTCGTGAATGTGCTTCCAATTTTCACCCCCTAAACGCTCTGGTCTAAAGGAGGTGCTGCCCAATTTTCATCAGAATCCTAAACTTAATTAAAATGGGCTAATGACAAAAGAAAAGAACTGAGCAAGAGCCATGTTGGAAGAATACATCTACACAAAAGAAAATCTGATCATGCGAAGATTATGCCCTTCTGTTAGCAATAAAAGAAAGAAAACTACTCAAAAGAAATAAAAAAATAAAATAAATAAGTGGCAATCATTCAAATAACCAAGCAGATAAAAAGGATTCATGATCATGTAGGGAGCAAGCTTGGACGTGTAGATGGCTATGCATTTGCATGATTTTACGAACAAAAAAATGCAATTTGGGGTCTACTGCAGAAAGCGTCGACCTTGGGGGTCGACACCCTTTGGCCCGAGCTCTGCTCCATTGTTTTCATGCGACGGACTGACCTAGGGGTCGACACCATGGGTCGACCCCCTCCGAGCTTGGCTACTGCCTAGTGGCCAGTCCTGCCATATAATAAATCAAACATCTCAAGAGCATCATGCAATTCACATTAGCGCTTACTGAATTTCTATGAGCATGGTTGAACTAATTCCCTCATGCATTCTTCAGCATTGAGCAATACATCAACGTCCACAATGAATCATGCATGCATCACGCGTGTGAATTGAGCCATATTCATAGACTAGCCATTCATGCTTGAATGTTATGGTCAATTGGTATCAAATAATGAGCCAAAGAGGGGAGTCGACCCGCCCCCACCTCTGGGTTGACCCGCCATTGAGTTTGGTCAACCAATCTACAATTTCAGTCGACCGAATCCTGGGTTAATCGACGCATGAGGTAGGCCGGGTCGACGCACCCATTTACTGACCCGTTGACTGCCTTCTGGCAGCGTTTTCTTGATTACATGTCCTCCCATACCATGCATATATGTGTACATATACACGCGCTCGCACCTGAATGCATGCTCCCTCATAAATCTATGCGTGAGGATAAAGAAAGATAATGCAAGCAACAAGCCTATGAAGCAAACTAATAAACGAAATCTCTATTAACAGGGTTGCCCTGCATCTTTCCCCCTTTTCAACCTATAAGATGGTTAAAAGAAAAGAAACCAAAAAAAAAGAAGAAAGAGTAATGATACAAGAATGAACACTGACACTTCCTTTAAGAGGTTAAGGGCATTTGATCCAGGCTCCTCCTCCCCTAGACCCTATGAGAAGGGGATATTAATAATGGCATTTATAGGTTGTGCTTGGACCTTAGGGGTCACCCCATCATGGCCATGGCCTAACCCTGCTCTAGGGCCAATGGCCCACTGCATCCAACATATTTCTATTGGGATCTAATCCCAAATATCAAACTTGCCATGCTCTCGGCATACATTTGACTTATAAATTGGGACTCTTATCCAAACATGAATTGGTCAATTAATGACCGGCTTTGTTCAAGTGTTTACCCCTCAATGGGGGATGTTTTACTGAAATTCAGAAGTCTCTTTATCTCCTTTTATTAATATCAATTTTAGGACCGAGGGCCCCTTCTTCTGGTGTTTAATCAAAGATTTTCTCCCCTCCGGGGAGTTGTAATGAACGTCGTGACCTTTATGGCACGACAGATTTTAGTCCCGACCCGATACTCACATCGTATGGTTAGTCAGACAGAGCGCACATGTGGTTTCAAACCCTCCTAGTCTTGAAGCCCGAATAAACTGTCACTTTGGTGACAGGCATGCCCACGCACTTAATAAACCAAAATCGAATAAACTAAGAATGAAAAGAACCATTAAAAGATAAAAAAAAGATGAATGAATGAATGAACATCCAGAAGTGCGTCTAACAGGTTTGGCACGCCCGGTGGGACTAATACCTCCTTTCATCTTCTCGCCAGGATTAGGAGCCCAATGGCCGCCTCCTAAAATTCTAACTCGCTTTAAATCTAAAATTGCAGGTTGCACCCTGAAAAGTACGATGGTTGTGTCATTTGGACCACTCGTCATTGTTGATCACGCCAGGTACGGCTACCTGGCTATGCCTATGAAGTTTGGCGACTTCCCGTCGGTGGTCGACTTCCCCAACTTTTTGGGGGTAGCCTTCGTCGAGCTCCTGTATGTCCAAGAGATGGAGCCGGTCCATGCTGCGAAGGAGAACCCAACTAATGCTACTGTGGTGGGCTGCTACGCTCACCACATCCACTCCCATGCTTCCTACAACAAGAAGTGCTCATCGGCTGCCAGGAGGGTGGCCAGAAAGAATGCCGGTGTGCCGCAAGGCCGGCTGTCAATGTTGGGCAAGTTCGTTCTTATCGGAGGCATCCGCGTGTTTCTGAACGGCAAACAGGCCAAGATTACACCCTATAGGGTGATTGCAAATGTACCGGTGTAAAACTCGTTTCAAGCACTGGCTAAAAATAGGATGAACCATGTGAGGTCCGGATCAAGGGGAGGTTTGGCTTCGATGTTATGACTGGGCACTGGCCCAATTCAGTATAATTCGAGCCCATGAACTCAACAAGCTAAAATCTAGACAGATTATTGAGGGATCTTTAGGATATTTGTAACTTATTGTAGGGAGGTTAGAATTATGTGAAATCAAAGCTCATGAAATGGTCATTGGGTAAGGAAAATTTTTAATGAAGAGTATAACTTCTGGAAAATGGGACTAATAGGGGATAAGAGGGAGTTGGTGATAATGGGTCGAAACAGTTACAAAAAAACACTTACCCGGTGAAATAGGGACATCATGACCCACAGTTAACCAAATGAGGTGAAAATTTTCCCATTAGAAAGATAGGGACCATAACCCAAACTGTTATGTTGAGGTGGAAACCCAATTAGCACCAGAACCCAAGGTTCTGAGCTCTTTGCTGCCAGCTGTCACGAAGACGTGTGACTGTTGGGCGAATTTGCATATAATTATTGGGAAATTCATAACTTCGTCTGTGGTGGATGAAATGACCTGAAACTAAGGCCATAATTTCGAAAGCAGTGTCATCCACATCTCCTATGTTGAGGTCAAGGCCAAATTCCATCGGGATACTAGAGTTATACTCAAATTAGCTCGGGCTACCGAAAGGTCACGATTGGAACGGGGGAAAATAAATGTTAATCTTGCAAAAATCATAACTCATGCTAGGGATACTTAAATGCAATTAAACCTTGACCAAACGTTAGATCTGAAAGTTCTCTTGATTTCATCTGAAGACACCCGAACCCAAATCCCAAAAGAAAAGCACACCCACTAGCACTTATGACCAGTGGTCGAAGGGTCACACCTGTTCAAACCCGAAGGGGTGCTTGGCATTAACTCCTCTTCAAGTCAGCGACCTTGGGGGCTGGACTGGGCCTTGTAGGATGTGGGAAAAGCTCTTAGGAGGCTATAAATCTATATAAGGAGGTAGGTTTCATGGGAAGTAAGCCTTTAGCAACACCTATTTTCAATTTTCTACCATCTACGGTTCCTCTTGTGAGAAAGACAGGTAAGGGACCTTGGCCCTGCGTAGGAGGGCGGACCTGCAGTTCCTAGGCCGACGAGCGAAGTCATGGGAGGATCTGGGGTGTGTATCTCATCCCCAGATCAGAAGGTGAAGCTTAGAAGATTCTAGGGTGTGAATATCATCCCCGGATCGTCGGTTTGACATTTCAAGCCTACCTAACCTCAAATTTTAGGGGCCAACGATGTATTAGAATGATTTCAAAATATTTTCTACACTTTAAAGAGGGACTAAGGGTAAGTGGGATAGACCGCCATGTTCATTTTCTGCTTTTTCAAGTTATGGGCTTTTCGTGAGTTTCCTCTGAGTCTCTATCGAAGTGTAGTCCCTGGGAAGGTTAGAAGTAGTCCCTAGACAGGTCAATATAAGGTCAATGCACCTGGGGGACAGGTCAGTATGGGGACAAGTCAGTATAAGGTCGATGCACCTGGGGGACAGGTCAGTATAAGGTCGATGCACCTGGGGGACAGGTCAATATAAAGTCAATGCACCCGAGGGACAGGTCAGTATAAGGTTGATGCACCTAGGAGACATATTAGTATAAGGTCGATGCACATGTGGAGCAGTCCATAGTAAGGTCGATGCACATGTAGTGCAGGTCCCTAGTAAGGTCGATGCACATGTAGTGCAGTCCATAGTAAGGTCGATGCACATGTGGAGCAGTCCATAGTAAGGTCAATGCACATGTAGTGCAGGTCCCTAGTAAGGTCGATGCACATGTAGTGCAGTCCATAGTAAGGTCGATGCACATGTGGAGCAGTCCATAGTAAGGTTGATGCACATGTAGTGCAAGTCCCTAGTAAGGTCGATGCACATGTAGTGTAGGTCTCTCGTAAGGTCGATGGACATGTAGTGCAGGTCTCTCGTAAGGTCGATGCACATGTAGTGCAGGTCCCTAGTAAGGTCGATGCACATGCAGTGCAGTCCATAGTAAGGTCGATGCACATGTGGAGCAGTCCATAGTAAGGTCGATGCATATGTAGTGCAGGTCCCTAGTAAGGTCGATGCACATGTGGAGCAGTCCATAGTAAGGTCGATGCACATGTAGTACAAGTCCCTAGTAAGGTCGATGCACATGTAGTGCAGTCCATAGTAAGGTCGATGCACATGTGGAGCAGTCTATAGTAAGGTCGATGCACATGTAGTGCAGTTCATAGTAAGGTCGATGCACATGTGGAGCAGTCCATAGTAAGGTCGATGCACATGTAGAGCAGGTCCCTGGTAAGGTCGATCCACATGTAGTGCAAGTCCCTGGTAAGGTTGATGCACATATAGTGCAGGTCCCTGGTAAGGTCGATGCACATGTAGTGCATGTCCCTGGTATGGTCGATGCACATGTGGTTAGGTCGATGCACCTGTGGTTCTGTCCCAATTTTTAAATACTTAGAAAAAGAGAGTTTTGAAAGGGCATTTTAATTTAGAAAATTCTAAAAAATTAGAAAATGATAGAAGGCTAAGTTAGTAACCCACTGTAACAATTTCGTGCTCACAGAAATTCTGTACTTGTAGTTAGAAGTAGTTTTCCATGCATGTGTAGCCTAGAAATAAACCTATCCTCTCTTATACAGTAACCTGATCATGCTCTATTCCACATCAAGTAAACTTATGATTATGATTTATCCACTTAAACCATTTGGAAGCATGCTTGTTATGATGAAGTATCATACTAATATTCATAAAATGAGTATGAATGTGAATGCGGATACGATGTGAATGTTATGAATGGAAAACAGCAGCATTCTGTGAGGTAGGACTTTGGTCCGTTCTGTGGGACGGCGATAAGTAACGCCCTGGTCAAAAACCTATTGATTCGACTGGTTCGTTCTGTGGGACGGCAATACGTAGCGCCACAGAACCCGGGGGACGGCGATGTGTAACGCCCTGTGTAGCAGGAGTTTAGGTGGGAGTTCGCTCTCGGGTCTGCGCAGTACTCTTTTGTTCATTGTGGTGTGTGGGCCTCCTCTATTTGTGATAGTTGTTCGGTTCCATAAATAACGAAAAATGTGAAATTCATGAAAATATGATTACATGTAACTCCTCATTCACCATGGTTCTGTTGCATGCATGGGCATCTTATATGCTAGCTAATGAACATGTATTTTTCTCGTATGAAATATTTTTAAGTAGACGATAATGAATGAAGTATTGAGTAACATTGGGATCCTTTTGGTGGGTTCTTGAAATGATATATTAACTTGATACTCTTGCCTTGTGATCATTGAAATATATATATATATATATATATATATATATATATATATATATATGTATATTGGTTATGTATACATATATAAATGCGAGTTAACCCCGATTTGTTTAGGCTGTCTACTGAGCGTCACACTCACCTCTCTGTGACACACGTTTTTCAGGCGACATAGAGAAGGAGGTTGAGGAGGAGGCTGCGGCTGAAGAGTAGTTCTAGTCCATATTTCGTTAGGGTAGGCTATGGACGATTATCTCCCTTATATGTATGGTTATGGGGGTGGTGGGCTTGTGTGGACTCATGTTTATTTTGGAACAGTGGATATGTACCCTTATTTGGGAATTATGAATGGTTGAGATGTTATATACATTTCATGTAATTGTGGTTTCTCTTTCTCATGCGAATGTATGCATGTTTATATATTTATGCTTCCACAATACGTACGAAGTAATGTCTCGAGGTCCGATGGAAGAAAAGAAAAAAAATATGACCATAAAATGGGGATCGGATGTCGGGACAGTACAGAGTTGTATCAGAGCATGAGAGACAAACCATAGTTACGACCACTCCAATTATCCAAATAGTGGAAGATGTGATAGGCTATAGTGAAAAAGGGTAGAGTATAATTTGAACCCGTTCAGAACAAACCCTCACATTTAATGATTGTTGCCTTCTCAGAGCTATGCCGCCGAGAAGGCAAAGAGATCTTCCGCAGGCTGTTGAGAGAGGATCGGGGGTGGATGACCCCAACATGGTGAATGATGGGGCTGTCAATTCTCCGGTAGATGGGGGCGGACAAGTGCCCAATGCGGGAATTAATCTGGAAGGATTTATGCAGAGTTTCCAAGGACTGATACAGGCCATGCAACAACAAATATTACAACAGCGAGTGCCTACACCGCGCCATGACTTACCTGCGCTTGAATGATTTCTGAGGTTGCCACCTCCTATTTTTAAGGGGGAGAGCCATCCAGAGGTGGCTGAGTCGTGGCTCAGTGAAATGGAGAAGAAATTTCACTCGATGCAATGTCCCAAGGAAGAGAAGGTGAATCTGGTAGCCTATGTATTACAAGATCAAGCTAACTTGTGGTGGAAGGCCAAGATGAGAACCACCTTCGTGGACTACCACGATGGTCACATATTATGGGAAGAGTTCCTAGCTGTCTTCCAAGAAAAGTATTTCCCCGAACATGTGCGAGATGCTAAAGAGCAAGAATTCTTGAGCCTCGAGCAAGGAAACATGACGGTAGCTGACTATGAGGCCAGATTCTCCGCTCTGGGTCAATAGGCTCCACACATATTCGATGACGCGCGTTGAAAGGTGAAGAAATTCATCAACGGTCTGCGTAGCAGCGTCCAACGCTATGTTGCAACCCAAGACCCTGACTCCTACACAACGGCATTGAGGCTTGCTCATCTAGCCAAGCGAGAAAATGCAAGGTAATAGCTGAAACCATAAAGATTTAGGGGACATATAAGGTTAAGTTCCAACGAATGTCCATGTATAGGTTCGCTTAGGAGCAAAATACGTCGGGCAAAAGACCTATGCAGACAGGAGGGAGGTGAGACAAGGAAAAGGTGGCACGCCAAGGACTGGTACTGAGGGATGGACCAGGGGTTCCATTTTGTGTCCATTATGGGCGCAGCCATCCGGGATAGGAATGCTAGAGGGCAAAAGGCAAGTGCTATGAATGCGGCGAGGCCGGACACATTGCGAGGAACTACCCTAAGAAGGCCTAGCAAAAGCCAATTCCCCAGCAGGAGAAGATTCAATACAGAGGGTGAGTCTATGCACTGATGCAAGAAGAGGCAGACAATACCCCTACCATCGCTAAAGGTACGCTCCTTGTGGATAATATTTATGCAAAGGTCTTGATTGACCCGGGGGCTACACACACATTCATATCCACTAGTTTTGCTAATCAACTAAAGAACAGACCCCAGGCCATATTCTTCGGGGAAATGTTAGCTAGTACACCGACTGGGAAACAAGTCCACACCAAGCTTGTGATCCCCACTATTGAGGTCAAAATCTGCAGGAGAAAGTTTCTGGGGGAAGCATACATCCTAGATATGGCCGATTTTGATCTCATTCTGGGAATGGACTGGTTAGACAAACAATATGCTCTCTTGGACTACCGTCGGAAGAGAGTGATTTTTTAGGAGCCGGGGAAGGAGACATTCTTCTTTCAATGCCCTAAGGGCAAGTCCGGGAGAATGATGGTATCAGCTATCCAGGCTTCCAAGCTAATCAGCAGAGGATGTAACTATTTCTTGGCTAGTGTGGTGCTTGAAGAAGGCTCTATCAAGATTTTGGAGGACTTGGATGTAGTCCGAGAATTTCTTGATGTATTTCCCGAAGATCTACCGGGACTACCACCAGCTCGAGAGGCGGACTTTTCTATTGAGCTAGTGCCAGGCACCACACCCATCTTCGTTCCACCATACCGGATGGCTTTGGCAGAACTTGTCGAACTCAGGAAGCAACTATAGGAATTGCTAGACAAAGGCTTCATCAGGCCCAGCATGTCTCTGTGGGGAGCACCAGTCCTATTTGTGCGGAAGAAGGATGGGACCATGCAGCTATGCATTGATTACCGCAAGCTTAACTAGGCCACCATAAAGAACAAGTACCCTCTACCGAGGATTGAAGAGTTATTTGACCAACTATCATCTGCCAAGGTCTTCTCCAAGATTGATCTGAGGACAGGTTATCACCAAATCAGAATAAAGCCCGAAGATGTGTCGAAGACGGCCTTCAGGAGTCGGTATGGTCACTACGAGTTCTTAGTAGTACCATTCAGGTTGACCAATGCACCGGCTGTATTCATGGAACAGATGAATCAGATCTTCTACCCTTATCTAGATCAGTTTGTCATGGTCTTTATAGATGATATCCTGATATATTCTGCCAGTCAGGAGGAGCATCGGTAGCACTTGAGAGTGGTTCTGTAGACCCTCAGGGAGAACAAATTCTTCGCTAAATTCAGCAAGTGTGAATTTTGGCTAGATCGAGTTATGTTTCTCGAACATGTTATATCTAGGAAAGGCATATCGGTGGACCCTAGCAAGGTAGAAGTAGTGTCAAAGTGAGAAGCATCGAAGACAGTCATGGAGATTAGAAGCTTCCTTGGTCTGCCTGAATACTACCACCAGTTCATCGAAGGTTTCTCCACCATTACAGCCCCAATGACCAAGTTGACCAAGAAAGGAGCGAAATTTATCTGGTCTGAGGAGTGTGAAGACAGTTTTCAGATGCTCAAGGAAAAGTTGACTTCGGCCCCAGTGTTGGCGCTCTCTGAAGGAGATGATGGCTTCACTGTTTACACAGATGCCTCTAAGATCGGCCTCGGCTGTGTACTAATGTAAAATGGCTGAGTGATAGCCTATGCCTTGAGACAGTTAAAAGACCATGAGAAGAACTACTCCACTCATGACCTGGAAATGGCAGCAGTGGTCCACGCTTTGCGCATCTGGAGACTCTATTTATATGGGGTTCGGTTTGAGGTTTTCACCGACCATCAGAGCCTCAAGTACATATTCACTGAGAAGGAACTCAATTTAAGGCAAAGGAGATTGGTCGAGCTATTGAAAGACTATGACTTCACCTTACAGTACCATCCAGGCAAGGCGAATGTGGTTGATGGAGGCATCACCTACGACTATCTCTGGCTCGGGTCGTCGTCACACTCCGGAGTTGTGTGAGCTCGAGCATCACTCTATGTGGGCCCAATTATCTATTTTTAGCTTTCTATTTGAGTCATTTGATGTATTTTCCCTTTTATTTGAGTCATTTCACTAGGTCTTTGATTTATTTATCTAAGTTTGAGTGTTATTAGGTTGGTTAGTTAGTTAATGGGCCCAATTCATTGGGCTAGACCCAAGGGCGCCCCCTACCCCCTTGGTTATTTGTCATTGTATCAATAGTCGGGGACTTATTGTAAAATGTGGGTTGCCTATATATAGGACCCCATTCCCCCATTTTATGTTAATAAAAGTTGCCATTTTGTGAGTTCAAAATTCAAATTTCTTGTGGAGAGAATCCATTAGTGGGGTGAGAATCCCTAGGGAGAGAATCCCACCCACCCCTCTCTTTCTCTTTCCCCTTCCCCAAATTCAAATCCCACCTCTCTCCTCCACCTCATCCTCCACCCAAGCTTCCACTACTTTTCCACTCCCCTAGGTGCCATCATTCCCCTCCCACCAAATCCCACCAAATATCTCCCCTCCCTAGGAGAATATTGTTCTTCCCAACACAATCCCACTCTCCCCAACACAATCCTCCCTCTTCCCCATGCAATCTTCCATCTCCCAAGAGAAGTTTGAATATTTTCCCCTCCACTCTCTCCTCCCACAAGCCCTAGACCACCCCAAATAGGGAAACCATCATCCCTCTTCCCCTCCCTCCTAGTCCCAAATTCGTAGCTCACTCTCTCACCACCTACTAGAGCACCTCCCTGCCCCCATTCTTCCTCTCCCTAACCTTTGTTTGCCCCTTTCCATACCCCCTAACATCCAAGGGTTTCCTCCACACCCATCCACCCCCTTTCCCCTCCCATTTACCTCATCTCCGACCTCCCATCTCCAACCTGCACTTCTCAGTTCGCAGGTAGCAGAGTACCAGCATCTTGCATATTCGACCACGGCGTCATCTCGGGGTCCCTGGAAGCCCAAGTGGTAACATTGGAAGCGTCTCTCCGTCCTCTTCGCAATGGCAGTGGTCTCGTTCCATTCTGAGCTCGTGGCTGCCCAGAGGATCTGATCTCCCTAGATTACGCGCCTTCCTCCAGACTACCAACCTGATGCGGTTTGCAGAGCCTCTAACGGCCATCATCTTGAAGATCTGGAAGCGAGGCTTGGCTGAGATCTTCTACGATGAGTCTACTTCCTGAATCAAGAAGCGGCACCCCGTTCGGCATCCGGAGTTAAGAGTTCTCATTTTTCTCCCCCGGCTGCGCTGTTATGTCCACTCTGGGACTGAACATACCCATGATCACTATTCGAGCTTTTTTTGTCTACTCCGACCTTCTCTGGTGTCCCAGTGGATCTCCGTTCGAAGAGGACTCGTCAACGAATCCAGCGACTCTAGCCCCACCTGAATCAGAGCTCAAGAGCGCCCGTGGTGACTTTTTCTTCCTGCGGTAGTGGTACCGTAGTAGTCAGAATCATGGAACAGAGGCCCTGCTCACGACCCTGCCCCGTCTAACGTCGTCATCTAGAAATGTTCCCAAAAATTGGACGTCCTCCTGGGTTAACTACGAAGGCTCTCCAATTGGTTTCGTCGACAATGGAGTCCGGGATAGGCTGCAGCGGCACCGACTTTGACTGCCTATCCCCGATTCTAGAGGGCGGACAGATCCGGCGACTTTCTTTCAATTAGCTCCTAGATCGACCCTCCCCTCCCCGCCCGGCCGACTTACAGCCCCTCCCTGTGGGAGGTAGTGTTTGAATGTATATGTGACTTCCCCTCCCCTTGTCCCCCCCCCCTTGCATGGGGAGTAGTGTTGTAATCCTTTAAACATGTTCAAGCTACACCGGCACGGCGTGTGGGGAACCCACGCTTCCCCGCTCGCCCACGTCTCCGAGCGGGACCGGTTTCTTCAAACTGGTCAAGTAAGTTTTCCAACCCTTGCTTCCCCTAGTGCTTGTTCGTTCAATATTAGTTCATAGCTTTGCTGGCCCGTGAGAGTGAGTGCTCAATCCGCAAGCTCCTCTGCTTCAAAAGATCGCCGTGGGAGAGAGTGTGTAACCCGTGCCCTCGGCACAACGTCGGCTCTATTGAATTGGGCCTCCATACCCTTGGGAAAACCCTTGGCCTTGCTGCCCTCTACCAGCAAGGGCCCAGCCCTCACAACCTCCACTCGGCATCACCGAGTTACCCCGGGACTTGGGTGAGTGTCGAGTGAGTGGCCGCCGATATCTATCCGTTTCAATTGCGAATTGTGCTTGCTTGATAAGGTCCAAGGTGCATCGATCTTGTGACTATCACCCCAAAGGTGGTGTCACATCAATTGGTATCAGAGCAAGTTTAGACTTGTCTCTATCAAGCCTAAGTCCTAGGACCATTGCATTCAGTCAACCATCTGTCAAGTCTTTCCCCTCCCTTGCATGTCCACCCGTAGTAGAGCCATGTATCGACCCGATCCATCCTCTTCGGTTCCCCCTATGGATTCCAATCCCCAACTCAATCAAGATGCCCGTAGGGAGGAACCCCAAGGTCAAATGGACCAGGTGGATGCCACCCTTGCCACCATCCTTGCCCAACTAGAGTCCCTTTCCACTCGGCTTGCTCGACTAGAAGAGCATGAGCCCCACCCAAGGAACAATGGTCCAAGAGCCCACCCTCTATATGCTGAAATTGATAGGGAGGATAGGAATGTTGACCCCTACCATGACTATGAGAGGCCTCGCCACCACCAACCTAATGAAATACGTCCACGGGACGACCACCCAAGGAACAATGGTCCAAGAGCCAACCCTCCACATGCTGAAATTGATAGGGAGGATAGGAATGTTGACCCCTACGGTGACTATG
Source organism: Amorphophallus konjac (assembly GCA_022559845.1). NCBI lineage: Eukaryota > Viridiplantae > Streptophyta > Magnoliopsida > Alismatales > Araceae > Amorphophallus > Amorphophallus konjac. The sequence continues at coordinate 305,766,638 of CM040121.1, forward strand.
AGAGGCATCGCTGCCACCAACATAATGAAAGGCATCCACGGGACGACCCGGACGACCCCCTCTTAAGGATGATCAAGGTAGAAGTCCCAAACTTTGACGGTTCCCATGAACCAAGTGCCTACTTAGAATGGGAGATCACCATGGACCAATACTTTGAATGGTACCCTATGTCCGACCCAAGGAGAGTGAGGTTGGCCAAGATGCACCTCACCAAATTAGCCAAGACTTATTGGCTAAACCAAGAGGGGTTAAGGAGGGTTAGGCGGGAAGAGCCTATTGACACTTGGGAAGGTATGAAGAACCAACTTAGAAGTAAGTACCTACCCCTATCCTACCACCAAATGCTCTTAGATGAGTGGCAAAGTCTCACCCAAGAAGGGAAAACCGTGGTTGAATATATTGAGAAATTTGACTCCTATCTTTTGAAGTGTGGAGGTCATGAGGACCCGGCCGTCACCTTATCCCAATTTAGGAATGGGCTCCAAAACCACATCAAGAGGGAACTTTTCATGAGAGATGTCGACAACCTTGAACAACCCTACCAAATAGCTCGGGATGTTGAGCGATTCTCTAGAATCCCTAGGTTTGCCCCTCCCCGACCGACCGACCCCAAAAGCATGGGGCCCCGAACCACCCCGCCCCCCCTATGAAGGCCCCTAACCCAAGTGGGAATGCCCATTACGGCCTTACTATCCCCCTCCCACCACCACTCCAAACAAGGCCACCCCTAGCCACCCTCTTCCACGGAGGGAAGAGAGTTCCAAATGCCCAAATGTAGGAGGGACCACCCCGGGTAGTGGGCGCCAACAATGCTATAGATGTCAAGGATTTGGACACTTTGCGTGGCAATGCTCATCTAGAGGGTTGCCTAGTTTGCTAGTTGAAGAGACTCCCCTACCCCAAGGGGAACTTGAGAGCACGATTGAGATCCATGAAGCCTCACTAGATTGGGAGGAAGAGTACGAGACCCAATACCATGAGTCAGGTCTAGACCACACCATGACATCCACCGACTCCCATCTAGGAGTGATTAGATATACCCTCACTAAACCCCAAGAGGAGGACTGGCGTCGAACCTTAATCTTTCACACCTTTGTTAAGATAGGGGGTCATGTGAGAAAATTGATCTTAGATAATGGTAGTTGTGTCAATGCCGTGTCCCCCGACACCGTTAAGCTCCTAGGGCTTGCTATCACTCCCCACCCAAGTCCATACCCGGTATCATGGATCAACAACAATTCCATCCCGGTCGACACTCGCTGCCTTGTGCCCCTCACCTTCTCTGCCTACCATGGCCAAATATGGTGTGATGTTATCCCCATGGAAGTAGGTATCATCCTACTAGGTAGACCTTGACTTTATGATGTGGATGCCACCATCTTGGATAGGACCAACACATGCACCTTTGAGCATGAGGGAAAGACTATCCGTCTTAATCCCTCCCCGCCACGTCTCATGCCCAAGAGGGACACACTCCCTCAAGGACATCACCCCACCACACCACAAGCCTCAGGGAACTCCACCCCTCCGACACAATCACTTACCCAAAACCCTAACCAAGGTGAGCCTTCGGGGTTGACCAAGGGTCTTCATCCCATCACCAAAAGAGAGCTTGAGGAGGAGATAGCTCAAGGGACGCCTTTATGTGCGGTGATCATTTGCCTAGGAGAGCACACTCCCTCCAACCCCCATCCCATAGAAGTCCGGCATCTCCTAGAAGAATTTCATGATGTGTTCCCGGAGGAGCTCTCGGACCAACTCCCTCCCATGCGTGATGTACAACACGCAATTGATCTAGTTCCGGGAGCCACCCTTCCAAACCTTCCTTATTATCGCCTCAACCCTACGGAACATGTTGAACTTAGGAGGCAAATAGAGGAACTTATTAGGAAGGGCTTCATCCGCATTAGCAAAAGTCCATGTGCCGTCCCGGCCCTCCTCACGCCCAAAAAGGATGGATCATGGCGGATGTGCGTGGATAGTCGGGCCATTAATAAAATCACCGTCAAGTATATGTTCCCCATCCCTAGGCTTGATGACATGCTTGACATGCTAGCTGGAGCCACTATTTTCTTCAAGATCGACCTCAAGAGTGGCTACCACCAAGTTAGGATTAAGCCCGGAGATGAGTGGAAAACGGCCTTCAAGACCAAGGATGGCCTTTATGAATGGCTAGTCATGCCTTTTGGGCTCTCAAATGCCCCAAGTACTTTTATGCGGCTCATGACGGAGGTCCTTAGGCCTTTCATTGGGATATTTCTAGTTCTCTACTTTGATGACATTCTCATCTATAGTCAATCCCAAGAGGCCCACCTTGACCACCTTAGGCAAGTTTGCACCGTCCTCCGACATTAGAGTCTATTTGCCAACCTAGGAAAGTATCACTTCATGACCACATCCATCACCTTCCTAGGATTTGTGGTGTCTACCAAGGGTGTCTCCATGGACCCCAAGAAGGTCCAAGCTATTCTTGATTGGCCGGAACCCCACACCCTTCATGAGGTCCGAAGCTTCCACGGGTTGGCCACATTCTATAGGATGTTTATCCGGGGATTTAGCACCATCATTGCCCCTATCACTGATTGTCTCAAAAAGGAGACTTTTTTATGGACCAAACCAGCCTCCAAAGCCTTCCAAGAGCTTAAGGAGAAGATGACCCAAGCCCCGGTCCTATGCATACCCGATTTCTCCAAAGTCTTCGAAGTCACATGTGATGCATCCGGGATAGGAATAGGAGGGATCTTTAGCCAAGAAGGGCACCCAGTGGCCTTCTTCAGTGAAAAGCTATGTGATGCTAGGATGAGGTACTTCACTTATGACAAGGAGTTCTATGTCGTGGTTCAGTCCCTCCGACATTGGAGGCACTACTTGTTGCCCAAAGAATTTTTCATCTTTTCCGACCATGAGGCCCTAAAGTACCTCAACTCCCAGCAAAAGTTGAATGCCCAACATGCCCACTGGGTAGAGTACATCCAATCCTACATATTTGTAATCAAACACAAGGCAGGAAGTGAGAACCGCGCAGCGGATGCACTCAGTAGGAGGGTCTATCTGTTGTCCACTATCCAAGTGGAGGTTACCAGATTTGAGAGGCTCAAGGATGAGTACCCTTGCTGCCCCGACTTTGGGCACATCTATACCACCTTCACTACCCATTCTAGTAGGGAACATGAGGGTTTTATCTTGGAGGATGGGTTCCTCTTCAAGGGGCCAAAGCTTTGCATACCACGGACCTCACTCCGTGGCTTCTTGGTTTGGGAGTTACATGCCGGGGGACTAGCTGGTCATTTTGGGGTTCATAAAACCATCGCTCTAGTTTAGGGTCAATTCTTTTGGCCAAGTCTCAAGAGAGATGTAGCCAAGATAGTGGGCCAATGTCGTACATGTGCTTCATCCAAACAGGTGAAGCAAAACACCGGCCTTTATACCCCTCTCCCTATCCCCGACCGTCCGTGGCAAGACTTAAGCATGGACTTTGTATTAGGGCTACCCAGAACCCAAAGGAAACATGATTCGATCTTTGTGGCAGTGGATAGATTCTCCAAGATGGCCCACTTCATCCCATGCTCCAAAACCTCCGATGCCTCCCGAGTGGCCCGATTATTCATTGATGAGGTTGTTCGCCTCCATGGGTTACCCAAGACCATAGTCTCCGATAGGGATGTCATGTTCACCAGCTATTTTTGAAAGACCCTTTGGCACTTGATGGGTACCCTCCTTAAATTCTCCATGGCCTACCACCCTCAAACTGATGACCAAACCGAAGTTGTCAATCGGAGTCTAGGGAACCTCCTTAGGTGTCTTGTTGAGGATCGTCCAGAGAATTGAGATCTCATTCTACCTCAGGCTGAATTTGCATACAACGAGTCTGTTAACTAGTCCATAGGGATGAGTCCATTCGAGGCTATACATGGGTATAAGCCAAGGAAACCCTCTGACCTCATTCCCCTTCCCCAGCATGCTAGAGTGTCTATTTCAGCTGAGTCATTTGCCCAACACATTAGGGAGTTGCATGAAGAAATTTGCAAGCACACCAGTAAGAAGAATGAGACTTATAAGAGGCAGGCTGACGCTCATCGGTGCCACCAAGAATTCCATGTGGGTGACTTTGTGATGGTAAGGACAGAGAGGCTCTCCCCCGGAGCCACCTCCAAATTGAGGCCTCGTGGGGCTGCTCCCTTCCAGGTCTTGAGGCGCATTGGCACTAACGCCTATGAGATAGATCTTCCCGAGGAGTACGGAGTGAGCCCCACATTCAACGTGGCCGACCTAGTTCCATATAGGGGTCTCACGGTAGTGCCTAGTGAGGATATTTAGCCTACTTCCCCCATTGAGAGAGCACCCACCCGTGAGGAGAGTCCACTTACCCGGAGAGTCCAGCGTGAGCAAATTGAATGAATATTGGATGAATAGGGCACTGCCATCAGGAGCAAGGTGTACGAGCGCTATCTCATCAGGTGGAAGGATCGACCTCCTTCGGAGGATTCGTGGGTGAGTCGAGAAGATCTCCAACGGCTGGATCCCAACCTTCTTGAACAGTACCACAGTAGGATGGACCCCTACTCGACTGAGTCGAGATCTTCACAGCCCAGGGGATTTGATGGAGGCATCACCTACGACTCTCTCTGGCTCGGGTCATCGTCACACTCCGGAGTTGTGTGAGCTTGGGCATCACTCTATGTGGGCCCAATTATCCATTTTTAGCTTTCCATCTGAGTCATTTGATGTATTTTCTCTTTTATTTGAGTCATTCCCCTAGGTCTTTGATTTATTTATCTAAGTTTGAGTGTTATTAGGTTGGTTAGTTGGTTAATGGGCCCAATTCATTGGGCTAGGCCCAAGGGCGCCCCCCTACCCCCTTGGTTATTTGTCATTGTATCAAGAGTTGGGGACTTATTGTAAAATGTGGGTTGCCGATATATAGGACCCCATTCCCCCTATTTTATGTTAATGAAAGTTGCCATTTTGTGAGTTCAAAATTTAAATTTCTTGTGGAGAGAATTCATTAGTGGGGTGAGAATCCCTAGGGAGAGAATCCCACCCACCCCTCTCTTTCTCTTTCCCCCTTCCCCAAATTCAAATCCCACCTCTCTCCTCCACCTCATCCTCCACCCAAGCTTCCACTACTTTTCCCCTCCCACCAAATCCCACCAAATATCTCCCCTCCCTAGGAGAATATTGTTCTTCCCAACACAATCCCACTCTCCCCAACACAATCCTCTCTCTCCCCATGCAATCTTCCATCTCCCAAGAGAAGTTTGAATATTTTCCCCTCCACTCTCTCCTCCCACAAGCCCTAGACCACCCCAAATAGGGAAACCATCATCCCTCTTCCCCTCCCTCCTAGTCCCAAATTCGTAGCTCACTCTCTCACCACCTGCTAGAGCACCTCCCTGCCCCCATTCTCCCCCTTCCTCACCTTGGTTTGCCACCTTCCATACCCCTTAACACCCAAGGGTTGCCTTCACACCCATCCACCCCCTTTCCCTTCCCATTTACCTCATCTCCCACCTCCCATCTCCAACCTGCACTTCTCAGTTCGCAGGCAGCAGAGTACCAGCATCTTACAGATTCGGCCATGGCATCATCCCGATGTCCCTGAAAGCCCAAGTGGTACCGTTGGAAGCGTCTCTCCGTCCTCTTCGTAACGGTAGTGGTCTCATTCCATTCTGAGCTCGTGGCTGCCCAGAGGATCTGATCTCCCTAGACTGCGCGCCTTCCTCCAGACTACCAACCTGAAGTAGTTTACAGAGGCTCCCACGGCCTTCATCTTGAAGATATGGAAGTGGGATTGGCTGAGATCTTCTATGACAAGTCTACTTCTTGAATCAAGAAGCGGCACCCCATTCGGCATCCAGAGCTAAGAGTTCTCATTTTTCTCCCCCGGCTGCGCTATTCTGTACACTCTGGGACTGAACATACCCCTGATCACTGTTCGGGCTTTTTCTATCTACTCCGACCTCCTCTGGTGTCCCCGTGGATCTCCGTTCGAAGAGGACTCATCAACGAATCCAATGACTCTAGCCCTGCCTGAATCAGAGCTTAGGAGCGCCCGTGGTGACTTCTTCTTCCTGCTGTAGTGGTACCGTAGTAGTCAGAATCAGAGAACAGAGGCCCGGCTCACGACCCTGCCCCGTCTAACGTCATCATCGAGAAAGTTTCCCAAAAATTGGACGTCCTCCTGGGTCAACTACGAAGGTTCTCCAACTAGTTTTGTCGACAACGAAGTCTGAGATAGGCCGCAGTAGCACCGACTTCGACTGTCTGTCCCCGGTTCCATAGGGCGGATAGATCCGGCGACTTTCTTTCAATTAGCTCCTAGATCGATCCTCCCCTCCCCGCCCGGCCGGCTTACAGCCCCTCCCTATGGGATGTAGTGTTTGAATGTATATGTGACTTCCCCTCCCCTCATTCCCCCCCCCTTGCATGGGGAGTAGTGTTGTAATCCTTTAAACATGTTAAAGCTACACCGGCGTGGCGTGTGGGGAACCCACGCTTCCCCGCTCGCCCACGTCTCTGAGCGGGACCGATTTCTTCAAACTGGTCGAGTAAGTGTTCCAACCCTTGCTTCCCCTAGTGCTTGTTCTTTCAATATTAGTTCATAGCTTCGCTGGCCCGTGAGAGTGAGTGCTCAATCCGCAAGCTCCTTTGCTTCAAGAGATCGCCGTGGGAGAGAGTGTGTAACCTGTGCCCTTGGGAAAACCCTTGGCCTCCATACCCTTGGAATTGGGCCTCCATACCCTTGGGAAAACCCTTGGCCTTACTGGCCCTCTACCAGCAAGGGCCCATCCCTCACAACCTCCACTCGGCATCACCGAGTTTCTCCGGGACTTGGGTGAGTGTCGGGTGAGTGGCCGCCGATATCGGTCCGTTTCAATTGTGAATTGTGCTTGCTTGATAAGGTCCAAGGTGCATCGGTCTTGTGACAATCGCCCCCAAGTTGGTGTCACATCAGTGGTGGCAGATGCTCTCAGCCGTAAATTGATGGCGTTGAGTTTGCATCGAGAGTGGGATATGATGGAGGGTGTGATCGAATCACGACCCAAGAAAAGGAAGCAATTCGGCCTCTTGGCTGAGTTATCGGCTAGACCTGCATACTTGGATAGAATTATTGAGGCACAAAAGCAGGACATGACATTGCAGAAGCAATTGAATAATGAGGACTTCCAAGTGGGGATTGATGGACTGATCATATTCCGAGGAAGGATTTGTGTACCAGATGATGTGGAGTTAAAGAAGGACTTGATGCGGGAGGCTCATAGGTCAAAATTCTCCATCCACCCGGGAAGCACTAAGATATTTCAAGATATGAAGAGGATGTATTGGTGGACAAGAATGAAGCAAGACATAGCAGAGTTCGTGTCCAAATGTCTCACTTGTCAGCAAGTGAAGATTGAGCATCAAAGACCTGGCGGTCCTCTCCAGACCATTGAGATGGCACAATGGAAATGGGAATAATTCACCATGGACTTTATAACTGGTCTACCCATGACAAGAAGGAAGCATAAAAGGAAGAGGTATAACTTCTTCCATAATAGCTCTAATTCCCAAGGTTCACGAACCTGCTGCATGTGGCGACTTTCGGCCCATTAGTTTGTGCAACTTTGCATACAAGATTGTCCCGCGCGTTATTTGTGCCCGCCTGATGCCTCTCCTACCTAGTATAATTTCAGAAGAACAAGGTGCCTTTGTGAAGGGTCGTTTTATTCTGGATAATGTCTCCCTCGGCCGTCGTCTCATGCAGGACATCAACAGAAAGGTTCGGGGCCATAATGTGGTGTTTAAACTAGATATGGCTAAGGCTTGTGACAGGATGGAATGGGACTTCTTATTTACGGTATTGCGGAGATTTGGTTTCAACAATCGTTTTATATCTTACATTGGCATGCTTATATCTAACTATTGGTTTTCTATCTCTTTCAATGGGAGACTCGCGGGCTTCTTAAAGTCCTTTAGAGGGCTCCGCCAAGGGGATCCTTTGGCTCCTCTCCTATTTATAATAGCCTCTGAGGTACTGAGCAGAGGCCTCACTTAGCTTTATCAAAGTGGAACCCTCCATCACTTCCATTCACCGCGAGCAAGCATCCAAATATCACATCTATTATACGCCGATGATACCCTTATCTTTACTAATGCGGCGGGAAGGAATGTCATGCATCTCCTGCAATTTCTAAAGAAGTATGAGACAAGCTCGGGACAGAAGATAAATGCTGGGAAAAGTTGCTTTGTGCTATCATCCAAGGCCCCGCAGAGTACTGGACAAAGAATTCAAGAGCGGACTGGGTAGAAGCAACATGTGGGACCTCTACGATACCTTGGCATACCTCTTAAGAAGGGTCGGCTGGTTTCTGTAGATTTCAGGCCCCTCATTGAGCAAATCACTGCTCGTTTGGCTGGTTGGCGGTCCCATCTCCTATCACAGGCTGTCCGAGCGGTCCTGATCAAATCCGTGCTTCGAAGTTTGCCGGTTTACCTTGCTTTCGCTACTATGATTCTTGTTGTTGTCTGTAAGCAGATGGACCGTATTTGTGCAATTTTTTTTTGGAGTGGACCAGGTGATGCTCATAAGAGGCACTGGGTTGCATGGTTGAACTTTCAAAAGCCAACGATAGAGGGAGGCCTCGGCTTTCGCAGCCAACAGGATATCCAACTGTCTCTAGCCGTAAAGCAACTGTGGAATATTTTGCATGAGAATTCCCTTTGGCCACGTTTTGCTAGACAACGGTTCTTAAAGTGTCACCCTATGGATGCTATCAAGCCTTTCCTGTGGGCATCCCTAAGAGCCAGTTCCTCAAAGCGAAGGAGGTGGTTCTCTCACATTCGCGTTGGATGGTGGGTGACGGCCAGAATACCGATTTCTTTCGAGATAAATGGATCGGTGATAGACCTATATCCCACTTCCTTAGCCCTTCCATTAGCGTTGCCAATCTACCGTGGATTAGTGTTCTGGAGATGCACATGGATATGAGTCATCCTCTCTGGCAGAGTCTCACCATCCCAGCTAAGAATTTACACATTGATCTTACCAGTGACAAGGACCTTTGTGTCTGGATGGGTAGCAGTTCTAAGCAATTTACATCCTTGTCTGCTTATAGACTGGTAGCCTCACATGGAGTGCAGAGGAATGTGTGGAGAAATCTTTGGCATCATGCCTTTTGTCCCAGATCATCCATGTTTTGCTGGAAAATTCTGCACCACACCATTCCGGTTGATAGCCGGATCTCTGACTGCGGTATTCCCCTTGCTTCAAAGTGTGTTTATTGCAAGAACCCCAACCAAGAAGATCTCAATCATTTGTTCATTCACAGTGATCTCGCCGCTGGCTTATGGTCATGGATGATACCGCTGTTCAGCCAGAAGATCAACTTTAGTAGCCAGCTGACAATTAGGTGTTGGAGCTTCATTTCAACCTCCACCATGCATTCTGCGGTGCACTTTGTTAGCCTATATGGAGTCATATTGCTGTTGTGGGAACTCTGGAAGGCTAGGTGCGCTGCACGGTTTGAAGGTGATGCTCTTTCTCTGAAGAAGATTTAGAGCTCCATTCTGAACAAGTTGGCCATGGCCATCAAAGGTATCCAATTCTCCAAACCGGTCTCTTACCGTGAAGCCCAAATCTTCCAAACCTTCCACATTCATCCAGAGGTTAAGGTCAAGCCACCTACTGTTGTTAAGTGGCACCCGCCATAGTTTAACTTCTGTCTCAACATTTGTAACACCCTCAAATATAGTAAAGTTGTACTCTATATCATCGAGGCGCCTTTTGAAGTATCGGCTCAGTTCTTGAAAAGAACTCCGAAGTTAAACGTGCTTAATGGGGAGTAGTACTGGGATGGGTGACCTCCCGGGAAGTCCTCCATTCTGGAGCCGATCACCCTTAGAAAGGGACAAAATCGTGAGGTCGATAGGCCAAAGCAAACAATACCTCGATGGTATAGAGTACGGGGCGTGACAGAATGGTATCAGAGCTATACCCCAGCCGGAAGTGTGGGAACTAAGTGCCATGCAGGGCAAAGTGCTACGCTATGGGAGCCACCTCTTGAGTCCGTAATGGAGCAAAGTGCTACATAGTGGGAGCCACCTCTTGAGCATGTAGGGGCCACCTCTAGAGTCCTACCTGCCTGGGGGCTTGATTGCGTGATTGCGTGCTATATGTGCCCAGCGATGAGGACGTCACCTATATAAGAGGGGTAGATTGTAACACCCTCAAATATAGCAAATTTGTACTCTATATCACCGAGGTGCCTTTTGAAGTATCGGCTCAGTTCTTGAAAAGAACTCCGAAGTTAAGCATGCTTCATGGGGAGTAGTACTGGGATGGGTGACCTCCCGGGAAGTCCTCCATTCTAGAGCCGATCACTATTAGAAAGGGACAAAACCGTGAGGTCGATAGGCCAAAGCGAACAATACCTCGATGGTATAGAGTATGGGGCGTGACAACATTGATGGGGCATCCAAAGGCAACCCTAGCCCCAGTGGAGGTGGGGGCTGTATTTGGGATCCTGCTGGTAACTTCAAGGTGGGTTTTTCTTTCTATAATGGAGAGGGCAACAGACTGCTTGCTGAAACTAGAGCACTTCATGATGGCCTCCGGCTAGCATGGGAGAAGGGCTACAATCTCTCGGTCGTGATCTCTGATTGTGCCTCCTTGGTTAGGGCAAATTCACAGGAGAACAATTCCTCACAGGTCAGTATATCCTTGGTGGAGGGGAATTAAGCAGATGATGCAACAATGAATCATGCATGCATCGCGCATGTGAATTGAGCCATATGCATGGACTAGCCATGCATGCTTGAATGTTATGGTCAGTTGGTATCAAATAATGAGCCAAAGAGGGGAGTCGACTCGCCCCCACCTCTGGGTTGACCCGCCATTGAGTTTGGTCGACCAATATACAATTTTGATCGACCGAATCCTGAGTGCATCGATGCATGAGGTAGGCCGGGTCGATGCACCCATTTATTGACCCGCTGACTGCTTTCTGGCAACATTTTCTTGATTACCTGTCCTCCCATACCATGCATATATGTGTACATATACACACGCTCGCACCTGAATGCATGCTCCCTCATAAATCTATGCGTGAGGATAAAGAAAGATAATGCAAGCAACAAGCCTATGAAGCAAACTAATAAACGAAATCTCTATTAACAGGGTTGCCCTGCATCTTTCCCCCTTTTCAACCTCTAAGATAGTTAAAAGAAAAGAAACCAAAAAAAAAGAAGAAAGAGTAATGATACAAGAATGAACACTGACACTTCCTTTAAGAGGTTAAGGGCATTTGATCCCGGATCCTCCTCCCCTAGACCCTATGAGAAGGGGATATTAATAATGGCATTTGCAGGTCGTGCTTGGACCTTGGGGGTCACCCCATCATGGCCATGGCCTGACCCTGCTCTAGGGCCAATGGCCCGGTGCATCCAACATACTTCTATTGGGATCTAATCCCAAATATCAAGCTTGCCATGCTCCCGGCATACATTTGACTTATAAATTGGGACTCTTGTCCAAACATGAATTGGTCAATTAATGACCGGCTTTGTTCAAGTGTTTAACCCTCAATGGGGGATGTTTTACTGAAATTCAGAAGTCCCTTTATCTCATTTTATTAATATCAATTTTAGGCCCGAGGGCCCCTTCTTATGGTGTTTAATCAAAGGTTTTCTCCCCTCCGGGGAGATGTAATTAACGTCGTGACCTTTATGGCATGGCGGGTTTTAGACCCGACCCGATACTCACATCGTCTGGTTAGTCAGACGGAGTGCACCAGTGGTTTCAGACCCTCCTAGTCTTGAAGCCCGAATAAACTGTCACTTTGGTGACTGGCACACCCACACACTTAATAAACTGAAACTGAATAAACCAAGAATGGAAAGAACCATTAAAAGATAAAAAAGATGAATGAATGAATGAACATCCAGAAGTGCATCCAACAACAGCCCAACTTCTTCATGGTCAAACTCTGTTGACTCTTATATCTATTTAAAAGGGTTCGAATGGCTTTGCCGTTTCATTCACCCTTCCTCTTCCGGTCACCTATCTCCAGGGTTCTACAAACATACATTAAACCTCTTCTCCCAATCCTCCAATCAAACCCTTTCAACATCCCTGAGCTTCCTTTGCAACCCTCCATGGCATCCTCCTCCAAGAAGCGGAAAGCATCCTCTCCGATATCTCCTCGAAAGATATTGCCTCTGTGATGCATTGATTTCCAGGATGAAGAGCTTCAAGAGATATTTCCAGCCCTCAAACCTTTCTTTGATGCTCAAGGTTGGATCCCTTTTCTTTCTGAACATACTCGATACTATCCTTCCTTGGTTCTCCAGTTCTACAACACAACATGCATATCAATCAACACAAAGTTCTAGTCACGATAGTCAAGGGCAAAATATTTTAGGTCTACCCAACCCTACTCCATCGAGCCCTCAACATTCCATTTGATGGTGTCACTCTCGAAATAGCAGATATGGACCCTCAGGCTGCCTACATCACAATGACTAAAAAACCTTTTGATCCAAACCTTGCCCTCCTATCTCAGTTGAACCTCCTATCTAAGTTGAATGCCAATACCTTCCCACCATTACAAAGGCTCATGCATCTTTACCATCATCATTTATCCCAGAGTAGGAGCTCAGGAACAACTCACAAAAACTCATAGATTTCTATTTTATTATCTGTTTGATGTTGATCAAATTTCCTTGCCCATCCTCATGCACCAGCTCATTGTCTCCTATTATGACGATCCCAAACGATCTCTATCTTATGCTTCTCATCTCACAGTAATTTTCAAATATCATAGCCTTGATCTTTCATATGAGCATTTTATTGAGATTCCTTCCAACAATGTATATACTCATCACACCATTCAAACATTCATGCGTTTCAAAAAGGAAGGAGATGTCATTGTTCGAGTCTCTCATCACCATGATCAACCTCCTGTTCCTAAAAATCCAACTCCTGCTGATTTAGTTGCTTCTCGAGCTGATGTTCCTCCCATTGATGATCCTGCTGATGCATCTGCTGCAGAGCCCATGGACATTACACCTCAGCCACCTCTTCCTCCAGCTAAACCATGTTTAGATGTTGTGGTCTATGTACCCAGGCCACGAATTACTACTCCACCTTCTCCTCCTAGACCAGCAGGCCATGAACCATCCACCACAGGGTCTTCTCATACCTTAGAGGATTCTTCTTCTTCTTTAGTTGCACCTATTCATACAGAGGATACTCCTCACCCTCCTCCACAGGTACATCTCCCTCCACCACAAGCTCGGGCAGGCCCTTCTACGACTCCTACAGTTACACCTGCTTCATCCAGTCTTCCTCCTGCTTGGTTCCACTTTCTACATCTTCATTTTTCTCAACTGGAAGCTAGACTGGATAGTTTTGAGTCCTGAATTAATGAATGTCTTGACAAACTTGAGAGCAGTGTCAGAAATACCCACCAGAGGCTCTTTGACTTCAATTATGATCTAAATTGCCTTTGGACAAAATTCAGAGAAGCTGATCGAACTCTAATCTACATGGAACAAGATCTTATCCAGATGAATCGGGATGTTGATGCTATGCGCATACGACTTGTCCCTGCAGAAGGTGAACATGGACCCAATGCGCCTCCATGTCCAAGATTTCAATGGCCACCACAGAGACATTGAGTCTAACTCTCACTTGGAGTGATTGTTTGGATGATGTCAAAGGGGGAGAGATAGATGAGTCAGTTAGGAATCAGTGAGGAAGATGAGTCTTAGTTAGGAAATCATTTTGTCTTGGTATGTATTTTGAGTCTGTAGTTTTAGTTTGAGTCAATGAGTCTGAGTCTTATGTATGAACTTCTACAATCTGTAAAATCTCTTTTCGGTTCTCTTTATTAACATGTGTCTTTTGAATGAATGAATGATTGCCTGAGTCTGTGCAAGTTGATGTTTTCAAGTGCTATGTGTGGATTGAATTTTTAATGATTCATAGATAAAACATTATTAATGACTTATAGTTGCCATCATCAAAAAGGGAGAGAATGTTATGTGGATGTTTTGATGATGACTGAACTATAACTCATTACTCTCCATGATCACTTACACAGTTTGAATGAATAAATAAATATCTCAGGCAAAATAAAACTTGATTGAATTCATTACAAAATGATTAAGTATTTGAACATCTATGTCGACAGGGAAATTGATCAGGTCGACAAGACCTATTCTAATAGACAGAGAAATTAGAAGAGAACTGAAGAAGACATGTCGACAGCATAGCCATCCACGAGCTCAACTTAGCTCAGCCATGAACATCATGTCAACAGACTATAAGGTCAGGTCTACATAATCACCACTCAAATGCTCAAAAGGAAAGAACCTACTACTACGGTTGCCAAACTGCCAAAGGAAGTCAGACTAGGTTGACAGAGTTTGTTAACCAGAAGCCAGAGAAACTCAACCAATAACACCATGTCGACAGACCTTCAAGAAGAAAGCAACTCTAGTCGACAAGCTGAGTCTTCCAGTAGCTCAACTGAATCGAGTTCCTCAGTCAGGTCGATAGGCCTCCAAGGATCTTCAACTCCGGTCGACAGGGTCAGACTTCTAGTAGCTCAACTAAGCAAAACTCCTCAGTTAGGTCGACGGGCCTCCAAGGATCTTCAACTCCGATCGACAGGATCAAGAGCAGAATTTAGACGCGCTCATAGTCTGGGCCACTCGCTTACACATGTCTTGAGGGCCAATGATTGGGGACGGCCCAAAATTTTTGTACCTCTGATTCTGGAACATTCCTAGGCCCAATACTAAGTAATTAGGGGCCTGATCCAACAAATTTACTAGAACAAAAGGGTGCCAGGCCCAAAATTCCGCTATATAAACCCCTATTTACGCTCTGCAAGGGGGTTGTGAAGAATTGAAGAGCTGGAAGAGAGAGAGCTTCGAGAAAAAGGAAGTAGGAGCAGAGGGACCAATGTGAAGGCCTCAAGAGAGCAAAAATGAGATCAATTCGAAGAGAGATCCCCTAAATTGCTAGATTTGAATAGCCACCGCCCCAATTGCAGCATAGAAGAGTGAGAGTGAAGAAGAGGATTGCTTCGAGAGGCTAAGCAAGGAAATCTGGGGAAGAATCATGAAGTGCTTATTCGAAAGTTACGTTGTTTTTCTCTCATCCCTTGATTTCTTATTTGCATTTCTGAATTTCATCGTGTGGGTAATCATGTTGTGAGTTCAATACGGGCTCAGATTGTTCTGAGCACATTATGTGTGTGTGTGTGTGGTGTTCGAACTACGAGCTTCGAGTGTGTGTATGTGTGAGGTTTTACCCTCATTTCAAGTTGTAAGCTGACGGTTGTGTGTGGGAATTTTCCCTTATGTGTGTGTATGTGGATTGATGTGATTGCAGCCAGTAATCCTCACCGGTTTGGTGAGGGGTGGACGTAGGTTGGCACTAGTGTGCAAACCGAACCACCTAAAGATCAATTTGCCTTCGTGGGAATGTTTGTGTGATTGATCCATATCTTTTACCCCCATTCATAGCTTGTATCTGATTGATATCATTTGATTTGTGTGTGCCTATCTTATAGCTTTCACACATTACTCACACACATCACCATGCACACAACCTGCTCAATTCATAGTCTACTTTCTGATTGGTATAGTCTTAGCTTAGATCACTACATATCTGAGTTTGTGACGGCAACTCAATCTTAAGTGTTATAATTCCTCGATTTTTGGGGGCAGATATATTCACCGCCCTCTATATTTGCCATCTCATTTCCAACAAGAACTTCTCCGTGAAGGATTTGGGTGAAGCATCATACATGTTGTGGATTAGAATCTATAGAGATGGATCAAATAGGATGCTAGGCTCATCCAAATCAATGTACATAGAGACCATAGTCAAAAGGTTTAGCATGAAAAACTCAAATAGGGGTCCCATACCAATGAGACACGGAGTTTACCTCTCCAAGGAGATGTCCCCTAAGACTCTTGAAGAGATAAAGCACATGAATAGAGTTCCTTATGCTTCTGCTATGGGGTCTATCATGTATCTTATGCTATGTACGAGGCCTAATATAGCATATGCTTTAAGTGTTACGAGTAAATATCAAGCAGATCCCAGTGAACAATACTGGAAGGCTGTGAAGTTTATCCTTAAGTACTTGAGAAGGGCTAAGGATATGTTTCTGGTTTATGAAGGAGAGGACTTGAAACTTCAAGGTTACACTGACTCGAGTTTCCAGTCCGATAAAGATGATAGTAAGTCAACTTTAGGGTTTATCTTTACCCTGAATGGTAGGGTACTAAGTTGGAAAAGTTCCAAACATGAAACTAGTGTTGATTCTATGACCAAGGCTAAGTACATTGTTACTACCGAGGTGGCCAAAGAGGTGGTTTGGATGAAGAAGTTCATCGAAGAGTTGGGAGTTGTTCCGAGCATCTCTGATCCCATCCCCATATTATGTGATAACAATGGGGCAATTGCACAAGCAAAGGAGTTGAGGTCTCATCAGAAATCGAAGCATATTCTGTAGCATTACCATTTGATCTGAGAGATTATTGCTAGAGGAGATGTTTCTATAGATAGATTGTCTTCCAGTGATAACATTACAGATCCACTGACTAAGCCTTTGTCTCAGAATATCTTTGAGCGTCACATTGGGTTAATGGAGATCAAGCATGCAAGTGATTGGCTTTAGTGCAAGTGGGACATTGATAGAGATGAATGCCCTACAAGCCAATCACATGAATTGTGATGGTATCATTTCTCATAATATCCCATTCTTGTTACTAATAATCATGATATTTCTTCATTATATTTTTATGTGCATTTATGACTTAATGTGATGAAGTCCCTGAATGCGTGTAATGATGACTAGATCATAATGAGATTATGATAATAAGATCAGTCATCCAGATGCATGTGTTCAAAATGTTCCTAGTCATAGGATCTTCAAGAAGAGACATTGAAGATCCGGATAGACTAGCGTACATGATACCTACTCAGATAATGAGTGTGATTGTTCTCATAGTCATCAATGCAATGACACTGAAGTATGAGTACTGACGCTCAATAGAAGAATGAGTTCACTGAACTGACTAGACCTAAAATTCCTAAATTGTAATCATACTAACTGTCAATCAGAATATTCTATTATCTCAGTAGTACAGTTGGATCCTAAATCTGAGTCACTAAGGATGTCTTACTTGAGAACTATTGGGTATTTGATTACTGACTTATGGACCTCAACTTTATGGTCCCACATAGTCAGTTATTCAAACTTAGTGGAATTCTTGCGAAGATAATTAGATGGATAAAATGAGATCATTTACTCTCAATATGATATTAGAGAAAGAATGCCCTATAGATCTGTACTCAAAAATCCATGGCCAGGGTATGGGAGTTCACTATGAAAAGGAGTGTTCTAGTGAACTTTTTAGAGTACAGGGTTCAGTTAAGCCAGGATTTCATAGGGTTAAACAGTAAGACCATGCCTTAGTCCCAGCTATGAATGAGGGTCTATAGCTATGTGGAATTTGTAGATGGAAAGATTCCTAAGTGGGTTGCTTATCCCAAGTGTCATTTGTGATCACGGTGTGTTGCTTGGTACCTTTTTGAATTAGAAAGTATGTTAATTCTATTATTGGATAATGGAGTGTGTTTATTAAGTTAAAAATGTGTTCTTAACTTAATGGGCCAAAAAATTAAATATACATTTGGGCCTAGAGGGTCACACACAATAGAGTGCTAGATAGACTAGGTTAGATGGACTTTATAAGCAATTACTAGATTTTTTATGAAAAATGCTAGGTGTCTATAAATATACAGTGAAGGGCCAAACCCTAGGCCAAGCTCCTCTGGTTTTAGCCCTGGCAGCCCCCTCTCTTCCTCCCTCCTAAGGGCACCCCCCTCTCTCTCTCCTCTTCTCAGTGGATGGTGGAATTGAGATCGGGACGATGTCTAGAGATCGTCGAGGAGAATCCCTCTACGTTTGGTGCTTGTGTGGATACATCTAGAGACCGTACACTTGAACAGCTTACAACTCTAAGAAGGTAAAGAATTATTCTTCCTACTATGAATTTTACTATTTATTGTTCGATTTTGAACCCTGCCAACAATATACACATGACATTTCGTGGCTTCCGCTACATCTCTAATCAAAACCTTACAATATAGGCCCTCATCTATGACAAGTTGGGGGGAGATGATTGGATGCATCCTCACTGATACCCCAGGTTGTTTCTCTCCCTCATTCAAATTTTTGTTCTCATACCTAAAACTTCTCATCATACCATTGTGGACAATGGAACTTAAGGTGGGGAGAGGAGAATTATTTTTTGAAATTGCATGCAACTTTGTTGATAATCTAGAAAGTCATTATTTCACTGGGATTTTTTGTTTTCTTCTTTCCCTCTCTCTTTTCTTTTTTTTAATACTCGAAAAAAGACACCGAGGATGCACAACGAGACCCTGCCTTTGCCGACGAGATGATTACTTCGCATTTAAGGTCAAGTGGGGTATTCGTGAGTGCAGACTATCAGGCGATGTGGGAGATCAGGTGTTGGACGAAATCCCCATCGACCGCAAGCGATCGATGTTTATGTACATCAGATAGAATCCGAACACCTTAATTCATTTTATCGACAAGGGGATAGGACACTGTAAAAGGGCATGATGTGAGAGGAATAATGCAATTATTGCTGAGACAATTGTCCATGAAAGTGGGAATAAGATGCACATAAACATCCAAACTTCATTGATAAAAGCCTTGAGAGGAATTACAGAGATACAAGAGCTCTTCTTATGACATATGCAAGCCACGGGACAACCTCGTCATAAGTGACAAAGTCACGTCCCGAGATATACGTATACAGTGGAAACAACGCGGGAACTTGAACAGCCAGCAAAGTAAGCCTCGTGCTAGCAAGACAATCAGAGCGCAACATACAACATCATAATCATTGCACACAAAATGCCATATGGCAACAACTTCGACTTTATTAATCAAATAAATCAAAGTTACAACTTGTATATTGACTCTCTTGACATATGACCCACTAGACTCAAAAAAATAGAAAATTACATAACATGATCAACTTCACCGCCTAATATAGTGAAGGTCTCTAATTACAATAATAGACTCAATTTGACTCTATCTAGGCTTCTCTCGATCTTTAATTGCTCTCGGACTCGCCACTTGAGTAGTCTGATTCCGACCCGCTAGAGTTTACTAAAAAGATTGAAAAGTAGGGAATGAGCACACTCGCCCAGTAGGTATCTTTGTGTCAACATGATGGCAAGTTTACATGACTAACATTTTAGCTCTAGAAGGTAAGATCATGAAAATGTGATGAAACATGCGAATAAAACCATAGTAAGTAACAAGATGGGAATGTAAAGAATGATATAATTTGCAAGAATATATGATCATGAGAATATAATTTGGCCTTTCAAGCATGTAATATCACGAGAATGTACTTTCATAACCTTAGAAGGCTATACACAAGAATGTCATGTAACGAGAATGTACTAGCAAGCATGTAAATTTCATAAGATTGACTCATGGATTTCACCTATTTATAAAAAAAGTACTCCCAGCGTAATGCGACGCCAGTAATCATTATACCCTATGGTTAATAGTATATTTCCAGCCATCTACCGAGGGGGCTAGACTGAAGCGCTTTGACACCGTTCGTGCCCGCCCTTACATCTTCAAGTTATAAATCAAGCGACTTCCACGAGAATAAGAATAAAATTTGGCCAAGAAAGTAAAGTCCATTAATTCATTAAGGATGATAGTAAGCAAGGTAAGAAAGCATGTGAACATTGAGAATTAAGAGGTCAAGAATGAATTAATAGAACGTTGTGCTACAGAAGTAATTCGGTAGCATAACGGTATATTCATTAATTTCCATAGTTCATTAATGACTTAATGAATAAAGTTTAGGTTCCAGACAGTCAGAGAATAGAATATAATCAACCCTTGGGTTGGACAAAATTTTGACAGAACGTGTTTCGATGAGGACCGTTATCTTGAGGTAGCGGTCTAGTGCAGTCTGCTATCAGGCAGTGCATCGACTCAAGAAAGAATTGGAACGACTCAACAGAGAGATATGCTGACTGAAACATGAACGCGGTCATTGGCCAGCCGCTATCTGCAGGTAGCGGTCGCTTCCTGGCCGCGATCAGGATAGAACGCAGAAATTGTGAAGTGCTCTTCTAGACTTGGGTTTTTAGGGTACAACCAGCTCGGCGTCCTAGTGAGAATCCCAGGCTCGCGGAGACTTACGAAGGCATTGAAACATGATAACCTAATCCGACAGAATGAATTTTCGATGGAGAGGTGCTTAGTCCAAGAAAGTTTCCTATCATGTGCATGTGACTAATAGCAATGTACCGGAGTACGGGCTATGTATAAGTGATAATGAAAGTCAGGAGATAAGAGTGAATCATATTGAAACGGCGATCAATGTATAGAAAGTTCAAAAAAAAATCTCTTAAGTACAAAATTATAGGGTCTATTTGTGAAACTAGCATATAATGAAATTAACTTTTTAAAGCATGATATGTCAACAAAACACAACCCCATTAAACCTGATGTAACAGAGAATCATAACAGCACGAAATACTGTAGAACCTACTATATGTATAACAAGAAATCATAGGGTTGATCTGGTTACTATTTAGGGTTAATAGAACGCAGATCGCGATTTGTCGAGAATTGCTATCGGAGGTAGCGGTCTCTGTAGGACTGCTATCTGTCCATCACTAGACAAAAGCAAATCCTGGCTTGTAAAACCAATATCTATGGCAAATAGAGATGCAAACTATGTAAAACTGGAAGATAACGCATGATAGCATGAGACTAATGCATGAGAAAGCAGAAATTTGACCCAAGTTACTATCTTTTTCATTAAGGTTTTAAGGACTGTATGAACTATAGACCTGGTTGCGCAATCAGGGTAAAACATGAAATACGATGAGCATGGTGCATGAAACGAAGAGGAACCATAGGGATTTTGCTCCTAACATGTTGTTTGAGCCAATCACGAGACAACCTACCTCTGGGATAGTCCTTAAACTTCAAATTTCTCATCGAAAGAAGGCTCTCGTTCCTGCGCGTCCTGCGTAGAAACAGCAACTTCCGATCGTCCTAGCTCTTTGGATGCTTGATCTCCTAACATGAAAATCGGAAGAGAGTTAGACAATACTAAGGGGAACAAAATGTTCTAAAGGATGAACCGACGAAGATGACATTTTACCTCTGCCACGCGTGATCCAAAATTAGGGTTCACGCAGGTCAAAACTGGGTCCTATTTATAGAGATCGGCCTAGGGTTAGTGTTTTAGGTCGAATTAGTAGTCCTTATTGGAGGTAGAGTTGATCCCTAACAGTCCTAGGCAGGTCTCCTTGCCAGATCACATCGAACAATGGCGATTGGGTGGATGAAAATCTAATCTTTCTCGTGTTTATCACTTTCCATTTTCGGAAGAAGGTCACGGTCGGATCTGGACCGCCTTCACCACGTAGCGGTCGCGCGATAGACTGCGACTTGCCCAGCTTTCTATATTTTTAATTTTATCATAATTCAAACTCTAATTTCCCCTATTTATCTTATTTTAATTAGGAAAATATACCCTATTATCTTTCTAGGGTTAGTCTTGGACCAAAAGGCTCAATTTTTAGGTTTTAAGGTCCATTTAAAATGGTCTTAACCATTTAGTTTTTAATTGGGCCTATTTATCAAAGGCTTTTAACCTATTAATCAATTAATTAGACCATTAATCCCTTAAGCCTTATCAAATGTTTAAATAAATCCCTTTAAATTTTTAATAATTCTAAAAAATTCCAAAAAAAAATTCAGGGGTGCTACACCCTCCCCCACTTAAAAAGTATTTAGTCCCCAAATTTCATGCATGGGATTTTGGTGGTGTGCTTTACTTACAATCAAACAGCTCTGGGAATCTCTTGCGCATTGCTTCTTCCGTTTCCCACGTAGCTTCCTGTTCCAGGCATTTACTCCACTGGACCTTTACCATGGGAATAGTTTTGTTTCGGAGCTGACGTACCTCACGATCAAGTATTGTATGTGGCTTTTGCTCGTACATCAGGTCCTTCTGTATTACAAGATCGCCGTGACTTATAATATGATACGGGTCATGAACGTACCTTTTTAACATCAAGACATGGAGCACGTCATGAACTCTAGCTAGTGGAGGATGCAAAGCTATCTGATAGGCGACTTCACTAATCCTTTCTAGAACATCAAAAGGGCTAATAAACCTCGGAGTAAGCTTGCCTTTGATGTCGAATCTCCTGATTCCACGACCTGGGGAAACCTTGAGGAACACATGGTCTCCAACTTGAAATTCTGGGTCTCTTCTTCTAATATCAGCATATGTCTTTTGTCTTGACTGTGCCATCTAGAGTCTTTCTTTGATAAGGTGTACCTTCTCGATTGTAGTCCTTACAAGTTTCAGGCCTAGAAGTTGTTTCTCTCCAACTTCATTCCAATAGATTAGTGAGCGGCAACTCCTTCCATACAGTGCCACGAACGGTGCCATTTGGATGCTAGCTTGATAGCTATTGTTGTAGGCGAACTCGACTAGAGGCAAATGGCCGTGCCAACTTCCACCAAAGTCTATCGCACAAGCCCTGAGCATATCTTCTACCACTTGATTAGTTCGTTCAATCTAGCAATCAGTTTGTGGATGAAATGCAGTGATGAAATTTAATCTCATCCCTAAGGAATGTTGTAGACCCTTCCAAAAGTGTGAGGTGAAGCGAGGGTCTCAGTCATATATTATTGTGACAAGGACTCCATGTAATCAGACAATTTCCTTGATATATAATGCTGCTAAAACATCCATAGACCATCAACTTTTAATAGGCAGAAAGTGTGCAAACTTTGTCAGTCGATCAATTATGACCCATATTCCATCATGTCCACCTCTTGTTTTGGGCAAACCCATGATAAAATCCATCCCTATACTTTCCCACTTCCACTCGAAAATTTTTAAGGGATGTAACCTTTTGGCGGGCTTTTGATGTTCCGTCTTGACTTGTTGAAATGTTAAGCAGCGAGACACAAAGTCCGCCAATTCTCTTTTCATGTTAGGCCACTAGAAGTTTCTTTTAAGGTCTTGGTACATTTTGGTAGCAGCAGGGTGAATTGCATATCGCGACCTGTGAGCTTCTTCTATAATCAGTTTCTTTGTATCTGCATGATTGGCACACAGATCCGTCCTCGGAATAATAATCTTCCATTGGTCATGATAGAGAAATCTGGTTGTTGATCAATGTTGGTTTTGATCTCAACCAATGTAGGGTCATTCTCTTGCAGCTTCATTAAGTCCTCTATTAATGTAGGTTGTGACCTGATATTGGCGATAATACACCTTTCATTATCTGCATCAATATCTAGATTCAACTGGGCAAAGTCTTCTACAAGCTTTGTCATGCCTATCCTTAGGTTAGATAAAGTTGCCCTAGGTTTCCTGCAGAGTGCATCTGCTACAGTATTTACCTTTCCTGGGTGATATTGAATAGAAAAATCATTGGGTTTCTTGGGAAAGGATCTGCAGCCCCACCACGGACGGAGGTCTGGGAATAAGAAGTCTGGCAGATTCTCAAATGTGTTTCTATATTAAGTTGATTTGGAATACTATTCACAATACATCTATGTGGGCCAGGTTTATGAGGAGTAAGTATTTGCATAATCAACATATTGCAACAAGTAAATTTCCTTTTCCTGCAGGAATTAAAGTGATGGACTTTGAGAAGGCCCGAAGGCTGTTACTTTCAGGATATAGAATGGTGGTGTATGATGGAGCCAATACAAATTTTCTTAAAGATAATTGGTTTAAGGGGAGACCTCTCACAGAAGCGATAGCATTTATTTCTCAGGGCTTTGATAATTGTTCAGTGAAGGAAGTTATTAAAAATCATCAGCACCCTATCTGGGGTATTATAGAAGATCAGAACATGAAAGAGCAGCTACAAAGCTTCAATACTCAAACAGGTGATGATATCCCTGTCTGGGCTTATACTAGATCAGGAGATTTCAGTTTGAAAACAGCATACTCTTTGTTGAAAGGACAGAATGTCAGATTTAATCCTCACTGGAAAAATCTTTGGCACAGTAGAATCTCTCCCTGGGCATCTTTATTCTGCTGGAAAGTTTTGAATCAAGCTATTCCAGTTGACAGCCTCATTCAACAAAATGTCATTGTAATGGCATCCAAGTGTAACTGTTGCACTACTTTTCCTGAAACAGAAATAGAAAACCACTTATTCATAAAGAGTGACATTGCAAATCAGTTATGGAGTAATTTTGCTTCTCTTTTCAGTCAAAATTGTATGAATGAAGACAACATCAGAAGAAGATTGGAATTAATTGTTAACAAGACTGTTAGAAATAAGCCTAAAGATTTCATTAGGCTTATTATTGCCAGTCTGATCATTTGGGAAATATGGAAAGGTAGATGCTCAGCTAGATTTGAAGGGCAGCAAATTAATGGATTGAGAATGGCTAACTATATTTCTTCGGAGACTTCTTATGTGGTTGATCAGATCAAATTCAAGCAAGGTGTAAATACAGAATATCAGGGGCAGCTTCTCAGACATGGTATTAAAATTTCTTGCCAGAATTTAAAGTGCACTCTCATAAGATGGACCCCCCCTGCCTTAGGTTTCATTTTGAATGTGGATGGAGCATGTAAAGGTAATCCTGGTAATTCTGGGGGGGGGAGGATGCATAAGAGACTCCCGGGGTTTCTTAATAATGGGATTTGCCTATTTTTATGGTCATGGAACAAATATGGCTGCAGAGGGACGTGCTCTTCTTGATGGTCTTCGATTGGCTAAATCACATAATATACATTTAGAAGCAGTTTGTACAGATTCTCTTTCATTGGTTAGATTACTAAATTCCAAGAAAGCGCCTCCTTGGTCTTTATTACCTTGGTGGCAACATCTTCTAAATATGTACTCCCTTCTACATTGCCCGATTAATCACTCCTACAGAGAGGCAAACCAGGTTGCTGATGCTTTGGCAAATTATGCAGTCATCATGGGCAGAAATATGGAATTTCAATCAATTCGTGAGCTTCCTGCTATTGCAAAAGGTTATGCCATTGCAGATGCAATTGGCCTGCCTAATTTCAGAATTAGAAAGGTCTAAATGGTGCTGATTGGTAGTCTGGAAGAGTAGTATCATTTACTCTATAGTTCACTGTGTACAGAATCTGTTTGTAAATCATCTATAGTTTTTGTTTCTCAAAGTCTTTAGCAGTTTTTCTTTCCTCCTGTGGGAGGTTGTACATTCCAGGGGTATGCCCCTTTGACTTTGTATTTCCTTATACATAAATACAAATTAAGCATCTAATGGTGGATAGGTGGAGTGAGAACATTCCCTTCCTCTGGAATGGGGCTGCACTCTCCCTTCTTCCCTGTTAGATGACTTGGCTTAAAAAAAAATAGAAAAATCAAAGTCCTTTAAATATTCTTGCCATCTTCTTTGCCTCATATTTAATTCCTTCTAGGAAAAAAGATATTTAAGACTTTTGTGGTCTGAAAATACAGTTAATTTTTCTCCATAAAGGTAATGGCTCCATATCTTCAAGGCGAAGGTAACGGCAGCAAGTTCTAGGCCATGTACTAGGTAATTCTCCTCATAACGCTTCAACTGTCTTGAAGCATAACAAATTACCCTACCATGCTACATTAAAACACATCTGAGGCCAATGCCTGATGCATCGGTGTAGACCTCGAAACCACCACCTTTAACGGGCAGTGCTAAGATAGGTGCAGTAGGGAGATGTTTCTTGAGAGTCAAGAAACTCTCTTCACATTCAGTTGACCATATAAAATGATTCTCCTTTCTTGTTAGCCTGGTCAGACGAATGGCGATCTTGGAGAAATTCTTTATGAATCGCCTATAGTATCCCGCCAAACCAAGAAAACTTCTGACTTCAGTCACGGTCGTTGGTCTGCTCCAGTTCTTGACTGCTTCAACTTTAGAAGGATCCACAGTAATACCTTCCTTTGATATGATGTGGCCAAGGAATGGAACTTCCTTTAGCCAGAATTCACATTTGTTGAGCTTCGTATAGAGTTCATGTTCTCTTAATGTTTGCAAAGCTATTCTTAAATGTTCTTCATGATCTTCTTACGTCTTAGAATATATGAGGATGTCATCAATAAATACGACCATGAATTGGTCAAGATAAGGCCTGAAGACATTATTCATTAATTGCATAAAGGTTGCAAGGGCGTTGGTTAACCCAAACGGCATAGCCATGAATTCATAGTGCTCATATCTACTTCAGAAAGCAGTCTTGTGGATATCTTCATCTTTAATCCTCAGTTGGTGATAACCAAACCTTAGGTCTATTTTGGAGAAATATTTTGCTCCAGAGATCTGGTCGAATAGCTCATCAATACGCTGCAACGGGTATTTGTTCTTGATCGTTAGTTGATTTAATTGTCGGTAATCGATGCATAGCGTGAGAGATCCATCCTTCTTCCTGACAAAGAGTACGGGCACACCCCAAGGGGATGTGCTCAGCCTGATGAAAGCCTTCTCCAGTAATTCTTGCAGTTGCTTCTTCAACTCCTTAAGCTCAGTGGGGGACATCCTGTAAGGAGCTTTAGAGACAGGTGCTGCTCCAGGAATTAGTTCAATAAAGAAGTTTACTTCCCTTGCGGGCGGTAAATCGGGTAGATTGGAGGGAAATACATCAGGAAATTCTTTTACAATGGGAATTTCCTCTAGAATTATTTCTTTAGACTCGGTGATTACTACGGAAGTAAGGAAAACTTCACAGCCTTGTGAAATGAGTTTGCAGGCATGAAGAGATGAAATAAAGATAGGATGCTTCCTATATTTGATGCCATGGAAAGAGAATTTTAGGAGATCAAGCTTGTGGAAAGAGATTCGCCTATGGCGACAATTAATGTCAACGTAGTGTTCCGACAGCCAATCTATACCTAGGATTGCATCGTAGCCTTCCATGTCTAGGCATACGAGATTTGCAGGAAGATTATGGCCTTCTATGGTTACCTTTCCTCATTAAATAAATCCGTTGTTACTGATTCATTCAAGGCATAGACGGACCACTTCTTTGTCTTATTAGCGCAGGTCAACGATGAAAGCCGCTGAACTTCAAACTCGAGTGGAGACCCAGGAGGGCTTGATGGGACTGGGGAAGACGGGTTGATTATAGATAGAGCTAGGGGCAGATCGAAGTAATGTCCATTGGGCATGGATGAACCTCGACTATTAGGGTAGTGATATTTGAGTTCAGTTCCCGAACCTAAAGGTGTAGTGATAGCTAGGTCCGAAGATAAAGGAACTGATGAAACAGGTAAGGTTTTAGCGAAAGCAGTGGATATAAAAGAATGTGAAGCTCCAGTATCGAACAAGATAAAAATTGGATGTGAATGAATTAAAATAGTACCTTCCACCATGTCTCCTTCTTTTGTGGGTTCATCATCCATGACAGCATTTAGGCGACCTTGCTGCCTACGTCCTCAATCATTCTTCGATGGTTTCTCCTTCATAAGCGGGAAATTGGGCATGCGGTGCTCCCAGCTACCACAACGAAGACAAGCGTCGAGACGCTTCCAGCATTCCTCGGTCGAGTGTCCGAACTTTTCACAAAAAGTGCAAGCCACCATGACTTGCTTTTCTTCTTCTCTAACTCTTTTATTTTTGCCATTGCCCTTGCCATTATGAGATCTCTTTTTGTTATCGCGGGATTTGTAGGTTCCCGTGATGTTGAACTTGTCTTCTTTCCTCCCTCTCTTGTCATACTTGTGGCTAGAATTTTCACCCTTCCCCTTGAATTTCTCCACGTTTTCAATGGTTCTTTTGCATAAATGGGCCGTATGCACCATCTCCGAATAGGTTCAGATATTTTGCAGGCCTAGTTGCTTGATGAAAATCGGCCTCAATCCATCCATGAATCTATTGGCCTTTAGTAGCTCCGTACTGACCTAGTGTGGAGCATATGGTGCAAGCCTTGAGAATTGCAATTCATATTCGGCCACGGATGACATTCCTTGCCTTAGGGAGGCATATTCCATCGCCTTCATCTCTCGGATATGCTCCGAGAAATACTTCTCATGGAATAGCTCAAGGAACTCCTCCCAGCTGATTTGTTGATTTTGAAAATGAGCCGATGTAGTTTTCCACCACGTACGAGCATCTTTATTGAGTTGAAAGGTTGCTAGCATGACCTTCTCCTGATCCGTGCATTGCATAACATTAAAAATACGATCCATCTCATCTATCCAGTTCTCTGCCTCGTCTGAATTAGACGATTCAGAAATCAAGGAGGGTTCATGCTTTAAAAATTACGGTGAAGATCACTTGCGCCAGCTCGCGCGCCTGCTTGTGCCACCGTTTGAAGGGCCTGAGTAAGACTCGCAACAGTTTGTGGCATGGCTTCCCAGTTTGCTCGGTTCGCAGCCATTGGGAAAGTAAGGAACCTGAGATAATAAATAATTTGTTATTTTCCTTAGAATTCATGGGGGTTTAATCTAAAGGTAAATTCTTATTATAAAACTATCTTATCTCGGGCTCTACCCAACCTCACATGGGTTTGGAAAAATAAATCCTTCCTAGTTCAAAGGTTGGGAAATCATTACAACCTTGGACTTAAATCCTAAGACTTGACATTTCTTAGGACTTAATAAGCCTAGGCTCTGATACCACCTTAACTTTCACGCCCTGAGATATAAGTATATAGCGGAAATAACTCGGGAATATGAACAATCGGCAAAGTAAGCCTCACGCTAGCAAGGCAATCAGAGCGCAACATACAACATCATAATCATTGTACACAAAATGCCATATGGCAACAACTTCAACTTTATTGATCAAATAAATCAAAGTTACAACTTGTATATTGACTCTCTTGACATATGACCCACTAGACTCAAGAAAATAGAAAATTACATAACATGATCAACTTCACCGCCTAATATAGTGAAGGTCTCCAATTACAATAATAGACTCAATTTGACTCTATCTAGGCTTCTCTCGATCTTTACTCACTCTCGGACTCGCCACTTGAGTAGTCTGATTCCGACCCGCTAGAGTTTCCTGAAAGATTGAAAAATAGGGAATGAGCACACTCGCCTAGTAGGTATCATTCGTGTCAACATGATGAGAAGTTTACATGATTAACATTTTAGCTCTATAAGGTAAGATCATGAAAATGCGATGAAACATGTGAATAAAACCATAGTAAGTAACAAGATGGGAATGTAAAGAATGATATAATTTGCAAGAATATATGATCATGAGAATATAAGTTGGCCTTTCAAGCATGTAATATCACGAGAATGTACTTTCATAACTTTAGATGGCTATGCACAAGAATGTCATGTAACGAGAATGTACTAGCAAGCATGTAAACTTCATAAGATTGCCTTGTGGATTTTATTTGTTTATAAAAAAAGTACTCCCAACGTAATGCGACGCAAGTAATCATTATACCCCATGGTTAATAGTATATTTCCGGCCATCTGTCAAGGGGGCTAGACTGGAGCCCTTGGACACCGTTCGTGCCCGCCCTTGCATCTTCAAGTTATAAATCAAGCTACTTCCATGAGAATAAGAATAAAGTTTGGCCAAGAAAGTAAAGTCCATTAATTCATTAAGGATGATAGTAAGCAAGGTAAGAAAGCACGTGAACATTGAGAATTGGGAGGTCAAGAACAAATTAATAGAACATTGTGCTACGGAAGTAATTCGGCAGCATAACAATATATTCATTAATTTTCATAGTTCATTAACGACTTAATGAATAAAGTTTAGGTTCCATACAGTTAGAGAACATAATGTAATCAACCCTTGGCTTAGACCTCGGGTTGGATAAAATTTTGACAGAACGTAGTTCGATGAGGACCGCTATCCTGAGGTAGCGGTCTAGTGCAGTCCGCTATCAGGTAGTGCGTTGACTCAAGAAAGAATTGGGTCAACTCAACAGAGAGATCTGCTGACTGAAACATGAACGCGATCATTGGCCAGCCGCTATCTGCAGGTAGCGGTCGCTTCCTGGCCACGATCAGGACAGAGCACAGAAATCATGAAGTGCTCTTCTAGACTTGGGTTTTTAGGGTACAACCAGCTCGGTGTCCTAGTGAGAATCCCAGACTCGCGGGGAATTACGGAGACCTTAAAACATAATAACCTAATTCGGCAGAAGGAATTTCCGACGGAGAGGCGCTCAAGTCCAAGAAAGTTTCCTATCATGTGCATGTGACTAATAGCAACGTACCGGAGTACGGGCTATGTACAAGTGATAATGAAAGACAAGAGATAAGAGTGAATCATATTGAAACGGCGATCAATGTATAGAAAGTTCAAAAGAAAATCTCTTAAGTACATAATTATAGGGTCTATTTGTGAAACTAGCATATAATGAAATTAATTTTTTAAAGCATGATATGTCAACAAAACACAACCCCATTAAACCTGATGTAACAGAGAATCATAATAGCACGAAATACTGTAGAACCTACTATATGTATAACAAGAAATCATAGGGTTGATCTGGTTACTATTTAGGGTAAACAGAACACAGATCGTGATTTGTCGAGAACCGCTATCTTGAGGTAGAGGTCTCTGCAGGACCGCTATCTGTCCGTCACCAGACAGAACAAAATCCCGGCTTACAGGGCCAATATTGTAATGTCCCGAACCTTTCGGATCCTTCGTCGTGGGTCCCGGATCTGGTTTCTCGGAGTGTCTGGCTCCGTTGTGTCCGAAATTTCGTTCCGGACATCTTCCGTGTCCGGATCGGCACGATCCGGAGTTGTTTCGGAGGCCCGGAGTGCGTCCGCGGCTTTTCCGTGCGTGTTTTCCGATTTCTGTGTACGGGTTTCGGTAGACCCTTCAGAACCTCGTTGCAGGTGACCGAACCGTTCACCTAGGCGAGGGTTGTACCGTTGCGATCGGTGCGTCGCGAGGATCGAGGAGGTGTATTTTTCTATTTTTTGGGATTTTTTTGATTTTCTAGATTTTCTATAAATACCCCCCCTATTTTCTTTCCTTTTCTTTTTCTTTTTCCCCTTTTCTTCTTTTCCTCTTTCTTTCCTCCTCCCGTGAGCCACGGCCGACCGTTGCAACCCCCCCTTGCCCGTTGGACTTCACGGCGCCCCTTCCCCTCCGGCGACGGGTGGTGGACCTCGGTGGCGGCGCGGTGACGACGGCGGTGGCGAGAGGATCGTGACGGTGCCCCCATTGGTGCATGGGAGAGGAGTTCGTGTTCGAGCAAGATTCGGCGATCGGCGGCGATCCGGTGGTTTTTGAGCTTCTTTAAGGTAGGGGGACGGATCCTTGCCCTCTTTACAGTATTCCCTGTGATTTCTAGGCCGTGGAGAAGCCGAGTGGGGCTAAATCCATGCCGGGAGGGTTATTTTCATGCTTGGGGTTTGAGCGCCGGATCCATTGATTCGTGGGGTTTTTGATTGATTTGGGGCTCTAGATGCATGCTAGGACGTCGGGGGGGTGATTCCCCGTTGTTTTCCCTTCACCAGAGGGGGTGAATGGGCGTGGTTTTACGATTTTCGGGCGTATTTCGCGAACCGGGCTCGGCCCGTTGTCGCGCTATATTCCAGTGGCGCGTTCTTAATGAACGCGCCGTGTCGTTCGGGCGCGTTCATCGGAAGGGATGACCGCTCTGGCGGTTCGGAACGCACCAGGGACGGGTAGCGCGATCGCATGATCGCGCTATCCAAGACTAGCGCGTTCATGCGTGAACGCGCTAGCCTTGGGCAGCGCGATCTGGCAGATCACGCTAGCCCATGCTAGCGCGTTCTCCAGAGTCACGCTAGGGGTGCCTAGCGTGACCTTCCCCCTTCCCCGAAACTGTGTTCCTTGGGTAGCTTAGCCTCCGGTTGGGTGACTTTTGGACCCGGTCATGGCGTGTGGCCCGAGGGTTGCCGTGGGCACCCAGGGAAAGCCACAGGGGCGCCCGGGGGTCCCCGGAGAATCAGCTACCTCGGTGGGGGTGCCGCTTGACTTGAAGGACGGTCAAACCTCATGCGTGTCCCCGGCATCCGTACCTACCGTTTGGTTACCAAGAGTCTGTGTTAGTGTTAATCGGTGGGTTCCGTGAGTCGAGTCCTTACTCCAGTGACCTGTCCACTAGTCGTAGCTTCCTGTGCACGCGTGTGCGGACCCACCTAGGAGTGGAGGAGAGCGAGACCCAATGTGACGCGATTTTTAGGTTGGTTTCCGTAGGGCCCCTTGCCTTTGCCACCAGAGTCCGGTGGGGGGGAAAACCAGCTAGAGGACCCGACCTAGAGCAGATGGTCTGTGTGTGCACACGTAGTTGGGGGCTTAGGACACGCGCTGATGAGCGTGACCCCAGCTAGTCCTTGTTGTGGTTCTTGTTGCGTGTCTGAGTCTCATGCCCAGGGCGTCGTAGCTGGACACTTGTAACGCGGTGTAAGACGTCAGGGGATGCATCCGGTCGTTCTTCTGGTGGGTAGTGCTCCTGTTCGCTGGCAGGCGTGGACTCGAGTTTTATTGGACCGAGGTTTGGTAGTACGGTACTATTAGAGTAGATGGCTTTTCCGTTTATTTACTTTAGCTTGTCGGTTCCACCATACTCTTGCTAGGTGGGGTTACCTTCTGCTTTCTCATTTTTCGCACGAGGTGGGGATTCGCGGGATCCCTACTGGGCCAATGAAATGAGGCTCACCCCTACTTTTCAGGTGAGGCGGGGTCTTCGAGAGGCGCGGCCGAGTTTCAGCGTGGTTCTTCTAGCCAAGGTTAGTCTCCAGTCTGCAAGAGCCGGGGGATGCCCCGTGTAGTTGTACTTTCCTTTCTGTTGACTGTACTCTTATTTGGACATGAGTCTCTGTGGACCTTGTAGCAGTTTATTTAGTTATATTATGCTATGCATTTTATTTTAGATTATTGTGCTATCTCTGTAGTTGCTTCAGCTTCTCTTGTACTCCCACACCATCCCTCTTTACCCTTTCGAGTCTTCAGGCCCGTGGGTTGGCGGGCCGAGATTCGAGACACGCTGGTTCCTTTTCGGTACTCGGATCCCGGGTCGTCACAGCTGGTATCAGAGCGTAGGTTGTGGAGGTACATCAGAATTTGAAATGAATTGCAGTGGTCCAGAAGGTCCATGAATGTCCTGTACAGTCGGCGACTGGCTTAGGGCCGCGCGTGTTTTATTGATTTGTGGTTGTTTTCTTGATGTCAGGTGCGTTATGGCACCACGGAGGAGGGCTCGTCCCCAGCAGGGAGAGTCTAGCAGTGGTCCGGAGGAGCAGAGCAGGGCTTCAGTTTCCGAGGGTGTAGCTGGAGATGCGAGAGCTCCGGGGATGGACGATTTCTTCCGAGGCATGTTTGAGTATGTGTTTCAGCGGCAGCAGGGCGGTGAGGCTGGTGAGGGCCAGGCTCGTGGTGGTCATGGTCGCGTGTTGAAGGAGTTTTTGCTGTTCCAGCCTCCTTCTTTCAGTGGGCAGCCAGATCCTGAGGTGGCCAGAGAGTGGATGGATGATGTTCAGCGGATTTTCAACGCGATGGAGTGTCCTGAGGAGGAGCAGGTGGCGTTGGCTACTCATCATCTTCAGGGAGCGGCCCGTACTTGGTGGACGTCAGAGTGGGGTTCAGTGCTCCAGTCTCGTCCTCTTCGGCAGATTGCGTGGCAGGAGTTCGTCACGGCCTTCGAGCGTGCCTTCTGTCCGTCCTTTGTCAGGTCGCAGAGGTTGCGTGAGTTTATGGAGCTGACCCAGGGTGACATGACGGTGATGCAGTACCGTGCCAGGTTTATCGAGTTGGGCCGTTATGCTCCTCACATCATGGCAGATGAGGAGGTGAAGACCGATCAGTTTGTGGGTGGCCTGAGGCTAGAGTTGAGGCATCATCTTCTTGCGTCGGGGTTGACCACTTTGGACGTGGCATGTAAGGCAGCAGCGGCGCTGGAGAGAGACTTGCAGAAGGTTTGAGGGTAGGGCAGTGCTAGTTAGGTGCAGGTAGATTTCAGCCAGCCGTCAGGGATGCAGCAGCAGAGCACCGTCCAGCTCTCAGTAGGTGGATCAGTGGCGACGCAGTCTACGGCTCCTGCGCCAGGGTCGTCCTTCAAGTCGAAGCTTAAGAAGCTGCTTAAGGAAGCTGGTTTTGGCAAGAGGTGTCAGGATCGCAAGGAGTCGAAGCAGGAGTCGTTGGGCAGTGTTCAGCAGCCGGTGGCTTTTCAGCGCCAGGGTTCGATGACTGGTTCGCGGGGCGGTTGTCCTAGGTGCGGTGGTTCTCATCCAGGCAGGCCGTGTTCAGCGCCCGTGATTTGCTTCAGGTGCGATCAGCCAGGACATATGGCACGTGACTGTCCGCAGAGACCGAGCCAGCCGCATGAGTTTCAGCAGCAGTAGCAGTTTCAGCCCCAACAGTTGTCATCACAGCCGCAGCAGTACCAGCAGCAGGGACAGTTTCCTCAGTTGTCACGGTCAGCTACCGTAGGGAGGCAGAGATCCCGAGGCAGAGTGACTCACATGACCAGGGTAGATGCTGAGGCGTCGCATTTGGTGGAAGGTACTCTCTCGATTTTGGGTCGTGCGGCTCGTGTTTTGTTTGATTCAGGTGCTTCTCATTCGTTCAGCTCGGAGGATTTTAATCAGGGCGTGGAGGACCCAGTGACCGAGGTGTCCTGTGACTTGGCGGTAGAGTTGCCTACCGGTGACTTCATGATCACTCCGTACTGCTTCGAGAAGGTACCTGTGTGGGTGGAAGGGTGGAGTTTGCCAGCTAGAATCTATGCGTTACCGCTTCAGGACTTCAATGTGATTTTGGGCATGGATTGGCTCGAGGCTCATCATGCCTTGGTGGATTGCGGCTCGAAGAAGGTCTACTTCCGACAGCTTCGTGGACCCACCTTCTATTTTCAAGGTATTCGGTCTTCCTCTTCCCGCTTGCTTATTTCGGCTATCCGTGCGCGTCGCTTGCTTGATGCGGGTTGTCCGGGCTTTCTCGCATCCGTGGTTTTGGTGGATCGGTAGTGTCCTGAGGTAGAGGATATTCCCATCGTGTGCGAGTTTCTCGATGTTTTTCCCGAGGAGCTACCAGGGTTGCCACCGCAGCGAGAGATTGATTTTGTGATTGAGGTGGTGCCGGGTACGGCGCCTATGTCGAAGGCCCCTTATCGGATGGCGCCTGCTGAGTTACGAGAGCTGAAGGCGCAGTTGCAGGAGTTGCTGGCCAAGGGGTATATTCGTCCTAGTTATTCCCCGTGGGGTGCGTCGGTGTTGTTTGTGAAGAAGAATGATGGTAGTTTGAGGCTGTGCATCGACTACCGTCAGTTGAACCAGGCGACTGTTAAGAATAAGTTTCCGTTGCCTCGGATTGATGACTTGTTCGATCAGCTTCAGTCGGCCCGGGTGTTTTCGAGGATCGATTTGAGATCAGGATACTATCAGCTAAGGATTCGAGAGTCGGATGTGGAGAAGACAGCATTTCGGTCGAGGTATGGGCATTATGAGTTCTTGGTGATGCCGTTCGGGCTCACCAATGCCCCCGCAGCGTTCATGGATTTGATGCATAGGGTGTTTCATCTGTACTTGGACCAGTTCGTGGTCCTGTTTGTGGATGACATCCTTGTGTATTCGTGGTCTGCTGAGGAGCATGTGTAGCATCTGAGAGCAGTGTTGCAGACCTTGCGCGATCACCAGCTGTATGCCAAGCTCAGCAAGTGTGAGTTCTGGCTTCGTGAGGTGCACTTTTTGGGGCACGTGATTTCTGGTGATGGTGTTTCCGTGGACCCAGCTAAGGTCGAGGCTGTGGTACAGTGGCCGAGGCCGAGTTCTATCACGGAGATTCGAAGTTTCTTGGGGCTCATAGGCTATTATCGGCGGTTCATTCAGGATTTTTCTCGTATTGTAGCCCTGATGACCAGGCTTACGCGGAAAGAGGTGCCGTTCGTCTGGACGGAGGAGTGTGAGCGGAGCTTCGTGGAGCTGAAGAGGTTGCTTACCACTGCTCTGGTTTTGGTGTTACCATCTGGCTCGGGTGGTTTCGTAGTATGTACGGATGCTTCCGGGGTAGGTCTCGGTGCTGTGTTAATGCAGCATGAGAGAGTCGTGGCGTATGCGTCGCGGCAGCTGAAGCCACATGAGGTGAACTACCTTGTTCATGATCTTGAGTTGGCGGCGGTGATTTTCGCTCTGAAGATCTGGAGGCATTATTTGTACGGCGAGAAGTTTGAGCTTTTCACTGACCATCAGAGTTTGAGGTATGTGTTCACGCAGAAGGACCTTAACCTCAGGCAGAGGAGGTGGATGGAGTATATGAAGGATTATGACTTCACTCTGTCTTATCAGCCTGGCAAGATGAATGTCGTGGCTGATGCTCTGAGTAGGAGGGTAACGGTCAGTCGGATGTTGTTGAGGAAATGGAAGCTTTGGGAGCAGGTTCCGGCCATGACTTTTAGGCTCAAGGTCCCGCAGGACCAGGGTTCGGCTGTCCTTGCGAGTCTGACAGTCACGCCCGCGGTGCGTCGACAGGTGACTGAGGCTCAGCGAGCGGACCCCGAGCTACCTCGTATTCTGTCGATGGCCGAGGTGGAGTTTGGTGAGGATGGAGCTGTGAGGTTCAGAGGTAGATTGTACGTGCCGGTCGAGGAGCAGGTACGGCGTACGGTATTGCGCGAGGCTCACGAGAGTCGGTATGCCGTACACCCCGGATCGGCCAAGATGTACCAGAACCTGAAGAGGCAGTTTTGGTGGCCTGGCATGAAGAGAGATGTGGCGGAATTTGTGGCCAGGTGTTTGACCTGTCAGCAGGTGAAGGCGGAGCACCAGCGACCAGGAGGCACACTTCAGCCCTTGGATGTTCCTGCTTGGAAGTGGTACCATGTGACCACTGATTTTGTGGTTGGATTACCGAGGACGTCCAGCGGGGAGGATAGTATCTGGTTGCTAGTGGATAGACTGATGAAGACTGCGCGGTTGCTGCCGGTCAAGGTCAGTTGGAGCGTACAGCATTTGGCTCGTCTGTATGTGGAGCGGATTGTTCCGTTGCATGGAGTTCCCATCTCCATTGTGTCGGATCGTGACCCCCGTTTCACTTCTGGATTCTGGAGGAGCTTCCAGAAGGCTCTAGGCACTGAGTTGGCTTTCAACTCGGCCTATCATCCTCAGTCGGATGGTCAGTCTGAGCGGACCATCCAAACTCTAGAGGATATGTTGCGAGCGTGTTGCTTAGAGTGGCAGGGGAGTTAGACCCACCATTTGTCATTGGTGAAGTTTGCCTATAACAACAGCTACCATTCGAGTACCGGTATGGCTCCCTATGAGGCGTTGTATGGGCGACCTTATCGGACTCCGCTTGATTGGTTCGAGGTGGGCGAACGTGTCCTAACCGGACCAGATTTGGTACAGCAGTGTGTTGAGGTGGTGCATCTCATTCGGCAGAAGATGTTGGCAGCTCAGAGTTGGCAGAAGAGTTATGCCGATCGGAGGAGACGACCTCTCAGCTTTGTCGTGGGAGACCGAGTTTTCTTGAGAGTTTCTCCCATGAAGAGCGTGATGTGTTTAGGTAGGCGTGGGAAGCTGAGTCCCCGCTACATTGGTCCCTTTCCCATCGTCGCGCGTGTTGGGGAAGTCGCATATCGGTTGCAGCTACCTCCGGAGCTTTCTACCGTGCATGATGTGTTTCACGTGTCGATGCTTCGGAAGTATATGCCCGATGATTCCCATGTTCTTGAGGATGCCGTTTGGCCTGAGGTGACCCCAGATCTGTCCCTTCCGGAGTTTCCTATTCGCATTGAGGATCGGCGAGAGCAGCGCCTGCGAAACAAGGTTATTCCTCTGGTTAAGGTTGTCTGGCATCGTCACTCTGGCGGCGAGGCGTCTTGGGAGCGTGAGGATGAGATGCGAGAGCTGTATCCTTATTTGTTTGTGTGAGTCTTTCCCCTGTTCTTGTGCTTTGTTCTTGAATTTCGGGGACGAAATTCTTTTAAGGGGGGAGGGCTGTAATATCCCGGACCTTTCGGATCCTTCGTCGTGGGTCCCGGATCTGGTTTCTCGGAGTGTCTGGCTCCGTTGTGTCCGAAATTTCATTCCGGACATCTTTTGTGTCCGGATCGGCGCGATCCGAAGTTGTTTCGGAGGCCCGGAGTGCGTCCACGGCTTTTCCGTGCGTGTTTTCCGATTTCCGTGTACGGGTTTCGGCAGACCCTTCAGAACCTCGTTGCGGGTGAACCGGACTGTTCACCTAGGCGAGGGTTGTACCGTTGTGATCGGTGCGTCGCGAGGATCGAGGAGGTGTATTTTTCTATTTTTTGGGATTTTTTTGATTTTCTGGATTTTCTATAAATACCCCCCTATTTTCTTTCCTTTTCTTTTTCTTTTTCCCCTTTTCTTCTTTTCCTCTTTCTTTCCTACTCCCGTGAGCCACGGCCGACCGTTGCAACCCCCCTTGCCCGTTGGACTTCGCGGCGCCCCTTCCCCTCCGGCGACGGGTGGTGGACCTCGATGGCGACGCGGTGACGACGGCGGTGGCGAGAGGATCGTGACGGTGCCCCCATTGGTGCGTGGGAGAGGAGTTCGTGTTCGAGCAAGATTCGGCGATCGGCGGCGATCCGGTGGTTTTTGAGCTTCTTTAAGGTAGGGGGACGGATCCTTGCCCTCTTTACAGTATTCCCCATGATTTCTAGACCGTGGAGAGGCCGAGTGGGGCTAAATCCATGCCGGGAGGGTCATTTTCATGCTTGGGGTTTGAGCGCCGGATCCATTGATTCGTTGGGGTTTTTGATTGATTTGGGGCTCTAGATGCATGCTAGGACGTCGGGGGGGTGATTCCCCGTTGTTTTCCCTTCACCAGAGGGGGTGAATGGGCGTGGTTTTACGATTTCCGGGCGTATTTCGCGAACTGGGCTTGGCCCGTTGTCGCGCTATATTCCAGTGGCGCGTTCTTAATGAGCGCGCCGTGTCGTCCGGGCGCGTTCATCGGAAGGGATGACCGCTCTGGCGGTTCGAAACGCGCCAGGGACAGGTAGCGCGATCGCATGATCGCACTATCCAAGACTAGCGCGTTCAGGCGTGAACGCGCTAGCCTTAGGCAGCGCGATCTGGCAGATCGCGCTAGCCCATGCTAGCGCGTTCTCCAGATTCGCGCTAGGGGTGCCTAGCGCGACCTTCCCCCTTCCCCGAAACCGTGTTCCTTGGGTAGCTTAGCCTCCGGTTGGGTGAGTTTTGGACCCGGTCATGGCGTGTGGCCCGA
The DNA here is from genome assembly GCA_022559845.1 of Amorphophallus konjac. Lineage (NCBI taxonomy): Eukaryota > Viridiplantae > Streptophyta > Magnoliopsida > Alismatales > Araceae > Amorphophallus > Amorphophallus konjac. Next base: position 305,805,859 of record CM040121.1, read on the forward strand.
GGTTTGCCGTGGGCACCCAGGGAAAGCCACAGGGGCGCCCGGGGGTCCCCGGAGAATCAGCTACCTCGGTGGGGGTGCCGCTTGACTTGAAGGATGGTCAAACCTCATGCGTGTCCCCGGCATCCGTACCTACCGTTTGGTTACCAAGAGTCTGTTTTAGTGTGTTAATCGGTGGGTTCCGTGAGTCGAGTCCTTACTCCAGTGACCTGTCCACTAGTCGTAGCTTCCTGCGCACGCGTGTGCGGACCCACCTGGGAGTGGTGGAGAGCGAGACCCAGTGTGACGTGGTTTTTAGGCTGGTTTCCGTAGGGCCCCTTGCCTTTGCCACCAGAGTCCGGTGGGGGGGAAAACCAGCTAGAGGACCCGACCTAGAGCAAATGGTCTGTGTCTGCACACGTAGTTGGGGGCTTAGGACACTCGCTGACGAGCGTGACCCCAGCTAGTCGTTGTTGTGGTTCTTGTTGCGTGTCTGAGTCTCACGCCCGGGGCGTCGTAGCTGGACACTTGTGACGCAGTGTAAGACGTCAGGGGACGCATCCGGTCGTTCTTCTGGTGGGTAGTGCTCCTGTTCGCTGGCAGGCGTGGACTCGAGTTTTATTGGACCGAGGTTTGGAAGTACGGTACTGTTAGAGTAGATGGCTTTTCCGTTTATTTACTTTAGCTTGTCGGTTCCACCGTACTCTTGCTAGGTAGGGTTGCCTTCTGCTTTCTCATTTTTCACGCGAGGTGGGGATTCGCGGGATCCCTACTGGGCCAATGAAATGAGGCTCACCCCTACTTTTCAGGTGAGGCGGGGTCTTCGAGAGGCGCGGCCGAGTTTCAGCGTGGTTCTTCTAGCCAAGGTTAGTCGCCAGTCTGCCAGAGCCGGGGGATGCCCCGTGTAGTTGTACTTTCCTTTCTATTGACTGTACTCTTATTTGGACATGAGTCTCTGTGGACCTTGTAGCAGTTTATTTAGTTATATTATGCTGTTCATTTTATTTTAGATTATTGTGTTATCATTGTAGTTGCTTCAGCTTCTCTTGTACTCCCACACCATCCCTCTTTACCCTTTCGAGTCTTCGGGCTCGTGGGTTCGCGGGCCGAGATTCGAGACGCGCCGGTTCCTTTCCGGTACTCGGATCCCGGGTCGTCACAAATATCTATGGCAAATAGAGATGCAAACTATGTAAAACTGGAAGATAACGCATGATAGCTTGAGACTAATGCCTGAGAAAGCAAAAATTTGACCCAAGTTACTATCTTTTTCATTAATGTTTTAAGGAATGCGTCAACTATAGACCTAGTTGCGCAATTAGGGTAAAACATGAAATACGATGAGCATGGTGCATGAAACGAAGAGGAACCAGAGGACTTTTCTTCCTAACATGCTGTTTGAGCCAATCACGAGACAACCTACCTCTGGGATAGTCCTTAAACTTTGAATTTCACATCGGAAGAAGGCTCCCGTTCCTGCGCGTCCTGCGTAGAAACGGCAACTTCCGATCATCCTAGCTCTTTGGATGCTTGATCTCCTAACATGAAAATCGGAAGAGAGTTAGACAATGCTAAGGGGAACAAAATGTTCTAAAGGATTAACTGACGAAGATGACATTTTACCTCTGCCACGCGTGATCCAAAATTAGGTTTTGCGCAAGTCGAAACTGGGTCCTATTTATAGAGATTGGCCTACGGTTAGGGCTTTAGGTTGAATTAGGACTCCTTATTAGAGATAGAGTCGATCCCTAAGAGTCCTAGACAGGTCTCCTTGCCAGATCACATCGAACAATGGTGATTGGGTGGATGAAAATCCAATCTTTTCTGTGTTTATCACTTTCCATTTTCGAAAGAAGGTCACGATCGGATTGGACTGCCTTCTCCAGGTAGCGGTCGCACGATAGACCGCGACTTGCCCGGCTTTCTGTATTTTTACTTTTACCATAATTCAAACTCTAATTTCCCCTATTTATCTTATTTTAATTAGGGAAATGTAACCTATTACGTTTCTAGGGTTGGTCTTGGGCCAAAAGGCTAAATTTTTAGGTTTTAAGGTACATTTAAAATGGGCTTAACCATTTAGTTATTAATTGGGCATATTTATCAAAGGCTTTTAACCTATTAATCAATTAATTAGCCCATTAAGCCCTTAAGCCTTATTAAATGCTTAAATAAATCCCTTTAAATTTTCAATAATTCTAGAAAATTTTAGGAAAATTTCCAAGTGTGCTACAGATAGTCCCCGGGTCATTGCTTTAGGAGGGACTCAACTGCACACGTAATGTTATCCCAAGCAGGATCATACTCTGGGAAGTGCTGGGTCTAGACGTAGCACTGCTGGTGTTGAATTGATTATGCAAGGACACAGGTTCTGCCTGAGTCAACCCTCCTTTAGAACACTACTGTGCCGGCATGGGTTTGCTTGGACGATGGCATGCTGGAATTGTAGATATGCCACTATATTGGGATGCAATTTTATGCTTTGACCGAAGCACATGAAGAGATTGGAATACGACCGCACCTGTAAGAGGAATGGCCGGGATGTAACTGACCCAGAGCAAAACTGGTGGCTGGGATAGCTTACGTGACTGGGTCATAACTGACTCAGGGCAAAGCCAAAGATAGGTTAGGTATTAAGATGGCTAGGATAAAGTAAACATTGGGAGGAATTATGGCCCAAAACATGACTGGATGCTGGGTTGACTTGAACAATTGAATGAGTTGAGATGACGGCGTAAACAAAGACACTGAGGTAAGGTATCTCCACTGAGTAGACCAGGTTGACTGGATAGATTGAAGACAATTAGGTCAACTAGAATAGTGGAGTGGGTTGAGGACAGTTGGATCAACTGGGGACAGCTGGATGAACTGAAGATAATTGAAGGGGACTGAAGAGGCGTAATCTTACGCTGGACCTGAGTTCGGGGATGATCATCGAATAGTGAACTGCAAGAAAGGGAAACAGATCAGGGGGCCCAGGGATGGTTCCCTGGGGGAAACCCTCCGATGCCTAAGTCAGTAGAGCAATGGTGGAAGCTATGAAGGGAGGAGGAAAAGAGAGGCGCAAGATCCCTCTACACCAAGATGGTGAAGTGGTTCCTGCTCAGGGAATTTTAGGGGTGTCTTGGGCCTTACCTTCCGCGGGAGGGAGTCCCAGGTTTAAATAGTGTGCTAGCCTTATGAGTCTCGTAAGCTGAGGAGTTTTCGGCGGGAGTTATGTCCTCATCATGGGCTCTTTATGTCCTCAAAAACTCCTGCTCATAAAGGACTCTCAACGGCAGCGTGGATAAACAATCGTCGGTTAAACCCAAGCATGAAGGGTGCCAGCCCTGTCCGCGCAATAGGCATAGCTCGGATGAAGATAGGTCGGAGTGGGCGCTGAGCGCTTGCCTTTATCCCGGTGAGGGGATAGCTCGAGCATGGGTCTTCCTCCGTTCTGACCGACGTTCGGGCCTCCCGAGCCTAAGGGCCGCCGAGGAAGGGATTGATCCCAAGTAATCTTATTGGGCTTTTTATCCTAAGTGGGCCCTACAGGGCTATCACTTGGATGAGATGGGCCTTGTTTGGTCCTGACGGACCTAGTTTGGCCCCTCTTAGATGGGCTACAGAAATCCCCCTCTCCACTTGTCCCCCTCCTACTCTCGAGCTTTAGTAAGCTCGAAAGAGTAGCTGTTTAGGGTTTTGGACCAGCGTGGCTCAGGTGGGTGAAGATCTGGCGGTGTTAGTAAGCCACGTGTCGTGGTCACCTGGGCTCGTAATAATGATGATCCTGACGGATTTGAACTGAAGAGGCCCCCTTTTCTCGGAGGTTGGAACGACGCGCCGCCTTCCGCGTGGGAATATAGGCGTTGCACGCTTATCGTCGCTCCAGACTCCCTCCATTTTTAGGGTTTGGCTTTCCTTCGCGCTTGCTTTTGGGGCTCTTTGATGCATCGTGAGGACACGACGGAAGAGCAGAGGCTTGTAGCGGCGTTCGTGGAGTTGGCGGAGATAACTGCAGAGGCAGTCCAATAGCTTCTCCTTCCTCCAGAGTCTTCGGGGTCCAGGGAGCGTCCTTCTTCAAGTTCCTCTCCGGATTCCATGGCGGATCAGTGTCCGGATGTCGAAGAGTGGGAGGGCGAGCCTGCGGTGAGGGTGGCGGCTCCAAACTGTAGCGAACTGGGGGAGGCAGAGGTGAAACGGCTGGAGAACCATTTTTGACTGCCCCATAAGTTTTTCTTCACCGCGGCTGCCCCGCACGAGTCGAGCTTGGATTCTTGTATGGGCCACATATGCACCTTTCTATTGTCGTGGAAGGGTGGGTTCCGCCTTCCCTTTAAGCCCTTTGTTCTCAAACTTCTCAATTTCTTTCGGTTGGCGCCCGTACAGTTTGTAGCCAACTCTTATCTTCTTCTTTCCGCCTTTCGCATCCTCTGTCATCAATGCGGAGTTCCTCCTTCCTTGGACCTCTTTCACTATTTTTTTGAGTTGAAGGCGCATCCCTCGGCCGGGAAGGGCTTCTATTTCATCCAGGCGAGACAGAATAGGAGCTGTATTTCCTTGGTCGCAAAGGACTCTTCGCACAAGGGGTGGAAAACTCAGTTCTTCTGGGTGGGGATCCTCTCGATGGAGGAGACTTGGAGATGTCCCGTAATCCCCAATTTTCATCTGAACATTCCTTCGAGGCAGGATGAGTTTTCTCCGGACGTGGAGGAGTACGCGATCACTTTGCTGAAGCGTCGCCAGTCCACGGAGGAGCTGGTGACTCCGGAGAACATCGAGCGATGTCTTCTTGCGCGGTTGCAGTCGTCAGGTTCGGTCGCCACGAATCAGTTTCTTCTTCGGATGTTGAGACCATCTCCCTTTCCTGATCATATCTTTCTTTTGTGAAGACACCAGGCAGCCGGCCTTGGAGGAGGCCGCAGAGGTGATCGATCTCGACGATGACTCGGCTACCGATGAGTCGGCTGCTCCCATGGGTCGCTCCCGAGCCAAAGATAAGGGCAAGGGGGCGGCCCAGGGTGAATCTTCCGGGCCGCGGGGCTCCAAGTGCAAGGATCCTGTGGAGGGCATGATCCGGGCCGCCGTGAAGGCCAGGAAGCGGGCCAAGAAGGCCAGGGTCGTTCTCGCAGTCGAAGGCGACCTTGCCGCAGCTCACCCCTCCACCGAGCACGATGGGGCCGACCCTACTGGGCGAGCTCTCCCACCCGCTGAGCAAGAGGGGGCCGAGGAGGTTGGGGCTGCCCCTGCGGTTGGTGACGATGCTGGCTCAGCTCGCCCTTCGGCTGGAGCCAAGGGGGACGAGGCTGCTTCTGCAATTGGCAGCGGTGCTTGCCCGGCTCTCCCCTCGGTAGGAGCCGAGGGGGCCGTAGACCAGGCAGGTGACGCTGGGACCACGGTCGAGATTGGGGCGTTGACTGAGGCGGGCGACGGTCCAGGTGGTGGTGCAGGTGTCGAACCGGTCTAGGCTAGGGGGTCGCAAGAAAAGGTGACGTAGCCCCGACCGACCGAGGCACGAGGGGCGAACGAAGCCGCGGCTCGATCCGGGCCGTCCGGCGGGACGCCGACCGAAGAGGGGGTCTCTATTCCGGTGGCCTTGGAGAGGCTCGGCATGTAGGGCCCTTTGTATCAAATATGTCATGGTATAGCCACGAAGGTGAAGGGGGGAGATAGGCAGCACTCCCCGTCCGTGGCCCTCGAGACGGTTATGGAGGGCGGTTTGGTCCTGGCCCAGATGGGGGCCACTCTAGCAGAAGCTTATGCTCGGTCGGAGTCAGAGCGGGCGAACCTGGCCTGGACCCTTGGTGGGTCTGACAGGAAGATGGCTCGGCTCACCAAGGAGCGTGATGGGCTCCGACGCGAGCTTTCCTCCATTAGGGAGCTGGCGCGGGCGAGCCAGGTGGAGGCTCGGGCATTGACCGAGCAATTAGCTAGGGCCCGCAAATCGCTCGAGAGGAAGAGCAGGCTTCTTGAAGAGGAGCGCGTTGCTCGCACCGAGATAGATGGTCAGTGGGAGGCTGAGCGTGCCGAGCTGGTGGACCGAGCGGAGGAATCCGAGCGCCTTCGGCGGGAGGCCGAGGCTGATCAGGCTGAGGCGGAGAAGCAGGCGGTAGAGGCCGAGAAGCAGATGACTGAGGTCGGATGGAGGTTAGCCGAGGCAGAGTAGGAGAAGGCCGAGCTCGCTGGTAGGGTGGGTTCTTCCGGGGCGGAGGCGCTCGAGCAGTACAAATGCTCGGAGGCCTACCGGGTCGACCTTAAGGAGGCTGCCCTCCCCTACTATGAGTTAGCACTTCACCAAGGCATCCGCAAGGGGTTCAAGCAAGGCTATGACCGAGCCGTCTCTTATGCCGAGGAGCAGGCATCCGAGACACTTGATTTCCCGTCCGGGTAATGCTATGACTCGGACTTGTCATCCTCCGGTTCCTCTGCGTCGAAAGAAGAAGATCAGGGGGGCTCTTTGTCTGAAGGGTCGCCAACTCCGGATGCCTCGGGAGGGCGAGCAACTGAGGCAGTTCCCACGCCGGTGGGGTCAGTGCCAGGGTCGGCCGTCGCCGAGGGTGCCGGGGGCAGACCGTCTATGTAATGCCCCGAGTTTTTTGGATCCCTCTTTGTGGGTCCCGGATCTAGTTTTTCGGAGTGTCTGACTCCGTTGTGTCCGAAATTTTGTTTCGGACATCTTTCGTGTTCGGATCGGCATGATCCGGAGTTATTTTGAAGGCCCGGAAGAGCTCCGCGGTTTTTTCGCGTGTGTTTTCCGATTCCCGGTTTGTGTTTCGGTAATTCCTTCGGAACCTCGTTGCGGGTGAACCGGGCCGTTCACCTAGGCGAGTGTGGTACCGTTGCGATCGGTGCGTTCCGAGGATCGTGATGGTGTGATTTTCTATTTTTCGGAATTTTTCCAAAAGTCCGGATTTTCCTATATATAACCCTTTTCTCTCTCTCCCCTCTCATTTCTCTCTTCTCTCCCGCTCTCTTCTCACGCTCTCTCCTCTCACTCTCTCCTCTCCGGCGGCCGATGGGGTGGAGCGTGGGCGAGGTGGGGACGGCGCGGGCGAGGTACGGGCGAGGATGGATGAGGATCGAGGCGGTGGAGGCGCGGTGAAGCTCGGCCGTGGGTTCGTGGAATGGCGAGACTTCAACGGTGTTTTCTTCGTGGATCGGCGTCCACGGTGCGTGAAATCTTCGGTAGAGGTAGGGAAATGGACCCCCAGCTCGTGCGCTTCATTTCCCGTGAGTTTTGTAGGCCGTGGTGAGCCGAGCGGGTCGTTTGGGGCGTTTTGGGGAAAACCATGTTTTGGGGAGTGATCGCCCGATCTGGCGTTTCCTTGCGTTTTAGGCCGATCCGAGGCCATAGATGCGTGCTAGGGGCTACTGGGGAGCTTCCCCCATGTTTTCCCCCTCATCCGTGGATGTTTGGGGGCGTGGCATGGATTTTTGGGGTTTTCCCGCCGTTCTTGACTTTCTGAAATGGTCGTGGTCTACCAGTAACCGGGTTCATTGGTCGCGGTCCTGGGTGAACAGCGTTTGCCCAAGAGCGTCGGCAAGCGTCGCGGACGTGCGATAGACCGTTTTCATCTAGTCGCGGTCGTGACCCGACCGTGACTGTGGGGTCGCGGTCCTAGGGCGACCGCTACCATCGGGCTGCGTCTGGCAAGTCACGGTCGTGACCCGACCGTGACTGCTTAGTCGCGGTCCCCGGTCGACTGCTTCTAGGTGGTCGCGGTCCTCAGGAGACCGCGACTACGTGGTGGTTCCCGTCTGCGTGGTTTTGACCCCCGGTCGACCCGGTTGTGACCCAGTGGTTGACTTTAGGTCTCGTGAGTATCCCGGGCACCCCGTGGGTCCCGTGTCCGCGTTCCTGGGGTGTTGGGAGGCGCCGTGTTACCTCGATTAGCATGCCCATAGGTGTGGTGGGTCAGGGTGACCTCACGTGTTCCGGGTTTTCATGTTACGCTCTATCGAGTCACCGTGTATCGGTGTGTGTGTGGTGGGGTCTCCCCCGCATGTCGTGGGTTTCTTTGGAAGGCGATTCCCATGTGGGCCATGTGTTTGGCCTTGGACTGCAAGTCCAGTTATCCGGCCTGGGGCTGGAGGTTTCCCGCTTGCTCTGGGATGGGAAATCGACATGGTGGCTTGTATGCTACCTTGGGAATCGTGCTTCTATGTTTTCCATGTGGCCCGTGTATGTGGCTTTAGTCCTTTGCATTCCCTTTCCGAGGGAGTGGTCTTGGCGGTTCGTGAGTTATCTCGGTACTCGTGTTACCGTGATTTTAGACCTAGAGATTGGACTAGATTGACGGCCTTGTGCTGTTGCGTGCGACGGTCTTGACCCCGAGTGTTCTGACTCAAGGACCGTTGGCTGTAGTGCGTCTAGAGGACTACCCAGAGTCCAGTGGCTTTGCGCCACTTGAGTTTTCTCGACTCTCGCGTAGGGTGCGTGCATGGCCGTGGACTGCGAGTCCTGTTTCTTCTCCGACTGTGGTCACCGTGCGACGGGGCAGGTACGTGGGGTGGTCCTCGTACATCGTCGGATGCGGACGTTGTTTTCCGTTGACTTGAGAGTCTACTCCTTCAGTGACCCTCCACTAGTCGTAACCCACCAGTACAGGGTGCTGGTCTCACCTGGGAGTGGTGTACGGGCACTCACCCTCTGAGACAGTTTGTCGACCGGTTACCGTCGGGCCCCGCGTCTAGCAGCCAGAGTCCGACTGAGGGGAAAACCGGTCAGAGGACCAGACTAGGGACGCACGGTCTGTGTGTGCACACGTGGTTGGGGGCAGTGGACACACGTCGACGGGCGTGACCCCAGCTAGTCACTTGTTTGTGGTTACTTGTACGGTGTTCGTGCCTTTGGTAGGCACTACCACGTCAGGCAGTTCACCTGCGGTGCGGTGTAAGACGTCAGGGGACGCTACCGACTGTGCTTCTAGTGGGAGGTACTCCTGTCGAGTCGAGAGTGACAGACTGTCAGTTTCCGTGACTTCGACCTTCGGGTTCTCGATCATGTTGACCGTCGAGTTTCGGTTGTTTCACCGTGGCGCGTGTGTCGGTTCTCGCGCCGTAAGACTAGTGCTAGTGGCTTTACCGAGGTTGCGCCTTGTTGTGCGGTACCCGCGATCTGATGGTCGGGGTTGCACCTTGGACAGCGTGTCCAGGTCAACTGTGTCCGGGGGACAGGCCTCTACGGCGTGGTTGCCGTGTGTTTTTACTTCGGTAAGCGGTACTAGTGTAGTTCAATAGCCTCGACCGCGAGGTCAGGGTGTGTTTCTGGTACAGTAGGAGTAGTTGTAGTGCCGAGTTTCGACAGGCCACCGGGTTTACTGTTCCTGCTATTGCGGTTGCTCTCGCAGCCTTCTTTTCCGATACCGTCATTGTTTCCGGTTGGGGTTCCTCGGGATCCTGCTGAGTCTCTGTTTTGGAGACTCATTCCCTGCTTTTCAGGTGTGGCGGTTCTTCCTCGAGGTTCGAGGGCGCGGAGCGGAGGTTCGTAGTTGCCAGCTTGCCGGGCCGAGTGTTCACTTGACATGTGGTACATTTTACTACTTTAGACTGTACGTTCTGTTGGACTGGACTCTGTTGTAGCTGTAGTTGTTCTTTCTTTCAGCTTGTTGTTGTTGGTTGTCCTACTTTATTTCCTATTTCTTTGTGCCTCCACACTCCTTTTAGCCCTTCCGAGCCCTCCCGGCTCGTGGGCGGCGGTTCGAGTCTCGGATTATCGGGCCTTCTCGGTAATCGGATTCTCGGGTCGTTACAGTCTGAGCCTTCCACTTCCGAGCTTCAGGGGGGGCTAGAGGCCTAATGTATCTACTTTGCTTTCTCTTTTTGCATGTCTCTTCATTTTCCGATGGAAAACTTTCCTTGTTGTGTAGGGAAAAAAGTAAGGCAGTAGCATTATGATGAAGACTTAACTGTTTCGTATCGCCATTGTCGTATTTTGTTCAGCGTATCTATAGTGGTTGGAAAGTGCCGATACTTTCTGCGTGGATCTCGCCTGATGGTTGGGTGAGCGTCTGACAGGGTGTCTTTCCATTTTCTCATGCTTTGAATGCTTGGCCGCTTTGTGTGTCCCGCTGGGGCGGAAATAAGAAGTTTGAGGTGACCGTTCATAGGGAGAGGTCCCTTTGGCATGTTTTCGAGGGGAGAATCATTTAAGGTAAATAGCCTCCCTTCACCTATAAAAGGTCTGAAGGGCGTCCCTTCCTCTCCCCTGCTTAGGGTTTTTCCCGACAGTCTTTCCTCATTTTTTCTTCACGTAGCGTTGTGCTATTATATTTGAAGCATGGAAGATGCTCCAGAAGATGAAGCTGCTGATGATGGAGGGCAGGGAGTCGACGGCCGGCGGACAGGTTTAAAGAAGGTTCGATGTGCGGAGGCACGTCATCTTCTTTTTATCAGTTCTGATGGCGCTTGCGAGGGGGGCGAGATGGTGGATAGATGGGGGCATCAGGCATCCCTGTCGTCCGTCCCTTCTTACTCGCTCCATGGAGGGGAGGAGGAAGCCAATTAAGCTCCCTCCTTTCCGGGCTTTCCCCTACCTCCTCATCTAGCTTTGCTGGTTTCTTTTTCCCTCTTCTGCTCTTCTCATCATTTCTTTCACTCTTTGGAGGGTGCCTGCACTCTCTTCCTTCCAAAGAGTTGGCAGATTGGCGGGGAGGATACCTTCATATGCGTTCCCTCTTCCCCTTCCTCCATCTCTGTCAACTTGGAAGGTAGCCTTCTCCTTCCTAATCCCTCTATCACCTTTGTTCCGAGCTACCCGAGCCAACGGGGTCGACTATCCTTTATCCGAGCCAGTTTCTGAACAAGGCAGAGTCAGTGGCTGGACGTAGGAAGGTTAACCGAGTCAGCCGAGCAATGGGCTCATATGGCGGCGCCAGATGGATTTTTTACTTTTTTGACATGTATTTTCTTGGCTTCGGCCGTTGTGATGTACAAACAAGTTGTTTGAATAAAAGAGGAAAGGAAACTTTTATTTGTTTTCATATTGCTTACACAATGCTCAGCGTTCAGAAATGGAACTTGCGTAGTGTAGTTGCGTTCCACGTCCGAGGGATGGGTTCTCCTTCCATCGTAGATAGCCGGTATGCTCCTTTACCAAGCGTCTCGATCACTCGGTAGGGGCCTTCCTAATTAGGGGATAACTTGCCCGCCGCCTCAAGTGGTCGAGAGGCTTCGGCTTTCCTGAGGATGAAGTCTCCCGGTTGAAAGTGTCTATCTCAAACTTTGGCATTGTAGTATCGAGTGAGGCGGCGTTGATATTCCGTTGCTCGGATGTTGATAATCTCTCGGAGCTCATATGCTAGGTCAAGGTTTTCAAGTAATTTCTAGTCGTTTGCCTCGTGCGAGAAATAGATGACTCGGAGGGAGGGATTGGCAATCTCCAATGGGATAACGGCCTCGGCGCCGTACACCAACTGAAAGGGACTTTCACCGGTTGCCGTTCTGGGAGTCGTTCTGTTTGACCAAAGTACGTTCGGCAATTCCTCAAGACAGCTGCCCTTGGCTTTACTGAGCCTAATCTTGATGCCCTTTAAGATAGTCTTGTTGGCATTTTCGACCAGCCCGTTAGCCTGAGGGTAGGCGACCGAGGTGAAGTGATTGCGAATGTTTAGGTCGGCGCATCTGTCTCAAAAATAACGAGAATCAAATTGCCGACCATTATCGCTCACTATCACTCGGGGGATGCCGTAGCAACAGATGATCGATTTCTAGACGAAACTCCAGACGACTGTCTCGGTGATTCTCGATGTGGCTTCGGCCTCGTCCATTTGGTGAAGTAGTCAATGGCGACGATGATGAACTTCTTCTGGGCTTGAGCCATGGGGAACGGCCCGAGGATGTCAATTCCCCAGCGAGCGAAAGGGTATGGCTAGGCTAGGGTAACGAGCTCCGTTGTCGGCTGATGGACCAAGTGGTCAAATCATTGGCATCGGTCGCAATGTTGTACGTAGGTCGAGCAGTCGCGCTGCAGAGTGGGCCACCAATAACCTTGCCGTAGCAAGATCCTGGCGAGTGACCTTCCTCCCAAATGCGCTCCGCACAGGCCTTCGTGAACTTCTTGAATCGCTCGGTTGGCTTCGTCAGTACTGAGGCATTTCAAGAGAGGACCGGAGAAGGATCTTCGGTAGAGAGTGCTGTCCAGAATGACGAACCGCCAAGCTTGGTACTTCAATCTTCGGGCTTCCCGGGGGTCGGGAGGCTCTTGAGAGTCTTGGAGCCACAACAAGTAGGGGGTGCGCCAGTCACTTGGGGAGGCCTGGTCAATAGCTAGGAGCTCCGAATCGATGCTCGGTAATAGATAGCAGTCCTTTGGTGTGGCCTTGTTCAAGTCAGTGAAGTCCACGCACATTCGCCACTTTCCCGAAGCTTTTGGCACCAGGACGACGTTGGCCAGCCATGTCGGGTACAGGACCGGTCTAAAAAGACCAGTCTTTTGTCCCTTGGTGACCTGCTCCTTGATGATCGCCTGCTTCTCTAGCACGTACTTCCTTCTGCGTTGTTGTACGGGCTTCACGGTCGGGTCGAGGTTGAGCTTATGCATTACCGTCTCTTCCGGTATTCCAGGGAGTTGATCATCAGACCATGCAAAGACTCGGGTATACACGGAAAGAAACTCTTTGTATTACTGCTGAACCTCAGACGGTAGGTCGGCTCCAATCTTTACTCCTAGGGTCGGGTCGTCGTTTAGGAAAACCGTTAGTAGCTCGCCTCCAGGCTCGGATGTTGCGGGTTTTTCCTTGACTTCCCAGGGACCCTTGTTCTTCCCGTCCGGCCTTGTGGCTTCTACCGAGATATTATAGCACCTTCTGGCCGTCGCCTGGTTACCTCGGACTTCCCCCATCCCATTTTTGGTGGGGAACTTCATCTTTTGGTGATAGGTAGAGGGCACTGCTTTCGTTCGGATAAGGATTCCTCGACCGAAGATCGCGTTGTATGATATCATATCTTTGATCACTATGAAGTCCACCATGACCGTAACGACTTTCGGTGGGGTGCCGAGAGTAACCGGCAGGCTTAGGGCTCCCTCGGGATAAGTGGCCTGGCCATTGAACCCGCAAAGGGGGGTTCGGATCGGGCGGAGTTTGGACGGACTCTCCCCCATCTTAAGGAAACATTCGTAAGATAATACATTAGGGGCACTTCCAATGTCAACTAGAATTCTGTCTACGTTACAATGGTTTATTGTGGCCGATATGACTAGGGCGTCGTCATGCGGGGTGGTCAGCCCTTCCAGATCTTGGTCGAAGAAGACTATGACCTGGGGATCACTTGGTGGGGCCTTGGGAGGCTCGACAGCTCGGCTCGCCCGCTCAGCATGACGCTTCCTTCCTCGGCTACTGTCCCCTCCTGATGCAGCTCCTCCAGCGATGACGTTGATGTGGACCCCGCAAGGGGCGTTGTCGATCTCCTCTGGGGCACCTCAGTCTTCCTCACGCCCAGCCACGAACCGGGACAGGTGTCCCTTACGGATGAGGTGCTTGATCTCATCCTGGAGCTGGTGGCAATCGCCGGTATGATGCCCGTGGTCGCTATGGAATAGGCAATGCTTGCTGCGATTGTGGTTTTTCGACCTCATTGGCTCGGGTTGGCGGAGAAGGCCCGAGCCTTTGATGTCTTCATATATCTCGTACACCGGACGGGTTAAGGGAGTGTACCGCTCGTACTTCCGGGATGGCTCCTTGTGCTCTCCATCTCGGTTCCGCCTTGTTCCTTGGCCTGAGCTTGACTTTAGTGCCTGCTTCTTGTCCCCCTCCCGACCCGATCCGGTTGGGCCTCGGCATGCGCTGAGTACTTCTTCGCACTCGGCGTGGTGCAAAGCCAGAGTCACTAGCTCGGCAAGGGTCGAGGGAGGGTGGAGGATAAGTTCGCGGTGGAGGTTCTCGTCCCGGGTGCCCACGGTCAGCGCGATTATGGCTGAGGCTACATCCAGGCGGGGGATTCTCAGGGCTTCCGACTCGAATCGATTGATGTAAGCCCGGAGTTTCTCCCCTTGCGCCTATTTGAGAGCCAATAGCCCCGCTACCGACCTTGGGGGGCCGCTACCCACGAAACTCTCCTTGAATACTCGCCCGAATTGCTTGAAATCCCGGATGGATCCGAGGGCGAGGGCCCGGAACCATGCTTGGGCACCTTGGACCAAGGTGGTCACAAAGGCTCGGCACTTGATGGCGTTGGACGCTCTGTGAAGGGTCATCAGGGCGTCGAAGCTGTCGAAGTTGTCGGCCGGGTCACCTTGGCTGTCGTAGGACTTGAAGGTCGGAATGGAGGTTCTGGGAGATACCTCTGCCTTCAAGATGTAATTGGAGAACAGGGATTTCTCCTCATCCTCTGCCGGAGAGACGTTTTGCAAGGCGCGTAGGGCGCACTCCTGCTCTGCGAAACGTCTCTCGAATTCTCACAGTCGGAGGGATAACTCTGATTGTCACCACGTTGTGGGGCTGGGGGGACTTCCTTGGCATACTCCGGGAGCTTCGGTCTCTGGGTTCGGATGGCATGCCACAAGTCTTCCCCTTTTCGGCGTGGAGGAGGCCTCTTGCTCTGGGGGAGGGGCTTGTGAAGGTCCTCCTGACCTGTTACGGATAATCTACCGGCCTCGGAGGGTGAAGCGGCCTCCGGCGGTGTGCTGAGATGCGTTCTCGTGGGGAGGGCTCTCCGGAGGGATGCGTGACCCTCCATCCCTGGCCGCCTGGGTCCTCATGAGTTCCACGATGATGTCCAGTTTTGCGTTGAGGGCTTGGAAAGCGTCAGCTCCACCGTTGAGTGGTAGCCCTACCACCGCGGGAGGAGGGGGTAGTTCGTCGGCTGGAGTGTTGGTGTTGGAGGCAGGGTTTTGTGAGGCCTGAGAGAGGCCTTCTCCCGCCGCCACCATGGCCTTTCCCCTGTCACCGGCTGATAACGCGAAAGTTCATCATTTAAAACATGCGTATCAATCTTAAAATTTCTAACTCGCACTAGATGAAAGTAAGACGTAATAAGGTGGCGAGAAGGGTCGAATCCACAGAGAAGAAGAGATTTTTAGACGTAAAAACTTTGGAGTCTTTTAGAAAACACTTGTGATTTGGCTTTGCTTAAAGAAAATAGTGCATGGAAATAAATCTATCTAAAGAATATGCGAGGGATTGAGAAGAGAAATTTAGAAAAGGGAGGGAGAAAAGGGAACACAATTTGCGAAAATAAATTTTATTGCTAAAGACATGAAAATTGCAATCTATGAAAATTAAGATTACAACCAATATAAACTACTATATAAGTGAAGAAACTAGAGCCATGAGAGGATGATGAACGCCGTCGTCTCCTCCTCGCCGAGTCTTGGAGAGGATCGCTCCGTCTTGAAGGAGATCGCTGTGGAAAGAGGTGGATGAAGAAGCTGTCGTCGTCCACGTCATTCGCCCGCCTTGATGTGCACGCCGCCATGAAAGGAGAGTTGTGGAGGATAAACTTTGGAGAGAAATATAGAGAGGAATGTGGAAGGGTTTGTGTGGAGATGAAGAAGGAAGAAGATGAGAGATTAAAATAGTGGGGAAAAAAATATAACTCGTAAACGGAGAAGAATTGGAGGAAGTAATAGAAGAAGAAAATCTAGATCTACAAGAGAGAAAAAACTTTAATGAAGAACTCAGAGAGAACAGAAGAGTAGAAGAGCTTCAAAACAGAGGAAGAACAGAGTGTAGTGCCTCGGATGAACAGTAAAAATACAGGACAGCACCTTGAAAAAGAGGTTATAACTTAAACACGATATAGAATTGGAAGATGGTTCAGAAGAATAAGTTGAAGGTATTTTAAAAACAAAGAACTTTTATGAAGAAAGTAAGAGGAGAAAATGACTATAAGGGTTAGAAACAAGGGGAAGAATAGAGAGAAATATTGGTTCACAGATGAACAGGGTAGCACAGTAAAAAAAATAAAATAGCTTGAAAACTGGAAGGAATTAGAAGATGATGCAGAAGTAGAAGTTGTAGAGGACTTAAAAAAAAAGAACTTTAATGAATAACATAAAAGGAGAAAATGAAAATACGTAAGAGAAATCGGTGACCTAAGATGTGAGAGAGAGAGGGTGAAAATTGACAAAAGAAGAACTCCCTTTCTCCTCCTTATCATGGGCTATTTATAGGGAAAGTTGGGTAGATGGAGGGTGGAGATTGTATCAAAAGGAGATGGATGACTGAGATTCAAGTGGAATATGATGCATGGGGAAGAGAAAAAGTAGGTGGGCACCCCCTTTCTTGGACTTTGGGCACCCCCTTTCCCAAGGCTCATTATGTCTCTCCTTTATTTCAAACTTTGAATTCAATTTTCTCTCCAACCAAAATATGTGTTTCTTTTTCTCAATTTCAAACTTTTGAAATTTCTTTTCCCTCCAGCCAAAATATATACTTTTGACTTAGTCAAAGTGGTGATGACAGTTTTGCCCCCAACTTCTTTTACAATTACCTTTGGTGTCCTGCACACATATAATTACGATTTAGTCTATAAAAATTATCATAATGTGCACATGAATCACAATTGCTCATAATTATGCAATGGAGAATTAATGTTCATGACTCTCAACTCCATTTTATTAAATAAAATCACCAAATTAATTAATTTACATGAAAGGTCTAATCTACATGCGAAGTTGAGATTAACGATAGATCATGCATAATTACCTAATTATATGCACATAAAATGGTGTACATGCAATAAATTATCATAGAAAATGGATGCTTATCACATCCCCCAACTTACTCATTGCTAGTCCCTTAGCAATGCAAATAAATTAAAATTTAGGACTAACAAGAGTTTGTAAAATTCATGCTCTTATATACAGCTCTCCCTTCATAGAATCAACCAAAGATTAAGAATCCGGAATCAATAATGCACACTAACCTTGGTTTAGAAATTTAGGTACATGATCAAGAATTCAAAGTAAAGTTCAATAGCACTTGTGCATGTGTAATACTAAATCCACAACTTAGACAATTACATCACTCATTTGCTATTCCAAACAAATGTCATTCAACCCTGCACCTCCTAACCAGAGCATTAAGCATACTAACTTTTTTGTCTGCCTTATTTCTTTGTTTCTTTGGGATCTTTTATTTCACACATGATGCTACACTATCCCTTCACTGTTTTACGTGAACCTCAATACGTCTTAAGTGAAGTAGGCCAGGTTACTAAGATCAGGGTTCCCTTTTCCGTTTGACGTGAACCTCAATTAGGTGAAATAGGCCCGGTTACTAAGAATTGGGGCATTTTTCATGGTGTTCTTTTCTTCTTCTTTTTTCTTCTTTTTTTTTCATAGTGCCATTGGACTTATTTGATAGATAATTTGGCAGAAAGCTTCGTAAAAGGATATCCTTTCTTAAGAGGTGCAGAATATCAGACAATATATCTAAGATAGTAGAGGGCTTGTCTTGCTTATTTCATTAGTGTGCAATGTGAAATTTTTTTTTCTAAAGTGCACATGAACTTTAAAGAGATTCTTATATCAGTTTTCCATGGCTAGATTGACTAAATTCTCCATCATCCTTCTCCCTAGTCTTTTCTATTTCAGAATTATTTTTAATTTAAGCATGAATCATGAGACTCAAAATGGAGTTTACATCTTTTCATTTGCATGCAACAATACATGATATCAAGTAAGAACTCAAATCAGGTTGTACTCACATGAAATGAAATATTTTTTTATTTTCTCCCCCCCGACTTGAATGACATTGTCCTCAATGGCATATGCAATATGTATGAATAGAATAATGTAGAAATAAAATTTGTGAAGGAACAGGACAACCTGACGGAAGTGAACTTCGACGGACATGCTTGCTGACCAAAGACGGTACTTGACCGTTAAAGGCGACGCATAGGTGCAAGCATTCTTCTCTCTCCCCCCAACTTTTTCTTTATTCATACCTACAAAAATTAAAAATAAAAAAAACTACAATACACACTTGGGTTGCCTCCCAAGAAGTCATTTATTAGCACACGAAAATTACGAAAACTATGGGTTACCTCCCAAGAAGCGCTAAGTTTAACGTCTTCAGCCAAACGCATGAAAGCTCACTAACCAACGTGTGGCATTCAAAATGAGCCACCAAGTGATCTTGTCCTCCTTCAAATTCCAGCCCTCATATCATTGGAAGACAAGAGTAAGCATGTACGGACTAGGGCTAGAAATAGACAGGGCTCGCACATTATTGATTTTAATTTTAACCATTTGTGTGAGCCAATTGTCATCTTTAGGGATCAAGAAATAATCAATGGCTAATAATTTGTCAAAATCGGGGTTGGACCTTTGCCCAACATCAACCCATTGTTCCCCTTGTCCTGCATCTTCCTCCCTGACTAACCCTTTTGTGATGACTTCCTCCATGGTAACTTGATCAGACATTTGTGGCTGATGAATAAGATTGGTATTATTAGCCACGTTCCTCTCAGTAACAGCCTCATGAGCAGTAAGGGCAGTAATCAACTGATTTTTCTGATGGGAAGTTAAATCAAAGGTGAATGTGATTGGCATGTCCCCCTCAGGTTCTAGAATGTCATAGTGGAGAGGCTGTACTGTAGGGGGAATCAAATTGGAAGGAAGAGTGAGGCCAAGATCTAACTCATCCAAAGATTCAAACTTCATTGGATAGGGCTCAAGGGTCAGATCAAATGTGAAATTTTCTAACAAGGACCCCTCATCACACTCATCACTCAAATGAACATTATCAATCAAACTTTCCAATAATGAGGTGGGAAGATCAAATGTAAATGTTTCCAGCCCAGTCGAATCAAATGTGAATTTTTCTATTAGGGTCCCTTCATCACACTCATCACTTAATTAAAGATTATCGATCAAATTTTTAAATAATGGGGTGGGTAGATGAAATGTAAATTTTTCCAACAATGCCCCATCATCATGTTCTTCAAAGGGAGGAGGATATTCAGAATGTATTTGGTGCGGACACCCGAGCAGTTGAGCGGCGCGACACGCCGAGCCACCGGTACCGCACACGGAGCACGACTCGAGCCACCTCAGCATCCATCTGGCTCGGAGACAGCCTGGAGACGCCGCCTTGAGCCTCCCCATTTATTATATTTATTTAGACTTTATATGTGTGTAATTTGTGTTTATTTCATTGCATTCGGTTTGTCATTTTGATTGTAATAGGGGCTTATGTGTAATTTGGACCCTGTGGGCCCCACGGGCCCCCTAGGCCCCACGGGCCCCCTAGGCCCCATCCCATTGGGCCACCTCAGCCTAGGGTCCCACGTGAGGTCAGTCAACATGCCAAATGGAGGCATCTAGAAGTTTGACTGGTAAAATGACTCATGGGGGACAAATGGCTTGAAAAGTCTAAGTAGGCTACCCACCCCCACCTACCAAGTCCACATGCTACATCCTAGTCCAAGGGCCGCCCCCCTCCCCTTAGTTTTTTTATAATTTTTGTGTGATGTGTCACACTCCATCCCAACCCTCCATTCCCATCCCCTAGATCCAATGGTTGTGGATAGATGTGAGATGTAACACATAAATACTTGTATTTTCCCATTTTCATGAATTAATGCCATTTGAATCAAAGTATTTCCAAGAGCAAGGGCTGGTGCGCCCCCCTCCTCTCTCCTCCCTCTCCCCCTTGAAGCTGTGAAGGCTTCCATTCTGAGGTGTGACGCCTCGTGTATCAGTTCCGACGATCGCCGCCGCCGCCACGAGCCGCCACCGCCCCGCCTTCGCCATCAACGGAGTTCTGCCTGCGCAGTACCACAGAGGCTTCCAAGAATTTCCTGTCTCAGCCCCGAGCTCAGATAGATCTGGGAATTTTAGTGGATGTTCCAGAGGTGTCAAGGAGATCCCACAAAATTTGGTTTGTCATTCAGATCTCTTTTCATATTTTTTGATTTTCATCCACTCTTCCATTTCGGTTCTGCCAGAGTTCTGTCCAGATTCATCCCCACCCTGAGTTTCATGTCTTAGGTCCACTTTCTGATTTATTTTGGTTCGCCGAATTTTACTGGAGGTTCCACCCATCCAACCCTTCATTCACCGTTTTTCTCAATTTTTGGTTCGTCCATTTCATATTTTCTAAAAATCGTTCTCAGTCCCAACTATAGTTCTATCCCCCTATTCCCAGATCCGACCGCCAGTCACCCAAAACTCATAGTAAATAACCACCACCTCCAAATCAAATTCCAAAAATAGTCCCAGTTTCGTGGTTTGATCCCCTACAACTTTGAAGAAGAGCTCAAGATCTGAATCGGAGGTTTACTAGGCGGTCAATGGTGGTTCTCAGACAAGTACCTTACAAATCTGAGGTTTCGGTTACTGTACAACAGGGGCTTGTAAATTCATTAAAGTTCTGATCCGACCAGATCCAGCAGATCTCTCTGGGTCTAGATTGAAGCATTTAAAGAGCGCTTTCCAACGATAGCTCATGCGTCCCGATCCGACGTCGGGATTGATCACAGCGGCCGTTTTCGCCGGAGTGCGCGCCTGAAAATAGCAACTAAAAATCCGTGGGCAGCAACTTCAAAGCTTGGGAATCGGGACCGATCGACCCCCGATCGGTGTTCCCGGCCGACCGCCGTCCGTGGAGACGTGCCACCAGGGGTCCCCATCATAGTGGGTCCCACCCCCGCAGATCCGGAGGACAGCGCCATCCGTGGGTCCCGCGGGCCCGCAGAACCCGCTGTTCGGAAAGCACGAAAACGCGGAGTTCGGCACCGCCGGGCGACGTCAAGATGCTGCCCGTCAACCCGAGTTGCGTGATTCCCGGGCTCCACATGTGACCTTTTACCTCCCTGCGTGGAGTGGGTCAAATCTTTGTATTGCTGTGATATTGTTTAACCGGGAGTCCGTGATTCGGCCGGGGTTGTCTTCACCACGCCGGGTGCGTGGAGGTAATGGTTCGAACCTCTTGGCGTTCATTTGCATAGCTAGTATATGGTCTTTTGCCGCTGCCGAGAGTGTAGGTACTAGCCCGTGTGTCCATGTCACCGCTGTGAGAGTGAGAGTGACCCGTCCCGTGACTCGATCCGAGTCCGGAAGTTGAGTCGGACTACCCTTGACCTCCGCCGGTTCCTTAACCGCGCACGGTCCGCGCTTTCCCTCGCTTGGGACGACGAGTGAGCTTCCACTTCTGTTAGCGATGTTTCGCCCCTAGGAGCTCGTAGTGTCGGGCTTAGTGTCTCCCTAGTGTGTGTTGCTGGTCGTGTCTTCATCTAGAGTCTGAGGGTGGCACCATATAGTGTCGTCTCCCGTGTCCGTCCCGCATCAGTTTGGTATCAGAGCGAGTCGAGTCTAGGGTAGTCATTGCATATGTCGTACATGTATCATGGTCTAAGTCGAGTCTAGGATCATCATCATTTTCCAAACAAAAAAAAGAGTGTTTCAAATTGCATTTCACCCAATAGCTCGGTATTATAAAAGGCGTTGCCCGAACATTAGGTTATGCCTATCGGGAAGGTAGCGTACTTGCGCGAGTGATCTTCGGGTCGCTTATCTCCGCCACGTACCGGATATTGGTTTAGGTCTAGGTGCATTAGTCGGTGTTTGCATTAGTTAGTGCATTCCAACCTTGCATAACCGGTCTACTGTCGTGTCCAAGTGTCGGCATGTCCAACATGTAGTCCCCCCCCAATTTCACATGGAATCCCTATCACCCGGGCAATATGGCCGTTGGTCCACCCATGGGCTTGGCAACCATCCTCTCCCCTTCCGTAGGCCCGAAGCCTCTGATTTTTATGGCTCTAATGATCCGGGTGACTACCTCAATTGGGAGGCCGCGATGGACAAATATTTTGAATGTTACACCATGTCCGATGCCATGCAAGCTAGTTTTGCCCGAGAGAGGCTTGTCCACAAAGCCGCTTGGAAATGGGAGAGCATTGAGCGCATGAGAGAGGTTAGGAGGCAAAGGCCCATCGAGTCGTGGCATGAGATGAAGGACGAACTTAGGAAGGTCTACCTACCCGGCCCGGTCACCTCTAACCGACCCCACCCAATCACATCCACCCAAGTGGGCCACAATCGGAGGCAACGCGCCGCGCATGTAGAAGAGCCTAGGTCCACGACTAGGCCAACTTCATATGGGGGAGTCCATCACATCGCTCCTACTCCAAACCCCACCATTGCCGAACTCTTCCAAATCATTTTGGATAAGGTGGATAGGAAGTGTGATTATATTGAGTCCCTGCTTCCCCCTTGCCTACCTCCTAGCCGAGATAGAACCAAGCATGACCCTAAGGAGGTAGCAACTGGTAGTCCCAATCCAGTGTCATCTAGAGTGCCATCCCGAGGCCCTCTCCCCATCTTGGTGGATCCTCTTCTCCCACCCACGAGAGCCCCATTGCCTACACCCCATGTCCGTCAGGAGGATAAGGGTAGGGACCCACTTATTAGGGAGCGTAGTGGGTCACAACAGCAGTGTTATCACTGCCAGGGGTTCGGCCACTACGCTGGACAATGTTCCACTCGGACATCTCTAGCCATAAGGGATAAAAGGGTTGGAGAAGCCCCACTCTCCGATCTTTATTCGGAGCCACCTCAGCCACAGCTACCCGTGTTTCTAACAGGAAAGCTACTTATAGCCGAGCCACTCCTTAGCTGGCTTAAGAATGGCCTGGCCCTATCTCCCCTCCCATCTATGGACCATATCCTACCTCTGGTGCCAATCAATTCATTTCACACAACTTTCTGGTCTAGTCACTATGTGGATACATTGGATGACCTTCTTAAAGGGTTAGACCGGCAGTGGACATTTACGCACTTGTTGGCTCCAGGCTTCGACCGACCCACAGGTCGTAGTTTCACTCATCCCGCTTTAGGGTCCATCACCTCCGTGTACACCGTGGGTCATGTTACCACGGAGGTTCTTCTACTCCTCCCTATGCCGGCCGAGCCCGATTTCATTCCCATTTGCCCAAGGGAGGAATCTTACTTTCTACCTATGACTGTCGTCCCACCTCTCACAATGAATGAAGGTGATCATTTACACCTCCAAGATTTCAAAATGTGGGACAGTGAATTGTGGAAGCCTAGTCCGAGGGGTCATACCTTCTATGATCCCTTCGACCCATTCTCTTGTGGACCCCGTGACCCACCATATTTACTCCACCTTTTCGAGAGAGTCCACCATCATACCCCCACCATCTCATCTCCCTTCACGGATGAAGGTGACCATCAACACCTTCTAGAATTCCACACATGGGACCTTGAAATGAGGGAATCCATATCGAGGGGTCACACATTCTTTGATCCCTTCGATCCCTTTCTTCATGGGCCCTTTGGCCCACAACCTCCATTCCACCTCTTTAAGGAAGTCCACTATCACACCCCTCCTACTCGGGCCTGGCAACCTTTACATGGCAATAGGTCCGAACCGTCATTTGGGGGTAATGAAGACTTTGGTTTCCCCGGCCCACCTCAACCACCCAAACCTCCCGGACTTCCCACATCCAAACCCCATGTCCATGGTTGGTGCATCGTAGGATGTCTAGGAGTCCACCATGACATTAACCTCCGGTTATGTCAAATGCATGTATGGCACACATTCGGATGTCTTGGACCACCTTGCATATGATTGGGTTTTACTAACTGTAGGGTTGTTTAGGGTCGTGTGTGCATCCGTGTGTTTCTTTTCTTTTGCTAAGCATGTTAGGTCGTGTGTGCATCTGTGTGTTTTTCTTTTTGTTAGGCATGTTAGGAGTCTGCATGAGTGAGGCCAGCAATGCACGGTACAAGGAGTTAGCCGGTGCCCTTAGACACCACCGAGAGTTCCAAGAGGGCGAATATGTCATGATCAGGGTAAGACCTGGACGGTTTCCCTCTGGAACCGTTAAGAAGTTGCAAGCTCGCGGAGCCGGTCCACTCAGAGTGTTGAAACGCGTTGGATCCAATGCGTACGTTGTGGACTTGCCCGAGGAATATGGTATAAGCTCTACCTTCAATGTATCGGATCTTGTTGCATATAGGGACCCAGCGGTGATCCCTAGTGAGCCTTTTGAGCCATCTCCTCCCCTTGAGAGTGATCCCACACCAGAGTGTCCACTTCCACCTCCAGCCCCTTTTTCACGGTAGCGTGAGCATATAGATCGTATACTGGACGAGCAAGTGACAGTTACCAGGAGTGGATCTTACCCGCGCTACCTAGTGCGATGGAGAGGACGGCCCGCTACTGAGGACACAAGGATCACACATGGAGAGTTGCAGCGGATCGATCCGGACCTTCTGGAGCGATACAGGAGCGATGCAGACCCTTACTTGACAGGGTCGAGTTTCTCCCACCCGGGGAGAATTGGTGCGGACACCCGAGCAGTTGAGCGGCGCGACACGCCGAGCCACTGGTACCGCACACGGAGCATGACTCGAGCCACCTCAGCATCCATCTGGCTCGGAGACAGCCTGGAGACGCCGCCTTGAGCCTCCCCATTTATTATATTTAGTTAGACTTTATATGTGTGTAATTTATGTTTATTTCATTGCTTTCGGTTTGCCATTTTGATTGTAATAGGGGCTTATGTGTAATTTGGAGCCCGTGGGCCCCACGGGCCCCCCAGGCCCCATCCCATTGGGCCACCTCAGCCTAGGGTCCCACGTGGGGTCAGTCAACATGCCAAATGGAGGCATCTAGAAGTTTGACTGGTAAAATGACACATGGGGGACAAATGGCTTGAAAAGTCTAAGTAGGCTACCCACCCCCACCTACCAAGTCCACATGCTACATCCTAGTCCAAGGGCCGCCCCCCTCCCCTTAGTTTTTTTATAATTTTTGTGTGATGTGTCACACTCCATCCCAACCCTCCATTCCCATCCCCTAGATCCAATGGTTGTGGATAGATGTGAGATGTAACACATAAATACTTGTATTTTCCCATTTTCATGAATTAATGCCATTTGAATCAAAGTATTTCCAAGAGCAAGGGCTGGTGCGCCCCCCTCCTCTCTCCTCCCTCTCCCCCTTAAAGCTGTGAAGGCTTCCATTCTGAGGTGTGACGCCTCGTGTATCAGTTCCGACGATCGCCGCCGCCGCCACGAGCCGCCACCGCCCCGCCTTCGCCATCAACGGAGTTCTGCCTGCGCAGTACCACAGAGGCTTCCAAGAATTTCCTGTCTCATCCCCGAGCTCAGATAGATCTGGGAATTTTAGTGGATGTTCCAGAGGTGTCAAGGAGATCCCAAAAAATTTGGTTTGTCATTCAGATCTCGTTTCATATTTTTTGATTTTCGTCCACTCTTCCATTTCGGTTCTGCCAGAGTTCTGTCCAGATTCATCCCCACCCTGAATTTCATGTCTTAGGTCCACTTTCTGATTTATTTTGATTCGCCGAATTTTACTGGAGGTTCCACCCATCCACCCCTTCATTCACCGTTTTTCTCAATTTTTGGTTCGTCCATTTCATATTTTCTAAAAATCATTCTCAGTCCCAGCTATAGTTCTATCCCCCTATTCCCAGATCCGACCGCCAGTCACCCTAAAACTCATAGTAAATAACCACCACCTCCAAATCAAATTCCAAAAATAGTCCCAATTTCGTGGTTTGATCCCCTACAACTTTGAAGAAGAGCTCAAGATCTGAATCGGAGGTTTACTAGGCGGTCAATGGTGGTTCTTAGACAAGTACCTTACAAATCAGAGGTTTCGGTTACTGTACAATAGGGGCTTGTAAATTCATTAAAGTTCTGATCCGACCAGATCCAGTAGATCTCTCTGGGTCTAGATTGAAGCATTTGAAGAGAGCTTTCCAACGATAGCTCATGCGTTCCGATCCGACGTCCGGATTGATCACAGCGGCCGTTTTCGCCGGAGTGCGCGCCTGAAAACAGCAACTAAAAATCCGTGGGCAGCAACTTCAAAGCTTGGGAATCGGGACCGATCGACCCCCGATCGGTGTTCCCGGCCGACCGCCGTCCGTGGAGGCGCGCCACCAGGGGTCCCCATCATAGTGGGTCCCACCCCCGCAGATCCGGAGCACAGCGCCATCCGTGGGTCCCGCGGGCCCGCAGAACCCGCTGTTCGGAAAGCACGAAAATGCGGAGTTCGGCACCGCCGGGCGACGTCAAGATGCTGCCCGTCAACCCGAGTTGCGTGATTCCCGGGCTCCACATGTGACCTTTTACCTCCCTGCGTGGAGTGGGTCAAATCTTTGTATTGCCGTGATATTGTTTAACCGGGAGTCCGTGATTCGGCCGAGGTTGTCTTCGCCACGCCGGATGCGTGGAGGTAATGGTCTGAACCTCTTGGCGTTCATTTGCATAGCTAGTATATGGTCTTTTGCCGCTGCCGAGAGTGTAGGTTCTAGCCCGTGTGTCCATGTCACCGCTGTGAGAGTGAGAGTGACCCGTCCCGTGACTCGATCCGAGTCCGGAAGTTGAGTCGGACTACCCTTGACCTCCGCCGGTTCCTTAACCGCGCACGGTCCGCACTTTCCCTCGCTTGGGACGATGAGTGAGCTTCCACTTCTGTTAGCGACGTTTCGCCACTAGGAGCTCGTAGTGTCGGGCTTAGTGTCTCCCTGGTGTGTGTTACTGGTCGTGTCTTCATCTAGAGTTCGAGGGTGGCACCATATAGTGTCGTCTCCCGTGTCCGTCCCGCATCAGTATTTCCACTAAATAAACATGATTATTAATCACAAAGCAATCCTCCTCAACATGTATAGCCTCAATTGAGTTGTTTGAGCCACCAATCTTTACAATGATATTCTCCATCTCAAAACATTCATAGAATGGGGTGATGATATCAATGTGATCATTTTTATCCTTAAATTCACCCCCTAATTCTGTCCCTTCCTTCATTATGGTATTGTTGGTGTGCTCCCCCTCATTTTCACTATTGATATCTTGATCCAGAATGACAGATATAAGATCATCATCATCATCATTCACGTGTTGAGGAGGTTGATGTAATGTTGAAGGAGGGTCATGGTAAGTAGACGGAGAGTACATGATTTGAGGTTCAAAGTAATGACCCGGTGAATCAGCCCTAGTATCGATGTTGTTTTTGACATTTGGGTGAGATGAGTTGGGCTGAAGTTGAATACACATGGGCTGCTCATGAATAGCTTGGGGTAAGGGTTTCGACAGATGGTCTTGAAATATTGGATCCATCCAAGACAAATGTGGGTGAGTACTCCAGCCAAAATTATAATCATCCGAGAATGTTGTACGCTTGAGCTGAGAGAACTCTAGGATATTTTGGACTTGAGCTTGGATGACTGGTGGGAGTTGGGCTATAGTAGGACATTCACTCACATGGTGAGTGAGACTGGCACAGAACTCACAGGTTTTTGTGAAGTTTTGGAATGAAGTTTCAGCCTGTTTGAAAGATCTTACAGATTGTTGAAGAGATGAGATTGAGGCATGATTCATCGAATTTTCACTCAAAATGTCAAACAGATCATAAGCCTCATCTGAACTTTTATTCATAAATGCCCCTCCGCAACATATGTCCACCATTTGCCTATCATAATCAGATAACCTCTCGTAAAAGGCAAACATAATTTGTCATTTGGGCAACTCATGGTGTGGACATTGACATAACAAATCTTTCAACCGCTCCCAAGATTAATGAAGTTGCTCGTCCGGAAGTTGAGTAAATCTAATAATCGCCCTTCTCATCATTTTGGTCCGGACTATGGGATAAAATTTTCTCAAGAATTCTAACTGCATAACTTCCCAAGTCCTAATGATCTTTCCAAAACTCCTTACCCAAGATTTTACTTTCTCTTTCAATGAAAATGGAAATAAGATCAACCTAAGGGCATCATCACTAAAGTTCTGGATTTTGATGAGGGAGCAAACTTCTAGAAAATCATCTAGATGTCTATAAGGATTTTCATTGAGATTCCCAGAAAAAGATGGGAGCATCTGGATGAGACTAGGGACCAGAATGTCAGGGAGTTGAATGCAGATTGAGGGTTTATAAGTAGAAGGGAAAAAATGTTCCTTCATAGGCATGAGTTTCCTTCCAAGATGAATGGCCATTTAAAAATAAGTTGGATCCCCGAAAGATTGTTCAAATTTTTTTTTAACCTTTTCATTTTTATGTTCAATTTTTTTAATTTTTTAATTTTATTTTCCCTTTATTGATCTCCCTTTTGTTTTATTCTCTTTTTTTTATTTTTGATTAAGATTAGAAAACCACATTTTTTTTTAAAATAACACTGACTCAGACGAAGAGAGAGAAGATGTGGATTTTATTTATTTTTTTTATTTTTTAACATACACAAACAAGTTAACATGTCAATTACCTAACGACCTAAATGTGACTTAGACCTATAAATGGGGTTTCACAAAATGACTAAAGAGTAATTTAAATTCACCCTCAATATTTCCACCGGCCAGGTAAGGGGTGGGATAGTGGGAGGCTCCCCCTATTTCATAGGGACCTAATTATGTCAAACCACTAACCCGCTTAAGGCGTTTGCCATCTGACCGCCTTAGGCACCGGTTTCCACAAGAAGGTAAACTCAAATCATACTAAAATCACAGTGTGACCCTAGGGCCAATGTCTACTGACTTTTATTTAAGGCTTAGGTCATGCAAAGATGCAAGGAAAAATATGATTTGTGGGCTAAGGAAGGGTGATGAAATCCCCACCTTATGTTATTTAGGGGTGTTGCCCTTAGAATATTTTGAAATGAAATGCACACCACAATTTCAAACAAGGGGTTCTTATGCAATATGCATGCTAGAATATGATAAGTAGAACGTACTTTGCCCCTTGCAATCTCTAACATGCAATGACAGAAATTAAATAAAAAGAAAAAATCATATGCTAAATGATGCATGATCTAGAACATGGATGGTGTGGTTTCTACTATTGAATGAAGTCTTTTATTTTTGGTACAAGTGAGTTTTTTTAATTTTTTTTTAATGAACCTATCTAACCACAAGATATGTAAAATGAAAAAATAAAACTAGAATGAAAGAGGGAAAGTTTGGATACTTACTTGAAAAGTGATCCCTCATTATTTTTTTTTGAAATGAATGACAAAATCAAAAGATAAAAGAAAGAAAGGCAAATTTAACTCTGATTTTTTTTAATTTTTTTCTTTTTTTTCTGTAAAAAAAAATAAGAAAAGATGGCTTTATTAGTACACTATAAACACAAGAAAAATAAAGTTCTTAAATCAAAAATCATCATTCTTCCCCGACAACGGTGCCAAAAATTGATAACGCGAAAGTTCGTCGTTTAAAACATGCGTATCAATCTTAAAATTTCTAACTCGCACTAGATGAAAGTAAGACGTAATAAGGTGGCGAGAAGGGTCGAATCCACAGAGAAGAAGAGATTTTTAGACTTAAAAACTTTGGAGTCCTTTAGAAAACACATGTGATTTGACTTTGCTTAAAGAAAATAGTGCATGGAAATAAATCTATCTAAAGAATATGCGAGGGATTGAGAAGAGAAATTTGAAAAAGGGAGGGAGAAAAGGGAACACAATTTGCCAAAATAAAATTTATTGCTAAAGACATGAAAATTACAATCTATGAAAATTGAGATTACAACAAATATAAACTACGAGATAAATGAAGAAACTAGAGCCATGAGAGGATGATGAACGCCGTCGTCTCCTCCTCGCCAAGTCTTGGAGAGGATCGCTTCGCCTTGAAGGAGATCGCCGTGGAAAGAGGTGGATGAAGAAGCCGTCGTCGTCCACGTCATGAGCCTTGGAACGTCGCCCGCCTTGAAGTGCACGCCGCCATGAAAGGAGAGTTGTGGAGGATAAACTTTGGAGAGAAATATAGAGAGGAATGTGGAAGGGTTTGTGTGGAGATGAAGAAGGAAGAAGATGAGAGATTAAAACAGTGGGAAAATAAATATAACTCATAAACGGAGAAGAATTGGAGAAAGTAATAGAAGAAGAAAATCTAGATCTACAAGAGAGAAAAAAATTTAATGAAGAACTCAAAGAGAAAAGAAGAGTAGAAGAGCTTCAAAATAGAGGAAGAACAGAGTGTAGTGCCTTGGATGAACAGTAAAAATACAGGACAGTACCTTGAAAAAGAGGTTATAACTTAAACACGATATAGAATTGGAAGATGGTTCAGAAGAATAAGTTGAAGATATTGTAAACACAAAGAACTTTTATGAAAAAAGTAAGAGGAGAAAATGACTATAAGGGTGAGAAACAAGGGGAAGAACAGAGAGAAATATTGGTTCACAGATGAACAGGATAGCATAGTAAAACATAAGAAATAGCTTGAAAACTAGAAGGAATTGGAAGATGATGCAGAGGCAGAAGTTGTAGAGGACTTAAAAACAAAGAACTTTTATGAAGAACATAAGAGGAGAAAATAAAATTACGTGAGAGAAATCGGTGACCTAAGATGTGAGAGAGAGAGGGTGAAAATTGCCAAAAGAAGAACTCCATTTCTCCTCCTTGTCATGGGCTATTTATAGGGAAAGTTGGGTAGATGGAGGGTGGAGATTGTATCAAAAGGAGATGGATGGCTGAGATTCAAGTGGAATATGATGCATGGGGAAGAGAAAAAGTAGGTGGGCACCCCCTTTCTTGGACTTTGGGCACCCCCTTTCCCAAGGCTCATCATGTCTCTCCTTTATTTCAAACTTTGAATTCAATTTTCCCTCCAACCAAAATATGTGTTTCTTTTTCTAAATTTCAAACTTTTGAAATTTCTTTTCCCTCCAACCAAAATATATACTTTTGACTTAGTCAAAGTGGTGATGACAGTTTTGCCCCTAGCTTCTTTTGCAATTACCTTTGGTGTCCTGCACATATATAATTACGATTTAGTCCATAAAAATTACCATAATGTGCACATGAATCACAATTGCTCATAATTATGTAATGGAGAATTAATGTTCATGACTCTCAACTCCATTTTATTAAATAAAATCACCAAATTAATTAATTTACATGAAATGTCTAATCTACATGTGAAGTTGAGATTAACGATAGATCATGCATAATTGCCTAATTATATGCACATAAAATGGTGTACATGTAATAAATTATCATAGAAAATGGACGCTTATCACCGGCGGACCTTATCCCTGAACTTCTTCACACCATACTGGCTCTTTGGTCGTTTCCCACAGACGGCGCCAGATGAAGAGGCGTAATCTCGCGCTGGACCTGAGCTGGGGGATGATCACCGAATAGTGAACTGTAAGAAAGGGAAACGGATCAGGGGGCCCAGGGATGGTTCCCTGGGGGAAACTCTCCGATGTCTACGTCAGTAGAGCAATCGTGAAAGCTATGAAGGGTGGAGAAAAAGAGAGGCGCGAGATCCCTCTACACCAAGATGGTGAAGTGGTTCCTGCTCAGGGAATTTTAGGCGTGTCTTGGGCCTTACCTTCCGCGGGAGAGAGTCCCAGGTTTAAATAGTGCGCTAGCCTTATGAGTCCCGTAAGCTGAGGAGTTTCCGGTGGGAGTTACGTCCTCATCATGGGCTCTTTATGTCCTCAAAAACTCCTGCTCATAAAGGACTCTCAACGGCAGCGTGGATAAGCAATCGTCGGTTAAACCCAAGCATGAAGGGTGCCAGCCCTGTCCGGGCAATAAGCATTGCTCGGATGAAGATAGGTCAGAGTGGGCGCTGAGCGCTTGCCTTTATCTCGGTGAGGGGATAGCTCGGGCATGGGTCTTCCTCTGTTCTGACCGACGTTCGGGCCTCCCGAGCCTAAGGGCCACCGAGGAAGGGATTGATCCCGAGTAATCTTATTGGGCTTTTTATCCTAAGTGGGCCCAGCGGGGCTATCACTTGGATGAGCTGGGCCTTGTTTGGTCCTGACGGACCTAGTTCGGCTGCTCTTAGATGGGCTACAGAAATCCCCCTCTCCAGGGACAGCTGGGTGAGCTAAAGGGGACAATTGAGTGAATTGAGAGCAAGTGGATCAACTGGTGGGGACAACTGACAATTCAGAGAATTGAAAGTATCAAGTCAACTAAGATAAAATGAGATGGCCAGCTTGAAGATGGCTAGATGAGATGACTGACTGGGTAACTGAGTCAACTGAAGTGACTTGGTCTACCAGAGACAATTGTTAACTGTGCAAATTACTGAGTGACTGAAGTGACTAGCTAAGCAACTACTGAGTGAACTCGAGACTACTGGGTGAATTAAATCAATGACCAATTGGAGTGACTAACTGAACGGCTAAGACGCCTTAATTAGATGCCTTAATTATTGAATTTAGATGTGACTCACGAATAATCAAATATACCCAGAGTCAAAGTCAAAGTCGAAGCAGCAGCAACAACACCTCCACCTCTATCTTTTGATGAATAAAGCCAATAGCCAAGTGTGTACGTCTGTGATTTCTCCAAATTCGGATGCATGTGGCTGTTGGGCTTCCTTTAGGATTTATAGATGATGGATGGGAGAGTTTTCGAGTGTTGCACTCGTCAGTTGGTCCAATTGGAACGCTCCCTGGTTTGATTGGCCCAAATAAGGTGGTGAACACCCATTACTTGTCAGAATGAGGCGTTGAGGGCCCATGATCTGTCAAGATAAGGCGCCAATCGCCCATGATCTATCAATAATGAAGGTGCCGCTGAGATGTCTTGTTTTGTCAAAATAAATGGCCGAGCATGGGTTGTTTTGTCAAATTAAAGTGCTATACGCTTGAGGGCGGCTCGGGATGAAAGTTGTCAAAACAAGGTGTTGAGCACCCTGTTCTGTCAAATTATAGCCGCGGGGTGCTTCTTTTGTCAAATTAAGGAACCGGGCACTTTCTTTTATCAGATTAAACACCTAGGCACCTTCTTCTGTCAAATCAAAGAGATCGAGTGCTATAGCGTTATATATACTCCCCTTAGCACTTCAACCCCTTTCACACTTTTCATTGGCTTGACTAGACTCTTCTTCGTTGGTTTCAGCTTTGACTGGACTTGGTTTGACTTAGACTGGATTTGGCTTTAACTTTGATTGGGCTTCTCTTCCTCGTGATAATATGTAAGCTTTATTTATTTTTTTTAAGAAACAATCACCCACTTAGATTTTAGTATTCCTCATCATTTCAAACAAACAGTTTACAGAAATTTCAGACCAGTGACTTCAAAATCCGATTATGGTTTGTGAATTTGATAATATGTAAGCTTTGTGAATTTGATAATAATATTATAATAATGATGAGAGGGTTAAAAAATATAAAATATTGATAATAATTATATTATCAACAAATGCCCCCACGAGTCATCTGTCAAAATCGAAGATGACGACAGACGACATGTGCCCTCACATATTTTGTTGAGTCATCCTTGATAATCCTTGATTTGCTTACTTCTTTCTCTTTCTCCTTTTCTTTATTGCAGTAATCATGCCGAATGTCTCACTCCGGAGATGATTGCCTGGCCCGAGAGGAGGCTGAGCGGGAGGGGCGGTGGCTCAAGTTGTGCGGTGTACTTGGAGGCCCGTGCCTTTGTTTACTACCCCCACAATTACATTGGACATTTTCATTGCCATGGACCGAGGGCACTATTGGGTTGCCAAGGGGATTACTCTAGAAGCCTTAGAGGGCAAAGGTTTAGTAGAGCTGAGTCGAATTCAACGGGTCGGCTGGGTGTGGGAATATGATAGATTAGACTCTTATCCCCGCCACTTCCCTTTGCATCACCATCCTCGTGAGTTTCTACTGCAGTTCGTGCCAGAGGGTATGGAAGCCGAGGACCCGCTCGTATTGGGAGAACACCGGCATCTGGAGAGCGCCATCTTGCAAAGCTGGGACAACTTGCTCAGAGTATGCTAGTTTTCATATCCCATAAGGCTTCAAGCATCCGGTGCAGTTTTCCCACGCTGACTGTTTGGGCTTCTTTGAATGACATGCAAGCTTCAGGGTGAGAGTGGTCTCCATGTCACCGGTATGTTGGGATCTACATGGGCATCACAGATCCTCCCATGAGAGCATCTCTGGGATGGTGTTGACACCTTCCAACAGGGAATATATTAAAGATGCATACGACCCACTCTGCCTCCCGGATGGGATACTGTGGCATATCGTGCCAAGTTGGTATGACCCAGTGGGCAGTAATCCCTTCTCATCATTACTACCAAGGGGCGACCTAATGGCTGATGGGCATCCTCAATTACTACAAGGTTTTGCTTGAGGTGTCTAGGATTTGTCATGCCGTGACCACAGCACTGTACGGCTATCCCTGTAACATCGGGCTTGGAGAGGGGAAATCTAACCGTCCGAACGGAGAGGACAAACGAGGTCCGATCGGAACCAACAACGCCCAGCTCCTTGAAGTGGTAGCCCCAGAGCCCACTTATTATAAAGCCTAATAACTCACTCGGATCAAGCACTTCCTAGGCGGCCTTCGGGTTGGGAAGTCCGAGCATCAGTTCGATCGGGAAAGCTCCTTCGGAGCCTAATATTCCCGGCCCAAAACCACGCACTCATCGCTCGGGAGGCATCTCCTGGGCCAGTGCCTCACGCTCGGGCCAATTGATGGAAGCTTATCTGTGCGGCCGTTACGAGCCCTTTAAAAGATGGGAGCTCAAGAGGATAAGGGAGATCAAGAGTCCGCGTGCTATAAAGAGCCCGCAAGAAGGATGTAACCCCCCCCCCCTGAAACTCCTCAGCTTACAGGGATCATGCACTCAACGAGCCATTATTTAAGCTGGAAGAGCCCTACCGTGAGGAGGTAAGCCAAAAACTTTGAGCAGGAACCACTTCACCTCTTGGTAGAGAGGGATCTCGCGCCCCCATCTCCCCTAAACTCCTCCATTCGCACCAGTGCTCTACTACTCTTGCTGACTTAAGCATCGGAGGGTTTACCCCGGGGATCCTTCCCTGGGCACCTCTGACTTGTTTCCCTTCTTGCAGATCATACTTCAAGCGTACGTGGTCATCCTCTTCCCCGCTCAGGAGTAGCGCGAGATCGCCCCTCTTCATATGGCACTGTCTGTGGGAAACGTACAAAGAGCCATCATGGTGCGAAGAAGTTCTAGTAGGAGAACTGCCGGCGACAAGGGAAAAGCCCTGGCGACGGAAGAAGGTGCACCTTCCCTCCCCACGGAGAATTCCCCGTCGAGCAACCACGTCAATGAAATACCTCTGTCGGTAGCGGGGGAACAGCATCCCGGCGGGAGTACCGACGCCCTCCAGACCCTCAACGTAAAACTGGATGTCCTTGTGGATCTCATGAGGGCCCAGGTGGCCAGGGAGGAGAAGTCGCATCTCCCCCAGAAGAGCCCCCCCCCCCCCCCGTGCAGAGATGCCTCCCAGCAAATCGCTAGAGGCCGTTTTACCCTCCGGGGGCGGCAGCTCATCCGCAACCAGTCAGGAGGACCATCGCATGCCCCTCCCCCGGAGCAGGAAGCCTCCTCCACCCTGAGGATGGAGAAGTCCGGAGCACGCCGACCGTTCCCAAAAACTGAGGTCCCCGAGGAGCGCCGGGACAGCATGCAAGTGCGCCCCCCCAGCCCCTCGGGTCAACGACAACCAGAGCTGTCTCTCCGACTGCGAGACTTTGAGAGGCGTTTCACAGAGCAAGATCGCGCCCTCCGCGCCTTGCAGAAGACCTCTCCTGTGGAGGATGAGGAGCGATCCCCGTTCTCCGATTATATCTTGAAGGCCGAGATTTCCCCCAGGATCTCACTTTCGACCTTCAAATCGTATGACGGCCAGGGAGACCCGGCCGATCATTACGACAGCTTTGATGCCCTAGTGACATTGCATGGGGTGTCTGACATGATCAAGTGTCGAGTGTTCGGGACCACTCTGGTTCAGGGCGCTCAGGCATGGTTTAGGGCCCTCGCCCCCGGCAGCATCCACAACTTCAAGCAGTTCGGGCGAGTGTTCAAGGAAAGCTTCGTCGACAGCAGTCCTCCCCGGTCAGTGGAGGGATTACTGGCCCCCAAGTAGGAACAGGGGGAGAAGCTGCGGACTTGTATCAACCGATTCAAATCGGAAGCCCTGCACATCCCCCGCCTGGATGTTGCCTCGGCCATAACCGCATTAACCGAGGGTACCCGCGATGAGAATCTACAGCATGAGCTAGTGCTTCATCCTCCCACCTCCCTTGCCGAGCTAGTGACCCTGGCCCTGCGCCACGCAGAGAGCGAGGAAGTCCTCAGCGCCTGCCGAGGCTCGACAGGCTCGGGTCGGGAGGGGGACAAGAAGCGACCGTTCGAGCAAGGGACGGGCCAAAGAAAAAGGTGGATCCAGGACGGAGACCGTAAGGAGCCGTCCCGAAAGTATGAGCGGTATACCCCCCTTATCGCTCCAGTCTACGAAATCTACGAAGACATCAAAGGCTCGGGTCACCTCCACCAGCCCGAGCCTATGAAGGCCAAGCACCGCAATCGCCGCAAGCATTGCCTGTTCCATAGTGATCACGGGCATCACACCAGCGATTGGCATCAACTTCAAGATGAGATCGAGCGCCTCATCTGCCAGGGACACCTATCTCGATACGTGCCCGGGCAGAAGGAAGACCGAGGCACCCCCGAAGAGATCGACAATGCCCCCCGTGGAGTCCACATCAACGTCATCGCTGGCGGCACGGCATCAGGAGGAGATAGCAACCGAGGAAGAAAGTGTCACGCTGAGCGGGCCAGCCGAGCCTCCGCTGAGCCCCCTAAGGCCCCGCTGGCGAGCGAACCGCAGGCCTTGGTATTCTCCGACCAAGACCTGGAAGGGTTAACCACCTTGCATGACGACGCTCTTGTTGTATCGGCTACAATAAACCATTGTAACGTAGATAGGATCTTAGTTGACAATGGTAGTGCCCCAGATGTATAATCCTACGAATGTTTCCTCAAGATGGGAGAGAATCCATCTAAACTCCGCCCTCTCCGAACCCCTCTTTGTGGGTTCAACGGCCATGCAACTTATCTCGAGGGAGCCCTGAGCCTGCCAGTTACTATCGGCACCCCGCCCAAAACCGTTACGGTCATGGTGGACTTCATCGTGATTAAGGGAATGACGGCCTATAACGCCATCTTCGGCTGAGGTATCCTCAGCCGAACGAAAGCGGTGCCCTCTACCTTTCACCAAAAAAAGAAGTTCCCCACCAAACATGGCATGGGGGAGGTCCGGGGTAACCAGACATTGGCTAGACGGTGCTATATAATCTTGGTTGAAGCTAGGATGTCGGAAGGGAAAAACAAAGCAGTAAAGGGAGCCGAGGAGGGACCAGCAACATCTGAGCCTGGCAGCGAGTTGCTAACAGTCTTCCTCAATGGTGACCCAACTCTAGGAGTCAAGATCGGAGCCGATCTACCACCTGAGGAACAAGAAAAATATAAGGATTTCCTTGCCCAGTACATCCAAGTCTTTGCATGGTCGGGCGAGCATCTCTCCGGGATCCCGGGAGACGTGGTGATGCACAAGCTCAACCTTGACCCAACGGTGAAACTTGTCCAGCAATGCAGAAGAAAGCACGCCCCAGAGAAGCAAGCGGTCATCAAAGAGCAAGTCATCAAGGGGCAAAAGACTGACCTCTTTCGTCCAATCCTATACCCTACGTGGCTTGCCAACGTCATCGTGGTACCGAAGGCTTCGGGGAAATGGCAAATGTGTGTAGACTTCACCGACCTCAACAAGGCTACCCCAAAAGATTGCTACCCACTGCTAAGCATCGATCAACTGGTTGACTCAACCTCTGGCAATGAGTTGCTCAGCTTCCTGGACGCCTACTCCGGTTACCATCAGATCAAGATGGACCCGGAGGACATCCAGAAGACCGCCTTCATCACTGACTTCGGCGTACACTGCTACACCCGAATGCCGTTCGGGTTGAAGAACGCTGCAGCAACATATCAGAGACTGATCAACCACATCTTCAAGGGACAACTCGGTCGGAACGTTGAGGCCTACATTGATGATATGCTCATCGAAAGGTCGAAGGCCAAAGATCATCTTGCCGATTTAGCCGAGACCTTCGACACCCTCCTGAGGTGCAACATGAAGCTCAACCCCACTAAATGCGCCTTCGGAGCCAGATCCAGGAAGTTCCTAGGCTTCCTGGTAACTCAGTGTGGGATTGAGGCCAATCCCGACAAGGTTCAGGCCATCCTGAACATGCGGCCACCCACCTGCATCAAGGACGTCCAACACCTTACGGGGCGCATCGTTGCGCTCAATCGCTTCTTATCCCGAGCGGCCGAATGATGCCTACCCTTCTTCAAATTATTGAAGGGACCCAAAATGGCATCTGCTACGCTCGCCTGGGATGAGGAATGTCAGAAGGCATTCGCCGAACTCAAGGAATTCTTGACCTTGCCCCCGGTGCTATCCAAGTCGGTCCCGAGCGAAGCTCTACACCTTTACCTCTCGGCGACCCCTTCCACAGTGAGCTCAGTCTTAGTCAGGAACGACGCGGGGGTCGAGAGACCTGTCTACTATACCAGCAAGGTGCTTAATGAGGCTGAAAGAAGGTACCCTGCAACCAAGAAACTCGTGCTAGCATTGGTTACCTCAGCCAAGTGCCTCCGACCCTATTTTCAAGGGCACACCATCGGCGTATTGACCGGCGAACCCCTGAAGAAGATTCTCTTTCACCCTGAAACCTCATGATGCCTCGTCAAGTGGGCCATCATGCTCGGGGTCTACGACATCTCGTATCGCCCCAGCTCAGCCATCAAGGGACAGGCCCTCGCAGACTTCATCACCGAAAGCATAGTCCCGACTGAAGAAGTACTTCCACCTACGCCCGGGCCCACCTGGGACCTGTTCATCGACGGGTCCTCCAACTCGGCCGGATGCAGCGCCGGTGTCCTTCTCAAGTCCCCCGAGGGAGCAAAGTTGTGGTACGCCTTGAAACTCAACTTTCAGGCGTCCAACAATACCTCCGTGTACGAAGCCGTTATCTCGGGGGCCAGGATGGCTCGACGACTGGGGGCTGAGCGCGTCAGGATCCACACCGACTCTCAATTGGTCGCTATCTAGGTTAACGGTGGTTACGAAGCTCGGGAAGGACAAATGATCAAGTACCTCCAGGTGGTCAAGAGGATGGCCCGACTCTTTGAGAGCTTTGAGGTAGTTTGGATAGCGCGGGAGGAAAACTCCCGAGCAGACGCCCTCTCTCGCTTGGCCTCCTCCCTTGACCCCGAAGGTACTCGGTCAATCTTCCTCGAAGAGCTCGAGCGACCGAGCATCGAATCCGAGCTCATGACCATTGACCCAGCATCCTCGAGCGACTGGCGGACCCCCAACATATCCTGGCTCCGGGATTCTCAAGAGCCCCCCAACCCTCGGGAGGCTCAAAAACTTAAGTACCAAGCTCGGTGTTTCGTCATGCTGGACGATGCCTTGTACCGTAGATCTTTCTCCGGTCCCCCCCTCAAGTGCATCGGCACCGACGAAGCCAGCCGAGCGATTCAGGAAGTACATGAAGGCATCTGCGGCGCACACCAAGGAGGAAGATCGCTCTCCAGGATCTTGCTTCGGCAAGGTTACTGGTGGCCCACTCTCCAGCGCGACTGCACGACCTATGTACAGAAGTGCGACCGATGCCAGTGCTCGACCATCTAATCCACCAACCCTCCACGGAGCTCATCACCCTTGCCGAGCCATACCCCTTCGCTCGGTGGGGGATCGATATTTTGGAGCCATTCCCCACGGCTCATGCTCAGAAGAAGTACGTCATCGTCACCATCGACTACTTCACCAAATGGATCGAGGCCGAGGCCACCACCAGGATCACCGAATCAGTCGTATGGAGTTTTGTTTGGAAGTCGATCATTTGTCGTTACGGTGTCCCCCGAGTGATCGTGAGCGATAATGGTCGGTAATTTGATTCTCATTACTTCAGAGACAGATGTGCTGACCTAAACATTCGCAATCACTTCACTTCGGTAGCCCACCCTCAGGCCAACGGACTGGTCGAGAATGCCAACAAAATTATCTTAAAAGGAATTAAAACCAGGCTCGGTAAGGCCAAGGGAAGCTGGCTCGAGGAATTACCGAGCGTACTATGGTCGCATCAAACTACTCCGAGAATGGCCACCGGTAAAACACCTTTTCAGCTGGTATATGGCACGGAAGCCGTGATTCCATTGGAGGTCGGCAATCCTTCTCTCCGAGTCGTCCACTTCAAGCCCAAGGTGAACGAGCAGAAACTACTGGAAAACCTCGACCTAGCAGACAAGATCCAAGAGATAGCAAATATCCGAGCAATGGAATACCAACAGCGCGTCACTCGATACTATAACTCCAGAGTCTGAGACAGACATTTCCAGCCAGGGGACTTCATCCTGAGAAAGGCCGAAGCCTCTCAACCACTGGAAGCGGTGGGGAAGCTATCCCCTAACTGGGAAGGCCCCTACCGAGCGGTCCAGACGCTTGGGAAAGGGGTGTATCAATTATCCAGCATGGAAGGAGCACCCATCCCTCGGACATGGAACGCGACAACACTTCGCAAGTTCTATTTTTGATCATCTGGCAAGCACACACATGTAAGCAATGTAGAATAAACGACATTCCTCTCTTTTCATTAAACTCTGGTGTACATCAAGTAGGCCGCAGCCAATACAATATACATGTCAGCAAACAAAAAATTACATCCACTGGTACTATGACATGAGCAGAGCGTTCGGCTAACTCGGTAGGCACTCCTACGTCCAGCCACTGACTCTGT
Source organism: Amorphophallus konjac (assembly GCA_022559845.1). NCBI lineage: Eukaryota > Viridiplantae > Streptophyta > Magnoliopsida > Alismatales > Araceae > Amorphophallus > Amorphophallus konjac. The sequence continues at coordinate 305,846,326 of CM040121.1, forward strand.
CTAGCGCAGAAACTGGCTCGGATAAGGGATAGCAGACCCTGTTGGTTTGATAAGCTCGGAAGAAAGGTGCCAGAGGGATTGGAATAAAAAGAAAAACAAGAGAAGGTCTTATCTGCCAACTCTCTGGAAGGACGACGGAAGCCGAACAGAAAGCATGCACCCTCAAGTGGTGCGAGCAAGGATAAAGAAAGAAAGAAGAAAGGAGGGGCTGGGTGAGCAGTGAAAGAAGGAAGCTTGAAGAGCTCCCCCTCCCCTCAGGACAGTGTCGGTGGGTCGGGGGCACGAAGGCGACATGCTCCAGCATGTCGAACCCTCTTCCAAACTGGAGTAGCAGGAGCTTCTCTCCTTCTACTATCTGCATCATCATCTTCTGAAGCGCTTTCCATGCTCCGCTGAGATCGACAACACAACACTTCGTGAAAAGGGAAGAAGGAGAAACCGTCAGGGATGGCCTTAAGCGATGGAATGAAGAGGAGACGCCCCTCGGACCTTTTATAGGCCGAAGGGGGAGCTAATTACCTTAAATGACTCTCCCCTTAAAAACACGCTAAAGGAGCCTTCCATGAGACGGTTACCTCATTTCCCAACATCCCCCCCAGTGGGACGCGCGAAGTGGCAAGTCATTTAGGACGGCATGGAAAAGTGGAAAGGTGCCAACGCCATGTCAGTTATCTAACAGATCGGCATGCGCGATATCTGCAGAGAAAATCGGCGCCTTCCCCAACAACTACGGATACGGTAGTCAAATCACGCCAAAGGCAGTAAGAAACAGTCAATTCAGCACTTAATATCACTGCTACTATACTTCCCAAAAAAGGTTTTTCACAACTACATAAGGGAAAAAGAAAAAGGAAGAAAGAGTTGGGACATCAGGCCTCGGGCCCATCTCGAGGCTCGGTAGACGAGGGCCCTTCAGCACCAGATGATCTGCCCCCGGTACTCTCGACGACGGCTGACCCAGGCACTAACCCCACATGCGTGGGAACTGTCTCGGTCGTGTGGCCTCCCGAGGTTGCTGGAGTTGGCGATCACTCGGACGAGACCGAGGCCCCCCAACTCCCCTCATGACTGGGGTTGTCAATAGGAGTTTGGGGGATCTTCTTAGATGTCTTGTCCGAGATCGAGTCAAGGATTGGGATTTGGTCTTACCCTTGGCCGAGTTCGCCTATAACGATTCGGTCAATAGGTCTACAGGTATGAGCCCCTTCGAGATTGTCACTGGCCGTAGACCTAGGAGACCCATAGACCTAGTCCCATCTCCCATCCAGTCCCGTGTGTCTGAGTCAACCGAGTCTTTTGCTAGCCATATTAGACAGTTGCATGAGCATATTCGTCGTCACATTGAGTCCAGCAATGCACGATACAAAGAATTGGCTGACGCTTATAGGCACCACCGTGAGTTTCAGGAGGGCGATTCTGTCATGATCAGGGTCAGACCTGAATGGTTTCCCTCAAGAGCTGTGAAGAAGTTGCATGCTCACGGTGCCGGTCCCTTTCGGGTAGTGAGGCGAGTAGGATCGAACGCATATGTTGTGGACTTGCCAGAGGATTATGGGATCAGCTCGACTTTCAATGTCTCGGATCTCGTCGCTTATAGGGACCCAGCAGTGATACCCAGTGAGCCCTTTGAGCCGTCTCCACCCATTGTGAGTGACACCACCCTAGAGTGTCCACCTCCAGCCTTGTTACCTCAGCAGCGAGAGCAGATAGAATGTATACTAGATGAGCATGTGACAACTACTCGAGGCGGAGTATACCAGCGCTACTTGGTGCGTTGGAGGGGACGGCCCGCGTCCGATGACACCTAGATCACCCAAGTAGAGCTACAGAGGATAGATCCAGATCTGCTGGATTGGTACCAGAGCGACCCGGACCCTTACTCGATGGGGTCGAGCTTCTCCCACCCGAGGAGAATTGGTGAGGACACCAGAACACGAGTACGGCCCAACTCAGCGAGCTGTCGGTACCGGACCCATAGCATGACTCGATCGACATCGACATCGTTGTGGCTGGGTGACAGTATGAAGTCCCTACCTGAGTGTTGATACTTTCTTTATGTTTATTATGAGTGTATTGGTGTGTATTTATTTGAGTATTTATGCGTGTAATGGGTCAAGGTTGTACAATGGGTTACACTTCATGTAAGGAGCCCAATTTCCAAATTGGGCCTCCAAACTTTCACGAGCCCAATTGGGCCTCTCTCTCCCTTGTGGACTTCTACACATGTGGGCCCAAAAGGCTGGTCCAAGGCCAAAGATGGGCTTCTAGAAGACTTGGACCATTAGACCAAGGAGACAAAGGTAGAGGATGCCCCCTCCTTGTCCCCCATGCTTGTCTCCCACCTCCCCTTGACCAATGTTAGTGGGTGTCCTTTGGAGTTAGTGGATGTCCTTTGGAGTTAGTGGATGTCCTTTGGTCTAGATCTAGAGTTTTAATATATATAGCCTCTTGTTGTATTTTGGTGGAACTAATGAGAAAATTTGAAGAGAATATTGCTTGGTGCACACCCCCCTCTCCTCTTGAGTTCTTGAGTGTTCTTCCTCCTCCCACCTCCGATCTCCTCTAGATCTGCTCCTAAATCCTCTATCCCCCTCAAATATCTTCCTCTTACCTTCTTCCTCTATCTAGTGTGAACGTTCACCGCCGTCGCCGTCGCCGCCGCCGTTCGTGCCGCCGTTGAGCCACCACAACCTGATCTTCATCCTGCTGCCCCAAACTCGGAGTTGCAGGACAACAGCCCAGTAAAAGGTGTGGTACGAGAGATCCGACCGTTGGATCATCTTTGAGGGTAGGTTCCCCTTGTCATAGGTCATTCCCAATTTACTTTTTGTGTCAATCAGAGTTCGTTTAGGCCCTTTCCTAGCCACCTGTTCTTCCTTCTCAAAGTCTGCATGTGTGCAGATCTGCAAGATAGACCTTGGCATCCTATTTTTCTCACCCATCAAATGTTGTCCAAATCTCAAAAAATAGCTATGTGCGTCTTCGTCTTCCTACCATCTACCCACCATAAAAATCACAGGTCCTAATTCGATCATTTGAGTTTCGGTCAAAGCCCTTGATCAAGGAGCTTAAGTTCTGTCCAGTATGTCTATATTTCGGGATAGTGTGCTCAGCCATTTTGCAGTCACTCCCATTTTCAATCCAACCGTTGGACGAGTCTTTAGTTCTAGTATGTTGTAGTATTTTGAGTCCTCTTTCTAATGGTACCCTTTGTGTCCCGATCCAACGTCGGAGTTGAGCGTACCATACGATCTCACCGGAGTGCGCAGATCTGGACAGAAACACAGCTATGGGACAGCCTTGGGAGATAATGCCCAAGAAATTGCCTGCATCCACTCCGGTGACCGCCGCTCCCGGGGATCGACCCGGGACACTCCAGGAAAGTCCCCACCAATCGCTGCATCCAGGAGCCGCCCCAGACGTCGCCGTACCAGTAGCGGGTCCCACGCTCCATCCTACGGGCCCGAGTGAACGAATCTGAACCGGCCGACTGCGTCCGCCCGAGTGCCACTGACTGCAGCCCGCCAACCCAAGATTGGTGCTCCCGGGTCCCACGTGTCACCTGTTACCTCCCTGTGTTGAGTGGGCGTAGCATTATTTCTATAATTATTAATTATTTCTATACCGGGAGTTCCAGATCTTGGCCGGAAAGTCTTCCCCACGCCCCGAGTGTGGAGGTACACTCGCCACCCCCTTTTGTCGTATTTGCTTAGCTAGTATGCGTCTAGATGCCGCTGCATGTGAGTAGGTTACTTTCCTAGCTAGCTCGCGATACATCACCGCTGTGAGTTGTGTGTGCGAGACCCATCCCACGACTCGTTCCGAGCGTGAGAGCAAGCCGACCACCCGAGACTCAAAGCCGGTTACTCAACCATGCAAATCATCACGCTTCCCTCGATGGGGACGACCGTGAGTTAGCACTTCTTGTTTGGGGCACATCGCCTCTTCTGGAGCTCTTTAGGTGCCGCATTGTATCGTTGTTGCTGGTCGTGTCGTCCAACCCATCGCGTCATCCTATAGAGTCCAAGGTCATAACTCACCCGCGTCGAGTCTCATAGTCATCCCGCATCAACCAACCTTGATGAAATCATTGGCATTGGGTATATGCCAACATAAGGATATCGTTTAATCTGACCTTAGACGGAAGGTCTAAGTCATTGGGTTATAGTGGCTGGTCCCGACAAGAAGTGAAGCGCCAACTTTGATGAAATCATTGGCATTGGATATATGCCAACGCAAGGATATCGTTTAATCCGGCCTTAGACGGAAGGTCTAAGTCGTTGGGTTATAGCGGCTGGTCTCGACAAGAAGTCAAGCGCCAACCTTGATGAAATCATTGCCATTGGATATATGCCAAAGCTAGGATATTATTTAAGCCGATCTTAGACAGAAGGTCTAAGCCGTTGGGTTTCAGGGGCTGGCCCTGATAAGAAGTCAAGCACCAACCCTGATGAAATCATTGGCATTGGGTATATGCCAATGCAAGGATATCTTTTAATCCGGTCATAGACGAAAGGTCTAAGCCGTTGGGTTATAGCGGCTGGTCCCGACAAGAAGTCAAGCGCCAACCTTGATGAAATCATTGGCATAGGATATATACCAATGCAAGGATATTGTTTAAGCCGGTCTTAGATGGAAAATGTAAGCCGTTGGGGTTATAGCGGCTGGTCCCGACAAGAAGTCAAGTGCCAACCTTGATGAAATTATTGGCATAGGATATATGCCAACGCAAGGAAATCATTTAAGCCACTCTTAGACGAAAGGTCTAAGCCATTAAGTTTTAGTGGCTGGTATCGACATGATGTCGAGCGCCAACCTTGATGAAATCATTGGCATTTGATATATGCCAACGCAAGGATATTGTTTAAGCCGGTCTTAGATAGAACGTCTAAGCCGTTGGGTTATAGCGGCTTTGCCCCGACAAGAAGTCAAGCGCCAACCCTAATGAAATCATTGGCATTGGATATATGCCAACACAAGGATATCGTTTAATGCATTCTTAGACGGAAGGTCTAAGACGTTGGGTTATAGCGGCTAGTCCCGACAAGAAGTCAAGCACCAACCCCGATGAAATCATTGGCATAGGATCTATGCCAACGTAAGGATATCATTTAATCCGGTCTTAGACAGAAGGTCTAAGCCGTTGGGTTATAGCGGCTGGTCCCGACAAGAAGTCAAGCACCAACCTTGATGAAATCATTGGCATTGGGTATATGCCAAGGCATGGATATCGTTTATGCCGATCTTAGACGGAAGGTCTAAGCTATTGGGTTATAGTGGCTGGTCCCGACAAGAAGTCAAGCACCAACTTTGATGAAATCATTGGTATAGGGTATATACCAACACAAGGTTATTGTATAATTTGGTCTTAGACGGAAGGTCTAAGCCGTTGAGCCATATTGATTCTCGTAGTGAAAATCACGGTGGGAATGATGATGATATCATCAACACTGGGTTTATGCTGATGCAAGGATTCAGGTTTCATATGGCCATATATTGAAGGTCTAAGCATTATTCCTCGGTTAAGATCAAAAGGCCACGGGCACCGAGTTAACGAAATCATCGGTACTGGGATCGTACCGACGAAAGGAAATCGGGTGTTAATGACTTAGACGTAAGGTCGAAGTCATAACCCCTCAGCTAAGACCAGAAGAGGCCATGGGCGCCAAGTAAAGTGGCATCATTGATATTGGCACAATGCCTAGCAAGGACTCACCTATTTCGTTGGGACCAAAAATTCACGTGAGATAGCAACTCGTCAAAAGAGTTTTGAAGTAGAGGTTTGTTCATTGTGAACTGTGGGTTTTAGCTGACCGCTGAACTAAGGCAGTGGCACATGGTATAGCTTTAGGTGCTTCCCATTGAGGGGCGGGAATTGAACTTCTCATGGATGGTTGACGAGGACGTAAGCTTCGCCTTCGTAGACTTTCTGGACCATATAGGGTCCTATCCAATTTTTGTTTAATTTGCCCTTTGGGTTGGCTGCCATCACTTCTTTTCTTTTGACCATGGCAATGTCTCCTTTCTTGAATTCATGCTCTTTGACAAGCTTGTCGAAGGTGCGTGCCTTACGGGCTTGGTAGACCTGTATGTTTTGCTGGGCTTTGAGCCGTTGCCCTTCTAAATCGGAGAGCTCCTCTAGTCTTCTTTCTATATTTTCCTGGCCATCTTTGACCAGTTAATGCTAGATCACGACCAGCAACGAGGGTATCTCCAGCTTTATCGAGATGACTACTTCTGAGCCATACACTAGCGAGAACGGTGAGCAACCCATCGTGGTCTTGTGTACAGTGCGATACGCCCACAGTGCCTCGTACATGTTATCTTCCCAGTCCTTCTTGCTAGAGCTGACTGTCTTTGCGAGAAGTGTGCAGAGGGTTTTGTTGAAAGCTTTAGCCAACCCGTTTGCTTGTGGGTTGTACAGAGTGGATGTCCTCCAGTTAATCTTGAATTTATAGGCCAGCTTGTGGACCTTCTGGTTCCGGAAGTGGCTTCCGTTGTCTGAGATGATTCGATCGGGCACGTCGAATTGAAATATAATGTTTCGATGGACAAATTTGACCATGATTTTGCCCGTCACTTCTTTTAGAGCTATATCCTCCGCCCAGCGAGAAAAGTAACTTATTACTGCTAGGATGTATCTGCATCCTGACGAGGATGCGGGTAGCGGGCCCACAACATCAGTGCCACATTGAGCAAATGGCCAGCTAGGTGCTATCTGATGTAGGTGTACCAGGGGTCTTCTTGGGACCGTAGCATGTTCTTGACATTTATGACATGTCTTGACATACTTGCAGTAGTCATCGAACATAGTTGGCCAGTAATATCCAATCTTCATCTTCGGCCTGACTTGATGGGCACCAGCTGATCCGGCATGAACTTCCTTCATGACCGTCCAAGCCTCCTCCATTGATAGACATCGAAGGATTACTTTTCTTTTGGCATCCGCCATAATCTGGAATAAGGTCCCGCTCTTGAATTCATAAAAATAGAAACATCCCAAACAGGGCAGACAAGGATAAGAGTCGGTGCAGGTATCGTCCTCAAGTCCCCAGAAGGAGAAGTGTCGCATACATCATGCGTAATTAACAAGCCTTGCATAAATAACGAGGTAGAATATGAAGCCCTGATTATCGGCCTTCAGATTACTCTTCATATGGAGATCTAGATGCTACAAGTATTCGAAGATTCCATGCAGATTGTCAAGTAGATACAAGGATAATTTGATGTCTAGAAGCCTGAATTACTTCCTTATTGCGCCAAAGTGAAGAAGCTCATGTAGCGATTCTACTTCATTGAAATAGGCCATGTCAGCCAAAATCAAAATGCTCAAGCAGATGCGCTAGCAAAGCTAGCAAGCTCGCTGGCAGCCCCGCTAGATGGATCTCTCAATATAAATGTGATAAATAGACGCCAGGTTCCCAGCATGATAGAGGAGCCAGGTGAAGAAAAATGTGAAGCTACAATAACAGAAATAGTCGGCTCACCCGACTGGAGGGAACCTTTGATACAATGGTTTAAATACCAGCAACTGCCCAAGCGAAGGGAAGAGAAGATCAGATTGATCAGAATAAAAGATTCTTATGAATTTAAGAGCGGGACCTTATTCCGGATTATGGCGGATGCCAAAAGAAAAGTACTCCTTCGATGTCTATCAATGGAGGAGGCTTGGACGGTCATGAAGGAAGTTCATGCCGGATCAGCTGGTCCCCATCAAGTCGGGCCGAAGATGAAGATTGGATATTACTGGCCAACTATGTTCGATGACTACTACAAGTATGCCAAGACATGTCATAAATGTCAGGAACATGCTATGGTCCCAAGAAGACCCCCGATACACCTACATCTGATAGCACCTGGCTGGCCATTTGCTCAATGTGGCACTGATGTTGTGGGCCCGCTACCCGCATCCTCGTCAGGATGCAGATACATCCTAGCATCAACAGATTACTTCTCTCACTGGGCGGAGGCTATAGCTCTAAAAGAAGTGACGGGCGAAACCATGGTCAGATTTGTCCGTCGAAACATTATATTTCAATTCGGCGTGCCCGATCGAATCATCTCAGACAACGGAAGCCACTTCCGGAACCAGAAGGTCTACAAGCTGGCCGATAAATTCAAGATTAACTGGAGGACATCCACTCTGTACAACCCACAAGCAAACGGGTTGGCTAAAGCTTTCAACAAAACCCTCTGCACACTTCTCGCAAAGACGGTCAGCTCTAGCAAGAAGGACTGGGAAGATAACATGTACGAGGCACTGTGGGTGTATCGCACTGTACACAAGACCCCAATGGGTTGCTCACCATTCTCGCTAGTGTATGGCTCAGAAGCAGTCATCTCGATAGAGCTGGAGATACCCTCGTTGCGGGTCGTGATCCAGCATGAACTGGTCAAAGATGGCCAGGCAAATATAGAAAGAAGAATAGAGGAGCTCTCCGATTTAGAAGGGCAACGGCTCAAAGCCCAGCAAAACATACAGGTCTACCAAGCCCGTAAGGCACGCACCTTCGACAAGCTTGTCAAAGAGCATGAATTCAAGAAAGGAGACATTGCCATGGTCAAAAGAAAAGAAGTGATGGCAGCCAACCCAAAGGGCAAATTAAACGAAAATTGGATAGGACCCTATATGGTCCAGAAACTCTACGAAGGTGGAGCTTACGTCCTCGTCAACCATCCATGAGAAGTTCAATTCCTGCCCCTCAATGGGAAGCACCTAAAGCTATACCATGCGCCATTGCCTTAGTTCAGCGGTCAGCTAAAACCCACATTTCACAATAAACAAACCTCCACTTCAAAACTCTTTTGACGAGGTTCTATATCACGTGAATTTTTGGTCCCACCGAAATAGGTGAGTCCTTGCTAGGCATTGTGCCAATGTCAATGATGCCACTTTACTCGGTGCCCATGGCCTCTTCTGGTCTTAGGTGAGGGGTTATGACTTCGACCTTACGTCTAAGTCATCAACACCCGATTTCCTTGCGTCGGTACGATCCCAGTACCGATGATTTCGTTAACTCGGTGCCCGTGGCCTTTTGATCTTAACCGAGGAATAATGCTTAGACCTTCAATCTATGGCCAGATGAAACCTGAATCCTTGCATCAGCATAAACCCAGTGTTGACGATATCATCATCAGTCCCACCATGATTTTCACTACGAGAATCAATATGGCTCAACGGCTTAGACCTTCCGTCTAAGACCAGATTAAACAATATCCTTGTGTTTGTATGTACCATATGCAATGATTTCATCAAAGTTGGTGCTTGACTTCTTTTCGGGACCAGCCACTATAACCCAATGGCTTAGACCTTCCGTCTAAGATCGGCTTAAACGATATCCTTGCCTTGGCATATACCCAATGCCAATGATTTCATCAAGGTTGGTGCTTGACTTCTTGTCGGGACCAGCCGCTATAACCCAACAGCTTAGACCTTCTGTCAAGACCGGATTAAATGGTATCATTGCGTTGGCATAGATCCTATGCCAATGATTTCATCAAGGTTGGTGCTTGACTTCTTGTCGGGGCTATCCGCTATAACCCAACATCTTAGACCTTCCGTCTAAAAACGGATTCAATGATATCCTTGTGTTGGCATATATCCAATGCCAATGATTTCATTAGGGTTGGTGCTTGACTTCTTGTCGGGGCTAGCCGCTATAACCCAACGGCTTACACCTTCTATCTAAGACCGGCTTAAACAATATCCTTGCGTTGGCATATATCCAATGCCAATGATTTCATCAAGGTTGGCGCTTGACTTCTTGTCAAGACCAGCCACTAAAACCTAACGGCTTAGACCTTTCGTCTAAGAGTGGCTTAAACGATTTCCTTGCGTTGGCATATATCGTATGCCAATGATTTCATCAAGGTTGGCTGTCACGCCCTGAGCCTTTATTACAGCGGAAGACTAAGTCGGGGAGTGCGAACAGCCGGCATGGTAAGCCTCTCACAAGCAAGAATGATCAGAGCGCAAGACAATCACACACATAAATGTAATTGCACAGTATTTAATCAAACTCCAACTTTATTTCATAAATGATTAATAGTCAAATACACTTATTTTTCCATCATCTTTCACTCTACTAGACTCAAGAAATACGAAATTACATTGACTCGATCTAAACAATGTAGACTTCCTAAGTCTTCGCTCATTCTTTATTCACTCTCGGATCTGCTACTTGAACCTTCCGAATCCGAACCCGACTCACTTCCGTTTCCTGAAAAAGATTGGAAATAGGTAATGAGCACACTTGCCCAGTAGGTATCTTCGCATCAACATGAAGGCACTATTAAAGTAATTAACATTTTTGCTCTAAAGAATAAGGCAAAATTATGCAATGCGATGATCACGCGATTAAACCAAAGTAACCTGATAGTCATGTAAGATAGAATGAGAGCAAGTATGAACTAGCAAGAATGTGACAAGAACATGATATTGGCCTTTCATGAATAAGAATGTATCGAGAATGTACTAGCAAGTCACATAATCATCACTCTAGTATCTTTTGCTTATGAGCAAGTACTTCATGAATTCCTGTGGAATATCAAGCAACAAGGTCATGTACAAGAATCAATCATGCTGCATCGTGTTGAGAATTTTCACTTCACGAGCCGTGGATAATTCACTTATTTATAAAGAAAGTACTCCCAGCGCAATACGACGTCAGTAACATCATACCCCATAGTTTATAAAATAGTATGTTTCCGACAATCAGCCGAGGGAACTAGTATAGAGCCCTTGAACATAATCAGTGCTCGATCGCATCTTCAAGTATAAATCAACCTTTTTTCACACATGACAATAAAGTATGGCCAAGAATATAAGTTCAAATAAATTCAAGATAATAAGAATCAATGAATGAACGCTTCAATTTGAATATGAGGAATCAAGAATGACATTAAACAATGTTATGCTCATAAAATAAATCGGTAGCATAACGGTATATTTCTTATTTTTCATTCATTATATTAAGTCTATTAAGCAATATGATAAGTTCTAGATTATCAAGGGTCATCTAGAAACCCTGAAATATCAACCCTTGGGTCAACCTCGGGTTAAGTACTCAAGCAGTGTGACGGTCGTGTACTGGGCCATTACGTGATGTGACGGTCTAGTTCTTAGCCGTTATATTAGTCTGAATCTAGAACTAATAAAATAGACTCAGTGAAGTGTGACGGTCGTATAGTGGGCCGTTAGGTGCTCCTGACGGTCCAGTATAGGTCCGTTACATAGCTAGAACCAGAAAACATCGATAGTGTAATCTAATCAAATGGGTTTTAATGGTACAACCAACTCGGCGTCCTAGTGGGAATCCCAGGCTCGCGGAGAATTACAGAGGCCTTGAAACAAGATTTCTTAGTCCATTGGAAGGAATATCCAATAGAGAGGTCCTCATGTCCAAGAATAATGTTCCTATAGTGCAAAGTGAACTAATGGACAACATACCGGAGTATGTGCCATGTACTTAAAGAAAATGACTCTATAGATAGAGGAAGAATATGTAACAACGTGAAAGCAAGATAAACTCCGTCAATACAACATTGGAAAATCATGTTTTTAATTACAAAACTATAAAGTTTTGGCACATAAAATTAACATAACTTAAAATAGTTCAAGATGCCTAGAGCATGCAGATTACAATATGAATTAGTAAGTAAACTTGAAATAATAACAGGTCAAAACTTAGCTAACTAGGCTTATTTATAAGGTAACTTAACTGGTTACTATTCTGTCATGGGCTGACAGAACACAGAGTCTAACGGTCTAACAGGAGAGCGTCACAGTGCTTGTGACGGTCTATCGAGGGGCCGTTACAGTAATGTAATGCTCCTGTCCTGGTGCATTAGAGACAACAGGGAAATAAAAACATAACAGAGTGTGTGACGGTTGGTCGTAAGCCCGTTATATCATGTGACGGTCCTACCCTGATCCGTCAGAGCCTCTGCTGACAGTAATAATTAACAATGATCTAAGTTCAACTTGCATCATGTCTGAAAATCATACATATAATTTCCCACATGATAGAATGAAGGCTAAACGAATATCATGCATGGGTTCTCTGTGAATTTCACAAGGAAGTTTCTTTCTAATTTAGTTAGGGCTAAGAATATAGATATATGCATGTCTCTACTAAAACATGAAATTCATGAGCTAAAGTGCATGTAATCAAGTAAAATCAGAGGGCTTTTATCCCTAACATGTTGTTTTTTCCGTTCATGAGATAACCTACCTCTTCTAAGACCTTTAAACTTCGAATTTGATGCTAGGTGCTACCCTTTGATCCTTGCTCTTCTTGTGGTAAATCAGCAACTTGGGAAGCTTCAATCTCCTTGGTTGCTTGGTCTCCGAGCACGAAATTTGGAGAGCTATTAGTCTAAAGTATACTAAACAAAAGCTTCTAAAGAACTTACCCGAAATTATGACTCCTTACCTTGATTCTTCACGAGCCAAAAGTAAGGGTCGGTCAGTTCAGGATTAGGTCCTATTTATAGGGTTTTGGCTAGGGTTTGAAGATTTGATCGATTTTAGAGTCCTTGTTAAAGTTTAGATCAACATCTAAGAGTCCTTAACACCTCTATCAGTCTTCCTATCTCGATCCCTAAGAGATAAGTTAGCAAAAATCCAATCTTTTGGCTTATTTTTTACTTCACGGAACTACAGGATGTAACGGTCATCCATAGGTGCGTTACATGGCTGTGGCGGTCGCCCGATAGACCGTTACACTCAACGTGTATAGAATTCAATATTAATCAAACTCTTTTGGTTAATTATTTATATAATTATTTTATAAAAATAGTATTTATCCTTAAAATACGTGAATAAGCTAAGTACCCTTCTAAAACGTGGGCCAAACTTAATGGGCTTGGTGCTTAAACCTTTTGGATAATAATTAGATAGACTATGTTAATTATTTCAATCCAATTGGGCTTTATAAAGTCTTATTAATTCAATAATCCTTTTAAATATATTTAGGCCTTTATATAAATTCTAGAAAATTATTTTATAATTCAAAAAAATTTTATATAAATTCTGGGGCACTACACCCTCCCCTACTTAGAAGAATTTGGTCCCCAAATTCAATATATGGATTGTGGAGAGTGTACTTATAGTTAAATAGTTCTGGAAATCTTTTCCGCATGGCTGCTTCGGTTTCCCATGTTACTTCGTATGGCCATATTTTATTCCATTGAATCTTGACCATATGAATAACTTTATTTCTTAATTGACGCACTTCTTGTTCCAGAATCTTTATTGGCGTTTGTTCGTACGTCATGTCCTTCTGAATTTCCAGATTGTCATAAGTGGTAATGTAGTCAGGGTCATATACATATTTTTTCAGCATAGAGACGTGAAATACGTCATGAACTCCTGTTAGTTGTGGAGGTAAAGTTAGTTTGTAAGCCACTTCATCAATCCTTTCGAGAATTTCAAATGGGCCAATAAATCTAAGAGTTAGTTTTCCTTTAATGCTAAATCTTCGAATACCACGACCTGGAGAAACCTTCAGATATACATGATCTCCAACCTGAAATTCCAAGTCACGTCTTCGGTTGTCGGCATAAGACTTTTGCCTATCTTGCGTCATTTTCATCCTTTCCTGAATGAGCTTGATCTTCTCTGTAGAGTCCCTTATAAGGTCGGGGCCTAGAAATTGCTTTTCCCCTATTTCATTCTAACATATTGGTGATCTACAGCTTTTTCCATACAGAGCTTCAAAAGGTGCCATTTATATGCTTGCTTGATAACTGTTGTTATATGTAAATTCTACTAGAGGCAAGTGATCATGTCAACTTCCTCTAAAATCAATGACACAAGCCCTGAGCATATTTTCTACCACTTGATTTGTTCTTTCTGTTTGACCATCAGTTTGTGGATGAAAAGTTGTGCTGAAATTCAATCTAGTCCCTAGTGAATGTTGTAGACCTTTTCAGAACTGTAATGTGAATCGAGGATCTCTATCAGATATAATAGTGACTGGGACACCATGTAATCTGACAATCTCTCTTATGTATATTGCTGCTAGACAGACCATCGACTCTTGATTGGTATGAAATGCGCGGATTTAGTCAATCGGTCTATGATTACCCATATACCATCGTGTCCACCTCTGGTCTTGGGTAAACCCATAATAAAGTCCATCCCTATACTCTCCCATTTCCATTCGGGAATATTCAAAGGATGCAATTTTCATGCGGGTCTAAAATGTTCGGTTTTTACTTGTTGGCAAATAAGACAACGAGACATGAAATCAGCTATTTCCCTCTTCATATTGGGCCACCAGAAATTTCTTTTGAGATCTTGATACATCTTTGTTCCTCCTGGATGAATTGTGTATTTGGAATTATGTGCTTCATCTAGGATCAGTTTCTTTGTAGCCTCATGATCTGGTATACATATTCGGCCTTTAAATAATAATCTCCCGTCATTGGAAATAGAAAAATCCAGCTTTTGTTCAATATTGGCCTTAATTTCTAGTAATATAGAATCATCATTTTACAGCTTGACCAGATCTTCTATCAATGTAGGTTGAGCTCGGATATTGGCTATGAAACAATCTTCTTCCTTTATGTCAATATCTAAGTTCAACTGAGCAATATTGGCTATGAAACAAGGTTAGTTACACTTATCATAAGACTTGATAGCATACCCATTGGTTTTCTGCTGAGTGCATATGCTACAGCATTAGCTTTGCCAGGATGATACTGAATAGCAAAATCGAAGTCTTTGAGGTATTCTAACCACCTCCTCTGCCTCATGTTAAGCTCTTTTTGAGAGAATAAGTATTTCAAGCTCTTGTGGTCTGAGTAGACCGTAAACTTTTCTCCATAAAGATAATGACGCCAAATTTTCAAGGCGAAAATAACTGCTGCCAATTCTAAATCATGCACAGGATAGTTTTCCTCGTGCCGTTTCAGTTGTCTTGAAGAATAACAGATCACCTTTCCATTCTGCATGAGGACACATCCTAAGCCAATACCAGACGCATCCGTATATACTTCAAATCCACCACCCTCCACTGATAGTGATAAAATAGGAGCTGTAGTAAGATGATTCTTGAGATTTTGAAAGCTCTTTTCACAGTCCTTTGACCAGACAAAAGGATTTTCTTTTCTTGTAAGCCTAGTTAAAGGAACCGTAATTTTTGAGAAGTCTTTAATGAATCTCCTATAATAACCAGCTAGACCCAGAAAGCTTTTTACTTCAGATACAGTCGTTGACCGACTCCAATTCTTGACAGCTTCTACCTTAGAAGGATCCACAGCAATACCTTCTTTTGAAATAATGTGGCATAGGAATGAGACTTCCTTGAGTCAGAATTCACACTTATTGAGTTTGGCATAAAGCTTGTGTTCTCTAAGTGTTTGTAAAGCTATTTTCAAATGTTGTTCATGTTCCTCTTTTGTCTTGGAATATATCAAGATATTATCAATGAAGACGACAATGAACTGGTCCAGATATGGCTGGAAGACATTGTTCATAAGTTGCATGAATGCTGCTGGGGCATTAGTTAACCCAAATGGCATTACCACGAATTCATAGTGGCCATAACGACTTCGAAAAGCCGATTTATAAATGTCCTCTTCTTTAATTCTAAGCTGATGGTAACCTGACCTGAGGTCAATCTTAGAGAAATATTCTGCTCCCGAAAGCAGATCGAAGAGCTCATCAATATGCGGCAATGGATACTTGTTTTTAATTGTAAGTTGATTCAGTCGCCGGTAATCAATGCATAGCCTGAGAGAACCATCCTTCTTCTTGACAAATAAAATCGGCGCACCCCAAGGGGATGTGCTAGGTCTGATGAAGCCCTTGTCTAGTAGTTCTTGCAACTGCCTTTTTAATTCTTTAAGTTCTGTGGGGGACATCCTGTAAGGGGCTATAGAAACAAGTGCTGCTCCTGGAATGAGTTCAATCGTGAAGTTCACTTCCCTCTCGGGTGGTAAACTGGGTAGTTCTGAGGGAAACACATCGGGGAACTCATTTACAATAGGGATGTCTGCTATGATAATTTCCTGGGACTCTGTAATAATGACAGAAGCAAGAAAAGCTTCACATCCTTGCGAGATAAGTTTGCAAGCGTGAAGTGATGATACAATAGTGGGGTGTTTCTTGTACTTGATGCCAAGAAAAGAGAATCTCGGAAGACCGGGCTTTTGAAAGGATATAATCTTATTTCGGCAATTGATATAAGCTTCATGGTCTACAAGCCAATCTACCCCTAAAATGGCATCATAACCTTTCATGTCAAGGCATACCATCCCAATCTACACGATGAGCCATTTGTAAAATGAGGTACCTGAGAGAAAAATAACAACTTGTTATTTCTCATGAAATTGGAATGAACAAAATAAATCTTAAAGCTAATTAGTTATCTTATCCCGGGCTCTACCCACTTCTCACATGGGTATGGAAACTTCTTCCTTAGTTCATAGGTAGAGGTCCTTAAACATTGGACTTTTCCTATGACATGACTCTTCTTCCTAAGTCCTGAGACTTAGGCTCTGATACCAACTTAACTGTCACGCCCCGAGCCTTTATTACAGCGGAAGACTAACTCGGGGACCGTGAACAGCCGGCATGGTAAGCCTCTCGCAAGCAAGAATGATCAGAGCGCAAGACAATCACACACATAAATGTAATTGCACAGTATTTAATCAAACTCCAACTTTATTTCATAAATGATTAATAGTCAAATATAATTATTTTTCCATCATCTTTCACTCTACTAGACTCAAAAAATACGAAATTACATTGACTCGATCTAAACAATGTAGACTTCCTAAGTCTTCGCTCATTCTTTATTCACTCTTGGATCTGCTACTTGAACCTTCCGAATCCGAACCCGACTCACTTCCGTTTCCTGAAAAAGATTGGAAATAGGTAATGAGCACACTTGCCCAGTAGGTATCTTCGCATCAACATGAAGGCACTATTAAAGTAATTAACATTTTTGCTCTAAAGAATAAGGCAAAATCATGCAATGCGATGATCACGCGATTAAACCAAAGTAACCCGATAGTCATGTAAGATAGAATGAGAGCAAGTATGAACTAGTAAGAATGTGACAAGAACATGATATTGGCCTTTCATGAACAAGAATGTATAGAGAATGTACTAGCAAGTCACATAATCATCACTCCAGTATCTTTTGCTTATGAGCAAGTACTTCGTGAATTTCTGTGGAATATCAAGCAAGAAGGTCATGTACAAGAATCAATAATGTTGCATCGTGTTGTGAATTTTCACTTCACGAGCCGTGGATAATTCACTTATTTATAAAGAAAGTGCTCCCAGTGCAATGCGACGCCAGTAGCATCATACCCCATGGTTTATAAAATAGTATGTTTCCGACAATCAGCCGAGGGGACTAACATAGAGCCCTTGAACACAATCAGTGCTCGATCGCATCTTCAAGTATAAATCAAGCTTTTTCCACGCATGACAATAAAGTATGGCCAAGAATATAAGTTCAAATAAATTCAAGATAATAAGAATCAATGAATGAACGCTTCAATTTGAATATGAGGAATCAAGAATGACATTAAATAATATTATGCTCATAAAATAAATCGGTAGCATAACGGTATATTTCTTATTTTTCATTCATTATATTAAGTCTATTAAGCAATATGATAAGTTCTAGATTATCAAGGGTCATCTAGAAACCTTGAAATATCAACTCTTGGGTCAACCTCGGGTTAAGTACTCAAGCAGTGTGACGGTCGTGTACTGGGCCGTTACGTGATGTGACGGTCTAGTTCTGGGCCGTTATATTAGTCTGAATCCTAGTGAGAGAAGCTCTGGTTTTTTTCTTCCCGTTTTCCTTCGTTGTTCTTCTTCGGTGTGTCCCCCCTGCCGGCCATGGCTGGTATGGCAGGGGATGATCCTCCTTACGATGTGGAAGTTGTTGAAGCAGCCCCAAGGAAATCATATGCCCAGATTTTACTAGAAACTCAGCAGCGTCTGCGTCTTTCTTTTCAGGTGAAGGCTCCGGCATTTACTGATAAAGGAGAGCCTGCGGTTTTTTTCTCACAGGAAGAGATCCAGATTTCTTGCCGCCATTTTCAGAACGCAATAATAGCTCGGTGCTCGTATGGTCGGTCGTCCATTCCTGATATTAAATCTTGTTTGATGCAGAGATTACATCTTAGTTCAGATTTTATTCTTAGTCGGATGAATTCCATGCATATTTTAATCCGTCTGGGATGTGAGGCTGATTTTATTAAAGTTCTTCTCCAGAAGAATTTATTCATCAAAGGTTTTCTATTCAGATTTTTCCGTTGGTCTCATGATTTTGATTTTGAGACAGATCCTTCGGTAGTGCCTATTTGGATTGGTTTTCCGGATTTGCCTGTTAATTTTTATCATGAGGATTTGCTTCGATCTATAGCAGGGAACATAGGGCCAGTTCTGCGTATTCATGATGCTACGTATGCTATTACTGATACATCTGAGGCGTTAGTATGTGTCGAGTTAGATCTTACTGCGTCGAGGAAAAATAGAATGTGGATTGGAATGGAAGATAGAGGTTTTTGGCAGCCGATTAAATATCATAGGGTGCCTTCTATATGCTCTCATTGTCATAAGATTGGACACTCGGAAGCAGACTGTAAGAAGAAGCAAAAAAAGTTTACAAACCGTTATCCGCCTTTGGGTAATCTTACTATTCCGGAAAATCAGAAAATCCTTCGACAGGAATTTATACCTAGGCCACCGAGAATACCAAGCCCATCGTTGATAGTAGATGCTGCCAACAGATTTTCTGTTCTAAATCATCCTTTGGAAATAAGCGTCAATGTGGGGGAACCTTTGCCAGAGAAGGGAGAATGCACTTTTAATGATTGTAAGAATGTTTCTGAAAGCCAAAATACTTTACTATATCTTTCTAGTGAAGAAGTTACTAATGATTGTGTGATTCCTGAGGAGCTGCCTTCAAACCAAAAAGATTGTATTCCTCAGATGGTAGAGAAGTCTGTCTTACCGGATAACCTCCATAATTTGGGTTCCAAAGACTTCCAATTGGTTAGTTCATGTAAAGTCTCTGAGTTGGCAGCTTCAGAAAATTCTCAGATGATATGTCAAAGTAAAACAAACTTGTTCACTCTACCTCCCATTAATGAAGCTAATGAGATTTCAGCAAATCCAGGGGATTTGATCTCTGATTCTCGACTCACCAGAGCCAAAGCCAAGGTATTGGCTTCTCACCATCCAGCAAATTCTGTCCATGATTAATTCAGCTCTCATGTGGAATGTCAGGGGTTTGGGAAATAAGGCGACAGTTAGAAGCATGGCTCGGCTTATCAAGGCTCACAAGACTTGCATTGCAGCAATCTCTGAACCTCGAGTGGATTTCAGTCAGTCCTATAAAGTGGCCCGTTCTATTAATTTACAATCAGTTTTTGGAAATAATGGTAATCACTCAAAAATATGGTTGTTCAACAACTCTGATATATGCCTTGATGTGATTGAACAACATTTTCAGTACATTACTGTTGCTCTTAAGAACAATGGTTCCATTTATATGTTCTTCACTTTTATATATGCTTCATGCAGCATTAGCTCTCGCAGGGAGATGTTTGATTCTTTAATGGAATTCAGTAAAGAAGTTAATATTCCCTGGATTATTGGTGGGGATTTTAATTGTATCATTTCCCCTGAAGAAAAGATTGGTGGAAAAATGCCTTCTTCGGTTGCAATGATAGACTTTCAAAGTTTTATTACTGCTACTGGTCTTATAGATGCCAGATACTCTGGTTCTTCCGTCACTTGGTCTAACAATCAGGCCGGAAATTCTCATATTCGAGCCCGGTTGGACAGGGTTTTGTATAATGCTAACTGGTTACATTTCCCTTTCACTTTATCAGTTAAACATTTAGCAAGAGGGCCTTCTGATCATGCTCCTCTGCTTATTTCCTTGCATCCATCGAAATCCACTCCTGGAAGATTTATATATCAACAGATGTGGCATGATCATTCTGAATTTTTTGAATTTGTCAGACAGGAATGGAATAAGCAGGAGGATACATATCACCCTTTTTATTCCCTGCAGGAAAAACTCAAAAAGCTTAAGGTCGCATTGAAAAGATGGAATAAAGATATTTTTGGCAATGTCCATTTGGCTAAAGAGAATGCAGAAGCTTATTTGCTACAAGCTCAAAATTGCTTTGATGATGATCCTTCTCTGCAAAATCGAGAGAATCTTCAAAAAGCTAATGCTCAGTTGAGATCAGCCCTGTATAGAGAAGAAATTTTTTGGTTTCAGAAATCCAGAATTCAATGGATTACATATGGAGATCGCAACACAAAATTTTTCCATCATTTCACTAAGATCAGAAGATAGAGAAATTATGTTCATAGGCTGAAAATTGATGGCAAATGGGAAGAGGACCAAGCAGTATTAATGGATGGAGCTGTGGATTTCTTCAAAAATTTGTTATCTTCTGAAAGTCACTGCATTGATGATCAACTTCTCTCAGTTATTCCAACTATGATCATTGAAGAACAGAACATGGCTTTATGTGCTATTCCTTCATCTGAGGAAATTAAACATAATGTTTTCTCTCTTTCTGGTAACAGTTCCCCTGGTCCTGATGGGTTTTCAGGCAGTTTTTTCACTCACTGTTGGGACATTGTAGGGACAGATGTTGTCCATGCTGTTCAGAGTTTTTTCCAAGGTTGGGGTCTGCCAAAAGGAGTTACTTCCACTATCTTGTGTTTAATTCCTAAGATAAAGCAACCTATCTCCTTTGCGGATTTCAGGCCCATTAGTTTATGCAACTTTGCATATAAAATTGCATCTAGAATCATTTGTGATCGTCTGAGAAACATTCTTCCATTGATTATCTCAGAACAACAGAGTGGTTTCATCAGTGGCAGATCTAATTGCTGATAATTTCTTATTAGCTAAGGAGATTTTCATGGATATTGATAGACCGGTTCGAGGTCACAATCTGCTGATTAAACTTGATATGGCTAAAGCTTATGATCATATTGAATGGGATTTTATTCTTAATGTCTTGAGGAAATTTGGTTTTTCTAGTAGATTTACTTCTCTCATATCTCAACTTCTTATGAATTGCTGGTTTTCTATTGCCTTTAATGGTCAAATTCATGGCTATTTTAAATCCACCAGGGGGGTGAGGCAAGGTGATCCATTAGCTCCTGCTTTGTTTGTTTTAGCTGAGGAAGTTCTAAGTCGGGGTCTCAGCCATCTTTTTAATTCTGGCCAATGCAATTATTACTATCATGCTCGGAATGTTCTGCCTATTTCTCACACCCTATATGCTGATGATTCCATCATTTTCATGAATGGTGGTCTTTCATCTATTAAAGCTTTGATTAATTTTTTGAGAAGATATGAAGTCTCCTCTGGTCAACGGATTAACACAAACAAAAGTTTTTTCTTGACATCAAAATCTATGCCCCCGCTTGCTGTTGATCGGATATGTCAGCTCACTGGCTTTCTGCACAGAACTGGAAGTATTACTTATTTGGGAATCCCTCTTTTCAAAGGCAGAACCAAAATACCTCATTTCAAATATTTACTGGGCAAAGTTAATGCTAAACTTGCTGGATGGCAAAGTAAATTCTTATCTCAGGCAGGCAGAGCAACATTGATCAGGTCAGTTCTTTTGTCTATCCCAGTTTATTCCGCAAGTGCAGCGGCTATACCTCAATCAATTCATAAACAAGTGGAGAAGATTTGTGCTAATTTTTTCTGGCAAGGTCTGAAAATTATCCATAGGAAGCATTGGGTATCTTGGGATAAAATTTGTCGTCCCACTTCTGAAGGCGGTTTGGGCATTTGCAGATTGAGAGACATTCAATTATGTTTTTATGTCAAGCAGTTATGGTCTTCCATACATAATAATTCTTTATGGGCTAAATTTACTAGAAGTAAATACATGCAAAATCAGCACATTTCTGATTGCAAAATTCCATTTCCTATTGGTATCAAGGCTAGAGATTTTGACAAAGCTCGGTTAGTATCGATGGCAGGCATGAGGAAGATTGTTAATAATGGTTCAAACACTTATTTTCTCAAAGATGCTTGGATCAAAGATAAACCTCTGCTAGAACTTTCTTCTTTTGGAAATATTTCCATGCTCGGAGATTGCTCGGTTCAAATTGCTCTGGCTGACTGTCAACATCCTGTATGGCAAGCTATTGATGACAGCACTTTATGGTCTGAAATTAACAGATTTACTTTACAAGAAGGGGATGATATTCCTATTTGGTCCTTTACTACATCTGGAAAATTTGACATTAAGTCTACTCATAGTTATATTAAAGGACAGTATGTTGGCTCTCCTCTTATCAAATTGTGGCATAGGAAATTTCCACCCCGAGCATCTCTATTTTATTGGAAAGTTCTTAACCATGCAGTGCCAACAGACTGTTAGATTCAGAAAAGTGGTGTGCTTTTTGCATCCTATTGCAATTGCTGTTTCTTATCTCATGCAGTTGAAGATTCAGATCATCTCTTTTTACATAGTGAAATGGCTAAGTTTCTTTGGAATAAATTTGGTTATGTTATGGACAATGCCTGTTTGGTAACAAGTGATCTAAATAGCCGCCTAAAGCACATTCTCAATATAGCTAGTATGAACAATCCAAAAGGTTTTCTTACTCTGCTAGTGGCTGTGTTGATAATATGGAATATTTGGAAGAATAGGTGCAGCAACTGGTTTGAAGGCACTAGAATTAATCTATTTCGTATTGCAGATCAAATTTTAGGTGAAATTATCTACATCATGCAGCAGATTACTTTCAAAAGTGGTGCTGGTAACACTCTCAATCAAGCTCTCAATTCCTTGGGCATCACGGTTAAGCATAAGGTTCTTTCTTGTCTTATTGTTCAATGGATTGCTCCTCAATTTCCTTTTTCTCTTAATGTGGATGGTGCCAGTAAGGGTAACCCCGGTCCTTCAGGGGGGTGGTTGTTTTAGAGATTCTAGTGGTAAACTTCTACTGGGTTTCTCGTACTTTTATGGCTGCGGATCTAACATGGTGGCAGAAGGATGCGCTTTTCTAGATGGTCTCAGACTGGCTCAGCAGTATGGCATTCCTATTTCCATTATATACTCTGATTCCAAATCTCTTATTGATATGCTCAAAGACAAACGTAGTCCACCTTGGTCTCTTATTCCATGGTGGAGCAAGCTTCTGAATATTCTTAATACTTTGCAATGCCCAATTGTTCATACATACAGAGAAACTAATCAAGTTGCAAATGCCTTGGCTAATTATGCAGTCTCTTCGGGCAGTAATAGGGAATACTTCTCTGTTAAAGAATTACCTCTGATGGCGAGAGGATATTGTACAGCTGATGCTTCTTGCATTCCTAATATTCGCATCCGATTCTAATAATATGGCTAATCACAATGCTGAGTGTTACTGTTACTGTTGCATGCTTTCGAAGACTTCAAGCTCTCGGGTTTGCACAGTATGTGTACGGACTGTTTTGTGGTGGTATGCATGGACCGGGCTACAGTCAGGAAGTGGGTTGCACGTTCAGCTGCACCGATTTCCTTTGCTGCTTTATTCATGGACTAATCATATATGGTCTTTTGCACCGAGGCGACAATCCTGCTAGCATATCAATAGGACTATGCATCTATTTTAATCAGAGCTTTGCCTTTTGTAATTGCTCGGATGCAGATTTGCTCGAGGACTCCTTTCCTTTCGTTAACTTTGTTTAGAAGTCTTTCGGCTGTATAGATTTTATTTTTCTTCTCATTGTACTTAAGAGGATGGCCTCTCCTGAAGTTGTATCTTTTTGATTTATCAATAGAAAAAGCATCTAGTGGCTTTTTTGGTGGAGTGAGAACATTCCCTTCCTCTGGAATGGGGGTGCACTCTCCCTTAAACCTACTAGATGACTGAGTTTATAAAAAAAAAAAATCTAGAACTAATAAAATAGACTCAGTGAAGTGTGACGGTCGTATAGTGGGCCGTTAGGTGCTCCTGACGGTCCAGTATAGGTCCGTTACAAAGCTAGAACTAGAAAACATCGATAATGTAATCTAATCAAATGGATTTTAATGGTACAACCAACTCGGCGTCCTAGTGGGAATCCCAGGCTCGCGGAGAATTAGGGAGGCCTTGAAACAAGATTGCCTAGTCCATTGGAAGGAATATCCAATAGAGAGGTCCTCATGTCCAAGAATAATGTTCCTATAGTGTAAAGTGAACTAATGGATAACATACCGGAGTATGTGCCATGTACTTAAAGAAAATGACTCTATAGATAGAGGAAGAATATGTAACAACGTGAAAGCAAGATAAACTCCGTCAATACAACATTGGAAAATCATGTTTTTAATTACAAAATTATAAAGTTTTGGCACATAAAATTAACATAACTTAAAATAGTTCAAGATGCCTAGATCATGCAGATTATAATATGAATTAGTAAGTAAACTTGAAATAATAACAGGTCAAAACTTAGCTAACTAGGCTTATTTATAAGTTAACTTAACTGGTTACTATTCTGTCATGGGCTGACAGAACACAGAGTCTAACGGTCTAACAGGAGAGCGTCACAGTGCTTGTGACGGTCTATCGAGGGGCCGTTACAGTAATGTAACGCTCATGTCCTGGTGCATTAGAGACAACAGGGAAATAAAAACATAACAGAGTGTGTGACGGTCGGTCGTAAGGCCGTTATATCATGTGACGGTCCTACCCTGATCCGTCAGAGCCTCTGCTGACAGCAATAATTAACAATGACCTAAGTTCAACTTGCATCATGTCTGAAAATCATGCATGGCTTCTCTGTGAATTTCACAAGGAAGTTTCTTTTTAATTTAGTTAGGGCTAAGAATATAGATATATGCATGTCTCTACTAAAACATGAAATTCATGAGCTAAAGTGCATGTAATCAAGCAAAATCAGAGGGCTTTTATCCCTAACATGTTATTTTTGCCGTTCATGAGATAACCTACCTCTTCTAAGACCTTTAAACTTCGAATTTGATGCTAGGTGCTACCCTTTGATCCTTGCTCTTCTTGTGGTAAATCAGCAACTTGGGAAGCTTCAATCTCCTTGGTTGCTTGGTCTCCGAGCACGAAATTTGGAGAGCTATTAGTCTAAAGTATACTAAACAAAAGCTTCTAAAGAACTTACCCGAAATTATGACTCCTTACCTTGATTCTTCACGAGCCAAAAGTAAGGGTCGGTCAGTTCAGGATTAGGTCCTATTTATAGGGTTTTGGCTAGGGTTTGAAGATTTGATCGATTTTAGAGTCCTTGTTAAAGTTTAGATCAACATCTAAGAGTCCTTAACACCTCTATCAGTCTTCCTATCTCGATCCCTAAAAGATAAGTTAGCAAAAATCTAATCTTTTGGCTTGTTTTTCACTTCACGGAACTGCAGGATGTAACGGTCGTCCATAGGTGCGTTACATGGCTGTGGCGGTCGCCCGATAGACCGTTACACTCAACGTGTATAGAGTTCAATATTAATCAAACTCTTTTGGTTAATTATCCATATAATTATTTTATAAAAATAGTATTTATCCTTAAAATACGTGAATAAGCTAAGTACCCTTCTAAAACGTGGGCCAAACTTAATGGGCTTGGTGCTTAAACCTTTTGGATAATAATTAGATAGACTATGTTAATTATTTCAATCCAATTGGGCTTTATAAAGTCTTATTAATTCAATAATCCCTTTAAATATATTTAGGCCTTTATATAAATTCCAGAAAATTATTTTATAATTCAAAAATTATTTATATAAATTCTGGGGCACTGCATTGGCGCTTGACTTCTTGTCGGGACCAGCCGCTATAACCCCAACGGCTTGCATTTTCCCTCTAAGACCGGCTTAAACAATATCCTTGCATTGGTATATATCCTATGCCAATGATTTCATCAAGGTTGGCGCTTGACTTCTTGTCGGGACCAGTCGCTATAACCCAACGGCTTAGACCTTTCGTCTAAGACCGGATTAAAAGATATCCTTGCATTGGCATATACCCAATGCCAATGATTTCATCAGGGTTGGTGCTTGACTTCTTGTCGGGGCCAGCCACTGAAACCCAACGGCTTAAACCTTCTGTCTAAGATCGGCTTAAATAATATCCTAGCATTGGCATATATCCAATGGCAATGATTTCATCAAGGTTCTTGACTTCTTGTCGGGACCAGCCGCTATAACCCAACGACTTAGACCTTCCGTCTAAGGCCGGATTAAATGATATCCTTGCGTTGGCATATATCCAATGCCAATGATTTCATCAAAGTTGGCGCTTCACTTCTTGTCGGGACCAGCCGCTATAACCCAATGACTTAGACCTTCCGTCTAAGGTTGGATTAAACGATATCCTTATGTTGGCATATATCTAATGCCAATGATTTCATCAAGGTTGGTTGATGCGGGACGACTACGAGACTCGACGCGGGCGAGTTGCGACCTTGGACTCTATAGGACGACGCGACGGGTTGGACGTGTTGCAACCCTGATAAATTAAAGGAAATAAAATCCTAAATGGATTAAAAGATTAAACTAATGTTAAAGGCCCAATTCATATCTACTTAAAACATGTAAAAGTAAATAACGCCTTCGATCAAGTCATCATTTAATTTAAGACTGTTCAAGCAAGCGCTAATTCCATAATTGACGGGAACAGACGTTATTTAATTAATTAAAGACCGTGTACAGAGGCGTCATTTTAAAATAACGCCCCAACCTTATACGTCATTTACAAACAGAACCGTTGGTGTTTGGTTCGAACAGGGATGTTAACTGGGTAAGTTTTGATTAAGAAAAGGATTGATACATGGATATTTAAGTTTAGTAAGGATTCTACCTAGGAAATTTTAGTCCTAATCGAATTCCTAGAACCCATTAGGATTCCTTCTCCTATAAATACCAACCCTTCTGTCGAGCCAACCTGTTGGCTCTTTTCTTCAACGAACTTGCTACTGCGTTCTTCATCATTTTCTTCCTCTTGATGTTGCTTAGTACGTGAAGAACCTAAAGTTCTTCAACTTCTCTCTCTTCCTCCTGCGGGTTGCCTGCAATGAGGAGGGGCGCCGGAAGCTTTTTTTCTTCCCCTACAAATTGCTGGATAAAGAGGCTGCCGACCTCTTTGGGTTTTCTTCATCATCCTACTGCTTCTTCTTTGAAAGGGGCTGCTATTACCTTGCTAAAAAGCTGCTACTCTTGCTATCTTCATCCTCTGGTCGTTGACGGTGCTGCTACTGCGAGCTGCCACTCTTTGTTTTGCTGCCAGTTACTCTGTTACAAACAGAGTATCATTTTTGTTATTGATTCTTCATCTTCACCATCGTCTGCCAACCAAATCATCACCTAAAGGTAGGTTTTCTCAAGTGTTAAGCCAAATTTAATAATTTAGGGTTGTATACAAGCATATAGGTCTGTAAGGAATTGCAGAGATCGCTCTAGATTGAGGTTTTCGTTGTTTTACTGCATGAATTAAATTGGCGACCCCGTCTAGGGTGCAATTTTATTTAACAACCGTGTAAACAGTCGTCAAATTGTCTAGTTATTTAATAAATATGAAATGTTCAAAATTTAATAACTGAGAACCCTTATATGTAAACTAATGCATGATCATGTCCATAAATTCCTACTATTTTTCTCTATCTGTTCATGTCTTTGGAACCTTGATCAGACATACTCCAAAAACCATGTGTCTATGATTGTACCTGTCCGGTGCAAATCTTATGACAAAGAAATAACGACCGTAGCTAGGTCGTCAATTGAATGAACGCCCATGTGAACGGGTGTCAATTTAGTGATAAATGGTGTATTATAGAAATGTTTATAATAATCCTGGATATTGAAATGACGACATATACCCTGCCCTTTAATTTGATATATGACGCCCCTGACTAGGACGCTGTTTACGGAATTGAAGACTTAAGCTAAGTCGCCATTTGTATAATATCTGGAAATTGAAAATATTTACAGATTTTAATATCAACAGTAATCTGGTTGTAACGACTGAGTGAACAGGCGTTAATTATTGAAATGACGACCCTGACAAAGGTGCCATTTCGAGAAATGAAGACGTGGCCTAAGGCGTCAATTCCCTATTTTCCTGATTTTCATGGATTTCTATAACCCACTGTTAGTTGGCACTATATTCCATTCCGTGAACGTAGTCCCATGTTTCACGTTGTTTTATCGATTACCCATTATTTCTCGGTGATAGATGAGCCCTCCGCGGGACATTCCGTTCCTTCAGACTGGTGATTTTATCATAGAGACCTCCATAAGACTCCGCTAGCCTTGGATTCCCTCAAGGCAGCCGAGCAGGTTGTACCATTAAAACCTATGACATTACTTAATTACCATGTCACTCTAAGGAAACATGATATACCGGCCCTCATGATATGCTATTTGGATGTCATGAGAATATTCTAGATTAATGGAATGGGAAACCATGCCATTAGTGTTCTTATGAGTTAAGTGCCAAACTTGTGGACCTTAATTCTATATAGCTTATCATGTGCAAGAACGAGCGACCATCATTATATGAGCGCTTATTCTTATTGTCATGGCACCTAGTTAGGGAGCCGATTCCACCTAGTTTTAATGCGAATCGTGGTTATGCCGTTACTATCATAGTAAGTCCTTACACATCATGTTCAGTCCTTGTGATTCCATTCCACCAGATCTACCTTAAAGTTCCCACAAGCGTAATCCTTGAAATTTCATGTTGGCTATAACTATAGTGGATGTCGAAAACACATGATCAATGCCTGCGCATATAGGGCCCGATCTGGTCCTGGGAGGAGCACCCGAAAGTACTAGTGCCCATGGGAGTTGTAATGATCACGGTATGGCATTGTACCGAAGTGCATGACTAGCTTGATAGATATTCCACAAATCCCGTACTTGACTTGACTTGACATGACATGACTTGCGTGACCCGGAAAGGGTATTTATTGTACTTGCTTGAAACATGATAGCCAATTCTTGACATGACACGATCACTTGACATGATAGATATACGTGCTTGATAATCTTGCTATCTTGACATGAGTTCTTGAAAGACTTGCTAGTTCACTCACTATCACTTGATATACATTCTCTAATCTCTTGTTATACAATCTCTCTATTGTCGTTTCTTGCGAGCATGCACAGCTTATTGCATTTCATGTAACATGTAATTACTTAAAGTAAACTAGCTCTTGAGATATAATCCCTACTGAGCGTTCGCTCACATAGTGTTTTTCCCTTATTTTTCAGGTAACTCCGAGGACGAAACTCAATCAGAAGGGGAGAGTCAAGAGTGAAGAGAATAGAGATATACCATCTGTCCAAACGTCATCCCGTCTTGTCTTTTTCCGTCATTCATTGTACTTTTTGTTTATATGAGCCTTAGTACTTTAAATAAGAGGTTTGTAATAGAAATACTTTGAAGGTTCTTAATGAAATAAAGGATTGGGTTACTTTACTCTTGCGCGCTCTGTCTTTGTGTTGAATACACTAACGCTCTGATTGACATGATCGATATAAACTCGTCAAGCATCTTCGGGTTCCTTCCGCGCTCGGGGCGTGACAGGACGACACGACTAGCAACAACAATACATTGCGGCACCTAAAGAGCTCCAGAAGAGGCGATGTGCCCCAAACAAGAAGTGCTAACTCACGGTCGTCCCCATCGAGGGAAGCACGACGATCTGCACGGCTGAGTAACCAGCTTTGAGTCTCGGGTGGTCGGCTTGCTCTCACGCTCGGAATGAGTCATGGGACGGGTCTCACACTCACAACTCACAACGATGATGTATCGCGAGCTAGCTAGGAAAGTAACCTACTCACATGCAGCGGCATCTAGACGCATACTAGCTAAGCAAATATGACAAAAAGGGGGTGGCGAGTGTACCTCCCCACTCGGGGTGTGGGGAAGACTTCCCGACTGAGATCCGGAACTCCCGGTACAGAAATAATTAATAATTACAGAAATAATGCTAAGCCCACTCCACGCAGGGAGGTAACATGCGACACGTGGGACCCGGGAGCACCAATCTCTGGTTGGCGGGCAGCAGTCGATGGCACTCGGGCGGACGCGGTCGGCCGGTTCAGCTTCGTTCACTCGGGCCCGTGGGATGGAGCGTGGGACCCGCTGCTGGTACGGCGACGTCCGGGGCGACTCCTGGCTGCAGCGATTAGTGGGGACTTTCCTGGAGTGTCCCGGGTCGATCCCCGGGAGCGGCGGTCACCGGAGTGGAGGCGGGCAATTTCTTGGGCATTATCTCCCAAGGCTGTCCTGTAGCTGTGTTTCTGTCCAGATCTGCGCGCTCCGGTGAGATCGTATGGTACACTCAACTCCGAAATAGGATCGGGACACAAAGGGTACCGTTGGAAAGAGGACTCAAAATCCTACAACATACTAGAATTACAAACTCATCCAACAGGTGGATTGAAAACGGGAGTGACTTCAAATGACTGAGCACACTGTCCCGAAATATAGACAAACTGGACAGAACTTAAGCTCTCTAATCAAGGGCTTTGACCGAAACTCAAATGATCGAATTAGGACCTGTGATTTTTATTGTGGGTAGATGGGAGGAATAAGAAGACGCACATAGCTCTTTTGTGAGATTTGGACAACATTTGATGGGTGATAAAAATCGGATGCCAAGGTCTATCTTGCAGATCTGCACACAGGCAGACTTTGAGAAGAAAGAACAGGTGGCTAGGAAAGGGCCTAAACGAACTCTGATTGACACAAAAATTAAACTGGTAATGACCTATGACAAGGGGAACCTACCCTCAAAGTTTCGCGATGATCCAACAGTCGGATCTCCCGTATCACACCTTTCACTAGGCTACTGTCCTGTAACTCTGAGTTTGGGGCAGCAGGATGAAGATCAGCTTGTGGTGGCTCAACGGTGGCACGAACGGCGACGGCGACGGCGGTGAACGTTCACACTAGATAGAGGAAGAAGGTAAGAGGAAGATATTTGATAGAGATAGAGGATTTAGGAGCAGATCTAGAGGAGATTGGAGGTGGGAGGAGGAAGAACACTCAAGAACTCAAGAGGAGAGGGGGGTGTGCACCAAGCAATATTCTCTTCACATTTTCTCATTAGTTCCACCAAAATACAACAAGAGGCTATATATATTAAAACCCTAGATCTAGACCCAAGGACATCCACTAACTCCAAAGGACACCCACTAACATTGGTCAAGGGGAGGTGGGAGATGAGCATGGGGGACAAGGAGGGGGCATTCTCTACCGTTGTCTCCTTGGTCCAATGGTCCAAGTCTTCTAGAAGCCCATCTTGGGCCTTGGACCAGCCTTTTGGGCCCACATCTGTAGATGCCCACAAGGGAGAGAGAGGCCCAATTGGACTCCTAAAAGTTTGAAGGCCCAATTTGGAAATTGGGCTCCTTACATGAAGTGTAACCCATTTTACAACCTTGACCCATTACACGCATAAATACTCAAATAAATACACATCAATACACTCATAATAAACATAAAGAAAGTATCAACACTCAGGTAGGGACTCCATACTGTCACCCAGTCACAACGATGTCGATGTCGACTGAGTCATGCTGCGGGTCCGGTACCGACGGCTCGCTGAGTCGGGCCGTACTCGTGCTCTGGTGTCCTCACCAATTCTCCCTGGGTGTGAGAAGCTCGACCCCGTCGAGTAAGGGTCTGGGTCGCTCTAGTACCGATCCAGCAGATCTGGATCTATCCTCTATAGCTCTGCCCGGGTGATCCAGGTGTCATCGGACGCGGGCCATCCCCTCCAACGCACCAAGTAGTGCTGGTACACTCTGCCTCAAGTAGTCGTCACCTGCTCGTCTAGTATACATTCTATCTGCTCTCGCTGCTGAGGTAACAAGGCTGGAGGTGGACACTCTAGGGTGGTGTCACTCACAATGGGTGGAGACGGCTCAAAGGGCTCACTGGGTATCACCGCTGGGTCCCTATAAGCGACGAGATCTGAGACATTGAAAGTCAAGCTGATCCCGTAATCCTCTGGCAAGTCCACAACATATGCATTCGATCCGACTCGCCTCACTACCCGAAAGGGACCGGCACCGCGAGCATGCAACTTCTTCACAGCTCTTGAGGGAAACCGTTCAGGTCTGACCTTGATCATGACATAATCGCCCTCTTGAAACTCACGGTGGTGCCTATGGGCGTCAGCCAATTCTTTTTATAGTGCGTTGCTGGACTCAATGTGACGACGAATATGCTCATGCAACTGTCTAATATGGCTAGCAAAATACTCGGCTGACTCAGACACACGGGATTGGATGGGAGATGGGACTAGGTCTATGGGTCTCCTAGGTCTACGGCCAGTGACAATCTCGAAGGGGCTCATACCTGTAGACCTATTGACCGAATCGTTATAGGCGAACTCAGCCAAGGGTAAGACCAAATCCCAATCCCTGACTCGATCTAGGCCTACTGGAGTTGGTGATCGCTCTGATACAAAACTCCTAGGAATTGAATATCCTAGGCTCTGGTACCACAAAAACTGTCACGCCCCGAGCGCAGAAGGAACCCGGAGTTCGTGACGAGTTTATATCAATCATGTCAATCAGAGCGTTAGTGTATTCGACACAAAGATAGAGTGTGAAAAAGTAAAGATAACCCAATCCTTTATTCAATCACAACCTCAAAGTACTTCTACTACAATTTACGTAATGAGAGTGCTATGACTCAATAAAGGGAAAAGTACAGTGAATGACTCGAGAATATAGAAAGACAAGACTAGTTGACGCTTGGATAGACAGAGTAGCTCTAATCTCTTCACTCTTGACCTTCCCCATCCGATTGAGTCTCGTCATCGGACTTACCTGAAAAATAGGGGAAAACACTAGATGAGCGAATGCTCAGTAGGAATTATATCTCAAGTGCTAGCTTACTTTAAGTAGATTACAAGTTACATGAATGCAATATAGTTATGCATGCTCGCATAAAACGATAATAAAGAGTGTATGTCAAGATAGAGAGTGCATATCAAAAGGTAGTTGAGTGAACTAGCATGTCTTTCAAGAACTCATATCAAGATTTTCAAGCAAGTATATTCATCATGTCATGTCGAGAATTGGCTATCATGTTTCAAGCAAGTATATAATAAATACCCTTTCCGGGTCACACAAGTCATGTCATGTCAAGTCGAGTCAAGCACGAGATTTGTGGAATGTCATTTACCTAGAACGACAAGTACTTCGGTGTAATGCCACACCATGATCATTACAACTCCCATGGGCACTAGTACTTTCGGGTGCTCCTCCCAGGACCAGATCGGGCCCTATATGCGCAGGCATTGATCATGTATTTTCGACATCCACTATAGTTATAGCCAATATAGAGTTTCAAATGAACAAGCTTTGTAGGAACTTTAAGGTAGATATTGTGGATAAGAATTTCAAGGATTGAACATGATGTGTAAGGACGTACCACGATAGTAACGGTATAAATACGATTATCGGTAAAAGCTAGGTGGAATCGGCTCCTTAATTGGGTGCCATGTCATTAAGAATAAGCGCTCATATAGATACGGTCGCTCGTTCTTGTACATGATAAGGTAGATAGAATTAGTGTCCACAAATATGGCACATAATTCTTTAGAGAATATTAATGGTATGGTTTTCCATTCCATTAATTCAAGAATATTCTCATGACATCCAAATAGCATGTCACGAGGGCCGATATACTATGTTTCTTTAGAGTGACATGGCAATTAAATAGTGTCATAAGTTTTAAGGGTACAACCAGCTCAATCGGCCTTGAGAGAATCCATGGCTTCGGGGAGACTTACGGAGGTCTCTATGACTAACGCACCAATCCGAAGGAACGGAATGTCCGACGGAGGTCCTGTATGTCACCGAGAAAGTAGAGGGTAGTCGATAAATCACCGAGAAACGTGGGACTATACTCACGGCTGGAATATAGTGCCATATATGTAACCCGTTGGAAGGGTGTACATGAAACCAACGAAAACTCACATGACAGAAAATGGCGCCTGGGTCATTATCGCTTTTTCTTTAATAGCGCCTGGGATTCAGCCACTATTTATTGAATCGCACCCGTGACCCAGCCGTTACTTTTAAATTCATGTTCCAATTTTAGTGTAAATAAATCCTGGATTTTTTATAACCTTTTAACACATCGTTTGGTTCTGTTTTAATTCGCGCCCATGGCGCAGTCACTTTTCAGAAATTAGCATCTAGTCTTTGGGTGATGGTTTCTATATTGCGATAGGATGAGGGTCGCCGTTCATTTCAGAGTATAAAATGCATGAACAGTGTCATTTTTCCAAATCAAATAATTTTCCAAGGACAAGTAGATGAATATGTAGAGAAAAATATCATGAGTCTAGCCATGCACGCATGTAATTTTTTTTTTTTATAATCGAGACCAAGGGAAAGGCATTGGGGACAGCACAATTAGGTCCACCAATGATCCCTGGCCCTAATTTTATTGATTTCTAAAGGGATATATACAACAGAACCTCGGGGCATACCCCTACAAATGAGACAAGAAAGAATACAGAGAAAAGGGAAGACATGAAGTGATTTATCTCCTCCAACTAGGTAGGCCTGCAGCATCAACAGTGGCACACCCACGGGCTTTCCTAGGAAGTTCTTTCCAACTTCTGAAGTCCTTGTTGGATCGGGTGAAACATGCTAAGGATGCCAAAGCATCCACCCGTTTTGATTAATGGTTTCAATGATTTCTTCCCACCATTTCAGAATTCTCCAAGGTGGGCGGGCGTTAGACTGAATCATCATGACAAGAGTGTTGGAATCAGTGTAAATGGTAGCTTTAGAGATCCCACTCTTAACCAGAATTCTTAGCCCATCAAGTAGAGCTCTTGCTTCCGCTACCATGTGTTAGAGTGCTTGGCCCGGATACAGAGGGGGGGTGAATGTATCCTTCTACAGATTATGGGCAAATTAAACCTAGGATGCTAGAAAAGAGACACAGAATAAAACTAATTCATTTCAACTCAAATACAAACTCATGGGCGTGCCTATCCAAGCATCTAGCGGAAGCAAATCAATCAAACAAGCCACGGCACAAGAGATTTTAGGTGGTTCGGTCCACAGACCTACATCCACCCCTCACTCCTAACCGGAGTAAGGCTTCACTAGCAAATGCTAGAACCAAGCAGACTCAGTCTGCAAATAGTTGCTGCCACACAGCTTGACCAGGGGAACAGACTCCCCTCTTCCTCCCAACCGGAGGGACACCCAAGTGACTCCCAGCCACTTGGAAACTAGAGGTCGAAGACCTCTCTTCCTCCAAACCAGGAGGGACAACCCACAAGTGACAACCTGTCACTTGCAACCCGAAGATTAGATCTCCCTTCTCCTGAATCAACAGGAGGTACCCGATCCCCAACAGGGCAATCGGAAGACCAAGGATAATCAGAAGAATAAAGGAAAAATAATAAACGAAAAATAACACAGCAATCCGAAAGCTGTAATAGATGAAAACACAGATGAGGCTCTCAACGGAGCTGACTGGCCTGGATCTGATCCACGGTCCAGTGAAGACAGATCCACGAGCTCTCTCTCTCACTCTCTATCTCTCTTTCTTTCTCTTCTACTCTCTTCCTCTTTTTCTCTCACTGCTGCACTACTTCTTTTTAGGGATCAGAGGGCTTTCTATTCTCTAGGCTCTTTCTTCAATCTTCGATCACACTTCATCAGAAGACGAAGGCTCCATTATATACCTGGAGCAGCAGCAGGGCGCGTGTGGCTTCCACAGTTCCCGCCCTAAGAGTTCGGACCACGTGGCAGCATCCAGCAGCTGTCAGAACACGTGTCTTCATCTGGGCATTCTTCTTATCCTCAGATCACGTGCCCAGCACCAGTACGCTCAGCAACTGGAGTTAGATGGCGTCAACTCACTTGCTCCAGAGAGTTGATGCAGCCATCAGAGTTCTTCAATCTTTTTAACCGCTACGTCGACTCCATCAACCTGCTGCGTTGACGCAACGGTATCGGCAGTCTAGTGATCAAGTCTTCAACAGATAGGCGTGCTGCGTCGACGTTATCAACATATAGCGTTGACGTATTGAAGGCAGCCAGAGATAAGTCATCCTTTTCTTGGACTGCTGCGTCGACGCTGCCAATTGGTGGCGTTGACGCACGAACGTGTACGTTTCTATACTGGCATCTCTTAAGCCGCTGCGTCGACGCTGCTTGATGATGGCGTTGATGCAGTAGAAGAAATCGTGAAGGCTTCATCTACTGATGTGTGGACGCTCTAGGCTTCAGGCGTCGACCCTGTTCCCTTCTGCACAACATGAAGTGTATAGACTTAGTGTTAACGTGCCAGAAAGACCAGTGTACAGACTTCATCAAATGAAGGGCTTCCAGTGTATGGACTTTGCAAAGCAAACAGCAATGTATAGACTTAGAGAAAATGAAGTCTAGTGTATAGACTTGGGGAACTGAAGCCTAGTGTATAGACTTGGAGGACCGAAGTCTAGTGTATAGACTTGGGGAACTGAAGTCTAGTGTATAGACTTGAAGGACCGAAGTCTAGTGTATAGACTTGGGAAACTGAAGTCTAGTGTATAGACTTGGAGGACCGAAGTCTAGTGTATAGACTTCATCAAATGAAAAGATTCAAGTGTATGGACTGTGCAATGCAAACAGCAATGTATAGACTTTGTTAAGAAGGTGCCCGATGTACAGACTTGACGAAGATATGCCAATGTACAGACTAAATGGATCCAGCTGATGTATAGACTTTGTGCCCAAGCTATCAATGCTCTGATGCGTCCACTCCACTTGAACGTTGCGTTGACGCACAAATTCACCCAGGGGTTTCTTTCTTGAGTTTGCACTGCTGCGTCGATGCTTCCATTTGATGGCGTTGACGCAATAAATTCACCCAGGGGCTTCTTTCTTGAATTTGCACTGCTGCGTCGACGCTTCCACTTGATGGCGTTGACGCAATGAGCACCCTGCAACCCCTTTGAACTATTAAATAGTTATTAGGAGGTTAAGTGTCTATATCCAAAATCTTACTGTTGTCATCATCAAAACCAGGAGTACAACAATCTCCCCCTTTTTGATGATGACAACCCCCAAACTGTTTTAATGACTTCTGCGATCACATAATGGTTAGCATCAACCAATCGTATGGTTACTTGTCAGTTGAACAAAAAATTATGAGTCACAAAAACGAAAATATATGCTATCATTCATTAACAAGACTCAGCATTCATTAGCAAATTCAGCACAAAACTCAGCATTCATTAGCAAAAATCAGCAGTCATTAACAAAATTTAGCAGCTCATTAAGCTCTCCCCCTTTGTCATCATCATGAAAGGGGGTGCATGTAGAAGACATAGATTAAGATGGGAAGAAGCGATTGAAACGCCTGGCAGAAGATGGTTGTTGTTGCTGACGAGAAGATTGTCCTTGAGTGCCTGGAGGTGTCTGGCGAGATGTCTGTCCTGAAGTAGAATGGTCCCTGGTTAGAAGGTCTCTGATCTCTTGAGAAAGTTCACTTAGCTGATGACTTAGAGAGTTGCGAACATTGCCAATTTCAGTGACAGAATCTTTATCGTGGATGTTGGCTATTACTTTGTCAATCTTCTCTAGCACAACTTTGAGGACTGGAGGGATTGCACTGATAGGACCTTTGATTGTTTCTAGCCCTATCTTCAGATCATAGCACAGATCAATAATTTTGGCAAAAGAGGAAAGGGTTGAACCTTGTTGATTGTGCATATCTTGTACCAGAGTGGCAAGTTTGTCAAGGAGGGATGATATCTGTTTCAAGACTGACCTTGTTGCTTGGTCAGACACCATCTTGGTGAGTAAGAAATTTCGCCACTCACATAAAACTGAAGTTTCAAAATTCACAATCCGAGCAGTCAACTTGTTAAAATGAAGGGTTGTGAACTCCACCAACTTGTCCATCTTGGCCTCCTGACGCTGCATCATCATAGTCATGTTCACCAACATCTCTTCAACAGTTGCTGGGGGTGGAACAGCATCAGAATTTGGAGAGGTTCTTCTATAAACTTTAATGGCTCCTGACGTAGATGGTTCTACTGTAGGTACAGAGCCACTCGGTTCCTCAGAAGCCTCAAAAGATTGCTCTCCCCTAATGGAGCTGTCCTCTGGCATGTCTGCACTCACCATAGGTGGAATCGGTATTTCTGCTCTGTGTGCTTGATCATCATCCTTAGCGGCTGTTTTTGATGCCTGACCGATGTCTGATGGGGCTGATTTCTGACTAGGAAGGGTTCTGACAGCCTTACCATCAATGACCTCAAAACCCATAAACTTTTGGATGTAAGAAAGTGTGTATACATTCCCTCGAGGGATGGTAAGTTTCTTCTCAGAGCCAAAGTCTACACCAACTTTCCGAAAAATAGCAGTTAATGGGGCGGCATAAGGTAGGGTTCTGGACTGAGATAGACAGGACCCCATTGTTTGAATAGCTACATCCGGCAGGGAAATCTGTATTCTCTTCAGCATACAGTAGAGAAGAAATCGTTGCATCGCTGTCACCCTTTCCCTTCCACTGCTCTGTGGTGTGATCATGGAGGTGCAAATGTGGTGGAGCAGTCTATTTAGCGAAGGGAAATGATTGGCTTTGAGACTGCCTAGGTAGGTCTCCCTGACATCAGAGAGATTACTGGGTTTCTCAGTCAAGAGCTCATATGCCTCATGTGCATCATACTCAAAATCATGCAGCTGAACTCCTACTTTAGGGACCTTCCAAGCTCTGGCAAGCAGCTTATCTGTTATTTCGAACCTTACACCTCTAACACTGGATGTGAGTTTTGCAACAGAAGGTTCATATTTTAAGTTCTGGTAGAACTCTCTGACCAGAGTGGGGTAGTAAGTCTTGTGTGTTGAGACAAACGACCACCAGCCCTGATGGTCCAGTATAGGAAACAGCTGAGGAAAAACTTCGAGCATGTGATGATCAGTAGCATCAACGTACCGGGAAATAAGAACCTTCAGAGGTTCTTCCATGGTGACTGTACGCGAGCTACCAGCATCCTTCTAACCGGTTGCAGAACCTGAAGATAAGCCCTTCCGCTTCTCTTTTCTAACTGTGGATGTCTTTAACCTTTTGGTTGGCGGACTTGGATCCCGTGGACCCGTCTCCTTCCTTCTTCCCCTTTCGCGAGCTACTAGAGAGTGGGACTCCATTGTGCCTCTTGCTGGTTCTGAGCTTCTTGGTTGTTCCTCTGCCCTTTGCTTCCCTGTTTGAGTGGATGCTGGAGAATCCATGACACGGAGAAGAATCGAGCAGGAGAGAGAGAGCTGAGAGGATTCTTGGGGGACACGAGAGGTCGAATGACAAAAAGGGTTTTGAAAAAGAACAATAAAGAAGAGCAGCGGTCTCATTTGGCTTTTAAAGAGACTTCGAGAACCCTTTAAGTGAATGGTTCAGCCGGTTCAAGTGGGTGAACCGGGTAAAGATGATATGAATAAGAAGCAATGCGTGGACGCAGAGAGGGGCATTGCGTCGACGCAGTGATACAAGTGAACCGAAAAAAACACAAGATAAAAGGCCAGTGAGGCATAACGCGTTGACGCTAATGTAACATTGCGTCTACGTAGTGATGCAGTTAGGAGTGAGATACTCCTCCTTATGCAGCATGATGCATCTAATAATGAAGCTCCCCCTTACTAAAAGAAGCCTATGAGAAGAATAAGAAGGGAAATTCAATTGGATTCTCAAAGGGATATTATTCTCATAAATCCAAAACATGTTTTCAAAGTCTTCCATTATAAGAGCTTATGAATGAGCTTTATTAACAGCGTGGTTTAATTATGATGTATGTAGAGTTCATCAGTAAAAATCTGTATTGATATCTAAAATCATGGTTTAATAAAGATGAACCAAGCCCTCATAATTATCTTGATCAGTCTCTCTTTCTCTTACATAATCAAATCTATTGACTTCTTTCAGAGTTACATGCACTAGTATTGAAGTTAAGTATTTATGAAGTCATATGATTTTATCTAGGGTTGCAGCAATTTGATTTGTGTATTAATATTCAGATATTTCATTTTTTTAAAAAAAAATAATTTTCTTGCTCCAAATATTACGAGCACTCTAGTTCAGTGCACACATTGTAACTAGAGGATATGCCTTGATTAGAGGCCAAAATCCCTAAGCCCCTAGTGTGACTAACTGTCATGCTTTATGTGAACATAGTTAGCACTTACACATCATGACACACTACAAATCATTTTCTAATGAGTGAGTTGTATTTCTCAGTGTGCATGCCATTGCTCTGCCTGAGTTTCAATGAATTTTATCAGAGTTAACGAAGGCACCTCATGACACAGTCCTTTGGACTTGTGTTTCTCAGTGGCCAATGTCATTGCTCTGACAGAATTAACCCTTTAGATATTTCAGAGGCATTCATTTACTTCAAATCAATAATAGTTTCATGTACTTAACCAATTAAAGTCATGTATTCAAAAGTGCAGATTTCAGAGATTTTTCACAAGACATAGCATGAAACAAATGGTTAAGGTCTATTAAACATGCTTCAGATATTTTTAAGAGATTTTAAAGTCAAACTCCATGAACATTAAACTTAAACCACATGAGTTATTTCAGTCATTCATAAACCTGTATAATAGAAGTTTTCTAGTTCAAAATTTTCAGATTTATGATCAAGATAGCCCATTGGAATCTTCATGAGGGACTGAAAGAATTCTGAAACCAAACGATACCAATTGATAGGAGAAATACCAATTGTTAAGAGAGATTTTGAAGCTCAAAAATTTTCAGAATATGATCAAGGTTTGTCAACTAAGTCAATAATAAAGGATATGCTATGAAATCTGACAAATGTATGCATTTGACAACCTATATGCAATGCATTGACTCCCCCTTACAATATGCATTCAAACTCTCTTTTTGACATTTTCAATATAAGAGGATACAATGAACTATATGTATGCAGGGACATGCAAAGACTCGACATTGAATAGCTATGCAAAGGATATGCAACTAACTCCCCCTGAAAATATGCAATATTTGCACTGAGAACTGAACATATGTTACCAAAAGATTCATGCACATTCAGACTGTCTTAACCAGCAAGATGACCCATGGTACTAGGCGGAGCACTTGGTCTAAAAGACCACCTCACACATAGTAAGAACCTCCAGACAGACCTCCCTGCCCTTTGGTACCTTACCATTTATATATCATTGAGGTCATGCATGATTATTCAACATACAGTCCTATATGCAATTCAGAAATTCAGTGATCTATGGTAACACACATGATTCAAGTCACACTCATAAGCAGTTCAGATTTTTCAGACAATTCGAAAGATAATTTGTTTTCAGAGTCTATGCATAACACAATTATCAAGCAATTGTAATTAGCCTATGTATGCTCAGAAGATAATGCACATGGCAACTGAAAAAAAAATGCAATAAAACTAAAGACAAGAAGAGCAGGAAGTTTACCTGAAACGTTCAGAAGGGGTTTTCATTCTTGAGTGCCTTGGATTAATACCCCTTTTTATTCCATTCCAAGGCACACCTGCAAACAAGGTTTATTTTGCACAAACAGGTACCCAAGAAGTCTTGGGTCCTGACATGACATTATCACTCCTAGCAGGTTTTCTCAGCATATTTTTAGCTTGATAGCAAGGAGCAGCAGTTTTCAGATCTAATTTATGCACATTCTTGTTAGCATGAATTCTATGTGCATAAGCATGAGATTTCTTGATAACAGAATAAAAATTCTGTTTGCCAAAACCAGTTTGGTTTTGATATCCTGCCAGCCAACAGGTTGCAGCCCTGTGACCTAGCTTCCCACAGTTATAACATGAAAGTTTTACAAATTATCTTACAGGGAATTTAGCATGTTTGAGATTCACATTTCCACCCTGAATGTGCCAACAGTCTTTGACTGTATGGCCATGCTTTCTACAGTGAGAGCAATAAGAGGCATTCTTTTTAAAATTG
This sequence comes from Amorphophallus konjac, assembly GCA_022559845.1. NCBI lineage: Eukaryota > Viridiplantae > Streptophyta > Magnoliopsida > Alismatales > Araceae > Amorphophallus > Amorphophallus konjac. Next base: position 305,888,269 of record CM040121.1, read on the forward strand.
AGTTCATTATTGCCGTAGCCTCCTTGGGCATGCCAACAATTAATGGCCCTGTGGCCATTCTTTCCACATTCAAAACATGAAATAGAATTTCTTTCAAAGAAGCCTGACCAGCATTCAGAGGCCCTGTGACCCCTTTTGTTGCAATTAAAACAGATGATATGCTGGTTCATTGAAACAGATTTGTGTTTATTAAAAACATGTTGGTTTGCAGGGAATTTAGCATGATATGAATAAAAAGTCATCTTACCACTAGCAAACCAGCAATGAGCAATTGAGTGTCCTAATTTACCACAATTAGAGCATGTGACACTCCTTTTCTGAGATGATGGATTTTTATCATTAGATCTCCTAGCATTCTTATCATCCTTCTCCATCAACTTACACTCATGCATCAGATGTCCAACTTTATGATAGTAATGACAGATAATCTTCCTTTTAGATGCATGTGAGTGTGTGTGAGGACTGTGATCAGCATGCATTGATGAACCCTTTTCATTTATTTTTTGATTTACAGTCCTTTTCTGGTTTTTATCCTATTTTCCTATTTTCTTAGCCTTGTACTGAGTTGGAGATGAAATAGAAGGCTTCTCATGTTCAGAGGATTTAACAAAGATAGTTTTCAGGTTGGCTCCATCGACCTTCCTCATGACTGGACTATAGCCCAGTCCGTCTTTCTTAAAGTTATTCTTTGTTCCCAGTATTTTCTGAACAATGGGCTGTTTGTCTTTAGAGGTGGTGGCTACGTCTGAACCACTTACAAAAGATGCCATAACTTTGTTCTGAAGTTCCTTCTTGTTTATCTTATTGTAGCCGAGCCCTTCCTTCCTAGAGTTGATTTTTATACCTAGTAGCTTATCTAGGTTTTTCTGCCCATCAACAAATTTAGACAAGGAGACTGTCAAATCCTTAATTTCATCTTCCAGAGAGGAAATATGTAGCTCATAACTGGCAATCTCTTGTTCACTGCAATTCACACATTCAGTTAACACCTTGTTAGCAGTTTTATATTTGTCAATTTCCTGTTCCAGATTGCTCAGTTTATTAGAATCTTCAACACAAATACTTTTTCCTCTTTCCAAAGCTAGAAGTCTCTCTGACATAGTGGAATTCAACATTTTTAATTTTTCACTTTCTTCCTTAAGCTTGTCATTCTGAATTAACTCATTTATTAGAGTCTGATCTTCTGAGTTAGTTTCAAGTTTTCTTTCAGCCTTGAATTCCTTCAAATCTTTTTCCTTCTTTTCAATGTTTTTCTATAATTCTACATTCACAGATTTGATGGCTTCCAGTTTTTCAGCAAGCAAGTTTTTCTCCTGCTCAAGTTTCTCAAATTTGTTATCATTTTTATTAGCAGATGTTCTCAGGGAGTCATTTTCGGATCTCGGCTTGTTTAAATCTGAGTTTACACTTTCAAAGTTTTTCAGTAATTTTTCATACTGGTCATGATAGTTAACAACAATCTGATTATCATTATCTGAGTTCAATTCTTCTTTGAATTCAGATATCACATTTATATGTTCTTGATTTTCAGTTTTCAATAATGAAACTTGTTTCTTCAGTATTTGAAGGTCAGACATACAAGCATCATGAATATTTTTCAATTCAACACAATTTCTACAAGGAAAGCTTGAACTATCTAAACCAGTACCCCTTTTCAATTTTTTATACTGTTTTCTTAACAGTTCATGAGATTCAAATAATTCAGCATAAGCATTCTCCCAATCTTCTAGAGAGAAATTCTCGAAGAGATTTACCTCATCATCATCATCTTCTTCAGTTTGATTGCTGCCTTGATCGCTTCTGTTGGCCATCATGCAGCTTGTTTGATTTCCTTTCCCGGCTCTCTTCATCATCTCCAACATATCCCTTGCAGATCTGCAATCAAAGAAACATGAGTTAAAGGCTTTGTCAGTGGCTGCTTTCATCAAATTTATAGCTGTCTGATTCTCCTCATACATTGATTCGTGACTGTCAGTCCATTTGGACCTTTTCTTTGGTAATTTATGAGGACCATGTGAAATCACTTTCCACAGGTCTGGATCAACAGATTTAACATAAGCACGTAAAGCACTGTGCCACTAGTTGTAATCAAAACCACTGAAGACTGGTGGACAAGCCATTGAAACAAATAGCAGATAAATTCAATGCAACAGGAATATTGATGCACTAAAAGTAAATTAGCACCTAAGACCGCAAGATCGAATCTGCAGGTCGCTGGACCTTGTATGCAGAAACCTACTCTGATACCAACTGTTAGGGTGCTTGGCCCGGATATAGAGGGGGGGTGAATGTATCCTTCTACAGATTATGGGCAAATTAAAACTAGGATGCTAGAAAAGAGACACAGAATAAAACTAATTCATTTCAACTCAAATACAAACTCATGGGCGTGCCTATCCAAGCATCTAGCGGAAGCAAATCAATCAAACAAGCCACGGCACAAGAGATTTTAGGTGGTTCGGTCCACAGACCTACATCCACCCCTCACTCCCAACCGGAGTGAGGCTTCACTAGCAAATGCTAGAACCAAGCAGACTCAGTCTGCAAACAGTTGCTGCCACACAGCTTGACCAGGGGAACAGACTCCCCTCTTCCTCCCAACCGGAGGGACACCCAAGTGACTCCCAGCCACTTGGAAACTAGAGGTCGAAGACCTCTCTTCCTCCAAACCAGGAGGGACAACCCACAAGTGACAACCTGTCACTTGCAACCCGGAGATTAGATCTCCCTTCTCCTGAATCAACAGGAGGTACCCGATCCCCAACAGGGCAATCGGAAGACCAAGGATAATCAGAAGAATAAAGGAAAAACAATAAACAAAAAATAACACAGCAATCCGAAAGCTATAATAGATGAAAACGCAGATGAGGCTCTCAACGGAGCTGACTGGCCTGGATCTGATCCACGGTCCAGTGAAGACAGATCCACGAGCTCTCTCTCTCACTCTCTATCTCTCTTTCTTTCTCTTCTGCTCTCTTCCTCTTTTTCTCTCACTGCTGCACTACTTCTTTTTATGGATCAGAGGGCTTTCTATTTTCTAGGCTCTTTCTTCAATCTTCGATCACACTTCATCAGAAGACGAAGGCTCCATTATATACCTGGAGCAGCAGAAGGACGCATGTGGCTTCCACAGTTCCCGCCCTAAGAGTTCGGACCACGTGGCAGCATCCAGCAGCTGTCAGAACACGTGTCTTCATCTGGGCATTCTCCTTATCCTCAGATCACGTGCCCAGCACCAGTACGCTCAGCAACTGGAGTTAGATGGCGTCAACTCACTTGCTCCAGAGAGTTGACACAGCCATCAGAGTTCTTCAATCTTTTTAACCGCTGCGTCGACTCCATCAGCCTGCTGCGTTGACGCAACGGTATCGGCAGTCCAGTGATCAAGTCTTCAACATATAGGCGTGCTGCATCGACGTTATCAGCATATAGCGTTGACGTATTGAAGGCAGCCAGAGATAAGTCATCCTTTTCTTGGACTGCTGCGTCGACGCTGCCAGTTGGTGGCGTTGACGCACGAACGTGTACGTTTCTATACTGGCATCTCTTAAGCCACTGCGTCGACGCTGCTTGATGATGGCGTTGACGCAGTAGAAGAAATCGTGAAGGCTTCGTCTACTGATGCGTGGATGCTCTAGGCTTCAGGCGTCGACCATGTTCCCTTCTGCACAACATGAAGTGTATAGACTTAGTGTTAACGTGCCAGAAAGACCAGTGTACAGACTTCATCAAATGAAGGGCTTCCAGTGTATGGACTTTGCAAAGCAAACAGCAATGTATAGACTTAGAGAAAATGAAGTCTAGTGTATAGACTTGGGGAACTGAAGCCTAGTGTATAGACTTGGAGGACCGAAGTCTAGTGTATAGACTTGGGGAACTGAAGTCTAGTGTATAGACTTGGAGGACCGAAGTCTAGTGTATAGACTTGGGAAACTGAAGTCTAGTGTATAGACTTGGAGGACCGAAGTCTAGTGTATAGACTTCATCAAATGAAAAGCTTCAAGTGTATGGACTGTGCAATGCAAACAGCAATGTATAGACTTTGTTAAGAAGGTGCCCGATGTACAGACTTGACGAAGATATGCCAATGTACAGACTAAATGGATCCAGCTGATGTATAAACTTTGTGCCCAAGCTATCAATGCTCTGATGCGTCCACTCCACTTGAACGTTGCATTGACGCACAAATTCACCCAGGGGTTTCTTTCTTGAGTTTGCACTGCTACGTCGACGCTTCCATTTGATGGCGTTGACGCAATAAATTCACCCAGGGGCTTCTTTCTTGAATTTGCACTGCTGCGTCGACGCTTCCACTTGATGGCGTTGACGCAATGAGCACCCTGCAACCCCTTTGAACTATTAAACAGTTATTAGGAGGTTAAGTGTCTATATCCAAAATCTTATTGTTGTCATCATCAAAACCAGGAGTACAACACCATGTTGCTTCCCATTCCATAGTAGTATGAGAAGCCATGGATTATTTCATCTCTGCTGTTTCTAATACAGCCCCCTCCTCCAGCATGACCCGGATTACCTTTTGCTGCCCCATCTACGTTTAAGGCATGCCCATTGGAAGGACAAAGCCACTGGATGATCTTAGGTGGATTTTCTTTGGTACTGTATGCTAGCCTGAGTTATTCCAGATCATCCCTTTCCTTAGCAGTCGGGTTCTTGTTGAATTTGGTCTTCACCATAGAGTATTCCATTTGCCTTAGAATTCTCTGCTGCATCACCTTGGAAGAGGTTCCCTTGTCTTCAAACTTTAGCTTGCATCGGGCCTTCCATATCTCCCATAGAATGTGAATCATTGAATGGATAGCTGCATACCCAAACGGAGTTTTATTGTCTGATGTTCTTATTATGTCCCAATAGAAACCTGTGACAGTGTTATGGGTTCTGCAACGGGTGTCAAAAAGAATCCTAAAGTATTGCCACAGAGGTGCTGCAAGTTGACTTTCCATAAACAAATGATTTATACTTTCCTCATTATTGTTACTGTTGCAGCAGACACATTTAGATGGAAGTTGTATTCCTCTGTGTTTTATTGTACAGTCTACAGGGATAGCTAGATGGAGGATCCGCCAACAGAACATAGAGGCTCTTGGGGATATGTATGGACCCCACAATTTTTTTAGAGGAGGCCTTTTTATCCCTTGTGATCTTAGAACTGCATAACAGGATTTGCTAGAGAAGTATCCGTCTATATTGGCAGCCCATACACACATATCAGTCTTATGGTTCAGCTGCAGTGATCCCATGGCTTTGGCAGTGTGCTATGGGATGTAATTCCATGCTGTGTGATTTGGGTTTAGCACAACTTCCCTTAAGGTAACCTTCTTGGTGTTCATATTTGGAGCCAACTCAGTGCCACACCAGTTATCTTTCAAAACATCTATGGTGTTGCCATCCATAGGGATCCATCTAGTGTTAGACAACACAATTTGTTTGGCAGTGATGAATGTGTCCTTTCTAACACCTGCGGGGAAAGGCTTGTCAATAGAGTTTAGATGACCTTTGATATATTTGGAGTAAGCAAACTTGGACCAAAGAGAGTTGCCCTTCATAATTCTCCACAGTTGCTTGACTACCATGGACAGTTGGATGTGCTGTAAGCTCTTTATGCCAAGACCACCTTCCTCTATTGGTTTGGTGATCCTGTCCCAGGAGACCCAATGTTGCTTCGGACCGTCTGTGCCACTCCAGAAAAAATTGGCACACACCTTATTTATCAGACCAATGATGGTTGCTAGAAGGCAGGAGGCACTTGCAGTGTAGATGGGTATTGATTGTAGGACTGAGTTTATTAGACATCTCCTTCCTGCTTGGGACAGATACTTAGATTTCCAGCTTTCAAGCCTGGCACATATTTTATCAAGCAGGTACTTGTAGTGGGATATTCTTTTCCTCCCTTCATAAAGAGGAACTCCAAGATATGACTGCAGCCCACTTTTATGTTGGAATCTTGTGGTGTCTGAGATTCGTTTGATGGCTGCTGCAGATGCCTTATGAGATATTATGAAACTGCTCTTGGAATTGTTGACTTTCTGCCCCGAGGAGTCTTCATAGTTTCTAATGAAATCCATCAGTTTTTTGATATTTTTAGCCATCCCATTTATAAAGATCAGGGTGTCATCAGCATATAGGAGGTGGGTTATCTGTTGACATCCTCTTGGCACCTGGTAGGCCTGCACCTGTCCTGTATCAAAAAGCCAAGAAATGCCCCTGCTCAGAGCTTCTTCAGCAATTATAAATAGTGCTGGGGCCAGGGGGTCACCCTGTCTAACCCCTCTTGTTGATTTGAAAAAGCCTGTGGGTGATCCATTGTACAGAACTGAGAACCAGCAGTTACTTAGCAACATGGATATCAAGGAGCAGAATCTGTTGGAAAATCCAAATGATTTCATGACAGCTAGCAAGAAATCCCATTCTAGCCTATCATAGGCTTTGGCCATGTCAAGCTTTAGAATGATATTGTTACCTCGTACTTTTCTCCCCAAATCTATCATCAATTCCGACGCTAAGGAGATGGTATCAGCTATGTTTCTTCCTTTCACAAACGCACCTTGATTGTCAGAGATAATGAGAGGCAGTATCTCTACCATTCTGCTGCTTATGATTCTAGATATAACTTTGTATGAAAAGTTGCATAAACTTATAGGTCGCATATCAGTGAAAGATGTAGGAGAGGCCACTTTAGGGATCATGGCAATGAGAGAGGAGGTTGTACCTTTCGGCAGGGGCATACCCTTGAAGAAACCCTGGATAGCTTGAATTACATCATTGGAGATAATTTCCCAGCATGCAACAAAGAACTTCCCTGTATACCCATCAGGTCCCGGGGCACTGTCAGGTGCCAGGGAGTGAACAGCCTCCTTGATTTCTCCCTCATCAGGAACAGCTGTGAGTGCATTGTTATCCTCTTCAGTTATAACACAGGGGATATGCTCCAAGATGTCTGCCTTTATTTGGTGATCAGCAGAGGAGAATTACTTTTGGAATAATTCCACTGCCTTAGCTTTTAGTACTGATTCTTCCTCGCACCATTCACCATTGTCAAGTTTAAGCTTGTGGATAGCCATTCTGGTTCTTTTATGCTTTACTTGGAGATGGTAAAATTTAGTATTTCGGTCTCCCATCTGTAGCCAATTGACTCTAGCTTTCTGACCCCAATAGATTTCTTCCTGATGAAGGCATCTTCTTACTTCCGCTTGAGCAATTTGTAGTGATATTCTGTTATTCTCAGAAGGGTCTATATCAAAATTAGATTCTGCCAAGAGAACAGCCTCCTCTGATTTAGCTTTCCTTTCAAAAATATTCCCAAATTTCTCCTTGTTCCACTGCTTAATTATAGGTTTAATGGTTTTGAGCTTGTACTGAAGTCTATAGCCAGCATTGTGATGATTCGAAACAGCAGACTCCCAGGCATTTTTTACTATGGAATTGAAACTTTCATCTTCTAGCCACATATGTTGAAATACAAATCTGCTGGGACCAGGGTTTAGTTGGGGATGATACAAAAGTAAAGGAGAGTGATCAGAGGGTTCTCTCATCAAATGTTTGATAGTTATGTCAGGGGCTCTCTCCACCCATATGTCATTAATGAGAACTCTGTCCAATCCGGCTTTGATGTTACGTGAGCCAATCTGATTATTTGACCAGGTGTAAGGACTACCTACATAGCCAGCATCCAACAGCCCTTTCAGAGCAACAAAACCTTGAAAATCTGTCATTGAATTTATGAAGCCCATAGTACCTCCCTTTTTTCCCTCAGGTGATAAGACTGCATTAAAGTCACCTCCCAGGATCCATGGCAGATTTGTTCCTCCACCAAATTGTGAAAGTTTTTCATACAGCTCCTTTCTGATAGCCACACTACAGGAGGCATAAACAAATGTTGCCATACATTCAGTGCAGCCTGCACTTCGCATCTGCACAGTAAGGAATTGTGGGTGTTTTTGCACAACCGAAACTGAATAAGAATGTTTCCAAAATAGCCAAATTTTGGAGTTGTCTTCTTGATTCATACAAGCATGGTCAAATTTAATTCTTAGTCTGATTTCTTCTATTCTTTCAACATGTATCTTTGGTTCAATAATGCAAACCATCTGAACATCATTCCGCTCAATATGGTTTTTTAGGCTTCTCATAGACTTAGCATTACCAATGCCCCGAATATTCCAAATTAGTATAGAACCAATCATTGAGAAAGGGAATAAGGTTGAGTACCACCAGCTAGGTGCTTGGCTTTAGCCCTTGTCAAGGGTTGTAACATTTCATTCCTTGGATGTTTCATACTACGATCTGAATTCTCAGAGTTAACTTTCCCTTGATCTATATCAAATGAAGCATCCTGCGTGAAAATATTCTCGGCATTAGATTGCTCTGCCATAGTCAAATCCCCAGCATCTGGGGTGAAGGATGAAAGCATTTTATTGACTTCGAGAATATTGTTGCTACTCATGGCAAATTGGTTCTGGCGTCTTTCACTCTGACTGGTGTCTGTGTACAGACCCACAGCATCATCTTTATTACCCATCAGAGCACTTTCATCTGGTGCAGTTATGACTGTAGTTTTATCTAATCCTGGTCCATGTTCCTTGCATTTTATAACATTCCCCTTAAGCAAGCTTACATCAAGATGTCCTTGATGCACGGAACTATTTGTCTGTCTTATATCATTTGAATGGTCTGTGAGTTCAGCACTGTCTGACAAGATTTGGAATGAAGGGAGTTCTGAATCTTTATCCTGCTGTTGGTTTAGAGACACATTACTACTCTCTAGCATTACATTTTCCATTATAGCAGTGGAGTGTACTTGAACAACATTAGAGTTTTGGGCATGAATCACTAAATCCTTTGTCTTCTCCGGCTCTATACTTCCTTTGCCTTGGGGAATATCATACTTAAGTCTCACTGAGGCATCATGTCGACCACCATGTGGGTTAGCTACCCTGGACAATATCCTTTTCCTACCTTGCATCGTTTCAGTATCTTTCTGAGTTTTATTGATTGCCTTAGTTCCCAATTTCCTTTTGCATTTGTCCTCCACATGTCCAAGTTTGTGACACAGCTTGCACAAGTGTGGGACTCTATGATAATTCACAGTCTGCCAGAATCCTGTCCCATCCATGTCTATCCACATTCTTTCTTTCCTTGGGGCAGAGAGATCAAGCTCGACACATGCTAGAGCCTCAGACGTGTCAGTCATTGCTATGGTTTTATCATGTATCCGCAGCACCTGACCAAAATTCCCTGCTATTGATTTCATACAGTCCTCATGAAATAAATTCGCAGGTAGCCCCAGGAATCCTAACCAGACTGGAGCAGACGTAGGATCTGCATCAAAATCAAAATCTGATTTCCATCTGAAGAATCTGAATAAGTATCCCTTTATGTATAGATTCTTCTGCAGCAAGAGCTTTAGGAAATCATCTTCACTACCGAGCCTTATGAGCACATGTCTCTGATTAAGCCTGCTGATGACGAAATCTGAGGACAAAGACATTCTCTGCGTAAGACAGGATTTGATCTCAGGGAAGGCTGGTCTACCGTAAGAACACTTTGCTATGATGGCATGGCATAGACTCTGGGTTGAAGCTTGGATGTCTACCTTCGTGAAAAAGACTGCTGGTTCTCCTTGGTCTGTAAAACCCGGCGCCTTCAGCGGAATGGTTACCTTCGCTTTCTGATTCGAAGCCAACAACGTTTGAGCATACGTCCTTCGAGATTCCACGGGCAGCGACAGCAGTGCGCCGGCAGTGGAACCATCAGAGCAAGGACCGGGGGGAGGGGGGGTCTGCCCCCCTCGCCGAGCATGGCTGGCGTAGCTCAAAACCTGGCTCGGCGGCTGGTCTTCCCGACGGCTGGTGCGCTGACCTGATAGAAGTTACCATGCACGCATGTAATTGATTAGATGTCCACATGTCAAGTTATTAAATTTTAAATATGTTGATTTAATAATTAATCATGAAAGTAGCGACTGTTACACGGTCGCAAATTCAGAATAGCGCCCATGACTGGGTCGCTATTTCACTGTGAATCCGAAATTTGAAACAGAAGCCATTAGAACATGGTAAAAAGAGAATATATGCATGCATGAATCTATATATTTATGGAGTTAGGCTGAGAACTTGAGAAAACCTACCTTGTTGTGAAGTTTTGGTTGATGATCGATCAAAGGTTTTGAAGGATAAAGGAACAGACAATGCTCGGCAGTAGTTAAGAATATAGGGTTCTTCTGTTAATAACCGCAGCAACAGGAGGAAGAATCTAAGAACTTGATAGTAGTTGTAAACTCAGTTCACAACCGAGCTCCTCATCAACAATAGAAGCAGCTTCAATATCGTGCAGAATATAAGGCTCTTCTTCAGCAATCAGAGAATCCGTAGCAGAGAGGAAGGATTAGCAGTAGGTCATGGGTCTTAAGAGAGAGCAACAGGCTGCTGCGTTGCAGCAACTTCCTAGAGCTTCGTAGAAGGATTTGGAAAAGTAGAGAAATAGTCAATATATTGTAGCTTCTCAGCAACGTATCAGAGGAAGCTTCACAAATATATGGTAGTAGCAGTAATTTCGTAAGCAGCAGCAAGATTGAGAAAGAAGAAGTAGCAATTATCTCCTTGGCAGAAGACAGCAACCCCCACGTTGAGTTCTTGCAAGAAGAGAACAATAGTAGCTTGAGAAAATATGTGGCAGCAGGTTGATCGTGGGTTTGAGGAAGAAGAGCAATAGGTTGGCTTGAGGGTTGGGTATTTATAGTGGTTTGGAATCGTATGGAGGAGTAGGAGTTTGATTGGGACTAAAACTCAAGTAGGAATCCTATTAGTATTAGAATTCCCCACATTCGATCCCTTCCCAGTTTAGTACTTCTCTCAGTTCGAACCGGAGAATTGGCGTTCATGTTATCTCTTCATTTCACGTTAATTTTTAACAATTACAATGTTTGGGGATTTTTATCCTTTTTATTTGATGGGATATCGTTATGAAATTTTATGGGTAGTATTTTTTCATTTTTCTCTGTTTTTTCATATAATTAGTTTTATAAATTTCTTTTAATTCAAAAGATGGCACTATTCATCTATCTTGGAAATAACGACTTTATTTTGGACGTTGTATGTGAATAGAGCGCCTGATGCTAGGGCACTATTCACCCCTTTTTCTTTTGCCAGTAACACTCCAAAAGACCAAAATCGTATAAATGCACACTCTCTTGTCTTGTATTTATCTTTAATGTATAATGGAATAAATATGAAATATTAAATTTTTTAAATTATTAATAAAATATAAATTGATGTTTTCTCCAAGGTTTATTGATTTATTAATTCAAATAAAAATACACTATGACTTTAAATGGCTACTTAAAATGATGCTAAATTCATAATCCCTTAAATTTTAAGGGTAGGGTCTATGAGATCATTTTGTAAGGCCCACTAGGATGTCATGGGGTTGTGTACAGGGTCTGGGCCTTGTCTAATTGTTGGTTTTAATTTATTTAGACTTTCTAATCTTTTAATTTACCAGGGTTGCTACACCCTCCCCCACTTAAAAGAATTTGGTCCCCAAATTCAATCGTATATAGACGTGGAGAGTGTAGAGTACATACCATTTAGAATAAGTCCGGGAATCATTTCCTCATAGACTCCACGGTCTCTCATGTGGCTTCGTGTTCTGAGCATTTACTCCATTGCACCTTGACCATGGGAATGGTTTTGTTCCTTAGTGTATGTATCTCGCAATCGAGGATCTTCATGGGTTTTTGTTCATAGGTGAGATCCCTTTGAATCACCAGGTCTCCATGATCGATGATATGTGACGGATCGTGCACATACTTCTTCAACATGGATACGTGGAACACATTATGAACTTCGGACAATTGAGGAGGCAAAGCGACACAGTAAGCAACCTCGCCAACTCTTTCTAGTATCTCAAAAGGTCCGATAAACCTTGGTGTAAGCTTGCCCTTAACACCAAATCTCCTAATTCCACGTCCAGGTGATATCTTGAGAAATACGTGATCTCCAACTTGGAATTCGAGATCTCTTCTTCTTGTGTCAGCATAAGCCTTCTGTCTAGACTGAGCAACTTGAAGTCTTTCTCTAATCAACTGAATCTTTTCGGTGGTATCCCTTACCATGTCTGGGCCTAATAGTTACTTTTCGCCAACTTCATCCCAGCACAAGGGTGATCGGCAACTCCTTCCGTATAAAACTTCAAAAGGTGCCATCTGTATGCTTGTCTGGTAACTATTGTTGTATGCAAACTCGACCAAAGGCAAGTGATCATGCCAGCTTCCACCAAAATCAATGATGCAAGCTCTGAACATATCTTCTACCACCTGATTCGTTCTTTCAGTCTGACCATCCGTTTAAGGATGAAAAGCTGTACTAAAGTTAAGTCTCATCCCCAACGAATGTTGTAGACCCTTCCAAAAATGTGAAGTAAAGCGCGGGTCTCGGTCAGACACGATTGAGACAGGAACTCTGACTATTTCCTTAATGTATAAAGCAGCAAGAACATCAACTAACCATCGGCTCTTGATAGGTAAGAAGTGTGCCGACTTGGTCAAACGGTCGATGATGACCCATATTCCATCATGTCCTCTTTTTACTTTAGACAGGCCCATAATGAAGTCCATACCGATATCCTCCCACTTCCACTTGAGAATATCAAGAGGATGTAGCTTACCGGTCGGCTTTTGGTGTTCTGCCTTGACTTGTTGGCATGTGAGACAGCGAGACACGAAGTCCGCTACTTCTCTTTTCATATTGGGCCACTAGAAGGTCCTTTTAAAATCTTGGTACATTTTGATAGATCCTGGATGAATGGTGTACCTTGATCTGTGAGCTTCATCTAAGATCTTCTTCTTTAGCTCTGGACAATCCGATATACAAGATCTATTTTTGAATAATAATCTTCCATCTGAGGCTAGTTTGAAATCAGATTGCTCTTCTATTTTGCCCTTGATTTCCACTAATTACGGGTCATTATCTTGAAGTCCTTGTATTTCAGAAAGTAGATCTAGCTGTATACTCATGTGTGTGATAAGGTAACACACCTGCTCTTCTTGTCCATGCTTATATCAAGCTTAGATAATTGTTCTAGCAACTTCCACTCCTGAATCATACAATTGGCTAATAGTGCTCTCGGCTTTCGACTGAGGGCATCGGCTATAGGATTCCCATGACATGGGTACATCCTCTTTCTTTGATGGAGGACCCAGTTTCTCAGTGACTTCAGTCATTGCTCTGCTAAATTGTTTTTGACCCAAAAGATTTATATAGCTGCCCTTTGTTTTGCTTAAAAATAATACTTATATCTAAGTTTCTCAACTACGATTTCGTGAGTTTATAGACTTTCAGTTTCAGAATGACAGAATCAGACATAACATGTAAAGAATGGTTGAGAGCTATTAACTAAACAACTCTTTTTCATTGAGTTAAGTCTTTAGACTCTAAAGTTCATTAAACCTAAATCATCAGTTCAGACAAGGTGCATTCAGATTCTTATAAGAGTAGATATCTGATTTTAGAAGCTTAGTATAGTGAAATGATCATAAGTTTGTCTTTATTTCAGAATCTCAGGGATAGCAAGATTTTCAAGGATGAGAGTGAATGAATTTTCTGTAGCAAAGGTAGGTCAGATGTCAAGTGTGTTACCAAGAGAATGTATCAATCTTGATATAGAGGGATGCCAGGAGAAATGATTTCAAGAGAAGTTGGTTCAGAAAAAAAACAGAACAGACAGACATATTTCTGAACTTCCTCTAACACATGCATGTCAAGGTAGACAATCAACAAGAATGGAGAACACATGCTCCCCCTGTCTATGTGTATCATGATTGGTCGAAACAAGGTGACATATGAATGCATAATGAAAATGCTTGACACAAATGTATGACACAACTAAGACTCTATTAATGGACAGAGTGCAATGCATGTAGTTAAACTACTGACAGAGTTACTTAATTGATGGTCTGAGACATGTGCAGTTGAAACATTTATGAAGAGCATTTATTCACAATAGATGGGAATGAAACATTAATCATCATGCTGAAATTTACATAAGCCTAGTTCCCTTCTTAAAAATTTAAATCTATCATTTCTAAGGGGCTTAGTAAATATATCAGTAATTTGTTTTTCAGTTTCAACAAAGTGAAATTCAATTTCATTCTTACTTACTTCATCTCTCAAGAAGTGATGTTTAATTTCTATGTGCTTTGTCCTAGAGTGATGAATAGGATTTTTGGTTAATGAAATAATACTGGTGTTATCACACAAAATAGGTGTGCATCCTAGATTGATGTGAAAATCAGTAAGTTTGTGCTTTATCCATAAGACTTGGGCTGCGCAATTCCCTGCTGCAACATATTCTGCTTCAGCAGTGGAAAGAGCAACAGTGTGTTACTTCTTAGATGCCCAAGACACAAGACAACCGCCTAGGTATTGACAATACCCACTAGTGCTCTTTCTATCTATTCTGCACCCAGCATAATCTGCATCAGTGTAAGCTACAAGGTCGAGCTCACACTTAGCAGGAAACCATAGACCTAAGTCAGGGGTGCCTGAGAGATACCTAAAAATCCTCTTCACTGCACTCATGTGAGATTCTCTAGGACTAGCTTGAAATCTAGCACATAAACATACTGAGAATTGAATATCAGGTCGAGATGCAGTAAGGTACAAAAGGGATCTGATCATACCTCTATAGAGCTTGGTGTCAACCAATTTACCTTTTGGGTCACCATCAAGAGTAGTTGAGGTGCCCATAGGTGCTGTTATTATTTTGAGATTTTCCATTTGATATTTCTTCAGCAGGTCCCTTAGGTACTTGGACTGTGTGATGAAGCTTCCCTCTAATGTTTGATTGACCTACAAACCAAGGAAAAACTTCAATTCTCCCATAGAACTCATTTCAAAGTCATCTGTCATTAATTTAGAAAATTCCTCACACATTTCAGATTTAGTTGACCCAAACACTATATCATCTACGTAAATCTTAACAATAAGAATGTCATTGTTACTGACCTTAGTGACTAGGGTCTGGTCAACTTCTCCTCTTGAAAAACCCTTACCTGTGAGGAAGGAGCTCAGCCTGTCGTACCAGGCCCTGGGATCTTGCTTCAGTCCATATAATGCCTTATCTAATTTGTAAACATAATCAGGAAAATCAAGGTATTCAAAACCTGGAGGTTGTTTAACATACACATCCTCCCTTATCAACCCATTCAAAAAAGTAGATTTTACATCCATCTGCAGTAATTTTATTCCTAGGTTACATGCAAAAGCTAAAAGTATTCTAATTGCCTCTAACCTGGCAACAAGTGTAAAAGATTCTTCAAAATCTACCCCATATTCCTGGTTGTAACCCTGTGCCACTAGCCTAGCTTTATTTCTTACTACCTTACCTTGCTCATCTGTCTTATTCCTAAAAATCCATTTAGTGCCTATAACCGAGCCATGTGAGGGATTAGGAACTAGGTGCCATACCTTGTTCCTTTCAAATTGGTTCAGCTCATCATGCATGGCATTTATCCAATGCACATCTTCTAAGGCACTATCTATGTTTTTTGGTTCTATTTGAGAGACTAGTGCAAAAGAATTCAACTCATTTTCAATCTTAAAGTATGATCTAGTCCTAAGGGATTCATTCAGATTACCAAATATATTCTCTAAAGGATGATCTTTAATAACTCTAACATTGGTGGGCTGATTACCTGGTTCTACATTTTCCTCCCCCTGAGTTCTAGACACACTAGTCTCACCATCTTCTGCAGGTTCATGATTTGGTTCTTCTTTACTCTCAAGGATATCACCATCAGCCTCGTCTCTGCAAAAACCAATTTCATATTTATTAGAATGTTCATCAAAGACAACATGAGGTGATTCCTCAATAGTTTTTGAGTTTATGTTATAAATCCTATAGGCTCTGGACACTTCGGAATATCCTAGAAAAATTCCAGGTTCACTTTTAGGTTCAAACTTATCAAGGTCTCTTTTAGAATTTATATGAATGAAACACTTACATCCAAAGACCTTGAAATGTGCTAGTGAGAGTTTCTTACCTTTAAGTATCTCATAAGGAGTCTCAACAGGATGTGCTCACAGCCTCGACCCAGAACTTCCTTGGCAGATTCCCTTCAACCAGCATTGTCCTAGCCATTTCCACCAAGGTTCTATTTCTCCTTTCAACTACTCCATTATGCTCTGGAGTTCTTGGCGATGAGAACCTGTGGTTGATTCCATTATCCCTGCAGAAATCATCAAATTGTGAGTTTTCAAACTCACCTCCATGATCAGACAAAATGTTTAAAATACAGTGCTCATTGGTCTGAGTTATTTTATGGTAGAATTCCTGAAATTCCTTAAAAGCATCATTTTTATGTGTCAGGAAATATACCCAGGTAAATCTAGAGAAGTCATCTACTAAAACATAACTATATCTCCTACCAGATAAGCTGGCTGATCTAGATGGTCCAAACAAATCCATATGAATCAGCTCAAACGGTTTAGAAGATAAGCTTTTAGTTCTAGACTTAAATGACTTTCTAGTTTACTTGCATTGAGTACAGGCCTCACAAATTTTATAATTTGTTTTGAATGAAATTTTAGGGAGACCTTTTACCATGCTGTGTTTTGTCAGTTTGTGTAACACATGATAGCTAGCATGACCTAACCTACAGTGCCACAGACAGGCTAAGTCATCCTTATTAACAGTTAAGCATAAATCTGTATGTGCTGCATCATCTAAATCTACCATGTAGATATTATTGACTCTCTTACCAAAAAATTTGACACATTCAGAATTTGGTTCAAATATGGTGCAAGCAAGAGAATCAAAAACTACCTTATGACCTTTATCACACAGCTGGCTGATGCTAAGCAGATTGTAGGCAAGTCCTTCTACCAATAACACTTCATCAGTGCAGCATGAAGAACACTTACCTACTTTACCTGATCCAACTATTTTCCCTTTGGTATTACCTCCGAAGGTAACATGACATGCATCCTTCTTTACCAGCATGCAAAATTTATCTTTATCCTCGATCATGTGCCTGGAGCAGCCACTATCAAGGTACCATCTGTTCTGGTTGGCTGCCAGGCATACCTGCAAGGAGAATCAAGGAGAAATGTTTGGAACCCAAAACTGTTTGGGCCCCATAAAAGCATTTATTTCATGCAGACTAGAAACTAAATGTTTTGGTATCCACATCTGATTTGGTTTCTTCATAGTGGATTTTTTGTCATTTAGTTCAGTCTGCCTTTTCTTGCCACTTTTAGTTTTTGGAAGTTGTTTCTATATTGTGGCTTGGTTCTTCCTTTTAAAATCATTTTGAAACTTTCTTTGCCAGTGCTTAGTCCGATAGGCTTTGGGAGTAGTGGGTGCACCGAAGACCCTAGGCTGACTGAACATCGAATGGTAAAGGCCATAAGGGTTCTGACTTATGATTTCATTGTGCATAGGTTGTAAATAGGAGTTCCAAGGTTGAGGTTGATGCATCTGAGTAGTGTAAGGGTTCAGAAAATGATACTGCATCGGTCTCATATAGAAGCTACCTTGACCTCTCTCATGGGAATTGTAGTGAGAAAAGTTATGACATGAAGAGTAGGTTGGAGCATTGTTGAAGTAGCCTCGTCCTGAGGTACTTCTGCTCGGCCCAGAGTTCCTAGGGGACTTGTACCCAAAAGTAGTAGAAGTCGAAGCACCTAAATGGTTGCCTAGACCTTTCTGTGGAGATTGGGTAGTTTTGGCCTTGGGGTTTTCTTGAGTTCTAGCATTAGAAAACTGACCCCTAGCCTATCCCTTGAATTTAGGTGTGGGAGTATGTGAGCATTATCCCCTAGACACCTCTATCTTCCCTTTTCCCTTGTCCTTGGCACTGGGCTAAGTTTTCTCAATGTTTTTTATTGTGCTCTTATTTTGACCTTCTCCAGAAGTCATGTTTATCAGGGGTTGAAATGTCCCCTTTTCTGCCACAAAGGAATGGTTCTCACGTCAAACCTCTCCTTATTAGTTGGGTTGAAACCCAAACCACCCTTTCTGAAATTACTTTTTGTTCCCAAGATGGCATTCAGATTTTCTGTACCTTGTGTCATGCCTTCAAGGGAGTGTTATTTGTCTGTATTTTCTTTTTCTAATTTTTCTATTATCTTTTTCAATTCAACATTCGCACCATTGATAGCTTCATATTTTCAGTGGCTATCCTAGTTTCTTCCTGAAATTCATGTATTCTAAGTTTGAGTTCATCAATGGTGTTCATCAGATTTTCATTTTCAGATCTTAAGTCAATCAAGATGACTTTATCACACTCAGCTTCATCAAGAGATTTTTTTAAATTGATATTTTTAATTTCCAGACATACAATTTTATCATTCAAAGATGTATCATGAATTACAGAATTAGTTTTCCTTTTCAAACGTTTGTATTCTTTTTTCATATCATCATATTTATCGAGTAACTCGACATATGCTTCTTGCCAATCATCATGAGTGAAATTTTCAAAAATTGAAGTTACATCATCACTGTCTTCTTTGTCTTCACCACTTTTGGCCATCAAGCATAGCTTGTCTTCCTTCTTACTGTCAGAGGAGCTGCTCTGACTTCCTTCATCCTCATCACTCCAGGTGCTAACCATAGCCTTTCCTTTCCTGTTCTTCTGCCTGGGCTTAGCTTTCTCAACGTTTTTCAACTCCGGACAATCTACCTTGAGATGTCCTACCTTCCTACAATTATAACAGACATTGCTATCAGTTTTCTTGGCAGTATCAAATTTATGCTTTGACTGTCTTTTTCCAGAGAAATATTTTTTCTTAAAGCTCTTTCCTTCTTTTCTCAGAAACATCTTAAAATTCCTAGTAAACATAGCAAAATCATCACT
Source organism: Amorphophallus konjac (assembly GCA_022559845.1). Classification (NCBI taxonomy): domain Eukaryota; kingdom Viridiplantae; phylum Streptophyta; class Magnoliopsida; order Alismatales; family Araceae; genus Amorphophallus; species Amorphophallus konjac. The sequence continues at coordinate 305,907,140 of CM040121.1, forward strand.
GTCTTCACCTGAACTGGACGAGCTATGTTCACTATCAGACCCTTTGTTACTAGCTGAGACTTTAAGCGCCAGGGGTTTCTTTCTTTTCTCAAACTCATCTACCCTCTTAAGGTTTAGCTCATAAGTCGTAAGAGAGCCAATGAGCTCATCAACGGTCATGGTAGCAAGGTTCCTTGACTCCTCTACAACGGTGGCCTTGGTGTGCCAAATAGGTGTCAGAGACCTCAGGATTTTCCTAACCAGCTCGTACTCACTATATACTTTACCCAAGTTTCTCAAGCCATTTGTAAGCACCAGCAGACGGGCATACATTTCAGACACTGACTCATCAGGTTTCATTCTGAATGCTTCATACTCGGAGACCAACATGTTGGCCCTGGTTTCCCTATCCTGTGTAGTCCCTTCATAGGTAACCTTCAGCTTATCCCACATCTCCTTGGCTGTGCTACAGGAGGAGATCCTGGAAAACTCGGTGGGATGAAGTGCACATTGTATGGCATTAATGGCCGCCCAATTCAAGGTGGACCTACTGATGTGCTCCTTTGCAGTGCCCCAGAATTTATATATATAATTTTTGAATATTAAAATAATTTTCTAAAAATTATAAAGGCATAAATAAATTTATGAATGGATTATTAGATTAATGAGTCATTATATGGCCCAATTGGGTTAAATAGTTAACCTACCATAATTAATGATTATCCAAAAAGATAATGGACCAAGTCCATTAAGTTTGGCCCATATTCTAGAAGGATAATTAGCTTATTCACGGATTTATAAGATAAATACTATTTATCTAAGATAATTATAGGGATAAACGAATAAAAGAGTTTTATTAACTTAGAACTCCATACACGTTGACTGTAACGGTCCATCGGGCGACCGTCACAGCCAGGTAATGCGCCTGGGCACGACCGCTACATACTGCGAGTTCCGTAAGTCAAAGAACTCCCAAAAAGATTATAATTTTTGAACCCTATCTACAAGAGACCTAACTAGAAAGACATGTTAAGTTACTAGGGACTCTTAGAGATCAGGTTTTGATGAAATAAGGACTCTAGAATTGATCTAATCCTCAAACCCTAGCTAGTACTCTATAAATAGGACCTAGTTCTGAACTGGGCGACCCTTACTTTTGGCTTGCAAGGAATCAAGGTAAGGAGGCATAATCTTGAGTAAGTTCTTTAGAAGTATTTGTTTATAATACTTTAGACTAACTCCTCTCCAAATTTCACGTCTTTAGGTCAAGAGGTCGTGGAGTTAGAGCCCAAGGAAGTTGCTGAAAAGTCATAGGAAGAAGAGAACTAGGGCTCGGTTTTCAGACCTTAATTGGAAGGTTAAATCCTAAATTAAGAGGTAGGTCATCTCATGAACGGTAAAAACAACTTGATAAGACTAAAAGCCCTCTTGTTTGATTGAATTTCATGCATTGTAGATCATCAATTTTATGTTTTAATAGTTCTATGCATTACATGCATCTCTTAGCCCTAATTGGAAGATTAAAAGATGTTACCTTGTCTATTCACTGATACCTATGCATGTATTGGCCTATACTTCATTATCATGTCTAAGAATACATGGTATTTTGATTATAGACATGATGTGAGTTAATCTCTTGTATTTCATACTGATTTCTGTTAGCAGATTCTCTGACGGATCATGGTAGGACCGTCACAGGCATGTAACGGCCTTGCGACAGACCGTCACACACTCTGTTACATTTTTATTTTCACTGTTGTCTCTAACGCACCTGGACAGGAGCGTTACATACTGTAACGGCCCCTCGATAGACCGTCACAGCCACTGTGACGCACCCCTGTTAGACCGTTAGACTCTGTGTTCTATCAACCTATGGCAGAATAGTAACCAGTTAAGTTTACTTATAATTAAACCTAGATAGTTAAGTTTTGACCTGTTATTATGGTTTTAAGTTTACTTACTGTTTCATATTGGAATTTGCATGACTTAGGCATCTTGAGTTATTTTAAGTTATGTTAATTTCATGAGCCAAAACTCTATAGTTTATAATTAAATCATGATTTTTGAAAGTTGTATTAACGGAGTTTATCTTGGCTTCACAATGAGTATACATTCTCTCTTTATCAATAGAGTCATTTCTATAAGTACATGGCACATATTCCGGTATGTTGTCCATTAGTTCACTTTGCACTATAGGAACATACTCTTGGACATGAGGACCTCTCTATTGGATATTCCTTCCAATGGACTAGGAAATCTTGTTTCAAGGCCTCTGTAATTCTTCGCAAGCCTGGGATTCCCACTAGGACGCCGAGTTGGTTGTACCCTTAAAGCCCATTGATTAGATTACACCATCAATGTTTTCTGATTATCAGTAATGTAACGGCTCTGTGTTGGACCGTCAGGCACACGTAACGGCCCAATATAAGACCGTCACATTCATCTGAGTTTGAATTCTTGATTCGGGATTCAGACTAGTGTAACGGCTTCATCCTGGACCGTCACATAATGTAACGGCCCTAGGCATGACCGTCACCTTTCTCTGAGTCTATTTTTATTGTTCTGGACTCGGATCATTGTAACGGCCCACTACTGGAGCGTTAAATTATGTAACGGCCCAGTAAACGACCGTCACATTTCTTAAGTACTTAACCCAAGGTTTGACCCAAGGGTTGATATTCCAAATGTTCTAGATGAACTAATGATAGTCTAGAACTTATAAAATTGATCAAGAAACTTAATGTAATGAATGGAAGTAAAAGAATGTACCGTCATGCTGCCAATTTATTCTCATGAGCATAACATTGTTTAAATCTTCTTTTGACTCATGCATTCTTTAATTGAAGCATTCATCCATTGATGATCGTTATCATGAATTATTGAGTTGTACATTCTTGGCTATACTTTATTGTTACATGCGTGGAAGTAACTTGATTTATACTTGAAGATGCGATCGAGCACTGATTGTGTTCAAGGGCTCTATGCTAGTCCCCTCGGCTGATTGCCGGAAACATACTATTTTATAAACCATGGGGTATTATGCTACTGGCGTCGCATTGCACTGGGAGTACTTTTTCTATAAATGAGTGAAGATCCACGACACGACATGACATTCTTATACATGACTTTCTTGCTTGATATTCCACAGAAATTCACGAAGCACTTGCTCATAAGCAAAAGATGCTGGAGTGTTGATTATGTGGCTTGCTAGTACATTCTCGTTACATTCTTGATCATGAAAGGCCAATCTCATGTTCTTGTCATATTCATGCTAGTTCATTCTATCTTATATGATTGTCTTGTTACTTTGGTTTAATCGAGTGATTGATCGCATTTGCATGATTTTGCCTTATTTTTCTAGAGAAAAAATGTTAATTACTTTAATAATACTTTCATGTTGATGCGAAGATACCTACTGGGCAAGTGTGCTCATTACCTATTTCCAATCTTTTCAGGAGATGGAAGTGATTCGAATTCGGATTCGAGTTATACAAGTAGCGGGTCCGAGAGCGAATGAAAGTATTTTCAAGATGAGAGTGAAGACTTAGGAAGTCTATATTGTTTAGATCGAGTCAATGTAATTTCCTTATTTTCTTGAGTCTAGTAGAATGATAAAAAGGTTGTTGTAAAAGAATAATTTGATCATTTATGAAATAAAGTTGGAGTTTGATTAACTACTGTGCAATTGCATTTATGCATGTGATTGTCTCGCGCTCTGATCGTTCTTGCTCGCAAGAGGCTTACCATGCTGGCTGTTCATGTCCTCGAGCGAGTCTTCTGCTGTAATAAAGGCTCGGGGCGTGACATCCTTGCTCCAGAACGTTTCATCTGGGAGTAACTCGAAAGGACCAATATTAACTACCTTCCAAATCTCATAGTCCTTAGCCCGAAGGAATACCTCCATGCGATTCTTCCAGTAAGAGTAATTAGACCCATCGAAGAAAGGGGGCTTACTAGTGGACTGACCCTCAGCAGTTAACCCTCTAACATCCATTCTAAACTCTCCGAAATGTAAGGCCCTAAGGGAGAGGTTGGCTCTGATACCAAGTGAAGGGTGTGATGAACGGATCTAGAGGGGGGGTGAATAGATCCAACCCCAAATAAAAGGCAACAACGACATTTAAAAATAACCAGTGCGAAAATAGACTGAACTGCAATGGACTCACCCACAAATTCAGAAGAAGGATGATCCAAGAGCAAGTGAAATCAACCAGCAGTAGAAACTCGATTAAGAATGCAAGATGAAACCAATTAGAAGATAACAGAAGATGAACGATTAACTAATCAAACCATGCTAAACCATTTAGGCGAGCCTAAGCATTCATCTACCAAGGAGAAGACACACAAGCAATCACACAGGAGATAAATGTTTTTAAGATGGTTCGATCTATGTCCAGAGATCTACGTCCACCCCTTACTCAACTGAGTAAGGCTTCATGCTGCCACACAGCTTGAATACCGTTGATCCACAGCTTTGGGGATAGAAATCCCTACAACCGCTGAGCCTCACAGCTTGCTGTCCGAGGAACACCCTCGCCTACTGAGCAATACAGCTTAGCTCTGCCGATTCACAGCTTCTAAAGGTTTCAAAAAGAAAAACTGAAGAAACGTAAAAATACACCGATGAAAGAAAACAATGTAGATCTTAAGATAGAGCAAGCTGACCCTGGATTTGATATAGAGGTCAGAAAGAGACTGCAGCTCACACTTCTTCTTCTTCTCACTCTCTTTCTTATTTTCTCTTCTCTTCTCCTTCTGGGCTCTCCTCTTCTCTTCTTCTCTCTGGCGGCACTCCTTTTTCTTTTCTCTCAATTCTGTTCAGCACAGCCACCAGCAGCTTTCTTCGAATGGATCAAGCAATAGAACACTACTGAAATTCCATTGGTCCACATGCTAGGGAATAGAAGCTTCCTTTCCTCAGATCATGTGCCAATCATTTCGCCCTTTATCCACGAGCCAGCCTCCTGCCTTTTTGGAGGTCACGTGCCTCTTCTGCGAACCTGATTGTTCCCTGCAAAAGACATAGTATCGTTTATGATCACTTTCAGAAAATTAGAGTTCATCGCGTGGAAGAGCAGACCTTGCACAGACAGCTTAATTAAACCAGATGTGCACTGACCGTGAAATGTGTAAACAGACATATGCATAGACCTAGGATAGAAAAGAGCTCAGTGCAAAGTTTGCACCGTCTATAATATGTCTAAGACAAAAGCCTGCACCGACTGAATAGGCTTTAGCCATGCACCGAGATCTACAGTGACTTGCACCGAGTTCGTATGCTGACAGACATATACGAACATGCACAGTGTATTGCACCGACTTTCTATATGCATGGACCTTCAGATGCAGCAAGAGTGTATTGCACCGAGATTGTATGCGGAAGGGAAGACACTGCACCGACTTAGTGAACACATATGCAAACATTGCATAGACTCTAAGCCTTTAGAACTCTTATGCACAGACTAGCCACATTAGAATGCACGGACTTTAGTAGCACGTGAGTAAACGTGCACAGGCCAACATGGTCCATGAGGAAGATGTGCATCGAGTTGAATGTTGCACGGACCTTGTATAGCACAAGGCATAAACTTGCACCGACCAAGTCTTGCCTAGACTAAATCAAGCACATACGTTGATATGCACTGACTTTCGTATGAACACCTGAAGACATGCACCGGGGTAAACAATGCATCGTGCTCCATATGAGTGCATGTAAAACATGCACCGAGTTAGAGAATGCACTGACCTCCTATATGCTTTAGAAAAATATTGAGACGTAGGCATGCATTGAGACGCAGAATGAGACGCAGACGGGGTCGCAGCTGTGCATGAGACGCTGACAGAGACGCAAGATCGAAAATAGCACCGACCTGTGTGTATCAGATGTAGCATGAGACGTAGACGCACTGACTTTAAAGTTGCACAAACTATGAAGTCTTGTGGCTACTACGTGCACAGACTTATGTGCGAGAAGGCAGATGTGCACGGACATAAATGATGCATGGTCCTGAATGTTGCACGGACCTTCCATGCAGCTTTGATCGTGTGAAAACATGCATCGACTATATGAATGCTTTGAGCTTATCCCCATGAACAGTGATGTGCATGGAGTTGAGCAGTGTATGCATATGATGAAATGAACAGACTTCACAGACCTTAGACGTAGACATGCTAGGCTATGTGAGACGCAAGATAAGACGCAGGATATGCACATACTTCACCACCCTGTATTGCACCGACCTTGCGAATGCCTTAGACATACATATGCACGGACTAGTCTAGCATCGACCTTGTGTGTGAAGGACTGCACGCACTAACTTTACAATGTGTGCACATGACTAATCAATCTAAAAATGCAATGACCCAAAAAAAATGAAACTGGTAGTGATTCTGACCTATAAAAAGTTGATGTTGCCAAAGACAACGACTGGTTAAACCAATGTTGCCAATAGTCAAAACATTGTTGCCAATCATTAAAATAAGACAATGATAGCGCCAATTCAGAGGAGACACAACACTGAGCTATGAAAACATTTGAGTTATATTATATTAGAATATATATATATAATAGTATTTTTTGTCTCGGTACGTAACGGTACCGACCCGTACCGTCCCGTCCCCGTGAAAAATCGGGACGGACGGTACGCACGAGTTGTCAAACCCTGACAGTGCACCGATAATTCCTTAATTATGTATTTCATTCTTGTATAGTATATTTCATTCTTGTTACAATTGATTTCATATATAAACAACATATTTTATTATTGCAGATGCGATGGAGAAGCCTACACCTTTTGTTTACATCAATGAATGTGAAATTTTAAATACACCCACAAAAAATGTTGAGAAGCCTGCACTTTCCGTGTTTCCACCAGAAATAGGAATGGAATTTGATACAGGGGAAGATGTCCACAAATTTTATAATGCATATGTAAAATCAGTTGGATTTGGCATCACTACATTATGCAGTCAGAGCTACAAAGGAATACCTAATTTCAAGCATTTAGGTTGTTGGAAATCTGGGATGTCAAGGAGAAATCTTATCAGTGAGCGCCCTAGAGACTCTCCAAAAGTGGGTTGCCCTACATCAATAAAGATAATACTTCTCACAAAGAAAGGGAAATGGATAATAGAACATGCAGTCATTGAGCATAACCATGACCTAAATCCACTGTCGATGGCATACCTTAGGTCACATAGAAAAATATGTAGATCAGAAAATGCAAAAATTAAGAACATGCGTACGGTAGAAATCCTAACATCTCATATAGTGTCTGCACTTGCTAGAAGAAAAGGTGGAATTCAACATGTTGACTTTACAGAGAAAGATTGTAGAAATTTCTTAACCCGAGAGCATCAGACGCAATTAAAAGAAGTAGATGCACAAAGATTGCATAACTATTTTATCAAATAGCAAATGAGTAGTCCAACATTCTTCTACATGATGGATTTGAATGATGATGGACAACTAAGGCATATTTTTCGGGTGGATGCAAGATCAAGACTAGAATGTTCATATTTTGGTGATGTCATATCTTTTGATACTATTTACTTGACGAACACGTATGAGATGCCATTTTCTCCATTCGTTAGAGTTAATCATCATGGTAAGTCAACCCTACTTGGTTGTGTATTGCTTTCCAATGAGAAGACGGAATCATTTGTTTGGGTGTTTAATTGTTGGTTAAAGGCAAATGGTGGAAAGCAACTGAATGTGATTATTACTGATCAAGACAAATCTATTGAAGTAGCAGTGAGGGAAGTCTTTTCTAATGCTAGGCATCAGTTTTGTTTATGGCATATATTGAAGAAAGTACCGGAGAAGATTAGGCATATGTGTAGCAAACAAAGGTTTTATGGAGGACTTCAATAGCTGCATCAATGATTCTATTTCTGTGCACGAGTTTGAAGAGAAGTGGGAAGATTTGTTGTGCAAGTATAAAGTATGTAGAGAGAATGAATGGTTGAATCAGTTATACGAATGTCGTGTCAAATGGGTACCATTATTTTTTAAGGACATATTTTTCGTAGGTAAAAGATGTTGCACTAGACTGATAGACTTTTTATTATAATGATACACTTTACACTCCCAGGATACACTTTGTGCTAGATTGAAGCATAATGCATTGGAATGCATTGCATTGGAATGAAGTATAGTACACTGTAATATTTACCTGTAATCTTAATAAGTTGGTTTCATATTTTTTTTACAGGAATGTCAACTTCTCAATGAAGTGAGAGCATTAATCACTTCTTTGATGGATATGTCCACACAAAGACCACTCTCTCTGAGTTTTTTGAAAAGTTTAAACTTGCATTAGAGAGTAGATATGATACTGAGAATGAAGCGGATGTTAAAAGCATGGAGACAATGGTATACTTGAAGACATCTTCACCCTTGGAGAAGCAGACAACCAATAAATACACAAGGGCCATTTTAAAAAAATTCCAACAAGAATTGGTAGAGACTACATCATGTCACCCAATGGTAATTCACCAGGAAGGTTCAAACACAACATTCGAGGTAAAATCTTTTGAATAGATTAAAGTCAAACGATTTGGAGCTGACATTGTTAAGGATTTAGTGAAATAATATACAGTGTATTGTGATGTAGTTGGTGAAGTTGTTTCATGTACTTGTCAATCCTTTGAATTTAAAGGGTACTTGTGTAGGTATGCACTAGTGGGACTTCAATACTACGAAATTTTAAAAATTCCTAAGAGGTATATTCTAAAGCGATGGACAAAGGAGATGCGCCAGCATCACATGCTAGATGAATTTAACAGACCAAGCAATGGCAAAGATTCAAGGGGATGTCGGTATACAAATTTGTGTTACCGACTGATGAAAGTTGCTGAGGTTGGATCAGTGTCAGAAGAAGCATATGAACTCCTATTAGCTGAGCTGTCGAACCTAATGTCTACATTAATGGATGCAAACAGTTCTCATATGCAATCAAAAATGATCAAAGGTGTTGGTCCTTCAGGTCCAATGAAGGACCCTCGATGTACCAACTTAGACTTGGTTGTGAAAGATCCATCAATTATTACAAGGAAAGGAAGGAAGAGAGAAAAAAGAATACAAAGTACAACTGAAAAGTGTCGAAGAAAATGTAAAAGAGCAAAGAAATGTAAAGCATGTGGCAATGATGATGGGACGTGCGTTCTTAACTATAAATTAAAGTCCGATGTTACTGTCAATGTCAATGTTTTAGGAGCAAATAATCTCGATTATACCTTACCTGTGCAAGTATGGAGTACGCAACAATCTGCTATGATGATTACTGCTGCTGGCACACTCTCCAGCAATGTTTTGTAGCGGCTTTGGTTTGATTATATAGGAGTACAACATATGTAGACTTTGTTTACCTATGTAGATTTTGTTTGCCTTCAATAAAGTTAGTGCACCTATGTGAGTGTTCCTACATAGAGGTTGAATGCATTGCACAGAAGTGAAATATTTTGTACAGAAGTGAAACATTTTGTAGTGGACTGAAATATTTTGCTCTGTAATGAAGCTGGGAGCCTCAGTTCTTTGTAAGATGATATTTTCAATACCTTTTGCACAGAGGTTAAACATATTGCATAGAAGTGAAATATTTTATAAATAAGTGAAACATTTTGTAGTGGACTGAAATATTTTGCTCTATAATGAAGTTGATTACACAATTTCTTTGTAAGATGGTATTTTCAATACCTTTTGCACAGATGTTAAACGCATTGCACAGAAGTGAAACATTTTGTACAGAAGTGAAACATTTTGTAGTGGACTGAAATATTTTGCTCTGTAATGAAGTTGGGGACCTCAGATCTTTGTAAGACGGTATTTTTAATACCTTTTGCACAGGGGTTAAACGTATTATACAGAAGTGAAATATTTTGTAAATAAGTGAAACATTTTGTAATGGATTGAAATATTTTGCTCTGTAATGAAGCTGATTACACAATTCATTTACAACCAATTAAAATTACAACTATGACTTTTAAGTCATTTACATCCTTCCATGCCAACAACATAACATTATTGATGCTTTATTGTTGATGCCCCACGGCACCGGCCTTCAAGAGATTTGTTGTCAGCTCTCCTCTCATGTTTTGGACATCTTCTACTGTGAAATCCCATTCCACTTGGCCATCTACTATCTTTGACAGGCACTCTATGTACTTTAAGTAATACACCCCACAGTCCAGTGAATTGGGTGGCTGAGAAGGAGATTCATCATCAAAAATCATTTCCCATGACTTCATGGAGGGGAATGACTTCCTCCATAGCGCCACCTAGACAGATGCAAGAGTTAGAGCTGGTGGACATGTGAAGGTGAAAATTATGCAACATTAAAATTCAAATAATACATATGAGATCTCTTACCCAATTCCTTGCATCGGCATTATATTGAGCATTGCCCTTTATGGGGTTATACGAAATGAAAGCTAGCCTCTTACAGTTAATAGCAAACAAGTGCCAATGGCTTTGAGAATGTAGAATACAAAACAGATAATCCAACTCTTGCATGTCCTCTTTTGTAAGAAAGTGAGTCACATAACGCTTCAATAAGCTTGCCTTAGAGAAGAAGTTGGCAGGCTAACTGACATGCATCTGCATTTCACTGACGCGGATGAGAAGGAAGCATGATTTCTCATAAGTAATTCCACACAACAGTCGAGAACCTACATAATATTATCAATAAATCATTGTGAATGTTGAATCTATGAAAGGGCAATGGAACGCACACATGTTATATTACACTTACATCAAAGTCAATCATCTCCCCAAACAATAGTTCATGCAGCTACAACCTGCTTATTGAACCCCCCCCCCCCATTGGTTTCTCACAACTGGAACACTGTTCAGAGATATAAAGATACCAAAAAACTTGGACATCGGTGGGGAAAAAAGAGATATGTGGTTGGATTACTTGTTCATTTCAGCCGATAAGAAATTATTAATGATGCTTTCATGTGAGTTAGAGAGCTTTCCCAACCCACAATAATCCCTTCGGACTTCAATATATGCTCGCATTATCTATGAGTGAAACATATTGCACTGACAATTTTTACAATTTATACAGAACTGAAATATATTGCACAGAACATCAAAAAATTGTAACTGGCACTAACATATTATAGAGGACTAAAATATATTTGCAGCAAAGAACATATTATTTTACAGTGTCAAAGAAAACAGAGTGCACAGAACTGAAACAATTTGCAGCAGAAATATAACATATTGCACATGACTAAAAGATATGTTCATAAAATAAATTATATTACACTGAAAATAAACAAAGTGCATAGTACTAAAACATAATACATATTATGAAAAATAAAGTTATAGAAGTGGAACAAATTTTACAAGATTGAAAAATATTATACATTTTTCCTACTTTCAACTGTAGGACCCCCTAGTGAGATAGGCACCGGATCAAGTGTTGATTTGCCTGTCGGGCCTTCTTCATCTTTTGAGACTCGGGCTGATTTCTGTGCCTTCTTGTCAAGCCTAACGTATGGGGATTAAACTGAAGTAGAGGGTTGTCATTTACTGCGACGCTTTACAGCTTTTGAAATGGAGCTTAGCTTAACAGCCTCCTCACCCAAGGCCACAATGAACTCCCATCCTTACTCCCTCATGTCCACCCCTCCCTCCGGCTCCTCCACCACCTTTTGTACCCCCCCCCCTTCCTCTATCTCAGCCTCAGCCTCCTCCTCCCCCACCTCCTCAACCTCCTTCCTCCCCACCTCAGCCTGCACCGACTCCTCTGCCTCCTCACCTCCACCTCCTCAGCCTCCTCCTCCACCACCTCTTCAGCCTCCTTCCTCCCCACCTCAGCTTGAACCAATTCCTCTGCCTCCTCCCTCTCCGACTCCTCAGCCTCCTTCCTCTCCCCAGCGTGACACAATTTTGTCTTAAGGTGCTGCACTTCATGGATCAAAGCCGGCATAGCTTGTGTTTGTGTATGCATTTGTATTTTGAAGTCAGCACCATCTTTCTCCCTCTTCTCCTCTAAAAGTCGAAAGGCCTCCTTAAGGCCCTTGATCTCCTCAACCAAGGATTCCACTTTCCTTTGAGTTGAAGATTTTGTAGTTGGGCTAACACAAGCCTGCAGAAGCTGTTCATGCTCCCCTTATAGGAGCCATTCTTCTGACCATGCACCTGAAGCTTCTCGATTACCTGTTACATCATATTATATATGTATGCATAAGAATTACTACATAGTGAAATTAAGTATAAACCACAAGTATAGAAAATAGCATCTACCTCAGGTGCAGTCAAGGATGAATAGTAGCGCCCGGGCTTCCTTTTCAATTATGAACCCCACCTCATCAATCGTGGGAATGCACTCGTGTCCTTGGGCTTCCTCAACTTACTGTGCTCCAAACCCCAAACCTATATTTTTCAACAAAATTACAATCAATGTATGCACACTACCACTAAATGTCGTTTAAAAAATAGGTTCATAAACTTACACAAAGAGCAGCAGTATAGCCCAGTAATGCATTGGAGCTTCCACTTTTGTCTAACTGTCTTTTCTTTCCATGTCAGAAATTGTACTTAATCTGACCATTAAAACCTCATACACGGCTACAGCCCACGAGTAAGATCCAATAGAACCTATGTCATCAAGATAATGTAGCATCTGCTTTGGACAAGCATAGCTGGTATACGGGCAAATGAAAGTTGACAGCATCAAAACAATCCATAAGCAAACTGTGTCTTTGACGTCTTCCTTCTTGTCGGATTCCTTGATAAAATTGATTAGTTGGACCGCCGTATGTCTCTTAGTGGTCATCTGCTTCCTAAACCTCTCTTTTAAATGAGATTTTTGGCTCCAGGAGCCGACGTGCTTGACCCTCCTCCCAATATATGGAAGTCTCAAAATTAGTGTAACATCCTGCGCGATAAATTGCACTTTGCATCTGCCAAACCGGAAAACATCATCTTGCATATGACATGACAATATGTCCTCTAACAAAAATGTGTCGAAGGAAATGGGAGGGGTATTCATAAACACATGAAAAGAGTCTTATTCAATAGAGTTTTGTGGCAGTCCCTGAAGTTGATTTCCTGAACAGCCTTGGAGTAAAAAGAAATAAAGAAATGATGGATGATCGGCTTTGTAATCTTCTCCATTTTCTTTACAAATCTTCACCGCTTGGCCAACACCTTTCTTCTTATAGTTCCTAAAACGAAAGAAATAAAATAAGACTTATAGTAGTAAGATATTTTGTATAATTATGAAACATTCCTTATCAAAATAAAATATTTTGTTACAGATAGGAATTAAATTGTTGCAGAAGACTTAAATAGTTTGTTGAAGAAATGAAACATTTTATTATATAGATGAAATTGTTTGTTACAGTAATGAAACTCTTTGTTGCATATATGAAACATTTAGTTTTAAATGTGAAACGGTTTGTTATAGAAATGTAACCGTTTATGTACACATGACACATTTTGTTATCAACAACTTAGAATTGTTATAGAGATGAAACAATTTGTTACAGAAATAAAACATTTTATGTTACACTTGTAATAGTTTGTTATGTAAGTGAAACTATTTGTTACAAATATGAAATAGTTTATGACATACATGAAACATTGTGTTACACAAATAAAACATTTTGTGTTACACTTGTAATAGTTTGTTATGTAAGTGAAACTATTTAAATAGTTTGTGATATACATGAAACATTTGGTTACAATAAAATATTTTTGATGCGGGACGAGACGCGACTCGACCGATTTGATGTAAACCTGGGACTCTAGCTCGCGACTCACCCCTAAGCGAGGGAAACGTGTGGATCTACGCGGTTGAGAAACCGACAATGAGTCTCGGATACTCGGCTCTTCTGTGTACAGATTGAATCACGGGACGGGTCATGCTCGCTCTCTATCAAAGCGATGATAAAAATTGAGCGGGCTAGAATTCCTAACTCTCAAATAGTGGCATATGTGATGGGAATCAACACCGGACACTAACATTTTATTTTTGCATTTATGTCCTTTTGTTTACATTTATATACTTGGCTAATTGGGTTTGCAATTGTGAGGCATTATAAGCCAAAGGGTTAGTCTTTAAAGTCTTTGGGTTTCTATGTAAAATGTCAGTAGGTCCAGCAGGGGCCCCCACCCTCTTTCCCATTGGTCCACCTAGGATCTAGGGCCCATGTGGGGCTAGTTCAAAGTCCAAGAATGGACTTGGACCAAGGGGGGACAAGGAAGGAAGAAAGTCCAAGTTGAACTCCCCTTAGTCAAGCGGGCGCCCCCCTTATAATATAGTTTATTCCATGTTGTATTTTTATTTAATTTGATCATTTGACCACATGGGGGAAGAAAATGATATCCCTAGTTTACCCCTCCCTAACCCTAGATATGAGGGTAGGTTTAGTCTTTTTTACATTTCTATATATCCTTTGTATTTTTCCATTTTTGAAGAATTAATGAAATAAAAGACTGGAAATTGCTCCAAGCCCAAGGGCGGCCCTCTTCTCTCCCCTCTCTTACAGCTGAATTGCTATGTTTCTAGGGTGGATTCCCTACAAAACTTGGTGAATTCCGAGTGATCTTTCCTCCCCGGAGTGTGAAGCTCCGCCGCCGCCGCCATCGAGCCGCCATCGCACCGTCACCGCCACTTCGTCAAAGTTCTGTCCAATAATGGACAGAAGCCTAGTGCGTGATTTTTCGCTCTGCATCAGGAGCTCAGATCGTGCTGAAAATTGGAGGATGAGTTCCCCACGTCCACCCCAGCCTCCACAAAAAAATTCACATTTTTCCTCTTTTGTTTACCTTCCTTTACCATTTATTCCCCTCGATCTATAGATCCTGTCTCTGTACAGATCTGTGTTCCAGCAAGCTACCTCTTCGCCCCTTTCACCCTCTTTCTGATTTTGGATTGAGCTGAAATTTAAACTGGGAGTTCTGTCCACCAAAACCTTCTTCCCAAATTTTTTTTATGATTTTATGAATTTTATATATCATCCAAAAAACCACTGTTATTTCCTAAATCTGTTCTGCCCCCTACAGTCCAGATCCGACCCACCCCAGCTATAAAATCCATTTTCCATATCAAACCACATCCAAAAATTACAAAAAAATGATCCCCGTGTTCCTTACTGTCCCATCTACCATCCATAAAAGTCTCAGGTCCAAACTCCAGCGTTTGATCTTCGGTCAACCCATGTTCTCAGGTAGATCCCACTCTACCTAGTGTTTCCTGAGTCTGTCAGTTCGCCTGTTATAAATTCAACCACTGTAAATACAGAGATAGAAAAATTCTTGTAACAATAGAGGGTTGAAGATCTCTAAGTTATCTTCGTAACGGTGCCAGTTTCGCGACGTTCCGAGATTGGAGCTGATCGAAGCAGTCATTTTCGCTGGATTGCCTAATCCTGAAATAGCATAATAGATCCGTGGGCAGCAAGCAACAACGTCCACAGTCGGGCCGCCTCACCTACCACGAGGCGAACCAGCGCGTCCCCCTCCTTGGGATCGTCCCTCCAGGAGTCCCCACCACAGTGGTACCACTCCTCCTAGCACAATCGGCCCGCCGACTAGGATGTGGGCCCCACAATTGCCGGCGCGCGTCACCACCGGAGCTGCCCAAATCGCTGCCCGTCAAACCGAACACGTTACTCCCGGGTCCACGTATAGCTCTTTACCTCCCTGCGTGGAGTGGGCAGTAATATTCATTGCTGTAATTTAATTATTTACTATTCTGGGAGTATGAAGTTCGGCCGGGGTCATCTTCCCCACGCCCGGAGCGTGGAGATATCATTTTCGCTCCTCTCTTTGGCATTTACTTTACGCGTATATATTTCTATATGCCGCTGCTTGAGTGTTAGAATACCTAGCTCGTTCCAAATTGTATCACCGCTGCAAGAGAGAGTGAGTGTGACCCGTCCCGTGACTCAATCCGAGTACACGAGGAAAAGTCGATACCCTCGACTCATTATCGGTTTCTCAAACGCGCATATCCACGCGTTTCCCTCGCATAAGGACATCCGCGAGCTAGAGTCCCAGGTTCATGTCCCGTCCCGCATCAAATTTGTATCAGAGCCGAAGGTTGAGTCTAGGGTAGTCTTTGATTAAAAATAACAAAAATAAGTCATTTCAGTCTAGAGAGAGTCTAGTCGGTCCAAAGTTTGCATTTACATTCCTATATCCGATATATCAAAAGGTGCTCCCGGAATGATAGGTTACATCTATCGGGAAGGTAGCACACTTGCGTGAGTACGATCTTCGGATCAAACCTCCGCCACATATCAGATATGGGTTGAGTCTAGGTTTCTATTTGAGTCCGCATTTTACTCCTTTTTACCATTTAGAGTCGTGTCCAGGTGCTTGCATTAGTCTTGCATAAAGGTTTTGCATAAAACAAATAAAAAAAGTGCTCCAATGCATGCCCACTCCTAGGGGAACCAATTCCCATCTTATGTGCAACTATAGCCAACCCATGCACCCCGATCAGACCCGTCCAAGGCAACAAGTCCGTGTTTGAGTACATTCGGGACTATGATAAGTACCGATTGGAATATGGAGTTGGAGAGGAGAGCACCACGACCGCATTTCAGTTCTAGAGAGGTTTGCGGCTTCACTTCCAATTTGAATTACTTTGCCGCGATGCGACCACTCTGGCGCAGTCTTATCTAGTCGCTCTAGAGGTTGAGCCTTTCGAGTCAAGGTTTGATGCTGCCCTTCGGCGAGCATCTACCTATCAACCGAGTGTCGAGCCAGTCGGACGGCCACATGAACCCCCAAGGCAGGACGCTCCTGCCGCGCGGCCTTCCCCACCCCAGCCGGAGAACCATGTCCTTAGAGCTCTTTGCCACCTACTTCCGATCCTTATTCGGAGCCACCTCATTTGGAGCCACCCGTGTTGCTAATGGGAAAGCTTTTCATCGCCGAGACACTACTTAGTTGGCTCAAGATAGGCTTGGTTTCTAGACCGCCTTGCTACCCACCCATGGACCCCACACTACCATTAGTGCCGGTCAACTCATTCCATACCACATTCCGATCTAGTCACCATGTTGATACATTGGATGACCTTATTATAGGATTAGACTCGCAAATGACGTTGACATATATGTTGGCCCGAGGCTTCGATCAACCCACAAGTCGTAGCTTCACCCACCCCGCCTTAGGGTCTATTATCTCTATGTGCACCGTGGGTCGTGTCACCACGGAGGTTCTCTTATTCCTCCCCTTGCCGGCTGAGTCTAATTTCATTCCACTTTTCTCGAGAGAGGAACCATACATTCCATATGAGACCACCGTCCCCCATACCCTAGTGCATGAAGGTGACCACCTACACCTTCAAGAATTTCAAACTTGGGACCGTGTCATGGGGGAACCCATATCGAGGGGTCACACATTCTTTGATCCCTTCGACCCCTTCCCTAGTGAACCCCTTGACCCACCACATCTACTCCACTTCTTCGAGGGAGTCCACTATCACACCCCTTCCCCACGGGCCGGACCATCTACACCCATCAAGCCCGTTCACTGGCGAGATATGCATACATATAGGGGTGATGAGAAAGGTGCATTCAACTACCCTGGCCCACCCAAACCTCACAAACCTCCCCAGTCCAATAGGAAGTCCTTGCATGCATGGTGCATTTTGGGATGTCTAGGATTCCATGATTCCACCAACATTTGGTTACATCTTGTGTATGCATGGCACATATTCGGATGTCCTGGTCCACCATTGTATATGAATGAGTCGGACTAACAGTAGGTTTGTTTAGGGTCATGTGTGAGTTCGTGTTTTTCTTTATTATCAAGTGCATAGCGAGTCTGTATGCATCGAGTCGAGTCGGTCTCATGTCAGCTTGCGTTGTCAGTCCCTTTTGAGTGCGAGGCAAGTCGGGTCTGATGCGTACATTGTAGACTTGTTGGAATTTGGGATCGGCTCTACCATTCTATGTCTCGGATCAAGTCGCATAAAGGGACCCAGCGGAGATTCCTAGTGAGTCATTGAGCCGTCTCCTTCCTTTGAGAGTGACCCCACCCCGGAGTGTCCACCACTAGCCTCATTCCCACAGCAGCGTGTGCATATCGAATATATACGAGATGAGCAGGTGACGATTACTTGGAGTGGAGCGTACTCCGATCTACCTAGTATGGTGACAGATCCGTCGGAGCCACACGAGCAGCCGCACCCCTTACTCGATGGGGTAGAGTTTTTCTCACCCGGGGACAATTGATGGGAATCAACACCGGACACTAACATTTTATTTTTGCATTTATGTCCTTTTATTTACATTTATATACTTGGCTAATTGGGTTTGCAATTGTGAGGCATTATAAGCCAAAGGGTTAGTCTTTAAAGTCTTTGAGTTTCTATGTAAAATGCCAGTAGGTCCAGCAGGGGCCCCCACCCTCTTTTCCATTGGTCCACCTAAGATCTAGGGCCCATGTGGGGCTAGTTCAAAGTCCAAGATTGGACTTGGACCAAGGGGGACAAGGAAGGAAGGAAGTCCAAGTTGGACTCCCCTTAGTCAAGGGGGCGCCCCCCTTATAATATAGTTTATTCCATGTTGTATTTTTATTTAATTTGGTCATTTGACCACATGGGGGAAGAAAATACTATCCCTAGTTTATCTCTCCCTAACCCTACATCTGAGGGTAGGTTTAGTCTTTTTTACATTTCTATATATCCTTTGTATTTTCCATTTTTGAAGAATTAATGAAAGAAAATACTGGAAATTGCTCCAAGCCCAAGGGCGCCCCTCCTCTCTCCCCTCTCTTGCAGCTAAATTGCTGTGTTTCTAGGGTGGATTCCCTACAAAATTTGATGGATTCCAAGTGATCTCTCCTCCCCGGAGTGTGAAGCTCCGCCGCCGCCGCCATCGAGCCGCCATCGCACCGCCACCGCCACTTCGTCGAAGTTCTGTCCATTGCTGGACAGAAGCCTAGTGCGCGATTTTTAGCACTCCTTCAGGAGCTCAGATCGTGCTAAAAATTGGAGGGTGAATTCTCCACGTCCACCCAAACCTCCACAAAAAAATTCACAGTTTTCCTCCTTTGTTTACCTTCCTTTACCATTTATTCCCCTCGATCTATAGATTCTGTCTCTGTACAGATCTGTGTTCCAACAAGCTACCTCTTTGCCACTTTCACCCTCTTTCTAATTTTGGATTGAGCTGAAATTTAAACTGAGAGTTCTGCCCACCAAAACCTTCTTCCCCAATTTTTTTTGTGATT
Source organism: Amorphophallus konjac (assembly GCA_022559845.1). Classification (NCBI taxonomy): domain Eukaryota; kingdom Viridiplantae; phylum Streptophyta; class Magnoliopsida; order Alismatales; family Araceae; genus Amorphophallus; species Amorphophallus konjac. Next base: position 305,926,326 of record CM040121.1, read on the forward strand.
TTATGAATTTTCTATCACATCCAAAAAATCACTGCTATTTCCCAAATCTGTTCTGCCCCCTGCAGTCCGGATCCAACCCACCCCAGCTATAAAATCCATTTTCCATATCAAACCACATCCAAAAATTACAAAAAAACTATCCCCGTGTTCCTTACTGTCCCATCTGTTGGATTAGGTGGAAGGTCAAACTAGAGGGGGGTGAATAGGTTGACCCTTTGAAAAATTAATGTAAGATCACACTCGCTTTAGAAAGCAGAATGCTTATTAGAAATGAAGTAAATAGACTGTATGCAGATCGTGCCTAATCAAACATCTAACGATAGATGGATTATGCGAGAATAGCAAACCACAAGAGGAACACAGATTTTTATGGTGGTTCGGTCTCCCTGTGGAGACCTACGTCCACCCCTCACTAAACCAGTGAGGATCCCTGCTGAGCTTTACAGCTTAGCTTCACTGAGGAACAACCTCCTCAAACAACGCTGAGCAGTACAGCTTGGCTTAACCAGAGGAACAAATCCTCTAAACTGCTGATGAACAGCTTGCAGGCAAACACGCCCAAACGCCCTTGATCCAAGCAAAATCTGTTGGATCAAACCCCTCCCTCTACTCAAACTAGTACGAGGGAGAAACAATGTAACAGTGTTCAAACTAAAATGAAAAATAATAAACAAAATCACTCAATGATGGAGGAACAGCTCCAGATCTGTGATGCTGCTGGATCTCAAGCTCGAACTCAGAAGTCTGGAGGAAGATGTTTCAACAATCAGCTGGCCTTCTCCTTCTTAAGGGTAGATGAACTCGCACTGATCCTTCTCGAGGGCTTCACTCGCTTAGGTTCGACTACCGCTTCTCCAACTCTTCTTTTCTATTCTTCTGCTCTTTCGAAGTATGTTCCCACTCTGCACTTCTGCTCCTTCGAAATATGATCACTCTCACCACACCTTCTTTCTAAGGAAGAAGCTTCCTGTTTATTGAACGGAGGACAACTAGGGCGTGTGGTTTCCATGATTCCCGCTCAAAATGCCTTAGCCCACGTGGCGGTATCCCAGCACAATAGTTCCACATGTCATATTCATCCAGTGGGCCCCAACCAGATTTTCTTGTTAGCCCAATGATTGCTCTCATCAGAGCCTTCTGGAATCGCGAGAGAAAACGAGATCGCAAGCACTTTTGGCTGATGTGGCCTTTGACGTCACGTACGACTGGGGTCCACCCAACTAATCTTATGAATGGATTCAGATGGCGTCAACCCATGGTGACCAAGGGGTTGACGCTGCCTTGAACTATCCACAAGGCTTCAAGTTCGCAGGTGGATGAGTTGACGCATTGGGTTACTGCGTCAACCCACTAAGCTTATCCAGAGCCAATTTCATCTCAGAGTGAACTACTGCGTCAACGCTATCATGCTGTAGCATTGACGCACTGGGGTATTCCAGTGAACCATAATTCTACCTTTTGAACTACTGCGTCGACGTTGCTCTACTGTGGCGTTGATGTAGTGAAGTAGATCTGTGAGTGCCTCTGCTTCTTAAGCTGATGCGTCGACGCTGCAATAGTGTGGCGTTGACGCAGTAAAGTAGGCTAGTAAGATCTTGGGCTTCAACAACAGATGCGTGGACGCCTTGAACTCCCCGCGTCAACCCTATTCCTTTCTTGCATCAAAAATGAACCAAATGCATGCGTTATTGAATCAAGATTTAATTCAACATTTTAAATTTAATTCAACATACACATCTCATGGTTGTCATCATCAAAACCATGGGCACAACAATCTCCCCCTTTTTGATGATGGCAACTATGAGGTGAATGTCATTGCATCTAAATAAAGATGTATAAAAAAATTCAGAAAAAATATTCACTTCAGTGACTGAAACAAACACCAGTTTTTGTCATTCATTTAAGTCCAAAGTTTTTTTTTTTCACAAATTATGTAAAGGAGACAAAAAACTTCAGCCAGTCAACACATTTGATGCAGATGCAATGCAGTTCTAGACCCCAACTTGACTTCATTTCTCTCCCCCTTTGACATCATCAGGAAGGGGAGTAGATGAGGAAGAGTGAAGGACAGTTGCAGATACAATATCCAATTGTTGCTGAAGCTGAGCCATGGATGCGGCCATAGTGTCCAGCGTTTCAGAAAGCAGCTGATCTCTGTGCACCACAAACTTGTGGTATTCTTGGACCTTGGTACAGATACTGTCAAACCAGTTGTGTTAAATATCAAATAGATAGTCCACTTGAGCTTTCTGCTGAGATCCCCATTCAGGTGCAGAAGAGGAGGCTTCTGTTGGTGGAGGGCAATACACATCACGCTGATCTTCAATTGTGGGTGGGAAGTTTTCTTTTAGAATATGCAACACATCCACAACCTCATCACCTACTAGAGTGGTTCGTTCAAACAGTTTAGCAAGGTCCTGACCAAAAGATGTAATCTTTTCAAACAAGGTTTGAACCATTGCACTGAATGCCAAATTCTTGTCTATCAGGGTAGATAATTTCAGATTCAGCTTTGACTGTTTTTCCTTGATATCATAGTTGTATGTCTGTACACTCTGTAGCCTGTGCAAACATTGTTGATGCAAGCTTTGTAAATTACGCATGACTGAACCAGCTTTCTAACAAACTTGAAGAAAGGATTCCATAAATTCATGAAGCTTCTTGTCTGACTTGAATTTATCACGCTTAAACTTTTCCCATCTGCTGTCTAATTTCTGTTCAAGGTGTGACAGCCTCAGATCCACTGTTGAGCTTAGGTGCATTATGGAAGAGTCAATGCTCTTGAATTTCATTTCCAAGAATTGAATCAGTGTAGGATTGATGCCAGAAAGATCAGGCATACCAGCATCATGCTGGAAATTATCTGGAATCTCCTCAGAAGTAGATGCAGGTCCCCTTGGTGGAGAGAGTTCTGGAAGAGGACCTTGTACAATTACAAGCTCTCTTGAAGCAACTGGAAACACAGGAGTATACATTGTAATCATGTTGGACAGGATAATCTTCTTGGACAGTGCTGAATTCTTGTTGGTCTATTCTGGCAGGACTAACCTCTTGTCTGTCTACTCTAGCTGGACTGGCCTCTGGGTTTTCTTGTGCTGTTTCTCTCAATTTTACAACAGGAGCCCCAGAGGCAGAGGCATGCTTCTGACTTGGCAGTACTCTGACTGGCTGTCCATGCACAATTTTAAATCCCATGAACTTCTGAATGTATGATAAGGAGTATCTATTCCCTCTGGGAATGTTTAGTTTCTTTTCATTTCCAAAGTTCACTCCAACTTTTCTAAAAATTGCAGTCAATGGGGCAGCATATGGAAGTGTCCTAGACTGTTTCAGACATGTACCCATGGTCTGAATGATAACATCAGACAATGAAATCTTGATTTGTTTCAGCATATAGTATAGCAAGAATCTTTGCATCTCAGTAACTCGTTCCCTACCACTACTCTGGGGTGTAATGATGGATGTGCAGATATGATGTAGCAGTCTGTTGAAGGGAGGGAACCGATTGGCTTTCAGACTAGATAGATATGTCTGCTTAACAACAGTGGGATCACTAGGTTGTTCAGTCAGAAGGGCATAAGCGTCATGTTAATCAAACTGAAAACTGTGTAGCTGAACCCCATCCATTGGAATTTTCCATGATCTGGCAAACAGTTTATTTGTTAACTCAAAACGGACATTTTTGACTGTTGAAGAAACTTTGGGGATTTGAGGCTCATATTTCAAATTTTGGTAAAATTCTCTAACGAGGGTGGGGTAGTATATCTTATGGTTTGTGACGAAAGACCACCAACCCTAAAAATCCAAAGTGGGAAATAGTTGCGGAAAAACCTCAAGCATCTCAACGTCAATAGCAACAATATATCGTGGAATAAGGACTTTCAGAGGTTCTTCTATATTGATGGTGAGAGAGGTATCAGAAGACCTTGCATGGGAGCTGTCCACACCTTGCTTCCCCTTCGCTGCAGCTGAAGATGTAGACTGCTCCTCTGCCCTTGATTTTGATAGCTTTCTCTTTTTGGTCGACGGGCTCGGATGGAGACGGCGTTTCCGAAGAGGTAGCTCTATCTCTTTTCCTTTCCGTTTCTTTGGAGCTGAAGAAGATGGTATCTCCTCTGGAGGATCTACCACGGGAGCATCGTGAGTATCCTTCCGCTTCGTTGCCCTCGATTCTGAGAAATTTCTTGGCTTTGCCAGCGAGCTCTTCTCTTTTCCTGTTCTTTTCCTTGGAGCTGACTGAGACGGCGTCTCCTCTGGAGCACGTTGAAATTTTGTTCGAGGCTCAATCTTGCCCTCAGCATAGATGGGAGCTCTTATCTTTAAACCCTTCTTGTCCTTTTTCTCTTTTACCGGAGGAGCCATGGTAGCGAGGTGAATCACCCGGCAACAGGGAAGAGAAGTGCCGTGGGAAAGAAGCAGAGAGGTAGGAGACAACAGTGTTTTTGAGAGAGGCGAGGAGACAGGAGGGTTTTGAAAGAACGTGATGACTCATTTGCAATTCAAAAAGGGCGAACCGGTTCACTGTGTTGAACCGGACTGTTAGTGCAAGACTGCGTTGACGCAGTGAGACACTGAGTCGACGCCACCAAGAGGAATAAGAGGGAAATGCTGAGTAGACACTAGGAATAGTGAAGACCCACAGTATTTAGGCATTCTAAAGACACTGAAATTATGAAAGGATGAAATTACATTCAGGGATTTTTAATAGATAAAGTTCAAGTTCCCTTAAGAGAGATCTGATGATTAACCCTAATTCATTTAATGATGTGGAGAAAAACAATCTTAAGAATTTGATATAAATCCTTGAATAAGAAGAGCATGATTATGGAATAAGGATAGAACAATTTGCACACTTGGAACTTTCTCAAATCTTTCCCCTTGATTGTTCAATTTCAAGAGACTCTTATAGAAGTGAATTTAACTCGTATTGAAGATGAACTCTATAAGATTTTATATTTGAACTTCATGTCAACCCCATATATATATATATATATATATTGTCATTTTTCATTTTTCATCATTTTTTTAATTTATTTTTAAATTATCATTTGCAGTCAAGTGTAGCTAGCCTTTTGACACGGGTACACATGTTTATCAGACACCAGAGTCTCCGGTTACTCAGCATAGCTAACTATTCTGCTTCAATGAAACAGAGTTGGCAACTCACATCATGACATGCCTTTCAGCACTTCATTGGTGCATGAAGGTAGTTTCTCAGTGGAAAATTACCATTGCTCTGCAATGAATTATTTTTCTTTTGAAACAGAGGTGACAGCCCACATCATGACATGCTCCTTAGCACTTCTTTGGTGCATAGAGATAGTTTCTCAGTGAAAACTTGCCATTGCTCTGCAATTTATTACATGTATATATCTATATATATATATATAGGGTTTATTTCTTCAGCTCTTATTAAACCTATTCTGAGTTTAAAGTCAATACAGATATTAAATTCATTTGCACAAAGAGGTCCCTTTACTTTTGATCATCATGGTTCTAGAATAGATGAGTTCCCAGTTTTATTAAATAGTTCCATAACTATACCATAGTTTCAAAGCACTTTTATGTTCAAGAATTTTAGCATTCAAATATCATAAGATTTATAGATCTCCAACCATTAACTGCATAGAGCCAGTCAATAAAGATCACCACCTCTCATAAAGGAATTATCATTTTAACTCCCCTTGAATCTATGACATCAACTCACATTTCAGACCTCATGAAACATCCCTCATACTGAAGATTGAGAGGTACTTCACTACAAGCTGAGGAAATGAGTAGATGAGATATGTAGAGAAGAAACAGGGTGATGAGATGTAGAGAAGACTCCAAGTTTTAGACACTTTAAGGTACTGGAAGACTCCAGGTTGATGAGATATGAGTGAAAGACTTCAATTATGTCTTTTGTGAGCAAAATTTCCAAGTTGCGTTGACCCATCTCCAGTGTTGCGTTAACCCTTCTGAAGTAATCCAGTTGCTTCCAGAACTGATTTGCACTAGGTTTCTGTCAGTGCGTCAACTCAACCAGGTGACTGCGTTAACTCACTCAACCAGTCAATGCAACTTCCACCACTGTTTCCAGATTGTTTCAATCAGTGCGTTGACCCATCTCACAGCTGCGTTAACTCTTCTTCACGAGTACTGATTATTCAATCAACTGCTCGATCCACACTTCAGATTCACAACCCACTAACCTAAGGGTACTGAATTTCACTCCTCAGCCAGTAAAATCTAATGCAAGCTTCCCCTCAGTCTATGCAAGACTGAAAGCTTGAATGAAGATGCAATGATTGACATGCTGGCTAGTTATCTATCATGTGTTCTTCAAAAGAGAAAAGAGTACTTAAAAACTAAACTCCCCCTAAATTTGTGACTTATTTGGAAATCAGGCACTTTCAAATCAAGCAAGGCAAGTAGTCAATTTATTCTTAGGCAGAGCTAACCAATCATGTTTCAAAGAAGAAATCAAGCAATCAAGTTAGGCATCAGGATGAGAATTACATAGTCCAAGCTCTCTCCTAAGACAAGTAAATATTTCATTACTCAGAGGCTTGGTAAAAATGTCAGCAATTTGATGTTCTGAGTCTACAAAAATCAATTTAAAGCTTCCTTTATTAACTTCATCTCGCAAGAAGTGATACCTAATTTCTATATGTTTGGTCCTAGAGTGCTGAATTGGATTTTTTGCCAGGTTAATGGCACTTGTGTTATCACACAATATTGGGACACACCCAAGATCAATTTGATAATCTTGGAGTTGGTGTTTGATCCACAACACTTGAGTGTCACAACTCCCTGCAGCGACATACTTTGCCTCTGCAGTGGATAGTGCCACTGAGTGTTGTTTCTTAGATGCCCAAGAAACCAAACACCCTCCCAAAAATTGGCAATAGCCACTTGTGCTTTTCCTATCAAGTTTGCAACCAGCATAGTCTGCATCAGAATAAGACACTAAATCAAGAGTGCAAGATGCAGGATACCAAATCCCTAAATCTCGAGTTCCGACAAGGTATCGAAAGATACGCTTAACAGAGCTCAAGTGGGATTCTCTAGGATCAGATTGAAACCGAGCACACATGCATACACAAAATTGGATATCTGGCCTAGATGTAGTAAGATAGAGGAGTGATCCGATCATACCTCGATAGGTCTTGGCATCCACTGATTTACCTTTCAGATCTGCATCCAGAGTTGTGTTGGTGCTCATGGGAGTGTTGATTGCTTTAAGAGTCTCCATTTGATATTTCTTCAATAGTTCAGAGATATACTTTGCCTGGTTGATAAAGCATCCTTCCTTGTTTTGGGTGATTTGAAGTCCTAAAAAAAATTGAAGCTCACCCATTAGACTCATTTCAAATTCTGTAGTCATCAATTGTGCAAATTCCTCACACATGCTTGGTTTAGTGGATCCAAAGACTATATCATCAACATAAATTTGAACCAAAACAATGTCATTGTTTCTTACCTTGGTGAATAAAGTTTGGTCCACTTTACCTCTTGAATATCCTTTTTCAGTGAGGTATGAGCTGAGTCGGTCGTACCATGCTGAGGTGCTTGTTTAAGCCCATAGAGAGCTTTGTCTAATCTGTAAACATGGTTAAGACTATCTATGCACTCAAAACCAGGGGGTTGTTCAACATACACCTCTTCTTTTATTAGACCATTAAGAAACGCACTTTTTACATCCATTTGTTGTAGCTTTATTCCATGGCAGCAAGCATATGCAAGTAATAATCAAATGGCCTCTAATCTAGCTACTGGAGCAAAGGATTCTTCAAAATCAATGTCGAATTCTTGCTTATATCCTTGAGCTACCAGTCTTGCTTTATTTCTTATCATAATTCCATTTTCATTTTGTTTATTTCTGAAGACCCACTTAGTTCCAATTACAGAATGTCCATTGGGTCTAGGTACAAGGTGCCACACTTTGTTTCTCTTGAATTGATTTAGTTCTTCATGCATTGCATTTATCTAACATTCATCTTTTAGGGCTTCACTTATATTTTTAGGTTCAATTTGAGATACAAGAGCCAAATTATCCATTTCCTCAATCATCCTAAAGTGAGATCTAGTTCTTGTAGGGTCATGCAGATTACCAATAATGCTTGATAAAGGATGATCTCTTAACATTCTAATATTGGTTAGAGAATTACCTTCATTAGCATCTGCATTACCTTGAGTGCTTGATTCTGCCAGACTCTCACCTGGCCTTGACTCTTTCTCCTGAAGATCTTGTTCTTCCTTTACTTCAAGGAACTCCCCATCATCCTTGTCCCTGCAAGATTGTTCATTTTTAGATCTAACATTCATTTCATCAAAGACAATATGTGGAGATTCTTCTACATTTTGAGTTTTGACATTTAGGACTCTATAGGCCCTAGAGTGATTAGAATATCCCAGAAAAATGGCTGGTTCACTCTTAGGTTCAAACTTATCCAAGTCCCGTTTGTCATTATTTTGAACAAAGCATTTTGACCCAAAAACTTTGAAGTGAGCAACAGATGGCTTCTTACCTTTCATTAACTCATATGGAGTCTTTTTGGACAGAGGTCTTACCATTGCATGATTTACTATGTAGCACGAGGTGTTTACCGTCTCAGCCCAGAATTTCCTTGGAAGTTGTCCTTCGATCAGCATTGTTCTAGCCATCTCCACAAGAGTTCTATTTCTTCTTTCCACCACTCCATTCTGCTCAGGAGTTCTTGGTGATGAAAATTTGTGTGATATTCCTTTTGCCCTGCAAAAGCCATCAAATTCTGAATTTTTAAACTCTCCTCCATGATCTGACAGGATAGATGAAATAGTATACTTACCATCCTGCTGAACTTTCCTGAAAAATACCTGAAACTCTTCAAACGCATCATTTTTATGAGATAAAAAGAACACCTAAGTAAACCTAGAAAAGTCATCTACCAAAACAAAGCCATATCTATTCCCACTTAAACTTGCTGTTCTGGTGGGTCCAAACAGATCCATGTGAATAAGTTCAAGAGGTCTAGAAGACTAATTTTCTATTCAAGATTTAAATGACTTCATAGTATGCTTACCTTGAGTGCATGCATCACAAACTTTGTCATTTTGTTTAAATGAGACATCAGGCAAGCCGTTTACCATGCTGAATTTAGCTAACTTATGCATGACACTATAGCTAGTATGTCCTAGTCTACGATGCCATAGCCAAGCCAGCTCACTTTTATTAACGGCAAGACAGAGATTGTTATGAGTAGGATCATCCAAGTCTACCATGTACATGTTGTTTATTCTTTTTCCAATGAACTTAACATTTTCAGAATGCATTTCAAGAATGGTGCATGCATGAGAATCAAACACAACTCTGTGTCCCCTGTCACACAGTTGGCTTATACTAAGAAGATTATATTCTAGTCCTTCAACAAGTAGCACATCATCAATGGAGTTCAAGGGATTTTTACCAACTTTACCTTTTCCAATAATTTTATCTTTATTGTTGCCCCCAAACGTGACATGCCCTCCCGTCATATGCCTTGAGCAGCCGCTGTCAAGATACCATCTGTTGTGTATAGCTGGAAGGCACTCCTGCAATTCACACCAAACAAGAGATTTTGGAACCCAAATACACTTGGGTCCCATCACACCGTAGGATTTTGTTAAATAAGACAACATGCTTTTGGGAATCCATATTTGTTGTTTTGGAGGTTTTTGATATGTGCAGTTCAAAGGTTTGAGAGTTTTCTGATTGGGTTGAGGTACCCTTTGGAATGACCTTTTTAAATCAGTTCTGTTGTTAGAGAAGTATGAAGTTTTATTCTTGTTCCCATTCCAATGATTATTGTGACTCCAAGAAGCACTGGGGAATCTAGGATGAGAAGTTCTAGAAGAATACTAAACTCTTGAAGGAATGAAGGTTCGCTGCGTAGACCCTCTCACCTGACTGCGTTGACTCATCCATCTAACCCTTCTGTCATATGAGTTCTGGTGCATAGGATGCGTTGACGCACTGTAGTGGCTGCGTCGACTCACTCTAGTATTTCCGAAAGAATACCCATCCTGGAAGGGTGTATGCGTTGACACAGTATGGACACTGCGTTGATGCGGCCAATGGTTTGTTCTAGCATTATTTCTGTAGAGCCCCGGAGACATGGGTTGAGTGGACGCAGGGTACCCAGTGCGTTGACGCAACTGTCTTGTACCAGACCTATGACTCCCTAAATTTCTATGAGTCTGATGCTGGGTTGATGAACTAGGGTCAATAGGCTGACTTGAGGGTTTACTTCTGAGCTTAGGCACATTCTTATGGTGATTGGCATTTAAGGTGACATTCATTTTCTCTTTGCCCTTTTCCTTTCTGGTTTCATATGTCTGTTTTACTTCTTCTTGATTTTTCTCATGGGACTTCACTGCAGCCATTGGATTTTGCTCAGATGTGCCCTGTTCTGGAACAAAGGTTATTAGCTTTATCCCTAGATTCTTCTTTTTAGTTGGATTATATCCAAGTCCTTCTTTTCCAAAATTACTTTTCATTCCCATAACAGCTTCTAGGTTGTTTTTGCCTTGTGTAAATTTCTCAAGGGAGACTTGTTTATTTGAGTTTTCAACTTCCAGTCTCTTCAAGTTTTCTTGGACTTCTAGATTTACTCCTTGAATTGCTTCATATTTTTCTTCAGCAATTTTTACATCACTCTCCAATTTTTGTATTCTGAGTTTGAGGTCATCATATACTTTCAGTAAAAATTTATTTTCTCCTTTCATCTCTTTCAATTGATCTTTATACAGATCACTTTCAGCAAGAGACTCTCTTAGATGAGTAATTTCAGCTTCTAAGCACATGATTTTCTCATTCAAGGAATTATCTTGACTAGTCAAATTTTTCTTCTTCTTCAGTGATTTATTTTCTTTCCTCATATAATCATACTTATCTAGCAATTAATTAAATGCTTCTTCCCAATCACTGCAAGAAAAGGTTTTAAAAGAGGAGGTTACCTCATCCTGATCATCTCCCTTAGCCATAAAGCACAGCTTAACATCACTTTCTTCTTCAGAGGTACTCTCTTCTTCATCTTCATCTTTCTACTCATCACTCCAAGTACTCATCATAGCTTTTGGCTTCTTGTTCTTCCATTTTGGTTAGACTTTCTTCACATTCTCTGGACATTCAGATTTAATATGACCTTGTTTCCTGCATTTGTAACAGACAACCTTGTCAGATTTCTTAGAGTTTTCTGATTTGAATTTTGAACTCTTTCTTACCTCTGGTCTTCTGTTGTTTCTAAGTTTACCTTCCTTCCTTAGAAACTTCCTGAATTTCCTGGTGAGCATTGCTATCTCACCTGAGTCATCATCTGAAGTAGATGACTGACTGTTATCTGAACTCTCCTTGCTGCTAGGACCAGCCTTCAAAGCAAGTGGCTTCTTCTTTTTCACATCCTCATCAGTTCTTTTGAAATTCAGCTCATAAGCCATCAGTGATCCAATAAGCTCATCAAGGGTAGTGGTAGGAAGGTTCCTAGATTCCTCAACAACCGTGGCCTTGGTGTGCCAGATTGGAGTTAGGGATCGAAGAATCTTCCTGACCAGTTCATAATCACTGTAAGCCTTTCCTAGACCTTTCAGACCATTCACTAATAGATTTAGCCTAGCATACATTTCAGATATATTTTCCTCTGGCTTCATTCTAAAAGCTTCATACTCAAAAATTAACATTTTAGCTTTTGTCTCTCTTACCTCTGACGTACCTTCATAGATGACTTCAAGTCTGTCCCACATTTCCTTGGCACTGGCACATGAGGACACTCTTGAAAACTCCTTAGGATGCAATGAGCACTGCATGATATTCATAGCTTGCCAGTTGATGTTGGACTTTCGTATTTGCTCTTTTACCCACAGTTCTTCATCTCCTTATAACTGATAGGGTCCTTTGCTCACGACTCTCCAAATCTCATGATCCTGAACTCTCAGAAATACCTGCATCCGATTTTTCCAGTAAGCATAGTTAGAGCCACCAAAGAAGGGTGGCCTATTCACTGCATACCCTTCAGGCATGAGCCCCTTGTTTTCCATTCCATAAAATCTCTCTGGGTTGTGAGACCCTTGACAAGAGAGCCAAGCTCTGATACCACATGTTGGATTAGGTGAATAGGTTGACCCTTTGAAAAATTAATGCAAGATCACACTCGCTTTAGAAAGCAGAATGCTTATTAGAAATTCAGTAAACAGACTGTATGCAGATCGTGCCTAATCAAACATCTAACGATAGATGGATTATGCGAGAATAGCAGGCCACAAGAGGAACACAGATTTTTATGGTGGTTCGGTCTCCTTGTGGAGACCTACGTCCACCCCTCACTAAACCAGTGAGGATCCCTACTGAGCTTTACAGCTTAGCTTCACCGAGGAACAACCTCCTCAAACAACGCTGAGCAGTATAGCTTGGCTTAACCAGAGGAATAGATCCTCTAAACTGCTGACGAACAGCTTGCAGGCAAACACGCCCAAACGCCCTTGATCCAAGCACAATCTACTGGATCAAACCCCTCCCTCTACTCAAACCAGTACGAGGGAGAAACAATGTAACAGTGTTCAAACTAAAATGAAAAACAATAAACAAAATCACTCAGTGATGGAGGAATAGCTCCAGATCTGTGATGCTGCTGGATCTCAAGCTCGAACTCAGAAGTCTGGAGGAAGATGTTTCAACAATCAGTTGGCCTTCTCCTTCTTAAGGGTAGATGAACTCGCACTGATCCTTCTCGAGTGCTTCACTCGCTCAGGTTCGACTACCGCTTCTCCAACTCTTCTTTTTTGTTCTTCTGCTCTTTCGAAGTATGTTCCCACTCTGCACTTCTGCTCCTTCGAAATATGATCACTCTCACCATACCTTCTTTCTAAGGAAGAAGCTTCCTGTTTATTGAACGGAGGACAACTAGGGCGTGTGGTTTCCATGATTCCCGCTCAAAATGCCTTAGCCCACGTGGCGGTATCCCAGCACAATAGTTCCACGTGTCATATTCATCCAGTGGGCCCCAACCAGATTTTCTTGTTAGCCCAATGATTGCTCTCATCAGAGCCTTCTGGAATCGCGAGGGAAAACGAGATCGCAAGCACTTTTGGCTGATGTGGCCTTTGACGTCACGTACGCCTGGGGTCCACCCAACTAATCTTATGAAAGGATTCAGATGGCGTCAACCCATGGTGACCAAGGGGTTGACGCTGCCTTGAACTACCCACAAGGCTTCAAGTTTGCAGGTGGATGAGTTGACGCATTGGGTTACTGCGTCAACCCACTAAGCTTATCCAGAGCCAATTTCATCTCAGAGTGAACTGCTGCGTCAACGCTATCATGCTGTAGCGTTGACGCACTGGGGTATTCCAGTGAACCATAATTCTACCTTTTGAACTGCTGCGTCGACGCTGCTCTACTGTGGCGTTGACGCGGTGAAGTAGATCTGTGAGTGCCTCTGCTTCTTAAGCTGATGCGTCGACGCTGCAATAGTGTGGCGTTGACGCAGTAAAGTAGGCTAGTAAGATCTTGGGCCTCAACAACAGATGCGTGGACGCCTTGAACTCCCCGCGTCGACCATGTTCCTTTCTTGCATCAAAACTGAACCAAATGCATGCGTTATTGAATCAAGATTTAATTCAACATTTTAAATTTAATTCAACATACACATCTCATGGTTGTCATCATCAAAACCAGGGGCACAACACCATCTACCATCCATAAAAGTCTCAGGTCCAAACTCCACTGTTTGATCTTTGGTCAACCCATGTTCTCAGGCAGATCCCACTCTGCCCAGTGTTTCCTGAGTCTATCAGTCCACCTGTTATAAATTCAACCACGGTAAATACAGAGACAGTAAAATTCATGTAACAACATATGGTTCAAGATCTTCGAGTTATCTTCGCAACGGTGCCAGTTTCGTAACGTTCCGAGATCGGAACTGATTGTAGCAGTCGTTTTCGCCGGATCGTGCAATCCTGAAACAGCATAATAGATCCGTGGGCATCAAGCAACAACGTCCACAGTCGGGCCACCTCGCCTGCCACGAGGCGAACCAGCGCATCCCCCTCCTTGGGATCGTCCCTCCAGGAGTCCTCACATCAGCAGTACCACTCTCGGCACAATCGGCTCGCCGACCAGGACGTGGGCCCCACAATTGCTGGCACGTGTCACCACCGGAGCTGCCCAAATCGTTGCCCGTCAACCCGAACCCGTTACTCCCTGGTCCACGTGTAGCCCTTTACCTCCCTGCGTGGAGTGGGCAGTAATAGTCATTGTTGTAATTTAATTATTTACTGTTTCGGGAGTACGAAGTTCGGTCGGGGTCGTCTTCCCCACGCCTGGAGCGTGGAGGTATCATTTCCACTCCTCTCTTTGGCATTTACTTTACGCGTATATATTTCTATATGCCGCTGCTTGAGTGTTAGATTACCTAGCTCGTTCCAAATTTTATCACCGCTGCGAGAGAGAGTGAGTGTGACCTGTCCCGTGACTCAATCCGAGTACACCCGAAAAAGCCTATACCCTCGACTCATTGTCGATTTCTCAACCGCGCAGATCCACGTGTTTCCCTTGCATAGGGACGTCCGCGAGCTGGAGTCCCAGGTTCGCGTCCCGTCCCGCATCAATATGAATATATACAAGGAAAGCAAATGCCAAAGTGGGAAGCGGACACGATACCTCCACGCTCCGGGCGTGGGGAAGGCGATCCCGGCCAAGACTCGTATTCCCAGTACAGTGGTATAATTTAATTACAGCAAGATTTTATGGCCCACTCCATGTCGGGAGTTAAAGGGCGACAACAACGACCTGGGAATAGCGAACTTGTGTTGACGGGCAGCAATTTGGACCGCTCCGTCGGTGCTGTCCGGATGGCGCGGGCTAACGGTTGTGGAGACCACGTTATGCTCGGACGACCGATTGGGGCGGGGTTGGTCCCGTTGCGAAGGGGACTCCTAGAGGATCGCTCCCTGGAAGGCGATTGGACTGGAACGCCTTGTGGACGGCGGGGCAGCTCAGCTCGTCGGGTGTTGCAAGTTGTTGTCCCGAGCCTGTGTTGCAGTTTCAGAACTGTGCGACCCGGCGAGAATGAATGCTGCGATCATATCCGATGTCAGAATGATGCGAGACTGGTGCCGTTGCAAAGCTCTTTCGAAGATCTACAACCTCCTGGTGCTACAGGAATTTTCATGTCCCTGGACTTTCCATGGAGAATTTTAGAACAGAAAGGTTTCCTGTCTCAGAACAGATCTGGCAGATTGGGATCTTCCTGAAGAAGAGAGTTGACCATGGCACAAACTATAGATCTGGGAGTTGGTATTTTTATGGGAGATGGAGGGGAAAGTAAGGAACACGCCAATAATTTTTGTGTATTTTTCTGAGGTGGTTTGACAGGAGGAATGGATTTTATGGCTGGTGGTGGTCGGATCTGGACTGCAAGAGACAGAACAGATTTCGGATTTTACAGTGACTTTAGGAGAGGTAAAAAAATTCATAAAATCATGAAAAAATTTATGTAGAAGGGCTTCGGTGGACAGAAATCCCAGTCCAAATTTCAGAGCAATCTGAAATTGGTAAGGGAATCAAAAGGGCGAAAAGAGGGGATGCTAGAACACAGATCTGCACTGGGACAGATTGTGTAGAGCTGGGGGATTAAGGTGGAACGGGGATCAAACGATGGAGGATTAACCTGAAAAAAAATTTAGAGAGGGGGAATTTCGTGGGGAATTCACCCTCAAAATTTGAGCTCGATCAGATCTCCAAATTGGGAGATAAAAATCGGTCACTAGGTTGCTGTCCAGGGGTGGACAGATCTGCGACGGCGAGGTGGTGGTGGTGCGACGGCGGCTCGATGGCGACAGCGGCGGCGGTGCTGAGCTTCTCACTCAGAGAGGGATCAGATATGGAGGCTTCTCACCTCAGAAGACCAGCTTTCTCAGCTGTAAAGGGGGAAGAGAGGGGGGTGCGCCCTTGGGCCTTCTTGGAGCAAATGCTGATTTTTCTTCAATTAATTGTGTTGAAAATAAAAAATACAATACTTTTATATGAAATGGAAACCCTAGACAAATGACATCTAATACCCTTGGTCAAAGGGACATAATGGGGAGAGGGAGAAAAAGAAGAATAAAAAAAATCCCATAAGGGACAAAGAAGGGGGCGCCCCTCCCCCCTAGTCAAAATTGGCTACTTGGTCCAAGTTCTACCTTAGACCAAAGACCAACCTATTGGACCCATAGACCTAGGTGGACCAATGGGAAAGAGGGTATGGGACCCCGTTGGACCTACTGGCCTTTTACAAAGAAACTCAAATAAAACCCAAAACAAGCACACATTACACACCAAATATCATATTACAAATACATATTCCAAACATTTAATGGACTAGCCCCGATGCCCCATCAATTTTGTGTTACACTTGTAATAGTTTGTTATGTAAATGAAACTATTTATTACAGATATGAAATAGTTTGTGACATACATGAAACATTTTGTTACACAAATAAAATATTTTGTGTTACACTTGTAATAGTTTGTTATGTAAGTGAAACTATTTGTTACAGATATGAAATGGTTTGTGACATACATGAAACATTTTGTTATAGAAATAAAATATGTACGCAGAATAATACATTACATTTGACTAAATAAATGAATTATTTTGTTATACACATGAAGTAATTTT
The DNA here is from genome assembly GCA_022559845.1 of Amorphophallus konjac. NCBI lineage: Eukaryota > Viridiplantae > Streptophyta > Magnoliopsida > Alismatales > Araceae > Amorphophallus > Amorphophallus konjac. The sequence continues at coordinate 305,942,984 of CM040121.1, forward strand.
TAAAAGAAATAAAATATTTTATTATATAATTGTAATATTTTGTTTGGGACATAAAACGTATTACACCTTGATGTACAGTCCGACTGAAATAGGTTGCATGTAAATGAAATATTTTGTAGTGGAATGTTATATATTACATAAGAAAGAAATATTATCTTACTTACCTTCTGTTGCTTTCCATCTCTGTCGGACTCTTGCTCTTGCCCTAAATCGATGTAGAGTCTTTCTCCACTATCTTCTCTTATGCCACCAACGCTCTCTTGAGCCCTTCCTCTCTGAGTCTCTTCCTGCGCCATTGCCAAGGATGGGGTTTTCTCTTGCCCTAACATGCTGCAGGGCCTTTCTCCACTTTTTTCTCTCATTTCACCCGTGCTCTCTTGAGCCGTTCCTCTCTGCACTTCTTCAGCCGCCCTCGCCAAGGATGAGATTTTCTCTTCCTGTGACTCTAACGTCCTCTCTTCTCCTTTTTCTTCTTTCTTTTGCCCTTGGACACTACCTCGTAGCATCAACCTCTTCCCTTTGCCGGTCTTAGGTGCCATAGCGCTAGGTATTAGTGTCGTATGAAACCCTCGCCGTCATCCTCTCCTCGTGATCTTGTTTCTTCCTCTCTAATGATGATCAAAACCCTCATCAAGCTCCTCCTTGCTCTTCGACGACGATGGGCTGACGACAACGATGGGCTTCTCCTTATTCCGCTCCACTAATGACGTTCGTCTCCGACAACTGCATGCCCAGTCATGCGGTTATTTTCTCAGCAACTGCATGCCCAGTCACGCCTATGTGGACCAATAGGAGAGGAAGTTGCGCATTGACGTGGAGCTTATAATCATGCTGATTTCCGAAGACTTCCAAATCGAAATTCTTGAGCTTAGCAACTCTCACATATCTTTTAGAGAATTTAGATGTAAATAAATCAACATTCCATGCATGAATATCCACATTTTCAGATTACATGTTTAAACTTGCAAACCATTTTGAGCTTTGAACTTTTACTTTTGTACGCACTGGACATGCACTAGCTACTAATTGACCCATGACATTGACATCATCGAAGCACCGAGCCGATGGTGTTTAAGGTCTTGACCTATTGCTTATGACGGGAGGTTGACTACCCCACCATACTTGCCAAACAAGTCTGGCTGATGGGTTTCATGTCTATCGCCCACGAACAAACATTTGCTTAAAACGCTCAATTCCATTAGAAGGCAATGTCCACATTCATTGACGTTCAACTCTTTTTTCTTATTAATGCGAGGTCAATCAAACTCTAAGACACCACCGAGCGCAGTAAGGTGTAAAAATACTTAAATCCTTGACATGTGTTGTTTCTTATTCACTAGAATTTCCCAGTTTGTAATCCTTGCATAATATGGGTCACATTGAAAGCAATATATAATTCTTAGCATTAAATTGCCTTTTTCATACGTATCCTAAAATCCATGCTATCTAAGCCATATTTATCATGTTCTAAACTAGGTGTTTACAGTATGTGCATGTACATGTGTCCGGATAGATTTCACACCTATGTTTACAGGTTGCACATATTAAAATAGAGCAGAAAAAGGAATAACTATCATTTAACATGGAAGAGTTCATCATGCCTACCTTTAATGAAAATTCCCTAATTAATATCTTTAAAATCTTCTAACCTCTTCACAAGAGTTCATCGAGATGTCATCTTCTTATCAACTGCACGGGGGTTAAAATCTCAAATGTTATTTGACATTTGATAGAGCGAAAGCGTACGTCGTGGATACACCCTCTATCAAATTTAAATTCTAACTCATGAATAATTAAAAAGAGTAGTTAAACAACGAGACCGAGTCGAATCTACGAAGAAGCTTAAGTTCTTTAAGTTAAAATTTTTAATTTTTTTAAGATCGAAAATCAGTAGACTTTGAGTTGAAACTTTGATTAAGGTGAAAAGGGAGCGAGAAAGAATGGAAAATAACACGAAGAATAACTCGAATAGATGAATGAAAATAATTTCTCAACAAGTACTAACTCTCAACATCCAATTTCTTACTATAATGATGAAGAAAATCAAATTAAAATAACAACTAAGAATGTGATGTGACATGCCGAGAAAATGCTCGGGACTCAACATCTGTCGCACGCAACGCCCTTCCTTCCTCCTTGCATCTAGAACGTCTCAAGGAGAATGTCTCCATCAACTACAACCAAGATAAAATAAACAACTAAGTGGGAAAAATGCAGAATGAATAATGCAACAATGAAATAAGAGAGAAAATAATGGAGAGAAAAGAGGGGACAACTAGTTAGAACATCAGACAGAAAAAAAGAGTATGCATAATAAGATGAAGAAGAAGAAGAGAAGAGAGAAGAAAAACATGAGAGGGAGAGGGGGTGAGAATAAGAAAGAAGAATAATAATGGAGGAAAGGGGGTGATGAGAATGACGTGAATCGTGAAAGTCAAGAGACGAAGAAAGAAGGAGAAGAAAGAAGGAAAAAATAAGAAAAAATAAAGAATTTAAAAAGAAGAAAAGAATGGACGATGCGAACCACACTCGGAGAACGAAGAAAAAAAAAGACGATGATGGGAAAGTGATTAAGAGGATGCAGGAAAGAAGAATAAAATAAATTAAGAGAAGGGATTACTCTAAAATCAGATCAAATTAAGAAGATTAGACAAAGAAAAATTAAAGTAGAAAGATTAAACTAAGATGAATAATCTCAGAAGATTAAACCAAGAACAACCTAAAAGGATTAAACTGGGAAGAATAAAAGAAGATCAAAGTAAGAATAAACTAAGAAGATTAAATTAGGAAGAACAATTCACTACTAAAAATTTACCTTTATAAGGCAGAAAATAGAAGGTAGAAGTTTATTGCGACTTATGTTTCAAATATTAAAAGGGTAAATAAAAATCTACCTTTTATTCATATAAAATATCTTCTATTAAAGGCAGAATACTAAATTGTGCTTCATAAAATATAATAAATAGAAGGCAATATTTAGATTGTGCCTTTTATTCACTAATTTTGAAAAGGAGACCGGCCCCTCCCCCCCACCCCTGTGCGATTTTGGGGTTTCTCTTCGCCTGCAAACCTTCCTTGCCCTCCTCCGCCTCCTCACCTCCCCGACCTTCTTCTCCCCCCTTCCCTCCCTCCCTCCCTCTGTTCTCACGCCGCCTGATTTGGTAAAACCCTGATTTGGTACGCCGCCCTCCCCTTCCCTCTCCATAGTAGTTAGTGAGTGCCAGTAGATGGGTAGCATTCAATAAATGGCAATTGGTAAGTAGCAACAGATAATGGGTGGCAGTCGATGGGCAGCAATTGATGAGCAGCAGTCAATGGGTGCCAGCCGATAGGTAGCAGTCGAGAGTCACTAGCCATTAGGTGGAACAGAGTTAAAACTAGGTTAAGGGAAGATTTCTACATAGGAATCCCAGTTCTGGGAGGTAATTGGGGTGGATTTCTAGAAAGGAATTCCCCATATAAAGGGCACAGTGCAAGCAGCACAGGCTAGACTCCTAGTTGATGCTTTCTGAGGGAGGGGATTCTGGGAGTCTGGGAGTTGAGGAGATCTTGGTGAAGAGCTCTATTACACACAATGTTAATTCTAGGCAGGAACTTTCGTCAAGAAGATAGGCAGATGATCACCTTATTATTTATTGCATGAGTATTCCTTATACTAATATATATATATATATATATATATATATATATTGTTATTTTAAGATTCTTCGTATAGTATGACATAGACTTTGATCATTCCAATCTCAAAGTTATATGTTTTTTGTTATTTTTGTTATTCCTAAATTCTATTTCTCTTGGATATATCCCATATCAAAAAACACATGTGGATTCCTTGAGTTTACCAAGATAGGCCATGAAAATATACGTATGCATGTATATTCCTTATACTAATATATATATATTGTTATTTTAAGATTCTTTGTATAGTATGACATAGACTTTGATCATTCCAATCTCAAAGTTATATATTTTTTGTTATTTTTGTTACTCCTAAGTTCTGTTTCTATTGGAGCCTCGAATGGGAGATAAATCTCATATCGAAAAATACATGTGAGTTCCTTGAAATTACCAAGATGGGCCATGAAAATATACGTACGTATGTATGTATGTATGTATGTATGTAATCTATATATATATATATATATATATATATATATATATATATATATATATATATATATATATATATATAGGAGCACTTTCCTAGCATAGTTGATTCATCCTTTGTTAAGCTATATTTCGCCTGAAAAATTATTGAGTTTAAAATGGCATAATGTGATATGGTTGTATATATATAGGAGCACTTTCCTAGCATAGTTGATTCATCCTTTGTTAAGCTATATTTCGCCTGAAAAATTATTGAGTTTAAAATGGCATAATGTGATATGGTTGTGCTATCTATTTGTGTTAAGGACACACTCAATCGTTAAGGGAAGGTCAAACCATGTGGACGATGGATAAAATGTGAAAGCCAAACCATGGCCTGGTGGATGGTGGGAGTAACTTCCTGTTGTGATAGCTGTAGTAACCAGGACCTCAGCGCTATTGCCTTTGATGAGCATCTCTTTTGATCGATCGAACTCTTTCTGTTAGTTCTTTCTGAAATTATTGCTCGATTCCAATTGAACTAGCCTTGATCCTTGATGTGTATGTTCTTTTAATTATGAGTTACCCGGCGATAGTTAAGTCTGAACATGTGCCTTTAATTATGAGATAAGAATATGTGGTCAACTTTTGTCACTATGTTTTTGCTCGTTATAAAGCAGAATAATTTTGCATATCGTATCATAGGCCTAACCCTCGTAAGAGTTTTGCAAGGAATTATAATTACGATATGTTTGCATATAACGTGAAAATTGCTGCCTACTGAGTTGTGGTCTCATCAAATCCATATACGAACATTTCCGGAGAGAGCCAAACGAGACTTTTAGTGTAGAGAAGACCTAGTGACTCTCTGGATCGTCGGAGAGTAGCCGTTTGGAGATAGTTAGTCATTTTTAGGGGGTTTTTTTTCAAAAATGCCCTCCTTACAAGTTTATTTTCAGAACTACCCCACTTTTTTCTATAGTATTATTAACAACCATGCTACATCGCCATACTTTGCAAAAATGCCTTGTCGTCACCGATTGTTAACGTGTCATTAAAATCTCTTATTTAACACTCTGTTAGCCTTTAACTAAATTTTAAAAAGACTAAAACATGCCTAATCTCTCAGTAAACACTTGCTCTCTCTCTCTCTCTCCCTACATTTATCTCTTTATCTCTCCTATCTCTTTGGTATTAAGCTAATAACCAGATATTCCCCTTAGTAGTTGTATTAGGCTAATAACGTACAGCTACACACGATACTGCGAAATAATGCTTTTACATGACAATAAAACATATTTTATTTCACGATATTTTACGATCAGACTAAATAACCCTAGTTTTGAATTTCCTTTTCACGGTGCCCGAAACCAAGCTCACCGACGAATCCGTCCCACGTCCAGTTTATTTATTTTATTAGCACACAAGGATCCAACAAGACAGTCCGGCTCACCTCCTAACAGGGAGTGCTTTTGAACAGATATTTGAATGCACAAGCACGTGCGGGACGAAGCAGCGTAGCGTACACATAATCTGACAGACCAATCTTTGATGCATGCAAAAAATTTCGCATCCTCTCAACTGTACAATGACCCGTTATCACCATGCACCATCACACTCACAAAGAGCTACCAAATTCCGAGTCAGAAGGGAGATTGATTTACAGAAGCGGAAAAAGTATATTTTCCTCTCTTTTTAAAAAAAATCAAAGAATTATCATGCCGGAAAGACTTTACAGGGAGCTCTAAACTCTGTGGAATATATATATGTATATATGCAAAAGATTCAAGAAGTTGACAGGGAGGGAGGGAGGGAGGGGGGGGGAACTCTTTCACTCGTTGGGGCGCTGGATCTCACCCATCAGTATTCGGTTGCTATGAACCTTGAAACCCAAGAGAGAAGGATCGATTTGCCGCCCTTTCTTTCCTTTCTTCCTGTTGCTTTTAGCGCCTATTAGACCGCCGTCCGATTCCAACAACCCTGCTGCAGCAGAATCAGCTTCCCGCGTAGGCTTCCTCGTGCTGCTCTTCAACATGTCTACGAATGTTTCCTTTGCGGGCGCTGCCATCTCAGGACCATGAAATGCCACAATACCCCCTCCAATATCTCGCCTCCCTGTATTTGTTGGGCCATTTACACAGGGTAAAGGGTCAAGATAGCATGGCAACAATACAGAGCTATGCAAGTCGGTAAAAGAGGTGGCCCTATTTGGACAAAAAAAGCATGCATACCTTCGGAAGGAGGAGAAACGCTATTATTATTATTATTATCTTTCCCCATCATAGTAGGAACAAATGCCAGATGCCGAGGTGATATGACATGTGAACCTTGATGGCGATTTAGCAGAGAGACTTCAGACCCCTTCGGAAGAATAAAACCAGACAACCTTGATCAACGACAAACGAAGGATACAATCAATCATCTAAAAGATTGACATACCAATAAAAAAAAGATTAAGGCACAAATCCTCCTGTCCGATTCATAAGCAGCACGATAGGTGACAAAAAAAAGGAAAAGGAAAATAGCAGTAATAATATATAAAGCAGAAAAAAAGACAAACAAGAAAGAGCTAACATCATCAGCTAGGCTCCAATGTCACTCAAGATAACTAGTGTAGAAAGGAATACCATTCACGGCATAATCACGGGTGGTCAATTTACAGTTCATTCCATAATCTTCAGATTCTGAATTTGGCTCACCACAGGGTGTCAGAATTTCATTTGACGAGATGCATGTTATCTGTGTTAAATAAGCAATTGGCCTAGAGACGTATGCATGTGCATTCCATCAAGAAACCAGTCAAAAATCTAAGAATGGAAGTGAAACGATATTTAGGGGGGGCGGGAGAACATATGGAACAGATTGCTAGAGGAATTACTGACATCAAAGTGTCAAGTATCACCTGCACTGGCCAACTCAGTATTCCAAATCCCCTAAAGAGCCCTGAAAAAAATCCAAATTTCATAATGCTTGCTTCATAATCAACTTCAGCCACCTTGGCTCTCACATACAACGAAATCTCTTCAATTGCTCTACTCAAAGGCTAAGATCATTTGTAGCCAATCTGAGCAGTAAACAAGCATGCCAACAATGATGCAACCCTAGGGTTTCAAGTCAGAGTGGAAACACTAAGACAAACCCTGATCCTAAAGCAATTAGATTGAACGGCTTTGTTTGACCTAGGGAACAAGACCACGCTCAAAGGAACCCACAAATTTTCACTCAAAATCACAGAACAGAAAACAGGCTGGACACTGGACCGGAAAGGAGAAGACCAGGATTGATCCACTCTTGCCAATTTTAGTCTGAGAACCACTAAAGAGGCCTGAGCGCCTAGGCCAAGGTGATTATTTTCTACAGTTTAAAAATAATATTTAGTGAAGGGACAAGAAGATGACAGTTCCAAGCATCAACAAAATGGGAATCAGGACAAGTATCAGGCAGAATCAGTCCTGTGGGATTCGAGGGAACACTTGAGTCTATTCTCTTTCGATATTCCAAACAATCAGAAAAACTGAAGGTCCGTTTACTTGGATGTCAAAGATCACATGAGAAAATATTTTCAGGGAAAACCTCATAAGATGGCCTATTTGGTAACCCTGAAAAAGTCGGTCAATGAAATTGCAATATGTTGACCCACCCAAAATCCCCCCAATTTTGGCATCCCCCGAGAGAGTCTGTAAACCCTTTCCCCAACCCACCCTTGATACAGGGTTTTCGCACAAACTGTTCCTCCTTTCTAGATGGTACGCCCCCACTCTCCCCCTCCCCCGATCGTTCTCCATGGCAATGGGAGTTTGCAGGGTACAAGATCCCTTCTCCTTGAGTTCTCAATAAGTGTGATCCCCTCTTCTCCCCTTCCTATCCCAATCCTTCTCCATTGCAGTGGGTGACAGACTGGTGTGAGCTTCCTTCTCACCCGGGTTTTGGCAAGCGCCAATTTCTTCTCCCCTTCCTCTCCCAATCCTTCTCTGTTGCGGCAGGTGTCAGAAGGGTGTGAGCTCCGTTCTTTGTTGAGCTGTCAGCAGGTGGCACCCCTCTTCTCTGCTTCCTCCCCATGAATCCTTCTCCATCGCAGCAGGTGTGAGCTCCCTCTTGCATCAAGCTCTGGTAAGGAAAGCAGACAATAGCAGTGGCAGACATGGTCTTCCTCCTCAGCCTCGCCTGATAGTTCTTCCTATCATTCCTACAGAGACTTCCTACAGAGAATTCTAGCTGACAATCCTGGCTAGAGAAGGTGGGAAGTGTTAGACACCAGATGTCCATCTCCTGTTTGTCGGAATGCCTATAAGAAGGGCCAAAGGCCTGCAGCACAAGCACATCATTACAAAAATCTTTCTCCCTAACAAGCAATGGCTCTCTCCACACTCGTATTTAGTTCAGGATCCTAATCATTTGCAGTGGAAAAGAAGTTCAGGATCTTAATCATTTCCTTTCAATCTTATCTTCATTTAGAATCTATGGAACACTAACTGTGGTTTCTAAAAAAAATTGATATTGTGCAGTGCATTGTCCACTTACTTCCAGCTCTCTCTTTATGTATTGCAGTCACTTCCATCACAATTTTCATCTCGGACTGTAGGATGATTTGTCATTTATTCTCATTTATGTTCTTTTCCAGAAGTAATTACCACACCACATCATGCTGCAAGTGGTTTGGATTGTTCAAAGCACCAAACATTTTCTAGGAAAACATTTTACAGGAAAAACGAAGGAGTGAAAATGTTTTCAAAGAAATGATTTTCATGGGTACCAAATGGCAAATTGTGTTTTTGGTTTCTATGTACATTATATTCCTTGAAATTTTAAAATACTTTTATGTCTGAATATATTTTACGACCAACCAAACAGACCCTAAGTTAAGGAAACAAAAGGTCAGTGGGACAGCATCAATATATACACTTATCCACCCCCGCACTTTTAGGGGGCTTTGGTGTATAAACCATTGTCAAAATAAAAATTGCAGATTTATCACTCATGCATTTACATTTGTATGCATGTCATTAAAATATCAATATTGTGCAAAAAGACCATGAAATGGTTATTTTGCATATGTTTATGTGGTCTTTTACACATACAAAGTCTATGGCTTTTTTGCACAATATCGATATTTTATACAAATGCAGGAATGTTAAATTTGTACTTTTTGTTCAAACAATGGTTTATGTGTAAAGGAACAGAGAATGCCAGAAGTTTGGAGAAAAAATGTTGTAGTTCCTTTCTATAAAACCAAAAGAAATATTAAAAGCTGCAATAATTATCGTGGAATTAAACTTATGAGTCATACTATGAAACTTTGAGAAAGAGTAATCGAAAACAAAGTCCGATGTATGACTACTGTATCAAAAAATCAGTTTGATTTTATACCGAATAGATCCACAACAAAAGCTATTTTCTTACTACGGCAGTTAATGGAGAAGTATAAAGAGATGAGAAAAGATTTGTATATGATTTTTCTTGATTTAGAGAAAGCATATGATCTAGTACCGAGAGAATTGATTTGATAAACATTAAGAAAGAAAGGAGTCTCTCAAGGATATGTTGATTTGGTTAAGGATATGTACGAAGATGCTATTAGTAATGTTCGAACTATTGCTGGAGAGACTGGTGAATTTACCGTTTCTATAGGTTTGCATCAAGATTCTGCACTAATCTGTATCTCTTTGCCTTAGTTATGGATGAAGTAACAAAATAATTGCACGAGGATATCCCTTGGTGTATGTTATTTGCAGATGACAGTCTTAATTGATGAGAGTATTGATGCTTTAAATGCTATGTTAGTGTTGGAGACATGTCTTGTAGTCTAAAGATTTTAAAATTATAAGAGCAAGTCAAAGTTTATGCATTATAAATTTAGCAATGGGAGAGTGGTATAAGAAGACATGGTTCTAATTGATAGACATGACATTCCGAAGAGTAGTAGCTTTCGACATTTAGGGTCTATCATACAAGAGAATGAGGAGATTTATGGGGATGTTGCACATAGGATTAAGACAGACTAATTAAGATGGAGAAGCGCATCAGGAGTCCTATGTGATTGTCGTATGCCTGTGAAACTCAAAGGGAGATTTTATAGAACGACTGTGAGACCTATTTTGTTATATGGTACCGAGTGTTGGACAGTACAAAAAAAACACATTCACAAAATGTATGTAGCAGAGATGAGGATGCTGAGATGGATGTGTGGCAAGACTAAGAAAGACAATATTAGGAATGAGCACATCTGTAAGGACTTGGGGATAACCCCAATTGATAGTAAAATGAGATAAAATAGACTCAGGTGATTTGGATATGTATTTCGTCACCCTAACTCAGCGCCGGTTAAAAGATGTGACCAAATCATAGTGGATGCTAGTAAAAGAGATCGGGGAAGGTCTAAAATGAGATGGTGCGATGTTATTAGGAAGGACATTAATTTTTTGGGTTTAAATATGAATATAACACTTGATAGAAATCTTTGGCAGAGCAGGATTCATGTAGTCGACCCCAAATAATTGGGATAAGGCTCTGATGATGATGATGATGATAACGATGAATGGTTTATGTGCAAAAGCCCTTTCCTTGGGTTTTCCCTCTATCAAATATTTGATCAAAGAACCAAGTTCTGGTCCAGCTGAGTCCATCCAATAATGGCAACCCAAACATCTGCTTGGCAAACAAGCAAGCAATCTAGCATCCTTATGTCTCTGCAGTGTACTCCAGCTTCTCCAGAGTCAGACTCACAACTTCAGATTTAGTATAATTGACCCAGACCTGTTACTGCCTCAGGCATGACAACAAAAGCTACGTGTACTGCTTTAACATGCTCCTCAGCTCAAATGGCTGTCTGTGTACTACAGTGGTCTCCATCCCAAATTTGTGTCTTCTTTTAAATTCTTGATAAAATCTTTTGACAGCCATCTGGTCCAGCTGAGTCCATCTATGACAACACAAGCACTTGTTTGGCAAAGAAGCAATCTTGCATCCTAATGTCTCTGCACAGTACTCCAGCTTCTCCATAGTAGAAACCACAACTTCAGATTTAGTATAATTGTCCTTTAGCCCTTACTGCCTCAAGCACGACATGAAGAGCTACTTGTGCTCCCTTGAACATGCTCCTCCCATCCCAAATGATAATATTTACCACAATGGTCCCCATCTCATGATGGTGTTCTAGGTCTTGGAACACTCAACCGTCTGTGAAGATGAAATTTTCGCCGCACCTGGCCACCAGAAGAATATCAACCATGTTGTCAGAACAAGGAAAAAATTTTGGGTAATATACCCAATATCTATACTCCTATTTGGGGAGACCCCAAATAGAAACACCAGGTTATCACCGCCTTAGCCCATTATGACTCCCAAATATTCCATCTTTGGAGAAATTTAAAAGAGTAAAGTAGCATTACTCCAATTACACAAGCAGTCTCCCTCAGGTTCAAGATTTTCGACCAATCCCCAAAGGTGAAAAGGAGTGTCATCATCAAATTATAGACAGATGAGTAGGACTGAATCTTTTCCGATGGAGATACTTTCAAGTAGATCAAACACCACAGCCTTTTATTTCCCGTATGTAGCTGAGGAACAATCCACCATTAGGATCTCATCACCAAAGCTCCCTAAAGCCTCTAATATATGCTCCACCATTCATGTCAACATCTTTATCTCAGACATAATCATTTAATTCCTAATTTCTTTAAACAATAGTGCTATTCCACTGAAAGATTTACCAGACCTTATAGCCACACATAAAAGGTTTGCTGCTTTGACTAAAAAGGAGAGTAAATGGAATAAAATATGACCTAGAAGAGGAGTTTATAAACTTGATATAAAAAAGAACCCTAGAGCCAAGTTTATTTACTTTAGTATATATTTCAAGAAAAGAAATGAGAATCTAAAACTATGAAACAAAAAGGAAATTGCTTCCTTCTATGCTTGTGAACATTGCAAGTACATGACGCCCTCTATCTAATTTCAACTCAATTAGTCAGTTCACAGACAAAGGTTCACTTTCAAAAAGGGAAACAAAAAAAGGTTAAGGTTCAACAAAAAACATAACGATACTGAATTCAATTGATTAATAATAGGCTCTACCTGTCATTAATCAGATCTTCCCTGCAACTATTTTCAACTCCCATCTCAAAGTCGTGCAACCCCAGGCTTCCTCCTACATAACATTATGCAACTATCAAATTAAAAACCTTAGAAAATAGATATCCAAAAGGAAAAATAATCAATGCTTAAACCACGGCAGATTTATCGTTAGATTACCCTTAGAACCATGCTCTTTTGCTGCTTTCCCTTCCTTCGCCTCTGAGAAGCCCATTGTCTCCTCAGATAGGGAGACAGCCATGCTGGAATCTGTAAATAGGGTATGTGTTGTCTCATTTACACTTACTAAAAATTGTTCATCATCCATCAACACTCCAGAACTAGACTGGTATGACAACTGTTCACCACCTTCAACACTGTTAGCATGTCTGTCAGAACCAACATTCATTAGCTGTTCCTGCACAACCTGCCCCATCTTAGGACCATGGATACCTTCTGTTAAAGGATCCCCCAAGGAAGCTTGAACTGAAAGAAGATTGATTGAACTATCTGAAGCTGGCCCAGAAAAGGGCCAAGCAGTTTCCCTGATTTCATAAGATGAAACAGGAGCATCAACAGTTTCCAGCGGCTGCAAGGGACTGACATTCAAATTTTTGTGGAGCACATCCATTGCATGCCTTGATTGTTCAACATTGCCTGCTGCTATCCATGTATTTGATTCCTCCAGACCACGATTCATCTTCAAACCCCTCCTCTGTCTTTCACTTTCAAGACATAGTTGATGAAACTGAGATTCCATCAAGCTACTTAACCGTCCATCATGCTCGGGCCAATAGGCATCCATTGCATCCATATGTGAGGCATTAAATTGGTCCGGAATCTGCTGACCATGAGAATGAATGCTGGAAGGAAACCGGCTTCTTTGAACAGAAGAATGCATATGACCAAGATGGTCCTGCAGATCTAATCCTCGAAGTTGTGATATAAGATCCGTATTCAACCCATGGGCAACGGGAGAAGGAAGTTGCATTTCAAAAGGGTGTGAACTTGGTTCACAAATCCCACGCTGCACATGCTCATGCAATGTTAAGTTGCGATCAATATGATTTAGTTGCTCAAATGGAGACTGCCTCTGCTGGCACTGGAGTAGATCCAATTGATTAGCTCCCATGGAATGGGACTGACGTTGACCAGCAGATGCCATCACAAGCTGACCAGGTTCATCTGCTGACCAAACGCCACCAACATTTATCTCTTCTTCTATGCCCAGAAGTTGTCTAGATCCCCCGGGAAATCGCCGTGGCTGAAGCTGCTCTTGCTGAAGATTTAGAAGGAGTTGTTGATCCAAAAGTGTTTGCCTATGCTTTGGGTGTGAGAGAACCTCCAACATATCATCTGGCTGCTGATGTAGCCCATGCCCAAACTTAGCCTGGATAAGCCTCTCCAAAGATGGGTCATGATGCCTTCTAGGGTGAAGAGACTGTTGTTGTAATTCATGAAGTAGACATTCTCTAAATAAAGCTTCATCCAGTACATTGTTACCCCGGATGGGTTCAAGCTGAGAGGGGCCAATAGAAGGCTCATGCATCTGTTGCTGCAGTAGCTGCTCAAAAAGCAACTGCTGCACATGAGACTGTTGGGGCTGCTGTTGCTGCAGCGGATGCTGGTGTTGCTGCAGTAATCGCATAGAATGATGATGACGCTGTTGCACATGCTGCTGCTGCTGCTGCTGCTGCTGCAGCTGGCGCTGCTGGTGTTGAAGCTGTAAAAGCTGTTCTTCTTGAAACTGAAGTTTCAAAAGCTGCTCCAACTTGGGCATAGGTTGATTGACAGACTGTTGGCGATGAGAACCCTGTAGTTGATCCAATAATGACCCACTCAAATGTCCATGATGAGAAGGCAATAAATTCTGCTGCAGAATATGTTGTTTCTGCAATTGTTGATGATGTGAACCCTGCAGTTGATCAAAAAGTGATTCATTCAAGTGAAGCTGTTGATTTGGAGACAATAAGTTTTGCCGCTGAATACGTTGCTTCTGCAACTGTTGGGATAGTAAATGATCCTCAAGAATCAGTCGGTTGGATTCTTGTTCCAAATGTGACAACCTGTGGTCATCTATCGCATCTTGAAGTACATTTGCGCATTGAATCCTATTTCTGTCATGGACATTTAGCCATGGATCATGAATAGAAGATAAATCAGTGACAGCACACAATGAGTCTTGCTGTCGACCCACACTAGAGGTGTCCCTTCCTAATTCAGTAAACATCAGATGGTCCTGGTCACTGATGCCAGATAAATTTGATGATGACAGATGCTTCAGGTGAGCTTCCTCTAGACCCGACCAAAGCATTCTATGAGGATGCAAATCATTATCCGCTGAAACCCTATGATTGGGCAAGGTTTCTCCCATTTCACTCATATGAAAACGATGTGCACCCAACTCCTGTCCCAGATCATGCATGCCAGCTGCAGGATTCGGTAACAGACTCCTGTTGCTGCCTGCTGCCCTTCCAGAGTATAACACTTCTGCAAAACAATGAGAAGAAAAGTTAATTGAAATGTCAGAGCAAAAGCAAGAAATCACCAACAAGGAAACTTCAGTGAGAGAACAAACCTTCTTCATCTGGCCCAGCAAGTTCATTGAAAATCTGCTTCTCAGCACCAACAATTGCAGCTGAAGTATCTAACTTTGAATGAGGGAAGCCACCGTCATGAGGATCAATGAGATCGCCATGCCAAGACAAGTCTGATTGGTTATTCTGATCCAAGATGATGTCTTTCTCAGATGGTGCTCGTTGCCGTTCACTTACAGCATTAGAAGCAACATCTGATATAAAAGCACTTCCTTCAAGATCAAATCCTCCTCCAATCTGCAATTCTGATTTATCCCCACAATTAATAGCTGCAACAGGCTGCTTCAAATGTGGCATTACTTCACCAAGTTGCCGGAAAGGTGTGCCTTCTGGAGCATCTGACAAACAGACAGGCAAATCAGTGCCAAAAAATCCTTGATCAAACCAAGATATAATGTCAACCCCTAAAAATGGCCCTTGAACCTCTCCTTGAGGGTCCCGATAAAATAAACTCAATTCTTCTGGCGCAACACCCTGTCGAAGCTTTACTTCACTGTTATTTTGTTGATATAATTCATTAGCGTCTGCAGGGTCTTTGAAAAATGATGAATCAAACAGACTACTAGGGTCGTC
This sequence comes from Amorphophallus konjac, assembly GCA_022559845.1. Classification (NCBI taxonomy): domain Eukaryota; kingdom Viridiplantae; phylum Streptophyta; class Magnoliopsida; order Alismatales; family Araceae; genus Amorphophallus; species Amorphophallus konjac. The sequence goes on from CM040121.1 coordinate 305,958,310, forward strand.
TGGTAATTTTGCATGGATATCAAGCGAAGCAGCCAACTCCTTGTCTTCAAATTTACTGTTGAATTGGGAAGCAAGACCTGTCACTCCAACACCATTAGCCTCAGAAACCATGTAGCTGCATGATTCTCTGATTTGCTTTTTACTTATATCATCAGCCTTTGGAGAAACTGAAGAAAAACCAACAGTATGTATCTCAGCAGTTTCGTGCCCTTCAATGCATGAAACTCCATCTGAAAAATTACACACTTTTCAGTGAACAAACACAAAGAATAAAAGCAAAACCATTCAAAAGGAAATATCATTTTTACCAAGTTTTAGATATGCACCATAACTTCCGCTTTTTGCAAAGGATTCAGTGTTTCCTTCAGTGATATCCATAGCGAGTCTGTTGTCAATTACTGTCAAACCATCGTCCCCTGGGTATAAGTATTCAACAACATCAGTAAAATTGTACCCACCAGGGAACCCTTGAAGCAGCAGTGGTACGTTACCTGCCTCCATGCCGTTACCTTGCAGCATCTTTTCTCTAGATGACCTGGGACATACTTCACTGGAGGTAATTTTTCCTTTCCAAATGTCTTGTAGAAGAGCCTGCCATCACTCAAATATGATTTTAATGATGTCTAACTTTTGTGCAAATTGTACTAAAAGATATCACAGAAGTAAAAAGTTGCAGCACTGGGTGAGATATCCACTGCTTGTGCACTGGGTTTCCTGAGTGCAAGCAAAAATCTCACCCCCACAAGCTGCCCAGAGAGGAAGCGCTGCAACAGCACTTCCACGCTGGGCAGGGTGGGTTTCCTGACAGCAGAAAACACCCGATCTTTTTACTAGAAAAGACTGTAAGAAAACAAAAAAAAAACTCTCATCACACCTCTTCCTCTGTGAATTTGGCATGCAAAGGCCCGCAACAGACTGTCCAACCTTATATAATTATATTTAGAGATAATTGCATATATACCTCTAGATATTGCTCTACTTTATACCCTCGTATTCTTGATATTGTCATGTATATCCCTATATTAAGGAATATTCTGCAGTTATACCCCTTGTGCTCTAACACCATCAAAGTTAACAGTATATTCCATCAAACACATAAACTATAAGGTTTTAAAGGGTATACAAGATAATATGAAAGATTGTAGGGGTATCTATGTCATTACATTTTAAAAAAAAAGTGGATAGTACCACTATTTATAAAAATAAAAATAAGAATGTACGAGGGGAGTGCTCCCACACAATTCCCAAATACAAAAGACGGCAGACAACACTGCCCATGGAGCAAACAAGGATAGATTATGTGAGAAGATTAAACAAGGATAGATTAATCTTTTTCATCTTAATCTACCTAATTTATAATGGTATACATGGCAATATGAAGAATATAGGGATGTAGAGTAGAATATGCAAGATTCTAAGGGTATACATGTAATTATCCCTTAGGTTTTGATGTGTTAGATCATGATTTTATATAATTGGGATGGCTTAAAAGGTGGTAGCAGAGAAGTTTCCTGTTACCAGGTAACAGGAAATCCATCCTATATACATAAAAAAGAAAGGTAATGAAAAGTACAATAATCTTAAAAGATCAGAGGTGATAATCTGCTGTTATGAGTATTTGACTCCTTTCAACAGATTCTTATCAAGTTACATAGATTATAAGTTTTATGAATATCTTCCATAAATTAGCCAATCTCACATGCGTGTTCAAAGCAAAAACACAATTTTTTGAAAGTGTCAAAGCAAAAACGCAATACAAAGTATCCAGCCTTCCTACAGCAAAACACTAGTTTGTAAATTACATAATGCAGAAACTACGCATTGGAAATTCTAAACATGCAAATGCTATTAAAACATCATCAACTTTTAGACAGGTGGAATTCTCAACCACAAATAGCATATGTTGGATAACTTTTGCAGTACACAGTACACACAAGAATATCCCCTGGCACTTCATAGTTATCTACACATGTAGCAATAGATACATAGCCCAACTGAATCAGCCATTATACCCATATCTTCAGCAGGCATGATTGCACATACATCCCTTAGCAACAACAAACAATAACAGCAATGTGTTATTAAAGCACTCTTCTGACCTTATCATTCATGGGCGTAGTCTTACACTTGTATTTCTGTGGTGTTACCAGTTCTCAAGGCATCCAAGGAGAATAAAGCAGCAGCTCACCACCACCTTCCAGCTTAGGCAGTTAGGTGAGGTACCCAGGTGAAGCCTAGTTTATACAACTAATTATGTCTTAAGAGAACTAGTACCCTACATTTTCTACCATATGAGTCATATCTTTAGTTAATATATAAAAAGTTACATTTACAAATATTCAGCTAGTTATAGTGTTAAAAAAAACCAATAAGGCTGTCTTTGAAAATCGAGTAGAACATGGACGAATACGCCATTCGCCCAGCTGGGGTCGAATAGCGTGTTCGGCCCCACCTGGTCGAACGGCGTATTCGCCTTTTCCTTGTCGTGTTGCGTTTAACCGACCCATTTACACATGCCCCAACAAAGTCGAACATGCAAAAGACCGGAGAATACACGCCCTCACCGGCTGTCACCGGCCCTTACCCTATTCACCCGTGTTCTACCCGGTTATCAAACTAGGCCTAATAGAATTATTTCAAACACTAACAAATTAATAAGGAGCTTTGGGAATACACATCAATCAAGATGAAAAGTTTAACCTGAAATTTGATATTCAAATAATCTTTTTTGGAACGTGATATTCAAATAATTATGCTGTATACCTATACTACTATATAATTTTGGAATAAGGGCATATTCCAAGTATATTCCATCTTTCCAAAAGAAACATCAGCCACTGGATCTCGCATTTTCATCTTCACGTTGATATGTATCAAAAAAAGCTAATCAATTATATTAAATAGAATTCATGAGCATTAATGATTGTAATTTGAGACATTCAAAAGACCTCTTCTCCAATGGGCATGACTCCAATTCTTCAGGATACCTGTCACAGTTACCTTTCCCTTCCTCTAACAGTACTAATTATCAAAGATTCAAGCTACCAACCAAGTTGTTCTTCTTTCAAGTTTGCATGTTCAGTCCACCATAAAAAAACTGGCATAAAAAGTGTTTTTGCCCCACCTCTCTCCCTTCTCATCAACGTCCTCTTAAAACTTCCCTATTTTACCCTCATCCTCACCCACCTACCTATACCAGCATCCACTGTGGATTAATAGAGCAACTAAATTGGGATGCTTAGTTTTTATGCTCCTATAACATGTTACATTTAGGGATTAACCCGTCCAGCCTAAGATTTACTTGTGACCAACAATCGTACATTTATTTGATAAAGCACACTTTTGGGACATTTTTTTCTAATTTATTTCCAATATTTTGAAATATTTTATTTGTAAAATAACTTGAGATTTTGTTGAGCTTAATATAAGGATTAGAATGGTTAATCCTTAAATATGGTATATTATAGGAGGTGAAATCTAAAAATCCAAAAATAATTGTATACTGACGTTGGAAATAACAACTATATGTTGCACCTTACTGTCAGTATACTATCCTATTACAATGATTTTTATATGCTTATATTCACTTGGCTTTATATTATTATTTTTTTTCTTTAGCGTGCATTTGCACATACATTTTTACTCATAAAAAGAAAAACATGAATGTGAGTAAACAATAAGCACGCCAACATAATACTCTCATATTTTCCACTAGTCAATTGTAAAATATAGTCATAAAATCAAAATTTGCGTCAAAAAAACAAAACAAAAATTTGAATAAGCCAAAATAGGATTCATTTGGCTATAGTGCCCAAATCAGTTCTGACAGAAGACAGCATCAAAGAGCAAATGCTAGCATAGTGTTGGCCACCTTTTGCTAGCCCTTATTGAGTAGGGGATTCCTTATCCCTAAATCTCAATGCCAAAACCCATGCCCTTGTCAAGAGAAGCGCCAGCAATTGGCTCCACACAGGCTCCCTCTCTTGTCAATGTTTATCATTCATTAGTTTTCCAGAATCACCCTAATTTTTTATCTAAAGACAAAACCCCCGAAAAAATGCAGATGACGCCCACACCAAGGCAGGTCAAGCAGCGCAAAGGTAGCCTAGGCACACCAAGACAGCCCAGGCAAGCAGCTTAATGGGCTGCTCTTCTCGGCACCTGGTCATCCTGGGCACCATCCAGCACCTTGTCATCAAGGTGACATCTTGTAAACAGTGTACAACATCACACACACCATTCTATCACAGACAAAGACCCAACCAGAAGGCACTTCAATATCAATCCACTTTTCTCCATATAACATAGGATCCAAAAGATAAGGTGCAATCATAATGTAGGTGAACTTTTAAATATTTTCACACTTAATGCGCTATTTTTGTGCCATGGAAAGTAACCAAGGGCATAACTACATAACCTTTTCCACATCAATCCCATAACAATAACATGATCAAAAAGTTGGTTTGCATTCCTGCAGACCATATCCTCACAATCTTCATATTTATCCTGCAATGGAACTCCTGGGCCGGCTATGTTCTATGCAGGCCTCTGCAGTTTGAATGTGAAAAACAGAAGAAACTTAGAAGGAACCAAACTATTTATTCGATTATGCAAGAAGCACCTTCTATGGAACATTGTACTCCTATTTTGAAGGGCCTGAAAACCCAACAGTTTCACCCTTCTATTTACCCAAAAGTTCTAAACAGTATGCCATTTCATGTTTTTATCTGTCTTTGTTCAAAACCACAGTAGTCATGCAGGTAACTGCATCAAGGCATCTCCAAGTTTTGCCCATTAGTATGCAAAACTCTTTCCACATAAAAATTGGAAGTAAACCTCAGCACAAGGTGTCTTCAACTCGGTACCCACCTATTTTAAATCTTCAAGTGTGTTGTTATTAACTACCCTCTGACACAAAATTTAGATGTTTAATGATCAGATATTAATTTGAAATATAGTAACAAGGATTTTTCAAATGTTGGACAGATCCTAATGTAGCTAAGCAACAATGGATTACACAAAAACATGCATTACCTTTTCATCTGGATCCGGAGTGACAAAGGCCAAAGGCTCAAGCAAATTGGAATGGGTTATTGGGGACACTTCCTCAAGTCCTTCTGGAACAGTGTTGAAAAAAGAAAAAATCTTGTGTTTCCTGTAAATATCAAGAAGTTTTCCCCTGGGATAATGAAATGTCTCTGCAGATGAGCCAGCCATTCCCAGTGTAGCTTCACTAGCACCAAGAGGACCAAAAGAAGGAGGGCTTCCAATTGACAAACTCTGCACTAGGTTGGATCTCCCACGTCCAGGAGCAAACCCTGTAGTTGGACCATCACGTCCTTTATCCGACCCAAACCCTGGTGCAGAACGGTAAACTGTAGAACCTCCAGATTGTATTTCCATCCTGTGACGTGGTCTCCACTTGTCACGAGCATCAGCTTCAGAAGGTGCACCATTGCTACCAACAAAAGACTGTTTTTCATAATGGGCATCCTCCTTATCTGTATCAAGCTTTTTCTCAGTTCGAGAGTCCTTTGTTTTATCCTCTGGACCCCATCTTGATGACCATTTGTTGTCTCTACGACTTTCATGCCCCGAGTTGCGGCTACTAACTTCATGCCACCTGTCAGATGAAAGAATGCTCCTGGGATCAGAGGTTTCCCTTGCAGATACATTTTCAGCACGGCGCTCGTTCTTGCGGTATTCACTGTCTCCTTCCTTTCTGCGCTCTCTCCTGCCAAGCAAACCAGTTTCCCTCTCCTCTTCACGCCAACGACGACTCTCAATATCTGGAGCAGTCCTTCGCCAATCCTTTTTATCCTGAGATCCATCCAGACGCCAACCATCTTTCTGTATAGATTCAAGTGAGCTTCCATGAGGCAGGGAATTTTGCCCCCGCATGTCCTGTCAGTAAATAGACAGAGAGAATATACAACAGAATTCCCAAAAACTGAGAAAACGATGCAAAATCTTAGAGATAATATACCACAGAATTCAGGGATTACTGATGGACAAGTTTCAAAAATGCCACCTATAGACTACAAAATATAATTTCAGATATTGCAAATGAAAAAGATCAAAATTGCAATTGGTTAATCAGCTTGATCACATAAAAGAAAAGGCTCCATAAAGCCATAGCATTCGTAACCAATCTCCCAATAAAATGGCCTAAAAAGGTTTTTAAAATATAGCTATACCAAAAATCAGCTACAAGTCAGACACTGTGTGCTACTAATATTTTTGGAATATGGAGGGAATTAGATTATAGCCTGTGATAATTTCATTAAAAGAATATGTCAATATATAAAGCTACAAATCTGATGAGATTAATAAGCAATACTTCAGAGGCTAATTTCAACGTAGATTCCAAAGGTGGGCATGTCTCCTGCCACCAAAGAGCACAATTTCCTAAACACTGAAATAAAAAGCAGATGTAGTGCAAAGCACAACATATTTCAAAGGTGAGCATGTCACTCTAAACTCTAACACCAGACGGCAGATTTTCTTTCTCTAATCATGTAAAATGCCAACAAGTCAAAATGGATACCAAGTGAAATATAGAGGAGATGTAGCGCAAAACACAAATGATTTTTGCTGTTAATGGCTCTCTATATTTACCCATGTAGAAACTCTGAACATTAAAATTAAATGGGGAGCAAGAAGCAGAGGTGCTAGTGATCGACCATATAAAGAAATGCAGAAATATCTAACAGAGTTTTCTGGGGAGCATTTGTTGACAAATATTTCAAACATTTTAACACAAGTGCCAGAATTCCATACAGGCATTCCACAAACATGTATTTTACTGTCTTCTTCCGGAAGACAGTAGGGTCTAGGTTGTAGCATGATTTTTTTTAGGTGAGCATGCACTCTAAACTCTAACACCAGACGGCAGATTTTCTTTCTCTAATCATGTAACATGCCAACAAGTCAAAATGGATCCCGAGTGAAATATAGAGGAGATGTAGCGCAAAACACAATGATTTTTGCTGTTAATGGCTCTCTATATTTACCCATGTAGAAACTTTGAACATTAAAGTTAAATGGGGAGCAAGAAGCAGAGGTGCTAGTGATCGACCATATAAAGAAATGCAGAAATATCTAACAGAGTTTTCTGGGGAGCATTTGTTGACAAATATTTCAAACATTTTAACACAAGTGCCAGAATTCCATACAGGCATTCCACAAACATGTGTTTTACTGTCTTGTTCCAGAAGAGACAGTAGGGTCTAGGTTGTAGCATGATTTTTTTTTGAAAGTGGGTAGTACCACTGTTGTATTAAAAGTAAAAGAGAAATGTACCTACGTTGTAGCATGAATTATCAAATAAAAGGAAGATTTAGTTAGAAACATAATTTTGGAGGCTAACTTCGATATAGATTCCAAAGGTGATATCTGTCTGCCACCATCTGTCAGAAAATGGCTCCTTAGATTCACTTTCTGATAAACGATACAAACAAAGCAAAGTATGATACATCAACAGATAGATGCCTAGATGATGATACTTAAAGCAAAAGACAACACAATTTCCAAATATTTGTAGGCTTAAAGTCCATAATTGCCATTAATAGCTCAGGAGAATGGAACTAAGGCAAACTATTTACTCCGTCTGTCCCACTAGGTTACCATGGTCCCTGAAGAAAACACCATTTAAGAGATTATACAAGCACCTTGAATTTTGTGAGAGAGGTGAGTTTCCCAAACCATCTTTACATGAAATTAAAACGATGTAGTATTCTTTTGGAAGAGAGGTAATTTGAAGAAAGAGAATAACTAATATATCATGTTTAAGAAGAAGAAAACACATTGAACATGTTACTATAGCATTTATTAGAAACAAAGTGGGCCAGAAAGAAAAGAACATAAATATTGATTTGATGATGTAATTAAGAAGCGGCATAACATGAAGCATTCAGAACTTCCCCTTAGGGGCCTAAACATGGAAGAGATGTCAGCTTTTAGGCTACACCATGATAGCAATAACTGAAATTTCCTTAATAAAAATTTAGCCAAAAGGAGGAATCAAATTTTTTCAGCATGGCATAGCACCACACAAGAGAAATCATACAGAAAAATATCATTCCAAGAAGACATGGCTATCGCCTTCCCTTTTTTTTGGAAGTGGATGGTACAGCAAGAAACTTATGTTTTTTCAATAAACGTGCAAAATGCACAGCATTATGCAGGCAAATGAGCTGGCAAAATGGCCAGTTCTGGGAAGATCTCAACGTTAATGAATGCTGCATGCTCAACAGGAAGCATGAGAACATTTTATACTGCTTTCCATTATTTCACATGCAGAAAAAGGTAATAGAAACATGGAAGGACCAAGGAATCCAACTTCACCATGGCAACTGTTGCTTGTAGGGTGGATAACAGGTAGATGATTACCTAAGATCTATTCTAGTACACTAGGACTAGAAGCAATATGCGCTACAAATGCTGGAAATCTTCAAATGCCTCTCTCTCTCATCCTTTTGTTTTTTCTTCAAAGAGAAACTTGTAGACATGAGAGCAGCTATCACAATGAGGGTTCATCCAGACATACATAGTCTAAAAAATGAGCATCAGAACAGAATTGGCTTGGATATTTTTCACCTTTGAACATTGCTGTAGACTCAACGCGTCTCACCTATACAACAATCGTTCAAACCATAATGCATACTGGCTTTGTAACGATAAGAGAAAACAACTCCATGGATTTGCATTAATTCCAATGCTTAATTATTCATAATTTAGTGGCAGTTACATTTCACATGATGTAAAAAGTATAATAATTGCAAAAGCGTGTAGGTCAAATGGCAATGTACTTCGTGGTCATGCACAAGGTTGCGTGTGTTATAAGACAAGTACCATATGACTGATATGAGGGTCAAGATTAAATGTCCTTATCCTCACCAGGGGATGGCTCTAAGCAGTGCAGCCTGTTGTTTTTACCAAACCTTCCCCCGTCTAGGACAGCAGTCCCTTGAGGATGCACTAAGCCAGGGGGTAGGATGGAAGATGTCTGTGACGCTAGGCCAGGCATGGCAATGTGTATAGCCCTGGGCATTCCTAAATAAATAAATAAAATAAACTAGAAAATGTTGCACCAAATATCATTCAGAGTTCATTAGGTCAAACCACAAAGAAAAGGATGACAATGAACATTAGGTACTACAACAATACATTTTATGATTCGCAAACTACAAATCAACAGTAAAACAAAAGAAATAGTACATCAAGCAAAAAAAATTCGCATGAAAGAAGAATATTTCAAACGAAAAAGATTTTTTTTTCTGAAAGTGGTGAAAAGAAGAAAAGTAGATGCCACGGGCAAGCCAAAAGTGTCCTGAAATTGGCTTATCATTGGTACAAAAAAAAGAAAAAACATTTGAGGAGGTATCTCATGTCCGGTTTTTACCCCTGATGAAGCTGAGAGTCCAGGCTTACACTCATTGGGCTTAGCATACAACCACTGAGGAGACAAAGGTATGCTATTCTCAGAAGTTACATTATCTGCAAGAGTGAAGCAAAATGAATATCATTATCAACCACAAAGTGGATGCATGTCAACATTCGAAAAAAGTACAATTTTCTACCCTGTTAGAGGGTTGGATAATAACCCCCCGACATAGTTCACATGACATGTCTCGTGCCATCATGCATATCCAGTATCATGCAGTTATAGAATCAATTTTATATGTCTAGATGTTCCTAGCTGCCAACACGGTATGCAAATTATCTGCAGATTTGTAAGCAACGATCCTAAAAATGCATGTATCATGTTCAACCAATAATGCGTGCTACAACAGCTACCAGAAAAAGGACGCTATTCTCAAGTCTTGCAACAAAAATAAGACCGATGGCATTAAATGAAAGCAGTGGTAGAAACACCTTTCAGGTCGTCCGGAAGTCCAATAAGTCCCTTCCCCTCAAAATTTCCTCCTTGAGTGTCATCTGACGCACAAAAAAAAAGAGTTAAGTTTATAGCGACAAGCCAAACTGCATAGACAAAGAGAAACAACAGTAAAGAATCTAAACATCTCGCCGTATTAAAGAAGAAAATAACTAAAAGTAACTACCCAAGAACTACGATTGAAGAAATTATCGTTACTAACAGAGGTTGAACCAATTAGAACATAGCACCGACACAGCTGATATGTTACGGGTGGGTGGTGTGAGCACCCAGAGGGAGTGTGAGTCTCTCAGCCTACTAGAGTTGCCAGTGACTTTAGTCCCACATTGGATTCCACAAAGAGTTGAACTGGCTTATAAGAAAAAGAATCCCCTACCTCAATACCTAGGTTTTGCGGAAAGATAAATGATTCCTAACAAATGGTGTCTGAGCCCAACCTTTGTCGGTCTAATGTGGCATATCAATACACCCTTTATCTGCTGCGCATGAACGGGCGTAACCTCGATCGGCACCTAGCCGACGACGGCGTTGGCCTTGTAAAGGGGGAGATATTGTTACGGGTGGGTGGTGTGAGCACCCAGAGGGAGTGTGAGTCTCTCAGCTTACTAGAGTTGCCAGTGACTTTAGTCCCACATTGGATTCCACAAAAAGTTAGACCGGCTTATAAGAAAAGGAATCCCCTACCTCAATACCTATGTTTTGGGGAAGGATAAATGATTCCTAACATGATAGCAGAGCACCGCGGCCACTGCCCCCCTTTTTTCTTGAAGTTAATGAGATAGGCCCAGCCTGAAAACCTAAGAGGATAGAGCACCAGCGACTCAACACTCACCATTTTAGCCATGGGCCAGGTCTAACACACAACTCCCGCTTCCTCAGGTGAGCGTTACGGATGAACCAAACCGCAGAACACATGCTACGTCCAAAAAATGAGGAACAAATTCCAAATACAACGGTCCACCAAAATCCGAAAACAAAACATAAGGAATCCAAGAAATCACAAGGAAGTGCAAAGCAAAGCCACCAGAACAACCAGCAAACCAAATAATTCCGACAGGAATTCCATCCACCCCTTGATAACCGACTAAAAGACGCGCTGCCCATCTAACCCTCTCAAACAAACAGAACAGACAAAAAGTCCAACCCCACCCAATCCGACGACATCAGATCGATCCGAGAGGTGTAACTCCAAACAAGAAAGGACGCCTAGGGCAACAGAACGGGGGCAAGAGCGCACCACCAATGCCGCCCCCCTTGAAGGGGATGAGATCCGCGGGCAGACCGACCTTGCCCTCCGCCATCCGAGGAGCGCCTGGAGCTCCGCGAAGATCGAGGCGAAACAGGGCCCTCCACCTCCCAAGCGGGGAGCTTGGGGGAGGAAGAGCTCGGGACGGCCGGGATTCCTGGGGGATCAAGAAGAGTGAGGGCGGATCAGCACGGGGAGGCCCCGGGCAGGTTGGAGCAGGGAGCTAGGGTTTTGGGAGTCCTGGTGAAGGGGGAACGGAGGCGGGGGTGCAAAGTAGCGCAGAGAGAGAGAGAGAGAGAGGAAGACGAAGACGTGGGGGTGGCGTGCGCGGTGCTTCGTTGCAAGAGATGGCAAGGGCGGAGGGAGGAGGTGAGGGTTTGGTGGCGAGAGGGCCAATACAAAAACAAATACAAAGTGTGATTTTTATTTATTTATTGGCGGGGGTGCGAAGGAGAAAGAAATGTATGTACATAACTCATTTCAACAAGAGAAAAGAAATGTTTAATTTTGAGAGAGACAATGACCAGTGAGATTGAAGACGATAATTTCCGTTTTAAAGGTGTTATTATATACGTCTTCTGGCTGGGGTTTGGTACATAAAAGAAGAGTTTCTGATGAATGTAAATTTTTATTTTAATTGGAAGGTTTTTTGGCTCGTGGAATATAAATAAATTATTTGGACAGTATTTGTGCATCATTTAACAAAAACTTCAAAAAAAAAATTACCCATCACATCCATTTTGGGGCGTAGGTAGGTGGGGATTGGTTTTCTTTTGTTTGTTTTTTTTTTTTTTGCTTTCCTACAATTTGATATTTTTTTTAGATTAGATGATCCAAGAACTTTTTAAAGTGTGTCGATTCTTGAAGAAAGGGGGAGAATGGATGATATGATATTTTACTCTTGACATCCACATAATTTGGCTTCTGACAACAGCACCAAAAAAAAAAAGCCGCTGAAGAGCCCAGGAATCGGGACACCCGATACTCTTCTTCGAGTCTAGAATGCAAGGCCGATACACGTACGTAGTAACCCATATGGTAAAAAAAGACAACAGCACCGTATTGAGTGTCCTGAATCTAGTAGAACTTTTAATAAAAACATTATAGATCACTAAAACATAGCTCATACAACTGAAACATAGTCAATGAAAAATGAAAAATAGACGTTTAACTAATAAGGTAAACTGGGTTGAATATGATGAGGGCATTTATGGTGCCAATCAGTTTTCAACCACATGGACTTAACCTTCCCCTATCACCGACGCTATAATCAAAATGGGGGTGTGTGTGGCTTTTGCTAAACACCAAGATATAATTTTGAGCAAATAAGAGCCCATCATGTTGGCCCCATTTAGGAAGGTAGCATCACTTAGCCAATATTTAGAGTTTAGATGAACAGCCAAGTTCTAATCAGTGTAACTTTTGTAGGAATAGCCGAATTTGGGTAAAATTAGGTCATTAGAAATGTAAGTAGCAGAGTAACTCTCAGGAAGAGTTGAACGAGAGTGCCGAATAAAAATTATGATTTAAAAAATAAACTCACACGGAGTTAACCTATCAATGTAAATAAATAGATTAAACAAACACTAAGTCAAATCACAAAAGAGATACCAGGATTTATACTGGTTCAGACACCTTCATGATAACTTACGTCCGGTACCTAGACTTTTTTTCTAAGGTTTCACTACTTCACTCTAGAAATACACCAACTGAGTTTTGATTAGGTGATGTTAATAGTCGGGCACACCCTAAAGGGGGGTGAATAAGTATGCCAATAAAAATAATAACATATAAGAATTATAAATGTTGAGCGCAACGGAAATAAAAATGTAGACACACAAGCAACCACAGAAACACAAGGTTTGTATCCTTATTCGATCTACCCTCCTAGGCAAACCTACGTCCAGTCCCTTCGCAACTCGCAAAAGATTTCACTAACCTTCTAATCTCATTTACACCCGCTGATTTTCCAAGGTCCAGCTCCCCAGCTGATCCTCACATGTCTCAGCAAATCTTATAGCTAGATTCCAAGACTAGCAACTCCAGTTGTTCTTAACTATTACATCAAACCATTAGGCTAGTTTCTAATTTTCACGGTATTAGTGGACTAACTTAGCACAGAGTAACAAAAGCTCTACACACTATTAGTTAGACAGATATAAGATTCCACATTTTTGCTCTTTGATGAGCAGAGGAACTTACAAAGCATAAAGAAACATAAATACAACTGACATACTAAGGAGGATAACAATAGGAATGTTGCACCCCTGTTAATTTTTTAGAATTTTTTTAAAAATTAAAAAAATTTATTTAAGCATTTAATAGGCTTAAAAGGTTAAATGGGTTAATTAATGGATTAATAAGTTAAAGTCTTTGGAAAAGAGGGCCCATCTATTAAATAGATGATTAAACCCACTTAAAATGGATCATAACGCCTAAACCTAAGTCTTTTGACACAAGTCCAACCCTTAGACACGTAATAAGGGAAGGTTCCCTAGTCAAAATAAGAAGATAAGGGAGAAATCTGGATAAATCTTAAATTTCGGAGAGATGGACCAAGTCGCGGACTATCGCGTGACCGCTACTTAAAGGTAGCGGTCGAGTCCTCAACTGCGATCTGCTTCCGAAAATGGAAAGAGATAAAACATAGAAAACTCAAATTTTTATCCATGAGATGGCCGTGATTCAATGTGATCTATAGTGGAAACCTACCCAGGACTCTTAGGGGATCGGCTTGACATCCCATAGGACTCCTAATTCAAACTAAAACCCTAAACCTACGTTGTTCCCTATAAATAGAACCCAGAACCTCCTCCGCGAGTCCTAGGTTTTGGATCACACGTAGCAGAGGTAAGACATCGTCGTTTAAAACTCTATCTTTAGAACTTTTTGTTCTCTTTAGTATCTTCTAACGTCCCTCTAAATCTCATGTTAGGAGGACGATCAACCCAGGAGTTAGAGCGAGCGGAAGTTGTTATTTCTACGCAGGAAGCGTAGGAACGGGAGCTCTCTTCCGGCGAGAAATTTGAAGTTTAGAGTCAATCCCAAAGGTAGGTTGTCTCATAATTGGCTTAAACCACATGTTAGGATTAAAGGCCCTCTATTCTCTCTGGTTTTCATGTCGTATGCTCATTGTATTTCATGTTTTACCATGATCGCGCAATAGGGTTCTATTTTCATGCTGTCCATACAATACTAATGAAAAGATAAGAACTTTGGTCAAATTCATGCCTTTTCATGCATTAGTCCCATGCTATCATGTTTTTCTCTCAGTTTTATCGAGTTTTCATGTTGATTAGCCATAGAAGAGGGTCCTGCAAGGTCGGTGTTATCTCTGTCTGACGACAAAGTGATAGCGGTCGACCCAAGAGCCGCTACTTAAAGTTGCGGATGCCCGACCAACCGCTACCTGACCAAATAGCGGTCTAGGTAAAAATCACGATCTGACCTCTGTTTACCCCAACCAGAGATTAGATCAAGCTGCACGTTTTACTGTTATATATATAGTATCTACATCTTATTTCGTGCTATTTATGTTTCCTGATATACCATGTTTTTAAAAGGTTGTTGTTTTATTCATATCATGGTTTAAAAGGTTTGTTTCAACCTATGCTAATTTCACATCAAAACCCTATAATTTTGTACTAACGGAATTTCTACTCTTTTGATGGTACTTCTTATAGATTGATCGCAGTTTTGATTCACTCTCATCTTCTGTCTTTCTTCGTTATCGGTATATAGCCCGTACTCCGGTACGTTACTATTAATCACTTGCACATGATAGGAAACCCTTTCTTGGACATTGAATGCCTCTCTGTCGGATACTCCTTCTGTCAGACTAGGTATTCATGTTTTAAGGCCTCCATAAGACTCCGCAAGCCTGGGATTCTCACTAAGACATCGAGCTGGTTGTACCCTAAAAACCCGAATTGCTAGAAAAGCACTTCGTGTTTTCTGCACTATGTCCTGATCGCGGTCAGTCGATCAACTGCGACCTGAATATCGCGGCTGGCCAAATGACCGCGTTCATGCCAGCATGTTCCTGTTCCAAGTCGACTCAACCTGCATTATCAGTCGACTGACTTTGTTCATGTTGACAGACTTTTTATCGCGGCTTGTTCATCCACCGCGTTCTATTGATAGCGGCTAGTCAAACGACCGCGTTATCCTTTCAAGTCGACAGACTTTTGCCTAGGTCGACAGACTTCTTATCGCAGGCTAATACCTGACCGCGTTTTTCTTATCGCGGTCTTCCTGAAGCCACGTTCTATCAAAATATGTCAAACCCGAGGTTCAGACCCAAAGGGTTAATCTTGTTCTGTTTGCAGTCCCAGATGGTCCTCTGATTTTCTGGAATCTAAAACAGTACCTACCAAGTCATTAACTAATTATGGAAATTAAATAAGATGCCGTTATGCTGCCAAAATCCTTCCATAGCACAACATCATTTTAATTCATTCTTGACCTCTTTTTCATGAAATTGGTATGCTTATGCCTTGCTTACTATCATCTCAATTGTATTATTGACTTTGACATTCTTGGCCGAACTTATTGATATTTCTCGTGGAAGTAACTAGATTTATAACTTGAAGATGCAAGGGCAGGCACGGACGGTGTCCAAGGGCTCCAGTGTAGCCCCCTCGACAGATGGTCGGAAATATACTATTAACCATGGAGTATAATGATTACTGGCATCGCATTGCATTGGGAGTACTTTTTTTATCAACTGGTGAAATCTACGAGGGCAATTCATGAAATTATACATGCTTGAAAAGTACATTCTCGTTACATGCTTGTTACATGACTTTCTTGTGCATAGCCTTCTTAAGGTTATGAAAGTACATTCTTGTGATTGATTGTGTAACACCCTAGAATTTTTTAGGAATTTTTAAGAATTTTAAACCATTATTAAGCATTTAAAGAAGCTTAATGGACTTTTAAATATATTTTTGGGTTAATTAAATTGGATTGGAAGACCAATTAATAATCAAGCACAATGGCCCACTTAAATTTGTCCGACCAATCCTAAACCCTCTTGGCCCAAGCCCATACCCTAGAACATCCTTAGGATAAATCTCCCAATTAATAGGATAATTAGGGGATAAAAATAGGGAGAGTTTGTCAGAAATTTAAATTTCTGGCGCCCTGGATGGTTGCGGTCTATCGCGCGACCGCTACCACCATATAGCGGTCCAAGGAAGACCGCTAACAGCTTCCGTGATCGCAACGGTGAGAGCCGTGAAAAACTTGAAAATTCTACAATCAAATTGCCTTGGATCTAACCTATCTGGCGTGGATAACTCTCTAAAACTCTCTAGGGATCAGTTCTAGTCCAAATTTGGACTCTAGGTTCGATCTAATCCCTCAAACCCTATAAATAGGTTCCATGTTCGACCTATGCGAACCTTACTTTTGGCTCGCCTGATTCAACGGTAAGACAACGTCATTTCATGTCAGTCCTTTAGAATATTTTAGTCCTCTAGAATATTTTATTCTCCTTAGTTTTTTCTAACTTCCCTCAAAATCTCGTGCTAGGAGGACACGCCGTTGGAGAGTTAGAAGCCATGCAAGTTGCTGGTTCGCTGCAGACCGCACAGGAACCAGTGTGTCCGTCCAGCAAAGATTAGGAGATTAGAAACCCTAGCAAATATATTTTCATGTCTGTCCTTTAGACTTTATCGTTCCTCTTCATGTCTTCTACCTACCTTCCAATTTTTATGAATTTAGGACAAAAGGCTAAGGAGATAGAGGGACGGGAAGTTGATGGGTTCGTAGAGGACATGCAGGAACCAGGGCGATCTTCCAGTTAGAAATTCGCATTCTAGGAGTATTCCAAGAGGTAGGTTGTTATGACCGCTAAATGGGCACTAGCCAATCGGGTATAATTCGGACCCATAAGACTCAACGGGCCGAAAATCTGGACAGATTAATTAAGAATCCTTAGAAAATCCGTAACTTAAAATAGAAAGATAGGATGAAACTAGGCTCGTTAGAAAACTTGAGCCCTTAGCCCAAACTTCTCTGTTGGGGAGGAAGCCCAATTCGCACCAGAACTTGGGCCCGGAGCCCTTTGGCTGACAGCTGTCACGAAGGGGTGTGACTGTTGGGGAAATTCAAAGGTAATTAATGAAAAATTCATAACTTCACCTGTGGTTAATGAAATAACCTGAAACTAAGGTCAAAATTTCGAGTAGGATGTTAGCTACAACTTCTATGATGAGGTCGAGGCCCAATGCAGACCGGATAATAGAGTTATGCCCAGATTATCTAGGGCTATCGAAGGGTCGCGACTAAAATAGAGGAGGAATAACATTAATATTGCGAAAATCATAACTCATGTTAGAATTGATGAAATTCAATGAAACTATGACTGAAAGTTAGATATGGAGGTCCTCTTTATTTCATATGAAGACATTCCAACCTACATTTGAACAGAAAAGTGCGTCCGTTCATATCTTTGACCGGGTAGACGAAGAGTCACCTCTGTTCAAACTGAAAGAATGCTTATCATTAACCTTCCTTAAACCATCGACCTTGGGAAGCAGGTGGGAGCCTTCTGGGTGATAGGAGAACCTTGGAAGACTTGAAAGGAACTATAAAAGGAAGGGGGTGTCACGGGTGGTCAGCCTTTTAGCAACACTAATCTTCCATTTTCTGCCACCTACGGTTTCCCTTTGGTAAGGAAGAGAGGTGAGGGACCTGGGCATTTCGTAGAAGGGTGAACCTGCAGCGAAGTCTTGGGAGGGTCTGGGGTGTGGATCTCATCCCCGAATCAAAAGGGGTAAAGCTGAGGAGGATATGGGGTGTGGATATTATCCCCCGATCGTCGGTTAGTGATGCGGGACGGACACGCGACTCGACTACAATTGGATATGCGACTCTTGGACTCTAAGCAAGCTCGCAATCGCCCCTAGCGAGGGAAGCGTACGGACGTGCATGGTTGAGAAACTCGCAGTGAGCTAGGGTGGTCAACTCAAAAATTCGTGCCCGGATCGGGTCACGGGACGGTCTCACTCTCTCTCGTAGCAACGGTGAAATAAATATATCGAGCTAATGGCCCTAACACATGCTCTCTAGCAGCGACATATAAAAGCATATACAAGAATAGCAAATGCCGAGTAATGGAGGGAACACGATACCTCCACGCGCCTGGCGTGGGGAAGACGATCCCGGCTGATCTCGTACTCCCGGAATAATAATTAATTAAATTACAGCAATGATTTACTGCCCACTCCACGCAAGGAGGTAAAGGGCGACACAGCGGGACCCGGGAGTAGCGGGTTCGGGTTGACGGGCAGCTTCTTGTGTAGCTTCGGCGGCACACGTACTCACATTCGTGGGACCCACATGCTGGTCAGTGGGGCCGTGTGGGCCCGGAGCGGCACCTCTGTGACGGGGACGTCCGGAGGGGTGCTCCCTGGGAAGGCGGCGCGCTGGTTCACCTCACGGAATGCGAGGAGGCTCCGATCGGTGCGGGTTGGAGTTGCTGCCCGCGGATCTGAATTCTATTTCAGACTTGTGCGTCCCGACAAAAATTGATGCTGCGATCGGCCCCGACGTCAGATCGACGCGAGACTGGCGCCGTTGGAAAGCTAACTCAAAATTCTTCGATCTATGGTCAGAGAGGAAAAATTGGCTATCCCAGATATGGTCTTAGCCGAATTTCCAATCTGCTGGTTGACAGAACCTGAAATCTCAGGATAGAAGGGCTTTTTCCTGAGAGTTGGCATTGACCGCATTGTAGACCTCCGATTAAGCTGTTAAGCTCTTCATGAAAGTGGTAGAGGGCGAAGAGAGAAAAACGGGGATAATTTTTATGAAATGTTTGGTGGAGATTTGACTAGAGAAAAGTATTTACTAGTACTGGGTGGTCAGATCTGGACAGTAGAGACAGAACAGAACTTGGGATCTAAAGTGATTTTTTAGAAAATATAAACGAGATCCTAATTTCACAAGAAAATTTGTGGAAGTGGTATTAGGTGGACAGAATCTCCAATAAAAGTGGGGGTTCAAAAAAAAATCAAGAAGGGGGTCGAAAGGGGGAAACTCAGAGTGGCTGTAACACTGGACAGACTGCAGGCATAACTGGTAGATTGGGAAGCACGAACATGTAAAAATAGAAAACGGGAGCTGGATTTTTTATCAATTTTTCTGGGATGTGGTGATGACCTCTAGAACGCACCCTGAAAATATCAGCTCTAGAAAATGTAGGAGTTGGGAGCTAAAATTCTTGGAGTAACCATCTGTCCAGTAAAATAGAACCTTGGATAGAACCTCCGAACTTGCTTCGCGGCGGTTCGATGGCGGCACGAACGGCGGCGGCGGCAGAGATAGAATCTGGAGGTAGAGGGGCTGAGATAGAAGGGCTCTACACCTTGAAATGCTGAAGGAGGAGGAAGGAACTAGAGAGAGAGAGAGGAGAGGGCGCAGGTTGCTCCAAGCGTGCACACATTTTTTTCTTCTCATTAATTCTCTAAAATGTGGAAATACAAGTGTTTATATAAAATAGAAAATGACTCAAAATGCCCTCAGATCTAGGGTTGGAAGGGGCACTAAGGGGATAGGATAAAGTATTTCTCCCATGTGGTCAAAACACATTACACATATTCTAATCAAACTTCACCTAACTAGCCTAATAGGACAAAAGAGGGAGCGCCCCCTTCATGAGCCATTCTTGGGCCAAGTTGGTTCAAGGCCAACCATCACAAGTCCATGAACCCATGTATAGCCTATGGGCCTTCCAAACCTAGGTGGCCCATGAGAGGGAGAAGCCCACTTGGACCTTAAGTGATTTAAAGGTCCATTAATATGCCTAATGGCCCAATATGAACTAACCCCCCTTAATGGACATAATAAAAGAAACCTAGTAATGGACTCTTTATGGAATGTGGCCCAATGGCTTATTAAAAGACTTACAAAGGAGTCCAAATGAAAAAAACCCAAACAAACACACTAATACAAGCCCATATACACTAATACAAGCCAATACACATTAATACAATCCATTAGTCTTTGATGCCCCCATCAATTCTCCCTGGGTGGGAGGAACTCGACCCCGTCGAGTAAGGGGTGCTGCTGCTCGAATAACTCCGACGAATCTGTCACCGTACTAGGTAGCGCGGGTACGCTCCACTCCAAGTGATCGTCACCTGCTCATTCCATATATACTCGATATGCACAAGCTGCTGTGGGAACGAGGCTAGAGGTGGACACTCCGGGTGGGGTCACTCTCAAAGGGAGGAGGCGGCTCGAAGACTCACTAGGAATTCACCGCTGGGTCCCTATAGGTGACTAGATCCGGGACATGGATGTCGAGCTGATCCCATACTTCTCGAGCGAGTCCACTCGCCTCTCACTCAGAAGGGACTGACATCAACGAGCTTGCACAAGACGCATGTAGACGCCTAACAAACCACACACAAACCACATAAACAAGCCACACAAAGAAGAAACAAAACTGACTCATGTATATCCCTAGACTTAATGCAATGACATCACCCACCAGGTGGCCGTCATCCGAGAGCCGCATCCTGAATGTCGGTAAGCTCCTCCAGACCTTCGTACTCATCAGCTAGTTCCGGATCGGCCTCGTAGCTGACAGATACAAGCCCAGAAGGCGAGGCTTCTCCGACCCCTAGGGCTGAAGTGGCACGAGAGGGACATTGGTTGGCGATGTGGCCAAACCCATGACAGTGGAAACACTATAGTCGAGACCTACTACTCTCTCCGAGAAGAGGGCCCTTACCCTTATCCTCCCGATGGGCAGGGGGTGTAGGCAACAGGGGTGGGGCTGTAGGTGCCGTGGGCAATAGGGGTGGGGGTGCCGGTGCCAGAGGACGGGCAATGGGTGCCGGTGGTTGGGATGGAGGTAGATCCCGTGGCGGGGGAGGACGAGGTCTAGGAGCGAAGTGCTCCTGACGGGCGGGCTCGGGAGGTCAAGCCATGGTGCCCCTCGGGTATGGGCCTAAGGAGCTACGGACTCGGCACTACGGAGAGAGATGGGGCCCAACCGTTGGATAGACTCAAACTCTCCCTCGAATTGCTCCATCTCAAGAGCAACTTGGTACGCATCCTCCAGCTTGTCCACCTTGCGGCGGAGAAGCTCATACAGTAGGTGCGGTCGTAGACCACCCCGAAATCGGGAGACAGTAAGGGAATCCTCCTCCGTGGCGTCACATCGCAAATAGTATTCATCGAACTCGGTGATGTACTCGGAGACAGACCGATCTCCTTGGGTAAGACTCTGCCACCTATCTATGAGACGCTGGCGGTAAGTGGCAGGGAGGTACTTCTTCCTAAGTTTGGACCTCATCTCTTCCCACGTCTCTACCTGGGGTTCCTGACGGTGAAATAGCAGGTTCTCCATGTTTCTCCAAAAGGTTTGAGCTTGCCCTACCAATTTCATTTTGGCAAACTTGACCTTCCATTGGTCTGACATCTCAAACCACTCAAAATATCGGTCCATACCGGCTTCCCAATCAAGATATACCCTTGGGTCTAAGGACCCGTCAAAAGTGGGAGGGTCGGCATGAACGGTCATGAGGGCCCGCTCATCCTCATCACGATTCCATCGTTGAACACGACGATCATGTTCGTATCCCCTATTTTCATCATCGGACTCATAGTCTAGCACCTCGGGGAATTGACGCCTCCTAACATTTACCTCTTGATCCCTTGGGGCAGCAGGTTGCTGAACTGGTTCTTGTTGACCATGTGTAGGTGTGGGGGGGGGGGGGTGCCTCAACTGGGGCTCTCGGGGGTGCATCGGCTAGGGCTCCCTCTAATGTGGCAACTCTCCCTACCACGCCCTGAATGGACTGGTCCGACTCGACGGCCTTATCCTCTAAGGCCTTCATCCTTTCTTCCATACGGGTGCCTAGGCCATTCATCCGCGTACTCAACCCGTCCATCCGATCTACCCGTGTAGTCAACACATCCATGCGTGTACCCAACCCATCGATACGTGTAGTCAACCCTTGCATTTGTCCCATAAGGGCTTGGAACATTTCGGCCACCGACGATGCATCGAGACTATGGACTTGGGATTTGGCCATGGGTGGTGGTGGTGGTGAGTACTGTGTACCTCTACGAGTGGGCATGCAAATGACGACTAGGACAAGACACTCCCTAGACTCAAGACCCTTAGACATAACCCAAGACTCGATACGTGGCGGAGTTAATCGATCTGAAGATCACTCGTGCAAGTGTGCGGTCTTCCCGATAGGCGTAGCCTAACGTTCGGATAACACCTTTTGATATACCGATTAATGGTATGCAAATGTGACACTTAGACCGACTTAGACTTAGACTTAAATGACTATTTTTTTTATTTTGAACCAAATACTACCCTAGACTCAACTGGCGCTCTGATACCAAACTAATGCGGAACGGATATGCGACTCGACTCCAATTGGATATGCGACCCTTGGACTCTAAGCAAGCTCGCGATCGCCCCTAGCGAGGGAAGCGTACGGACGTGCACGGTTGAGAAACCGGCAGTGAGCTAGGGTGGTCAACTCACAAATTCGTGCCCGGATCGGGTCATGGGACGGTCTCGCTCTCTCTCGCAGCAGCGGTGAAATAAATATATCGAGCTAATGGCCCTAACACATGCTCTCTAGCAGCGGCATATAAAAGCATATACAAGAATAGCAAATGTCGAGTAATGGAGCGAACACGATACCTCCACGCGCCTGGCGTGGGGAAGACGATCCCGGCCGATCTCGTACTCCCGGAATAATAATTAATTAAATTACAGCAATGATTTACTGCCCACTCCACGCAGGGAGGTAAAGGGCGACACAGCGGGACCCGGGAGTAGCGGGTTCGGGTTGACGGGCAGCTTCTTGTGTAGCTTCGGTGGCACACGTACTCACATTCGTGGGACCCACATGCTGGTCAGTGGGGCCGTGTGGGCCCGGAGCGGCACCGCTGTGACGGGGACGTCCGGAGGGGTGCTCCCTGGGAAGGCGGCGCGCTGGTTCGCCTTGCGGAAGGCGAGGAGGCTCCGATCGGTGCGGGTTAGAGTTACTGCCCACGGATCTGAATTCTGTTTCAGACCTGCGCATCCCGACAAAAACTGATGCTGCGATCGGCCCCGACATCAAATCGACGCGAGACTAGCGCTGTTGGAAATCTAACTCAAAATTCTTCGATCTATGGTCATATAGAAAAAATTGGCTATCCCAGATCTGGTCTTAGCCGAATTTCCTATCTGCTGGTTGACAAAACCCGAAATCTTAGGACAGAAGGGCTTTTTCCTGAGAGTTGGCATTGACCGCATTGTAGACCTCCGATTAAGCTGTTGAGCTCTTCATGAAAGTGGTAGAGGAAGAAGAGAGGAAAATGGGGATAATTTTTATGAAATGTTTGGTGGAGATTTGACTAGAGAAAAATATTTTCTAGTACCGGGTGGTCGGATCTGGACAGTAGAAACAGAACAGAACTTGGGATCTAAAGTGATTTTTTATAAAATATAAACGAGATCCTAATTTCACAAGAAAATTTGTGAAAGTGGTATTAGGTGGACAGAATATCCAATAAAATTGGGGGTTCAAACAAAAATCAAGAAGGGGGTCGAAAGGGGGAAACTCAGAGTGGCTGTAACACTGGACAGACTGCAGGCAGAACTGGGGGATTGGGAAGCATGAAAATGTAAAAATAGAAAACAGGGGTTGGAATTTTTTCCAAGTTTTATGGGATGTGGTGATGACCTCTAGAACGCACCTTGAAAATCTCAGCTTTAGAAGATGTAGGAGTTGGGAGATAAAATTCTCAGAGTAACTCTTTGTCCAGTAAAATAGAACCTTGGATAGAACTTCCAAACTTACTTCGCGGGGGCTCGATGGCGGCACGAACGGCGGTGGCGGCAGAGATAGAATCCGGAGGTAGAGGGGCTGAGATAGAAGGGTTCTACACCCTGAAATGCTGAAGGAGGAGGAAGGAACCAGAGAGAGAGAGGAGGGGGCGCAGGTTGCTCCAAGCTTGCACACATTTTTTTCTTCTCATTAATTCTCTAAAATGTGGAAATACAAATATTTATATAAAATGGAAAATGACTCAAAATGCCCTCAGATCTAGGGTTGGAAGGGGCACTAAGGGGATAGGAGAAAGTATTTCTCCCATGTGGTCAAAACACATTACACATATTCTAATCAAACTTCACCTAACTAGCCTAATAGGACAAAAGAGGGAGCGCCCCCTTCATGGGCCATTCTTGGGCCAAGTTGGTCCAAGGCCAACCATCACAAGTCCATGAACCCATGTATAGCCTATGGGCCTTCCAAACCTAGGTGGCCCATGAGAGGGAGAAGCCCACTTGGGCCTTAAGTGATTTAAAGGTCCATTAATAAGCCTAATGGTCCAATATGAACTAACCCCCTTAATGGACCTAATAAAAGAAACCTAGTAATGGACTCTTCATGGAATGTGGCCCAATGGCTTATTAAAAGTCTTACAAAGGAGTCCAAATGAAAAAAACCCAAACCAACATACTAATACAAGCCCATATACACTAATACAAGCCAATACACACTAATACAATCCATTAGTCTTTGATGCCCCCATCAGTTAGCATCTCAAAGGTAGGCACCTAACCTCAAACTTTAGGGGTCAATAATACATTAGAATGATTTTAAATATATTTTATACACTTTAAAAAGGGATTAAGGGCATGTGGGGACCACCATCATGTTCATTTTGGTTTTTGGTTTCATCAAGTTTTGGGCTTCCACGAGTTACCTTTGTGGATTTGCACAGCCCCTGGGAAGGTCAGCCTTTGAGACAAGGTCTGTGCATATTTCATGTTGATCATGGCAAGGTCTGTGCATAGTTCTTAACATGCATAGGTAAGGTCGGCGCTTGTTTTGGTTCAAGCATAACTAAGGTCGGTGCATGTTTGGTCCAAGCATAACTAAGGTCGGTGCACATTTGATCCATGCATAGGTAAGGTCGGTGCATGTTTGGTCCAAGCATAACTAAGGTCGGTGCACATTTGGTCCATGCATAGGTAAGGTCGATGCATGTTTGGTCCAAGCATAACTAAGGTCGTTGCACATTTGGTCCATGCATAGGTAAGGTCGGTGCATGTTTTGGTTCAAGCATAACTAAGGTCGGTGCATATTTGGTCCAAGCATAACTAAGGTCGGTGCACATTTGGTCCATGCATAGGTAAGGTCGGTGCATGTTTTGGTTCAAGCATAACTAAGGTCGGTGCATGTTTGGTCCAAGCATAACTATGGTCGGTGCACATTTGGTCCATGCATAGGTAAGGTCGGTGCATGTTTGGTCCAAGCATAACTAAGGTCGGTGCACATTTGGTCCAAGCATAACTAAGGTCGATGCATGTTTGGTCCAAGCATAACTAAGGTCGGTGCACATTTGGTCCATGCATAGGTAAGGTCGGTGCATATTTGGTCTAAGTATAACTAAGGTCGGTGCACATTTGGCCCATGCATAGGTAAGGTCGGTGAACGTGCTGCATAGACTTAGGTAAGGTCGGTGCACATGTGTTGAGGTCCTTGAGGCAAGTCTGAGCAGGTCCAGGCAAGGTCGGTGCACCTGTGGGTCTGTCCAAATTTTCAGAAACATAGAAAAGGAGAGTTTTAAAAGGGTATTTTATTTCATAAAAATCTGAAAAATTAGAAAATGGTAGAAGGATAAGTTAGTAATCCACTATAAAAGTTTCATGTACTCAGAAATTTTATATTTTCAGATATGAGTCATTTTCTATGCATGTGTAGCCTAGAAGGATGAACCTGTACTTGCATATAGTAACCTGAACATGACTACGGGTGTGTTTAGCCATCTTAATCTATTAGCAACATATCTATGAGCATGAGTAACACATTAGAAGCATGACTATGAGTATGTGTAGTCCCTTAAAAATCATGAAAATTATGAGCATCATGCTAGTAATATCAAGTAAGAATACGTATGCCATGAAGGGAAAACAGCAACATTCGGTGAGGTTGGACTTCTGTCCCTTCTGCGGGACGGCGATACGTAACGCCGTGGAAGTAAAAGATCCCAGGGGATGGCGATACGTAATGCCTTGGTTTAAAATCCTATTGATTCAGTCTTCGGTCCCATTGTGGGGCGACCTTTGTGGGATGGTGATACGTAACGCCACTAGGCCACAAGAATCTAGGTGAGAGTTCGCTCTCGGGTCTGCGCATTACTCTTTCGTTCGTTATGTGTGTGGGCCTCCTGTGTTTGCGGTAGCTGTCCGGTTCCATGAATGGCAATAATATGAACTATCATAAAATATGATAATAGGTAATTATTCTTGTGCTGGGGTCTTGCTGCATACATGGGTGTTCATACACTAGTTAAAGAATATGTACTTTCCTTGTTTGAGTTATTTTAAGTAGATGATATTAAATGAACTATGCTGCTGTTAACATCTGAAAAATACATATAAATGATTATATAGATGCAAGTTAACCCCAGTTTATTTAGGATGCCTAATGAGCGTCACACTCATCCTTGTGACACACGTTTTTCAGGAAATATAGAGGAGGCGGTTGAGGTGGAGGCAGCAGCAGAGGAATAGAGTTAGCACAGTCCGTCTGGGTATGCTACGGTTGAATGTTTTGCTATATGTAGGGGTGTGGGATAGATAGCCCGTGTGGGCTCATGTGTAATCTGGGACATGAACCTGTACTCTTTTGGGAGATTATGAATGGTTGAGATGCTTACCTACATTTCTTGTAACCTGTGATTTCTCTCTCATGTGAATATATGCATGTTACATAATATTGTGCTTCCGTAATACGTACGAAGTGATTGCTTCGGGGTCCGATAAAAAGGAAAAAAAATAATCCCCAAAAATTTGGGGATCGAATCCCGGGACGTTACAACGTGGTATCAGAACACGAGAGATAAACCATGGTTACAACCATTCCAGATGTTCCATAGTGGAGGAAGTGATAGGTTAGAGTGGGAAAAGGGTAGAGTATGTTTGAAACCATTTAAACCCTCTCACTCAAACCATTGTATGTTTTTCAGAACCATGCCGCCAAGAAGGCAAAGAGATCTTCCCCAAGCGGATGAGAGGGGATCGGGGGTAGATGACCCAAATGGGGCGCATGACGGGGCTGTCCATGCCTCTACAGTTGGCGGTGGGAAAGTGCCCAATGCGGGAGTCAACCTGGAAGGGTTCATGCAGAGCTTCCAAGGGTTGATGCAGGCCATGCAGCAACAAATGTTGCATCAGCCCGCAGTCGCACCACGTCACGACCTGCCGGCACTTGATCGATTCCAGAGGTTGGCGCCTCCTATCTTTAAAGGGGAGAGCCGTCCAGAGGTGGCTGAGTCATGGCTCAGCGAAATGGAAAAGAAGTTTCGGGCAATGCGGTGTCCCGAAGAAGAGAAGGTGAACCTGGCGGCCTATGTTCTACAAGACCAGGCCGACTTGTGGTGGAAGGCCAAGATGCGGACCACCTTCGCGGACTACCACAACGGTGACATACTGTGGGAGGAGTTCTTGGCTATCTTCCGAGAGAAGAATTTTCCAGAACATGTGCGAGACGCGAAGGAGCAAGAATTTCTGAGTCTCGAGCAAGGGAGCATGTCGGTGGCCGACTACGAGGCCAAGTTTTCAGCTCTGGGCCAATATGCTCCGCACATATTTGATGACGCGCATCGGAAGGTGAAGAAATTTGTCAATGGGCTGCGCAGCAATGTCCGACGCTATGTCGCAACCCAAGACCCTGGCTCCTACCCAGCGGCGTTGAGGCTTGCTCATCTAGCCGAGCAAGAAAATACAAGGTAATGGCTGAAGCCATAAAAGTTAGGAGATATATAGGGATAAGTTCTAACAAATGTCCATTTATAGGTTCACCGAGGAGCAGAAGTCGTCGGGCAAGAGACCTATGCAGGCCGGAGGGAGGCGAGACAAGGAAAAGGTGGCGCGCCAGGGACCAATTCAGAAGGGCGGGCCGGGGATTCTGTTTTGTATCCAGTGTGGGCGCAACCATCGGGGACAGGAATGCTGGAGGACTGAAGGCAAGTGTTATGAATGTGGCGAGGGCAGACACTTTGCGAGGAACTGCCCCAAGAAGGCTCAGCAAAAGTCATTTTCTCTACAAGAGAAGATTCAATACAAAGGGCGAGTCTATGCGCTAGTGCAAGAAGAGGCAGACAATACCCCGGCCGTGGCTGAAGGTACGCTCCTTGTGGATAATGTTTATGCAAAGGTCTTGTTTGACCTGGGGGCTATACACACATTCATATCCACTAGTTTTGTCAACCAACTAAAGAACCGACCCCAAGCCACATTCTTTGGTGAAATGATAGTTAGCACACCAACTGGGAAACAAGTCCACACTAAGCTTGTGATCCCCACTATAGAAGTCAACATCAATGGGATGATATTACTGGGGAAGCATACATCCTAGATATGAATGACTTTGACCTCATTCTAGAGATGGACTGGTTAGACAAACACTGCGCTCTCTTGGACTGCC
This sequence comes from Amorphophallus konjac, assembly GCA_022559845.1. NCBI lineage: Eukaryota > Viridiplantae > Streptophyta > Magnoliopsida > Alismatales > Araceae > Amorphophallus > Amorphophallus konjac. The sequence continues at coordinate 305,986,922 of CM040121.1, forward strand.
ATCGGAAGAGAGTGATTTTTCAGAAACCGGTGAAGGAGACATTCTTCTTTCAATGCCCTAAGGACAAGTCGGGAAGAATGATGGTATCAGCCATCCGGGCCTCCAAGCTAATCAGCAGAGGATGCGACTATTTCTTAGCCAGTGTGGTGCTTGAAGAAGGCTTCATCAATATTTTGGAAGACTTGGACATAGTCCGAGAATTTCCTGATGTGTTTCCCGAGGATCTACCGGGACTACCACCAGCTCGAGAGACAGAGTTCTCTATTGAGCTAGTACCAGGCACCGCACCCATCTCTGTTCCACCATACCGAATGGCTCCGACAAAACTTGCTGAACTCAGGAAACAACTGCAAGAATTGCTGGACAAGGCTTCATCAGGCCTAGCGTGTCCCCGTGGGGAGCACCGGTCTTATTCGTGCGGAAGAAAGATGGGACGATGCGGCTGTGCATTGACTACCGCAAGCTCAACCAGGTCACCATAAAGAACAAGTACCCTCTACCAAGAATTGAAGAGTTGTTTGACCAACTATCATCTGCCAAGGTCTTCTCCAAGATTAATATGAGGACATGTTATCACCAGATCAGAATCAAGCCCGATGATGTATCGAAGACGGCATTTAAAACTCGGTATGGTCACTACGAGTTCCTTGTAGTGCCATTCGGGTTAACCAATGCTCCGGTTGTGTTCATAGAGCAGATGAACCATATCTTTCACCCCTATCTAGATCAGTTTGTCGTGGTCTTTATAGACGACATCCTGATATATTCTGCCAGTCAAGAGGAGCATCGGCAGCACTTGAGAGTGGTTCTGCAGACCCTCATGGAGAACAAATTCTTCGCCAAATTCAGCAAATGTGAATTTTGGCTGGATCAGGTTATGTTTCTTGGGCATGTTATATCTGGGAATGGCATATCGGTGGACCCTAGTGTAGACACGCTATTCCTGACATCATCTTGAGTAAATCTCATATTACCATATGACGCCCCGCAGTGGCTTTCACATTTTGAATCACTTGAGTGCTCCCCTTTCTTTCCTTTCACCTTTTGAGCGGGGAACGTGACGCTTCTTTGGGATCCGAGCGGAAGCCACCTCACTAAGGAAATCGTGCAGCACGCAGACGGCGCCGCTCCCAATCGGACGCTCCGGAAGAATCCAAACATGGTTAGACGCCGACGGCTTTCCGGGGCCGATCCGGCAGAATTTCTTTGAGGCGTCCAGGTACCTGGACGCCTCACTGTGTCTCATTGAGGTGTCCAGCAGCCTGGAACGCCTCACTTGCAGGCCTGTCCTTTGAGACGTCCAGGTGCATGGATGCCTTACTTCTTAGACACACGGACGGTCGATCCGCCGCTCGATTTGGCGTTTCAAAAAAAATCCAAAAGATAAAAACGTCTTGTCAATTAGACGCGCCCTTCGTAAGTCACAGTCACGCGGCGAAACCACGCGCTTTCTCCACTGTCTACGGCCTTCGACGGTGATTCGGTGGGCGAAGATGGGTGCATCCAGGACCCCGGATGCCTCATCATTGAGGCGTCCAAGAGTCTGGACGCCTCAATGAATTTATTAAAATAAAAAATATAAAAAATATTCATTGAGGCATCCAGGGTTATGGACGCCCCAATCAACTTTTCCTCTATAAATAGAGGACCCCCTCCCTCGAAGGAAGGGGGCTTCAGATCCGACAGAGGAAGGAGAGACTCTGCCGGATCCCATTTCTAACCCGTGGGTCTTTGCAGGGGGAGGTTCTACCAGCTTCTCGGGTGTCCGTGCTCGCGAGAGGAAGGCTAGCTCCGTCCATTCTGCTTCCACGTCATCCCTACGCTGCTGAAGCTCCGTCGGATTCCATCATCGGCATCCTCAATAAGCCATTCTCTCCCCTTTTCTTTTGTCATTTCTGTCGCATGCATCATTCCGTCATCTATCATCTCCTTTCATAAGAGAGACCCGCTTTTATGCACGTTTGCACGATTCCCCATTCATCATAGCATTTTCCTCCTACTCGTATCCGAGAGGGGTTTAAAAACAACACCAACCAGGTGTGTGTCTCGCCATGATTTCATCATTTTTCCTTACAAGGGACTAATACTACACTGCCATTTTTCTGATCCACTTGTCATCTGTCTGTTTCTTCTTTTGCAAGGGTAACCAAGGAAAGCCCTCTCCATCGGCCAGTCGAAGGGAGAGGAAGAAGCAACCCGCCATCTCCTGCTCTTGAGGTAGGCGTGATCACTTTCTTTATTTTGGGGCCTCTGGCCCCTGGCGATCACATCATATTCTCGAGGCCACGGAGAGTCATTTCCCACAATGGCGGTTTAAATTTCTGTCGTTTATATTCTGTACTGTGCCTATATCTGCTCATACTCTCGAGGCCGCGGAGAGTCATTTTCCGCAATGGCCGTTTAAAGTTCTGTCACTTATATTCTGTATTGTTCTTATATCTGTTATATTCTCGAGGCTGCGGCGAGTCATTTCCCACAATGGCCGTTTAAATTTCTATCTCTTATATTCCGTTCCTTATATCTGCTCATATTCTCGAGGCCGTGGTGAGTCATTTCCCGCAATAGCCGTTTGAATTTCCGTCATTGATATTATGTGCTGTGCTTATATCTGCTTATATTCTCGAGGCCGCGGAGAGTCATTTTCCGTAATGGCCGTTTAAATTTCTGCTACTTATATCTTGTATTGCTCTCATATCTGCTCATATTCTCGAGGCCGCGGCGAGTCACTTCCCACAATGGCCGTTTAAATCATTGTCATTTAAATTCTGTATTATTCTCATCCCCCGAGGTCGCGGAGAGTCATTTCCCGCTATGGCCGTTTAATCCACACATCTTTTGCATCTGTCCCGCACACCCCGCCGGAGCAATCTCCCGTGGTGGTCTCTCTCCTCTTCTCCCTTCTTTCTGTGTTGCAGCAAAACGAGTCCCCGCGCTTCGCTTCGCCTCCTCCGGCATTCCGCGTGACGTCGCTCACAGATTGGCTATCACGGTGGGACTTCTTTCGCTTTCCCTCGGTTACCCTTGCAATTTCGGCACAGTCGTGTGCTCCTCCACCCTTGCGCCCTTGCGCGCTCCAGTTGTGCTCACGGTAGCACTTTCAGCTCTTATCCCTCGTGCACCTCGTGCACTTCACCCCTAATCCCATGTAATTCATTGGGTGTTGATTATATCTTTGTTATTTCTGTTATTTTCTTATGTTCTATATATCTGTTCAGCACTTTATTGCATACATCCCATCTCTTTTTATTATTATTTTTATTTCTTTTCTAAGGATCACCCTCTCTCGGTGAAGGAAGGACTCTCCGTTCGAGAATTCCTCTCGACGGACTAGGATCTCCTCCACCGGGACCTCCGTAAGTCCCCGATAGCGAAGGATTCCCTCTTCGTTCGTTGGGCTGGTTGTACCATTGAAGTTCCCCGGAGTTAGTTGACCCATTCGTGGTGAGACGAGAGACCCTAGTTGACACGGCGGTGAAACAAAAACTAACTAGGGTCCCTATTTTTGTGTGGACTTCAGATCTGGTTAAAAACACAAAAAAATTATCAAAATCAAAACAAAAAAAGAGGGTGTAAAGGCATCCACTTGTTTGATAATTTCTGCTATCTGCTTGTTGGTGTATGTTTTTGCATTCCGGAAGAACTTTGAGCATGGCTCACGAGTCTTTTGAGGAGAACCACCCTAGTCGTGGTCAATCAGTCGAGCCGCGAGTCCATGCTATGGACTCGAGTCCTTCTTATGAGCCCTCACGTGAGGTGCAGGTTACCGCAGGGGACACATCCCCACCACAGGACATCTCCTCTTTGCTAGGTGTCCTCGCCAATACGGAGCTTACCTCTGAGCAGCTCCGGGCCTTCCAGGCCATTCTGAAAGGGAAATCTGTTTCTCCCGCCCCCTAAGAGTCAACTCCAGCCATCGCACCCCTCCAAGAGTCGGTGCAGACCATCCCATCTCCTTCACTGGCGCAAGCCATCCAGTCTCCCTCGCTTCAAGGGCAGGCGAGCCAACAACCACCCTCGTTCCAGTTCCCTTCACAATCTCAAACCCCTGCTGTTCCCTACATACCGCTCCAGCCTGGGCCAACTGCTGGTGGTCTGGTAGCTCCCTCTCATTCAGGGTTTCCCCTTCAAGTCCCCGGGAGACATTTTCCTCCCCAGTGGCAGGTGCCACCTTCACCTCCCGAGGAGCTTGCCCAATCGCTCCTCAACAGGTTCAATAGAATGGACGAACAATTTCAGAATTTGAAGAAAATGGTGGACGTGAAATCCACCCGGAGGTTGCTTTGCCAATCCTTCCGGTGATCCATCTTCCTCCCTCCGAAATGCCTACGTACCGCAGGTACAATGGCACTAGCAACCCCTTTATTCACCTCAAGGACTTCATGTATGAATCCTCCTATTGGCAAAATGACCAGAGATCCCTGGCATACCTCTTTCGGAGATCATTGGATGGTCCTGCGCTAGAGTGGTTCTATTCTTTGGAGCCCGGCGAGGCCGAGAACTTTGATACGGTGCAAAGAAGATTCTTGCAAAAGTATCGGGATAGGGTCGGTCCCTCTCTTTCCATTACCGACCTAGTGGCCGAGAAAATGAAGCCCGACGAAGATTTTGTCCGCTATGCCGACAGATGGAGGTCCCTGGCAGAAAGGATAAGAGATACCCTCTCAGAGCCGAAACAAATAAAGATGATTGTGTCCAATGCAACCCCACAGTTCAGGCACGTCCTGGCCATGAACAAGCTTACCATAATAGAAGAGCTCTATGAGAGGGCCCGGTATATCCAGACCAAGTTGAAAGACTCCCCCATTATGCACATGTTTGAGCCGCCGAAGTCCAAGGTGATCAAAAAGACAGGCACTGGTGTCCCAAGTGGAGCGACATAAGGGGTTGTGACAAATGAGCAGGTGAGTGCAGTCAACAACGCCAACTATGCACTCAACCCAAGGCCTCCACAAATGTCCCGACTTCCCCTCCAACAAGGTCCTTACCCCTCTCGTCCTCCACCCCAAAACAATTCACCCCAGAACAATATGCCTCAACCACTTCAACCCCAGCAACAACAACCGCCACCTCAGTACCACCAAGTTCCACCCCCAGGGAATTATGGCCCCCCACAGTAACAAAGGAGGCCGATTGGTCCCAAGAGAGCCTATTACCCACCATTGCCAGAAACTTTGGCAGATATTTTCAGCGCCCTCATGGCCTCAAACACACTCATCCTACCCAGGGAAAGGCTCGCGTGGCCCCCGAATGTTGATACCTCCAGATACTGCATTTATCACAGGCAGCCAGGACACACAGTAGAGAACTGCTTTCAGTTTAAAGATTACATCTACGATATGAATGATGAAGGCAGAATTGACTGGGATGAAATGAGGCGATACATCTCCACTCTCAAAGCTAAGAGACCTCCTCCTAGGCCACAGGTCCAGCAACAACAGCAACTACAACAGCAGCCACATCAACAACCACAACAACAACAACAGCCTCAACAGGCACAATAACAACAGCCCAACATGGGCATAATCCAGAATCCATTGCCGGAGCACCAACAACCCAATCACAAGGTCAACCCCATCTCCTCCTTCCTGGAAGTCGGGAGAGAGCAGGTGCGACTCCCAGAAAGTACCTCTGTTCTTGCTGCCGCCAACCCTATCGTCATGCAACCCCCTCGCCCTGCCCGGGTAGCACCTCTCTCTGATCAACCCGCATTATAACCTATAATACAACCTTCACCATTTCCACTGCCATCATGCCCTCTCATTCGCACCCCTCCCACTAACTCACCAATGACCTATCAGCCAACACCCTCCACTATGCCCTCACACCCTCTCATCTTCTCTCACTCCTCCATTTTGCCATCCACCTCTACTGCATCTACCCCTATGCCTTCCAAACCTCTTATCATCTGTCAACCATACGTGACCCCGCCTGTCTCCACCATACCTCCACCAATGCCTTCAAAACCACTCATCACCCACCATCCATCTCAAAACCATTACCCACCTCAAGCCTTATCTACTTCCACTCTGCCTCCACCACCTTCCAAACCCCTTATCCTTCATAGCCCGTATGATATCCCCTCTACCTCCACCATGCCCCCACCGAACAAACCCCTCATCAGAATCCCTGCTCCCATCGTTACTCCAGCTTCATCAACCATTCCTCCACCGCTACCCCTCAAACCTCTGTTAAAACCCGCATCTACCCCCATAGAGGTACAAAAGTTGCAGGCAATGGTGCTCCGGAGTGGAAGGATTTTCCACAGAGTTTTTTTTCAGAATAGTCAGAACCCCGATCAGGCTCAGTCAGAGAAGGACAATGGAGAACAGCCAGAAAAATCCATCCCTGGAACACAATATGATTTGTTGAAACACTTGGACAAGACGCCTGATCGGATCTCCATCCTTGAGCTGCTTCAGAGATCCACATCCCATCAGGCAGCCTTAATAGAATATCTTCAAAAGGTCATGGTGAATGAGGACATCCCTGTAGAGAAGATTTCGGCCGTTCTGATGCTGACAGACACACAACCGGCTATTGTGTTCCACAACCACGAGCTTGCCCCCAAGGAAGCTCGAAAATATGCATTGTGTGTTTCGATAAAAATCAATAGAGTGTCCATACACCCGTGTTTGGTGGACACGAGTGCATCTATAAATGTGATCTCCATGAGCACCCTTCAATTATGTGGAGTCGGTGAGGAATAGATAAGACCTTCCTCGATCACAGTCACAGCTTATGACAACAGCAAAAGGCCACCACATGGAATGATTATCCTGAAGGCAGAATTAGGTCCTGCGTCAGTCCCTACAGAATTCTATGTCCTCGACATGGATCCCACATTCAAGGCTATACTGGGTCACCCCTATATCGAGGTCATGGATGCTGTACCCTCCACCAACCACCAATGCCTAAAGTTCCCATACAATGGGAGGATTATTAAAGTGGTCAGCACGCCTGTCCTTCATATAGTGGATGCTGTTAATATCTCTTTGCCATCTGTTTGGCCGTCTCATCGGTCCATATTATCACTACTGGATGTGTATGACCCATCCCGCATTCCGCTAACACCAAAGAAGCCACCTTCAGTACCGATGTCACGTCTCCCTTCCCATTCTAAAAGATGGGAGATAATGAGGCATATCGGCTATCAACAAGGCAAAGGCTTGGGCGCGCAATTACAAGGAAGGCTGAAGCCGCCAAAGGAAAAAAAGTTAGGCCACAAGTTTGGCCAAGGCTTTAAAAGACGGCTCGAGGCAGATGGGAAACCCCTCATGTGGACTCTATCCTCTCACTTCAAGAAGGGGCCCGTTGTTTAGATGGGAGATTACCCGCAGGAAACACATGGAGGATCGCATGTTGTGTACTTGGCTGAAAAATGTTCAAGGGCCGGTAAGAAAGGCAAGATCAAAGATCCGGAATGCGAATGGGGCAAATGGTTTGACATACAAGATGTTTCCATTGCACTAGAAAGAATGTTCTCACCACCGCAGGTGGAAGGGCCACCATTGATCTCTGAAATGCCAGGGAATATCACTACTGTTGCTAAAGTTCCAAACCATCCTCGCCAAGAGGACTCTGTCATCGGCAGATCTTCATCCATCATCAACATTGCCATCGACGGCTCATTAGTCGTCGTCTTCTCCATTCACTCACCTCAGCCTTCGCTGATGTCTTCCTCCTGGGCCAGAGGGTTGTCTGATGATCTTCCCAGGTCCCCTTCTCTACTTACATACCTGCGCGGGTTTCTCAACCCGTGCCAGATTTTCAATCATGATCTGCTCTATGAGCCTCCCAATCCTTTAGCCATAATCACCTTTCCCCCTCCTCCGATCTCTTTTCATTATTTTGTCATTAAAAATGAAAACGAAAAAAAAACGTCAATTTTAAACTCCTCAACAACACATCATTGTTGAGGAAACCTCCTACATCTCCCACGAGTGCATCCCGCCCTGCGGGCCACCCATCCAAGGTCCTATGAGCGACCTTTTCTACCCTTCATCTGAGGGTCTTTCCCTGTACATTCTTCACCATCCCCTTCAGCCTTTTCTCCTTCTATAAATAATGTGAGTCAAGCTAGGGATAATAAGTCAAGGGTAGTACCCAAAAGGAAATTCAAGGGTAGACAGATCCCCTGTCGATTCCTTCTAGATTTAGCCACTAGGTGTCAAGCCCTTCCATCCATCCCTCAGTTGCTAGAAAATCCCATCCAGCTACCGGAGATAGAATGTGAGGGTAATTGTGCGATTGAGGAAGGATATGGGGTTTATGAGATCACCGATGAACAATACCCTACTGGAGACGAGGATGAAGAATATGAGGACGCTCATATGCTAGTGGGATGAGGAGATTCGATGACCCGTCAGCCGCCGTAGAAGAGTCCACTAAAGAAATTAACTTGGGAACTGAGGAAGACCCTAGGATCATCCTCATAAGTGATAATTTACCATCATCTGAAGAAGAGGCATTAATTGAAGTTCTCAAAGAGTATAGGGACATGTTTGCATGGAGCTACGAGGATATGCCGGGTTTGGATTCCACCTTGGTTGAACATCGCTTAACTCTAAAATCAGGGTCCGTCTCGGTAAAACAAAGGTTAAGGCGTTTCCACCCTCAGATGGCTTTAAAAATGAAAGAAGAGGTCGACAAGCTTCACAAAGTCAGGTTCATTAGAGTCGTCCTTTATCCTCAGTGGGTGGCGAATATTGTCTCGGTCATGAAGAAGGATGGAAAAGTTAGGATTTGCATCGACTTCCGGGACCTTAACTGCGCGTGTCCAAAGGATGATTTTCCCTTGCCTCACATTGATGTGTTAATCGATAACACGGTAGGTTATGAGACCCTCTCATTTATGGATGGATTTTCAGGATATAATCAAATTCGTTTGGCAGAAGAGGATCAGGAGAAGACGTCATTTACTACACCATGAAGAACATATTGTTACATGGTCATACCGTTTGGATTAAAGAATGCTGGAGCTACTTACCAAAGAGCTATGATGGCCATATTTCATGACATGATGTATATATATCTGGAGGTGTATGTGGATGATTTATTGGTGAAATCAAGAACCAGGGTGGAACATCCGAAAGTTTTGGCTAAGGTGTTGCAAAGATCAAGGGTGTTCCAATTGAAAATGAACGCGAAGAAGTGTGTGTTTGGCGTATCATCGAGTAAATTACTGGGTTTCATTGTGAGTAAAAGAGGGATTAAGATAGATCCCAACAAAGCTAAGGCCATCAGGGATATGCCGCCTCTCAAAAATTTGAGGGAAGTTCGAGGTTTAATTGGGAGGCTGCAATTCATCCGTCGGTTTGTGTCTCAGCACTCACAAAGGTGTAGACCTTTCTATGAGTTGACCAAGCCAGTAGTAGAATTCCATTGGGATTCTAAGTGTCAAAAGGCTTTTGAAGGGTTAAAGAAATACCTGGCTAATCCACCCGTTCTCATTCCACCCAAACCAGAAAAACCTCTGATCCTTTACATCTCAATCTTGGATGACTCCGTGGGAGCCGTCCTCGCACAAGCCGATGAAGAAGGTAAGGAACGGGCCACCTATTACTTGTCCAAACTCCTCAATTCTTGTGAATAGAAGTACACAGCCATGGAGAAAACCTGTGCTACCCTCGTTTGGGTAGTGCAGAAATTGAAGCACTACTTCTTGGCTCATGAGGTCCATTTGATCACCCGCATGAACCCTATCAAGTTCCTCTTGGAAAAATATGTCCTTACTGATAGGCTAGCACGCTGGCAGAGTTTCCTCTCTCAGTTTGACATCACCTACATTCAGCAAAAGGTGATTAAAGGCTATGCTATAGCCAAGCATCTCGCTCATCATCCTCTCCCCAAGTTTGATCCAGTCCAATCAGAGTTTCCGGATGAGGAACTAATGTCTGTCACTCAATCCGATGAGCCAATGTGGACATTATATTTTGATGGAGCTCTGAATTCCCAAGGGAAATAGTGAGGACACGCGCCGCATTACTCGACGGAGCACACGGAGCATGTCGGCATCCCTTTGGCTCGGCGATCACTTGGCAGATTAGCGGGGTTATCTTCACTTATCCTATACTTTAGGCCATGTTGGGCCTTGGATTAGTCCCTACGTGGACACTTTTATTATTTGTGGACCTTTGTAGGCCATTTGGGGCCAATTAGGCTTTAGTTGGGTCATTTTATGCTTATTAGGTAGGAGATAGGGCTACTGGGCCACTTTCTTGGTTCAAGCCTTGGCCCATTTGGCATGGCTGCCCAACCAAGGCTTGGCCCACCTGGGGAATTGCGCCCCCCTCCCTAGGGTTAGGGTTTTGGGCCCCCCCCTCTTTCCCTCCTCTTGGAAGGTGGCAGCCGCCCCTCTCCTAGATTATAAGAAGAGGGGTGCGGCCCCCCCTTTTCCCTTCCCGATCCGATCACCCCCCTCCCTCCTTTGGCCGCCCCCCATCCCCAATCCACTCCTAGAATCTAGGAGTGGTGCGCACCCCCTTTCCCCCTAGCACATTGCGCACCCCCCTTTCCCTTTTGGCTAGGGTTTCAACCCTAGCATTCCCTCTCCCCATATAAAAGCTTTGTATTTTCTTTGGAGGATTATCATGAATGAAATAAAATTGCTGATTCTCCTTGAAGGTGGCTGCGCCCCCCTCCTTGTTCATCTTTGCTCCTGCGACGGGAGCAAGCCCGGGGTGTGACTCCCCATCCCTCGGTGCGACGCCGAGGTTCCCCCTCTCCTCTATCTCTTTTCAGGTTCACGTTTGGTGCGCCCCGACATTGTCCCCGAGAGAAACGACGTCCTCTCCTTGCTTCTGGAGACTTTGGGCGACCAGCCCATTTTTGGGTGATTCTTCTACGAGTCGCCAACGCATGCGAGGCGGTCTCGCCTCGTTTGGAGATCGACAACGCCCGGGGTGGTTTTCTTTGTGAGATCGCGCAGGACCCCCTCTCCCTGTGAGCCAGATCCTGCCCACCCTCTTACGAAAATTCCACAGGGCGGAAAACTTGGAGTTTGTATGCGGGATCTTCAGGGATCGTACCTCTCTTCGTCCCCTTTCTAACTCCGCCGACCTCACCTCATTCCGACATCCGAGCTGTTCGTGGTATCCGTTTTCGTGAGGTCGCGCGGGTCTGCCCCATCCACCCGGCGCCAACACCAACCGCGAGTTTCAGAGGGCACTGCGTGCAACCCCGACCACATCTGATCGAACCCTTTGGTCGGAACCTGCTGCTCTGTGTCCTCTTCGTCCTCCAACAAGCGGAGCTCCCATCGCCCTTCGGAGCTATTTCTTATCATTTTTCCCGCTCGATCACGTGGTTCTGGGAGCAGAATCCCTGTCACAACTTGCAGGTGTGCCCCCGGCTTTCACGGACGGAATCTGCGCGCCCCCTTTGGCCGAGGCTTCCTCCCGGGACCTAGCTACGCGCCCTGGCTGACGGAACCTCAATCGGACACCGGACCAGGCTGTGGGAGCTTTCACCGCCGAGTCGCGCGTTGCTGCGAACCTGCCGACTGCAGCCCGGGTCCTCCTCGCGGCCACCCCTTAACCGAGTGCCGCCCGTCAGCCCGTGCATCGGCAGCCCCGAATCCATATGTTGTAGCCTGTTATCTCCCTGCGAGGAGTGGGCATTTTTGGTCGGAGTTGTATTATTGTTCATCTTGTGTATCGGGGTTGTTGATCTCGGCTGGGGTTTCTTCCCCACGCCTAGGCGTGGAGGTACGTGCGACGCTCCCCTTGTTGGCATTTGCTTTACTAGTATGCTTTCTAGTATGCCGCGTAAGTGTTTAGGATCCTAGCTAGTCTTTTAGTCACCGCGTGACTGTGAGTTGAGAGCACCCGTCCCGTGCCCCTAATGAGCACCGAGCTCGAACTAGACTCCCCTAGGCGTTAGGCGGTTCCTTAGCCGCTGAGATCCCGCGCTTCCCTCATAGGGACGGTCGTTGGGCTTGAGTTTCTTGTTGAGAGACGCCTCCACCCGGAGGAACGCTACGGAGGTCAGCCGCTCGGCTTGCCTTTGGCGTGCGAGTGCTGGCCGCACTTTGTTGCATTCGTAGGTCCTAGCCCGTTTCAGTCCCGTCTCGCATCAAATTGGTATCAGAGCTTAGGGAACCAGTTTGTTCTAACAAATTGGGGTCTTAGGTCATTTCAGTCTTTAGGTTGTCTAGGGTGCAATTGAGGCATTAGACTTGTCTAAGTTGCATGTGAGTCATTAGGTTTGTTTTAGGTGCATTTGAGTCCGCATTCTTCCCCTTTTTCCATCGCCATTTTGAGTCGTGTCTAGTCCCATCCTTTAGTTGTCCTACATGTCCCTTCCATAGTCCTAGGGCGTGCATGTGTATTTAGAGTCCTCAGGTGCATCATCATGGCTATCCCTACTTGGTCAACTCCATACAACTCGGCCCTCCACAAGGGTCCGACCGACCCTCTATTCCTGGACATCATTCTAGATGAGGACCTTCGCTTTGATGGATCGAGCCCTAGTGCCTATCTAAAGTGGGAGGCTACCATGGGAAAATACTTTGAGAAGAATTGGATATATGGTTCCGAGAGAGTCAACATTGCCAAGGGACAACTTTCACCTCAAGCCATGGAAGCGTGGAATCACATAGTGGGTCTTAGGGCAGGTTGGCGGCAAGAGCCTATACACTCATGGGAGGAGATGAAGGTAGAACTTAGGAAGATCTACAGTCCCCAACGCTCCCCCTCCTACTCGGAGACCCATAGCCCGAGGAGCACTACCACTCGCATCAAATTGGCACGACCCCTAGGTGTCGCCCCTACCACTCAGTCGTCGGGAGACCCGATCCCTATACCGATGACCGAGTCGTTCCAGCGCCCTGTCATGTCCGTGGCGGTCCTACCTAATGGGTTGCATACGGAGATCGACTTCATCAGAAGGGTTCCATCTAATTGGGTCTCACAGGACATTGTTGAGTCTCTCTCTAAGACTGGGGAGATTATTCTCCACGGTGGCTTAGCTTTTATCGAGTTTCAACGGTGGTTTGGCCCCGTTCTATATCACGATGGTGCATGGTGTAAGATCGGCACACTTTCTGGTCCATGCATCATTTTAGGGCAAACTTGGTTGGAGGAGAGAAGAGCGACCATCAACCTGGACAGGAGGACCTGCACCTTACACCCATCTCACCTTCCAGGCGAGTTCGTCTTCCACGACAGCGCTGCACCGACCACCTCCGTGTCGCTAGCCACCCACCCCCAGCGAACCACTCCGCCTCCGGGCTCATGTCCCCCACCACTCCTGGGGCCCACCCCTATGGCCCCCTATAGTAGGGATGCCCGGTTCTCTGACCAGTGTCCTTCACGTTCCCCTATCTTTGAGGACACACATTCGGAGGATGCCCCACCTGAGTTTGTTCCAGTGACTTACGAGGCTGAACAGGAGTTGGCTGAGGAGTACCTAACTGAGGTTGAGGAGTTAGAGAGCGATCCCATAGAGATCCTAGTAGGCCAAGGTAAGGCACCATCCAATGACACCAGTCTATTTGTCACCCCAGCCCCAACCTTGCAACGACCTTTTCCCTTCAATCCTCATCTTGAGCCATCCTTTCCTTCCAAAGGCAAACTTATCATTGGAGAGTCTTTAGCTAGCTGGTTAAGGAAGGGTCCCATTCTAGATGCCTCGATTCCTTGTTACCCACCCATGGAACCAGCTCTACCAGTAGTACCCCTTAACTCCTTTCACACCACTTTTCGGTCCTTCTGCTTTCTTGAAAATGTGAAGGACTTCCTTAGGAGTTTAGATTGTCAATGAAAGTTGACATATATGTTGACCTTAGGGTCTGACCAACCCTATAGTCATAGCTTCATGCTCCCTGCTTTGGGGTCTATTACCTCGGTCTACACCATAGGACATATCACCTCCGAGGTCCTTTTATTCTTTCCCATACCCGTGGAGGTTGATTTTGTCCCCTCTTATGGTGTCACGGTCTCGAGAGAGGAACCTAGCTTTCCTTGCCTCCCTCATGAGCCCCTTGCCCCATACATTAGAGCGCCTGAAGGTGATCATCTGCACCTGGGCGAATGTCAGACATGGGCAAGTATAGTAAAGGGACCTGTCGGGAGGGGTCATCATTTCTTTGACCCATTCGATCCCCTCCCTAGTGAGCCTCTCGACTCATATTCTTCTCCCCACATTGTCGAGAAGGTCCATTATCACACCCCATCCAGACCTGCTAGTCAACACCTCACCTTGCATACATCCAGACACCAGAGTTTAGGAGGCCAGGGACACATGTCTCTCTCTCATGTTTTTCCATGTCCCTCATCATATAGGGGTAATGTCATGAGTGAGTTTGGGGTTATTCGTCCTCCTGAGTCTACCATATTTAGTAGGACACATGTGCATGATAGATCATACTTTGGTTGTCCAGGTCCTCCCCATGTTGTCAAGTCTGGTAGATGTCATAGGCATATTAGATCCATATTTGGATGTCCAGGACCACCCCTGCATTCACGTAGGTATGAGTCTACCCATCTTATTCGGAGTCTGCATCATCACCACCTTGAGGCCAGCAACGCACGTTATAAGGAGTTAGCTGACGCACAACGACACACCCGTGAGTTCCATAAGGGAGAGTACGTCATGATCAGGGTCAGACATGAACGGTTTCCTTCGGGGACCGTGAAGAAACTCCAGGCCCGCGGTGCTGGACCCTTCCGAGTCTTGAAGCGAATTGGGTCGAATGCGTATGAAATTGAGCTGCCAGACGACTATGGGATCTGTTCGACGTTCAATGTCTCAGATTTGGTGGGCATATCGGAATCCCGCGGTGATTCCCAGTGAGCGTTTTGGGCCCTCCCCTCCTATTGAGAGTGTTACACCTTCTGAGCGTCCACCTCCTCCAGTCCCATTACAAAAACGCGAGCATATAGATTGTATACTGGATGAGCAGGTGACCACTACCAGGAGCGGAGCCTACCATCGCTTTCTAGTGCGTTGGAGAGGGCGCCCTGCGACAGACGACACTTGGATCACACGTGGAGAGCTAGAGAGGATCGACCCCGACTTGCTGGAGCGCCACTTGAGCGACCGTGACCCATACTCGACAGGGTCGAGTTCTTCCCACCCGGGGAGAATTGGTGAGGACACGCGCCGCATTACTCGACGGAGCACACGGAGCACGCCGGCATCCCTTTGGCTCGGCGATCACTTGGCAGATTAGCGGGGTTATCTTCACTTATCCTATACTTTAGGCCATGTTGGGCCTTGGATTAGTCCCTACGTGGACACTTTTATTATTTGTGGACCTTTGTAGGCCATTTGGGGCCAATTAGGCTTTAGTTGGGTCATTTTATGCTTATTAGGTAGGAGATAGGGCTACTGGGCCACTTTCTTGGTTCAAGCCTTGGCCCATTTGGCATGGCTGCCCAACCAAGGCTTGGCCCACCTGGGGAATTGCGCCCCCCTCCCTAGGGTTAGGGTTTTGGGCGCCCCCCCCTCTTTCCCTCCTCTTGGAAGGTGGCAGCCGCCCTTCTCCTAGATTATAGGAAGAGGGGTGCGGCCCCCCCCCCTTTTCCCTTCCCGATCCGATCACCCCGTCCCTCCTTTGGCCGCCCCCCATCCCCAATCCACTCCTAGAATCTAGGAGTGGTGCGCACCCCCTTTCCCCCTAGCACGTTGCGCACCCCCCTCCTTTCCCTTTTGGCTAGGGTTTCAACCCTAGCATTCCCCCTCCCCATATAAAAGCTTTGTATTTTCTTTGGAGGATTATCATGAATGAAATAAAATTGCTGATTCTCCTTGATGGTGGCTGCGCCCCCCTCCTTGTTCATCTTTGCTCCTGCGACGGGAGCAAGCCCGGGGTGTGACTCCCCATCCCTCGGTGCGACGCCGAGGTTCCCCCTCTCCTCTATCTCTTTTCAGGTTCACGTTTGGTGCGCCCCGACATTGTCCCCGAGAGAAACGACGTCCTCTCCTTGCTTCTGGAGACTTTGGGCGACCAGCCCATTTTTGGGTGATTCTTCTACGAGTCGCCAACGCATGCGAGGTGGTCTCGCCTCGTTTGGAGATCGACAACACCCGGGGTGGTTTTCTTCGTGAGATCGCGCAGGACCCCCTCTCCCTGCGAGCCAGATCCTACCCACCCTCTTACGAAAATTCCACAGGGCCGAAAACTTGGAGTTTGGACGCGGGATCTTCAGGGATCGTACCTCTCTTCGTCCCCTTTCTAACGCCGCCGACCTCGCCTCATTCCGACGTCCGAGCTGTTCGTGGTATCCGTTTTCGTGAGGTCGCGCGGGTCTGCCCCATCCACCCGGCGCTAGCACCAACCGCGAGTTTCAGAGGGCACTGCATGCAACCCCGACCACATCTGATCGAACCCTTTGGTCGGGACCTGCTGCTCTGCGTCCTCTTCGTCCTCCAACAAGCGGAGCTCCCATCGCCCTTCAGAGCTATTTCTTATCATTTTTCCCGCTCGATCGCGCGGTTCTGGGAGCAGAATCCCTGTCACAACTTGCAGGTGTGCCCCCGGCTTTCACGGATGGAATCTGCGCGCCCCCTTTGGCCGAGGCTTCCTCCCGTGACCTAGCTACGCGCCCTCACTGACGGCGCCTCAATCGGACACCGGACCAGGCCGTGGGAGCTTTCACCGCCGAGTCACGCGTTGTTACGAACCTGCCGACTGCCGCCCGGGTCCTCCTCGCGGCCACCCCTTCACTGAGTGCCGCCCGTCAGCCCGTGCATCGGCAGCCCCGAATCCATATGTTGTAGCCTGTTATCTCCCTGCGAGGAGTGGGCATTTTTGGTCGGAGTTGTATTATTGTTCATCTTGTGTATCGGGGTTGTTGATCTTGGCCGGGGTTTCTTCCCCACGCCTAGGCGTGGAGGTACGTGCGACGCTCCCCTTGTTGGCATTTGCTTTACTAGTATGCTTTCTAGTATGCCACGTGAGTGTTTAGGATCCTAGCTAGTCTTTTAGTCACCGCGTGACTGTGAGTTGAGAGCACCCGTCCCGTGCCCCTAATGAGCACCGAGCTCGAACTAGACTCCCCTAGGCGTTAGGCGGTTCCTTAGCCGCTGAGATCCCGCGCTTCCCTCATAGGGACGGTCGTGGGGCTTGAGTTTCTTGTTGAGAGACGCCTCCACCCGGAGGAACGCTACGGAGGTCAGCCGCCCGACTTGCCTTTGGCGTGCGAGTGCTGGCCGCACTTTGTTGCATTCGTAGGTCCTAGCCCATTTCAGTCCCGTCCCGCATCAGGAAAGGCACTGGCATTGTCCTTCTGACACCCGAAGGCGTTACCATCCCAGAGGCATTTCATCTCACGTTCCCAGTCACCAACAACATTGCTGAATATGAGGCTCTTCTAGCTAGTCTGGAACTAGCCCATTCTTTCTATATCACCGAATTGCGAGTCGTGGGTGATAGTCAACTTGTTCTCCGCCAGGTGCTTACCAGATATCGCACCCTCGATCCCAAGCTCAAGCCCTATCAAGAGCTGGTCTCCGCTTATGCCAAATTATTCACCAAGCTGATCTTTGTCCATGTTCATCGCGAACAGAACATTCTGGCCGATGCCCTCGCCTCCTTGGCGTCATCTTTCAAATTCCCTTTAGGTGCATGGTCTAAATCCATCACCATCTACAAACGCCTCGTCCCTGCTGTTCAGGACCCTTACCTCTTAAAAATCAAGGAAAGAGTCCTACGGAAGATTCGGGAAGGGGAAATTCTTGAGAAAAGGGAAGTCATGTTGGCAGAATTTGAAGAAGAACTGGCTGATGAGGAGAAACCTCGGTTCTACGAAATTGTCAAATATTGCAAAGATCAGTCTTACCCTGAAGGAGCCACCACAGAAGATAAGAAAGCCATAAGAAGGGTGGCCCAGAAATACACATTGGTTGGAGGTCTACTGTATAGGAGAAGTCTTACTGGTGTTCTGTTAAGATGTCTTGATGACGATGAGGTCTAGAAATGTGTAGAGGAAGCACACTCAGGTGTATGCTCGCTAAGAAGATCATTAGGCAATGCTTTTACTGGCCCACTATGGAAGAAGATTGTGCTGTTTATGTCCGTAGGTGTGTCAAGTGTCAGCTTCACGCCAACAAGATTCATTCACCATCTTTCTCACTTCATCCAGTATCCTCCCCATGGCCTTTCTCCATGTGGGCGTTCGACATCATTGGTCCCCTAGGTGATCCTAACTCCCTCACCAAGCAAAAATCTTTTATCCTCACTGCGACGGAGTACTTCACCAAATGGGCCGAAGTCGAAGCTTACGCGGAAATCAAGGCGTCAACAGTCTGCAAGTTCATCATGAAGAACATCCTCACCAGGTTCGGCATCCCCAGCACAATCATCACTGACAATGGGCCACAGTTCATTTCTCAGGACCTTCAAGACCTCTACAAAAGGTACGCAATCGCATTGCATCATTCATCACCTTATGACCCACAAGGTAATGGTCAGGCGGAGGCCACCAACAAGACGTTGATCAAAATCATAAAGAAAACCTGCGAGTCTAGTAAGTTTTCAGACTGGCCAGAAAAGTTTATCGAAGCTCTATGGGCCTATCGCACTTCAATCCGTACCCCCACCGAGCAGACTCCATTTGCCCTTACTTGTGGGATGGAAGCGGTAGTCCCGTACGAGACTCTGATTCCTTCTCTCAGGGTATAATTGTATAAGGAATTTCCCCTCGATGAACGTTGTAATTCACTCCTTACCCAGTTGGAACTCTTAGACAAGAAGCGGCTGGCCGCTGCCGAGCATGCACGTGTTTATCAAAATAGACTCGCTCGTTTTTACCAAAAGAAGGTCATTGAGAGAAAATTCAAAGTTGGCGAGATGGTCGTAAAAATAAATTTTGTCAAACCTGGAGGGCTGCGTTCTAAACTTCAACCCAATTTGGAAGGACCATATGTGGTTCAAGCCGTGTACCCTAGCAACGCCTACAAGCTAGTCAATGCCGAAGGGGCTGAGTTATCCCACCCTTGGAATGGGCTTTATCTTAAGAAATACTACCCTTAGATAACCATAACAACTGGCATGGTAGGAGGGCCATCGGAGCTAGAAATTCACTCTTCGGTCTTTGTAGTCTAACTCAGGGTTAACCTGCGCACACTCTCACACACCGTTTTTGGGATTAAACGAAGCGGAACTCGAGGGAAGCTTCAAAAAAAAAAAAAAGAGAAAGAGTGCCGAGTTTTCATCATGCAATCAAGTCTTTGCATCTGTCCTTCATGTAGGGTAGGATCCATTAAGGTTTGGTAGGTCTCGGGTCTTGGCTCGCCAGAACCGTGGAGATTCCTGTCCGGTCATGTCGGCTTACGCCCACTAAAAGAAGGCAGCACGCACACACGCAGCTGTTTTTGCCAAAGGTTGGTAGTATTGCTTATTGTGGGGCAGTACTCGAAGGTCTCCAGGAAAGTCGTAATCTTTGTTCTCTTCTATCTCGACCCAATGAGACAGCCATCGCCCTTAAAACGCTGAGCATAAGGGAACCAAAATACCATACCCTGAAGGCGAGAGTGGGATTTATCTCCTCGAACTCGAGTCAGAGCACGAGAAGAGGGCAGTGTCCCCGCAGGCATACAAGAGGGATCCCTACATATCAAATCATCATGTCTCCCTAAAAAAAAAATAAAAAAAAAATCTAAGGTCAGATGAAAGCCTGGTCGTGGCCGTGCCTGATTTCAATAGGCGAGACCCCTCAAAACGAAAGCTAAATTCCACAAAGGGGCAATGTAATTCTGTTTGAGGTCTAGTCCAAAATCGCCCAAAAGGGAGAGGTCGAGTAGGTCCCGGTTAGCTCGTTGGGTTAACGGTTTTGCCGATCATCTCGGAAGGTTTACCCCACTACTCTTCTTTCTCCCCTCAAAAATGAAAACTCAATGGAAATCCTGAAAGGCGCGTCCCGCTAAGGCAAGCAACCTCGTTTTAGCAAAACACATGCATAGTTGTCTACTTCGAGAAGCAAAAGTCATCGCCGTGAAGGAGTCTCGGTGTTTCTGGCTAGTCAAGACATCTATCTACTACATCGGTGGTTTCTTACTTCAACCTCGGGCTTAGGTCAATGCAAGCGCGTCACCAATAGGTGCGACGGCGTCTGATTCCGGGTCAGCGTCGCTCGGTTGGCCGTTGGGGTTCCAAGGTGCTCCATCATATACCATCTAGAGTTGTGAGGAAATAGACCCGGGTCGGGCAAATCTTTTACCTCGAACACTCCTTCGGTGTATCCTTGCGGTCGGAAGCAACTGGGAGCCTAAGCATGGCATGACGGTTTTGTCATCAGGTTAAGTCTTAACCGGCAGGATTATCACTTGAGGAGTCTAGGGGCCCAAATCAATCTAGATGTACGCACAGGATACCTGCGGGGTTAGTAAGAAACCATGTCTTCATAAGAGTCAGGTGCCATAAGATTGGTCGCTAGGCATTAATCCAAAACAAAAACAAAAACAAAAAAAAATGTAGTGGCCCTCGAAAGACACCGTCAGGTGAGTCCCCAAGTGGGAATTCTTTTAGAGCATGTTAACCCCGCATTATGCTACTTAAGAACGATTCAAACACCCCTGATCCAAAAACCATGCCGGTTGTAATAAAAAGTGTTTTTCAAAAAAACAAAAACAAAAAAAACAAAACAAAGCAAAAAAAAAAACAACACACAAAAAAATATATCATTACAAAACAAAAAAATTAAAAATTTTTTGCATCCGTGTGATCTCATTTGTGTGCTACATTTTTACATTCTGTTCCCATTCGCATGCCCGTGTGTCGCATTCATTATCTTTACTCTTGCCTTAATTGATAAAGGCTTGGCCCCTTGACCCGTTATCAAGGACAGTCGGAACAAACATTTGCTTGTTGAGCAAGGGACCAAGGCAGAACGGAAAAATTGACTTGTTTTATTGAGCAATGTATACAGGATTGAAAAGCAGGAACGAAGTTGGAAACCGAACATTCCTTCCTTTATTTCATTCTAGAAGTTGTACATTAGGTTCCGTCCTCTCTCTCAGTGTTACCCCTTTCTCTACTCCCCAGGCGAGGAACTCTGGAGGGTGTTGCCAAACCATGCAAGGCGGAACCTCTACTACTCTGTACCCCTCTTCCTGTCTCTACTCCCCATCGGTCGACAGGGGCGGCAAAGAAACTACTAACACGAAAGCCACACTCTCGTGCTCTTCGGTAGCGCTCTTCGCCATCTCTTAGCCACTGTTCAGCAAGACCGAGGCTGGCTCGGAGTTCAAACAGTCGGGCCTCCATGGCCCTTCTCTCCTCTCTCTCAGCCAATCTGTCGGCTCTCTCTCTTCCGGTGACTCTTTCCCTTTCCGCGCGCTCTCTCTCTCTGTCCTCCCTCTCCAGCTGAAGGGTGATCCTCAGCTCCACGGCGTCCCGAGAAGAGCCATCGTCTGGACGATGCCATAACTCTTCCTCCAGTTCCGCTATTCTGGCTTCCCCCTGCGCGGTGTGGGCAAGTGCATCTTGCACCTCTTTCGTCTGTCATAACCATCATCTCAGATATGTGGAGGCACGAATAAGTGAAATTCAATGACCAGACTCTCACCTGTGTGGAGAGCATTCCTTCTGCCTCCGCAGCTCGCTACGTAGCATGAGCAAGCTGCTCATGAAGCAAATCGAGTTCGAAAGTGGGGATCCATAAACTGGAAGAAACGCCATCCGCCCCCATTGCTGAGGAGGCTGCATCAAGCTGGGCACGCTGCAACACACATAAGGTGACACTGAGGACCTATGTAGCAACCCTGGAAAAATAAATCAAATTAAAATAAAAGATAAGTAAATAGATGACAAAGAGCCTAAATGAGTAAATCATTAATCAAGAGGAAAATAACGCCTTTTATCAAGGCGCTAATTCAAAAGGAAACGCCTCTGTCTAAGGCGTTAATTTAAAAAGGACGCCTACACCCTAGGGCGTCAAATTTCAAACGACGGGAAATAAAATTAAGGAAAGGAAAAGAAATGCCCTCACCTTGGGCGCATTTTTAATAAGAAACGACTAGGACAACGTCGTCAATTAAAACACACGACCTAGCCTAAGGCGTGAATTCAGTTCGAGTTTCGTTCGACCAGGAGTCTATCCAGAGCAAGTTCTGGATAACTACATCGAAGATGGAATATAGTAATGACTCTATCATGGAAGTATTACTTCCAATACAACTCTAACCCTATTAGGATCCCCAAAATCCTATAAATAACCTTTGTCCATCGAACCCTAAAAGCTATTTGGTCGAAGGAGGTTTTGCTCTGCTGCTGTGCGTGAAGAACAGGTTTATGTTCTTCTTCCTGCCTCTGCTTTCGATCAACTCATGAAGAATATTAATTTTTCTTCATCTTATTCTCCTGTAGGTTGCCTGCATCAAGAAAGGGCTCTCATATAGATTAAAGGACGTGAAGTTCTTCTTCTTCTTCTTCTTCCGGTGATCAGAAGACTCTGTTACAAACAGAGCATCGTTTTTATCAAAACCCTTCACGTTTCTTCTTCCAGATCTTAATCAAGGTAGGTTTTCTCAAGATCGTAGCCCAAACTAGCTTAAGATCTTAATAATATCATCGGTCGTGCATGTGTGGTTTCAGATGTTTTCTATGTAATTTCAAAAAGAAACGCCCTTGGCAAGGGCGCTAATTTAAAGAAGCGACCCACACTAGGGCGCTAATTATTGTTTTGACGCCCTGCCCAGAAGTCGTCAATTACATGTAATTAATAAATACCCACGTTTAAAATTTAATATCTATGTAACCATGAATCTAATATATTACATGAGTATACCTGTGAAATCCTGCTATTTTTCCTGTCATGATCATGTACCCTTTTTCCTGAAATTTTATTACCCAAAAATTGGTAAATTCTTGAATTCACGACCTTGTCTAGGTCGTCTCTTATTGAACTGACGCCCCAGACCAGGGCGCTAATTGAAAAGTAACGCCCCTGTCCAGGGCGCGTTTTTGTTAAAATTCTAGAATATTGATTTTCTGTAGAATAGAAATATTGAAGGGACGACTAATGTATAAGTCGTCAAATTTGTAAATAAACGCCCCTCTGTAAGGCGTTAATTGGATAATTAATGACTTGGCTAAAGTCGCTATTTTCTGTATTACTGTTTTCCCTTGTTTATGTTAACCGAGAGTTTGATATATATGTATAAGGATATTATCGGCACTATATTTCCACTCCGTGAATATAGTCCCATGTTTTATGATGTTTTATTGCATTACCCTCGATTCTCGGTGACATACAAGCTCTCCATTGGACATTCCGTTCCTTTGGACTAGCGAGTTAGTCATAGAGACCTCCGTAAGACTCCTCGAGCCTTGGATTCCCTCAAGGCCGACTGAGCGGGTTGTACCATAAAAACCTATCACCCTATTTTGCCATGTCACTCTATAGAAACATGGTATACCGGCCCTCATATTATGCTATGAGTATGATATGAGAATTTTCTTAATGAACGGGGAAAGCATGCCATCAATGTGATGTTATTGTAGACCCCAATTCTATAACAACTTTGTTATGATGTTCTTGTGGACCTCAATTCTATATAAAGAATGTCCATACTTGTTTGTCATGGTACCCAAGTTAGGGAACCAATTCCACCTAGTTTTATCGATAATTGTGATTGTACTGTTATTATCGCCATTCTATGTCAAGTGTCATATTTTTAGACTCTACTCTATCCAAGTTTATCCTACATGTCTACAAGCTTTATTCTTGAAATTCCATATTGGCTATACACAAAAGTGGATGTTAAAATACATGATTAATGCCTGCGCATATAGGGCCCGATCTGGTCCTGGGAGGAGCACCCGAAAGTACTTGTGCCCATGGGAGTTGATTGATCACGGTATTGGCATTATACTGAAGTGCATGACTAGCTTGATTGAACATTCCACAAATCTTGTACTTGTACTTGACTTGATATTACATGACTCGCGTGACCCGAAAAAGGGTAATCGCATACTTGCGTGCTTGAACGTGATAGCCAAATTCCAACATGACATGATGAATACACTTGCTTGAATATCTTGATATCTTTTGATATAAGTTCTTGAAAGTTCATGACTAGTTCTTCTTGCTATCTTTTTGGTTATATCCTCTTTCTATCTTGTCGTTTTATGCGAGCATGCGTAGCTATAGTGCATTCATGAAAGATGTAATCACTTAAACCCCTTGCTAGTTCTTGAGATATAATTTCCTACTGAGCGTTCGCTCACTCAGTGTTTTCCCTACTTTTCAGGTAAGTCCGACGATGAGGGAACTCAAACGGATGGGGAAAATTAAGAGTGAAAGAGATAGAGCTTCTCCAGTGTTATCTAGTCTTTTTCATATTTTCTTGAGTCAACCTTGTAGTTTCCTTTATTTTAGTTAGTACTTCAAAGGTTTGTAATAGACATATTCTTATGAAGGAATAAAGGATTGGGTTATCTTTACTTTTGCGCATCTCTGATTTTGGTGTCGAATACACCAATACTCTGATTGACATGATTGATATAAACTCGTCACGCCTTTCCAGGTATCTTCCGCGCTCGGGGCGTGACAACCTAGCACTAGGAATCCTGGTCTATGATCGTGTGTATGTAGGCTTATCGAAGAACTCAAGGCGGCGCGAGTATCATGTAACTGTCGCTCCGTGCCTATCAGGCGAGCTTGCAGGTTCGCTATCATAGTGTCGCGAACATCCTGTGGCCAGGGCATAGGTCAACATACAAAGAATAATAATAATAAAAAGAAGATAATAAAATACAAAAAATGTTGTTCACCTCCACGGTCCCTTCGGGATGGAGTCGCTCTGCATACATCGCCTTATAGAGGCATAGATAATCCTCGATGTCTTGAGCATGTGACTCCACGGGAATGCCACCCCGTTGCCAGTCCTCGTATTGCTCAGGGAACCGCACTCTCCAATCAACGGAGGTCGCCAGCCCACGCGTCTTCCTCTCGACACGTGGTGTGGTAGTCATGTCCACCCATTCTTGGGCCAGCCCTAGAGTCCTCATGGCGAATCGTAACCGAAGTGGCTCGATTTCGTTCAAACAGTGCATCCAGAGGTCGCGTCTGAACCGAGCACGGCTAGTTATGACCCATGGCTGATCGGCGTCAGTCATGCTCGCATAAGGCCTCCAGACCACCTGGGTCAGGTCACACACATCTTCTTAATATAAAAATAAAAAAAAGGAGAAAAAGATGATGATGAAATAATAATCACCATTGCCGCGTGGAACTCTTGCAACTCGCGCCTTAACACCATCAGCTGGTAGGATAGAGAGGCTGGGCTCGTGATAGGTTGCCACCGCCTCGCCAGCGGCACCGCCATCGGTCGCCAATGCCGGGCTTTTCCCATTGGGAAATAATAATAGCTCCACAACTGCACCGTCATGTGTCATTAACATATCGAAAAAAAATAAAAAAAATAAAACCAAAAGGAGAGAAGCAGGATACCTGGATGAACGGCGTGAAACCACTCACTGTTATCTCTCGATCTGCTCTTTCAGACAGACCCGCAAATAGATGCGCCAACATGGCTGCTCCCCAGGCGTATCGTCCCACTTTCTCAAGGTCTACCAGGAATTCTAAGAAGCGGCAATGAATGCTGTCTCCTTTCGAGCCCAACAACAGTTTCCCCAATAGGAAGAACATGAATCTCCTCAAATCCATGTTGGCTCTCTCCCAATTGCTCGCGTCTATGCAGTAGATAGCGCGTCATCCTCTTTCAGTCCTCTCCATGAACTTTTCCAAGGACTCATCATCACGAGAACGAATGTCAGTAAGCCTCAATGTCTCCATAATAGGCGTCTTGGCTACAGACCTGTTCTTACGATCATCCAGGTCCACTCCTAGCAACCTCTGGGCAACCTCTCGGTAGCCAGAGTATGTAATGCCAGTCAGCGCCTCGCCATCCACTTTCAGGCTCGTAATTCGGACCACATCTTCTAGGCTGGGCACCATGTGCCCCCAAGGCATCAAGAAAGTACGGCTCATTGGATCCCACCTTTCGCGCAATGCTTGGACGAGGGCAAGATCGAGCCTGATTGGCTCGATCCGAAGAAAGACTCCAAGCCCCATCACATCTAGCCTGGCCTTCTGAAAATCCGAGAGACCCCGGTATGCAGCCACTACCAACTCCCATGGAATGTGTGATTTCATCACACCCTGCGCATACACAAGGAGGGGTTTTGTTAGAATGGAGGAAGAAAGAATGAGAGAAGGGGCAAGAAAGCTCATCTTACGGGTTACGATTGGATCCTTTCACTAAAGTGCCATTCGAGGTCTGAGAGCCTCCTGGAACTGCTACCACTGGGCCTGCTTCTCTTTGAAGTGTGGGAAGATTTACCCTCCATTTTGAACCTTAGAACCCTTAGTTCTTCCGTTTCCATGGAAACTTGTACTCTTCGAGTTGGCTACTGGTGCCCTTGGGGGACGAACGCGGGCGGTATTTATAGAAATGGGAGAAGGGCGAGTCAAGACTGCCTACATCACTATTAACGATAACCCTCGTGATAAGGCACCTTCCTTGCGGTCCCACATGTGTCACTTCACCGCTCCCAGGGTAAGTGATTGATGGTGCGATATGATGACTCACTCCCTACGTAGTCTAGGGATGCCCTGTCATGCTGTAGAGGTCGTCCGGGAAGATTGGAAGGTCGTCAAGGAGAAGGGGCTAGAGCCATCATTATTGACTTTGGCGGCAGATTTCCGTGTGAAAGATGGTCGGAGCGAGATATGAGTCCCCGTTTTCGGACGGGGTCTCGACAAGCACGTCACATGGGAACAGTGAAGAAGCGTAAGGAAGAAGGAACGCACAAGAGGACAAATAAGCGGCAGGAAATCAAATCACTCCATTCATAAGTCTACATAAACTGTCATAAACATCACAATCATAGAGAGGAGGCGTGTATGCTAGCTCGCCAACTCTCGCCATCACCTTCACACTCATCCCTCTAGGCGTCCCTCTCCTCTCCCCTAAGGTGAGGGTCCCTCAGGGGCCTCCTGGAACTCCGTGAAGCAGTACTCGCCTCACCCCGTGATACCTACTCCATAGCGGCGGCTCGCTGCTGCTCCCCTGACACGGTAAAAAAGCCACCGACAGAAAGATGGCCAGACTGGCGGAGTCGCGCCCCGAACTCTCATACCCTCTCGTAGCGCGTCTCCATGACTCCTAGCCTCTGCCCCATCACTCGAAGGGCTAGCTGGAGCTCCCTCACCTGGGCCTCCAAAGCCTTCCTCTCATCCCGATCCTGCTGTCGCTCGGCCCTTCTTTCCTCCCTCTCCTCTCTCTCTCTCTCTACCTCTCTCCTCGCCACCTGGAGGAGGACCCTTAACTCCATGATGTCTGGAGATGGCCTCTCTTCATCATGACGCCGCAGCTCTGCTATGGCTGCTGCCCAAGCATCACACTCCTCTTCAGCCCGGGTCATGCGGGCCACTGCACCGGCAAGTTGCTCCCGGAGGGAGGCGATCTCCAGAAAAGGAGCCTGAGAGCTGGAAGATGATCCACCGGTCATCCCTGCCATCGTTGCCTGCTGGGCACGTTGGAGCAGATAAACAACAGCCATCGGTTAAGCCCCGGGATTTCAAAAAAAAAAACAAATAATAATAATAATAAATAAATCAGGGCCCTTCTTTCACCTCTGTCTGTTTCCCGAGCTGAAGGGACCCAGCATAGCTCTCCCTACACTGCTGCAAGTAGTCGGCGCTCTCTTGCACAGGCGCACCACCTTGCTGCCCGTCCTGAGCAGGGAAACGTATGCGCCAGTCATCAAGTTTCGCTTTGCCGCGTCTCTCTCCCCCGACGCGGTGCGACTCATCCGCACTCGCCCATTCATCAGCCAAGCCCTGGATCCTTGTCATACCTTGCCCATCAAATAGAAAGGGACACATCATTAAAAGAAAAAAGCGTCTCCGGTCGAAGACGCGTTCATCATTCGAGTGCAACACTCACCGAACCCTCTCATCCCCCTTCACTTGTTCGCTACAAAGCTAAAAAAATCAAAGAGGTGGCGATCAAGGAGCTTACCAGGCCATGCTTGCCCCCTCCATGTCTTCGGGTCCCTCGGGTCCCCCGAGTGCCAGAAGAGGCCCTTCCTCTTCCGTGGTTGCCTCCCCGTGCTCTTGCACGGCCCTCCTCGGGTGAGGAGTTCCTCGCCCCCCTCTCCCGTCACCATGGTTTGGCCCACCGTGCTCCATGGATCAAGAGTGCAAGAAGATGGAGCTGGGCAAGTTACTCTCCACGAGAAGAGCAGTCGTTCGCAGGCAAGGCGAGGAAGAAGAAAGGCCGTCACGCGGTTCTCGGTGATTTAAATTTGAATTCAAGTTTAGTACGCGTCTTCGCGCCTAGACACCTCAGGGAGGAAGGGGAAGATGGCATACCCTCCGCATGAGGCATATTTCTCCACTTTTGGGGTAAGATGCTGTAAGGCGTGCCACGAGAAGATAAGTAAAGGAGAGGCGTCAAGGAAGGAACGTGCACAAAAGACAGTTAAGTGATAGAGAAGAAATCAATCCATAGAACAAACTGTATGTCATATACATCATAAGTGAGGATGGTGGGTGTACAAGTCACTCTCTAACTCTCACCACCACCCTCCTGGTCATCTCTCTGATCATCCCTCTCCTCTCTCCTCTGGCACGGATCCCTAGGAGGCCTCCACGAACTCTGAGAGGTGGTGCTCCCCTCGCCCTATCATGCCTGGCCGGCCTCGAACGCACGGCGCTGCTCCTCGGCCGAAGAAACTAGGAAACTACCTACCGAAAAAGAACCAGACTGTCGAAGGCGCGCCCCGCGCTCCTTCGCTCTCTGGTACCGCTCCTCGCTCTCCTGCAGCCTCCCCTCTGCCGTGCCGAGACTCACTCAGAGCTCCGTCATTTGGGCCTCCAAGGCCCTCCTCTCCAGCCTCTCCCTCTCCCTCTCTGCTCTCTCTCTCTCTCTCTACCTCTCTCCTCGACACCTCGAGGGGGATCCGTAACTCTAGCACATCGCGAGGAAGCTCCTCAGCTGTTGAGTTATGGTTTTGATGATTGTTGTGATTATTGTTCATGATAATTATGGTTTTGATGATAACTAAACTTAATGTGTGATTACGTGATGATAACTAAACTTACATGGTTCGGATGGCAAATGACAAAGATTACATGGTCTTGATCCTTGGTTTGTATATAATCTTTGGTTGAATGTTTGATGTCAATGGGATGCATATATAGATCATTTGGATTCACAAAATGAAGGCTTCATGAGAATCTTGGTTGAAAGTGGTAGATGGCATCGAAGTGATTGAACTTGCATTGTCTTAACTTCATTTACTCTCTTATGTAGGTTTAAAATGGAATGCCAATCCCATATGCAAAGGTATCAAGATTCATGGTGAGAACTTGGCACTTTAATGCCAATCCCATATGCAAAGGTATCAAGATTCATGGTGAGAACTTGGCACTTTAATGCCAATCCCATATGCAAAGGTATCAAGATTCATGGTGAGAACTTGGCACTTTGCATGTGTATATTTTTGGGAGAAAATGGTAAGTTTCCATTTGGAGTTTTTGATCTTGATAGGATATATGGTTGATATGTGTTCTCACATTGCATATACACTTGGCAAATTAGACCCAATCACATTATTGAATGGCATCCTCATGATATATGAAATTTGGTTCAATGATGCTATCTTATTGCACAAATTGGATAGCCATATGATCTTGATGTTATGTTGTGGTTGATTGAGTTTTTCAAGTGTTTAATCCTCCTTGTTAATGATTTCATGTATGTACTTCATGCATTCATCACTTGGGATCATTGGGCATGTGTTCTTACATGTTTACTAATGTTTTTATTTTTTTTGTATTTTTTCTGCAGGTTTAGGTCGACCTAAAGGACAGTTTTGGTTGACCTAAAATTACTGTAGCTAGCGGTCGACCGCCAGAAAGTTTAGATCTACCGAAATTCTCAAAAACCAACGGCCAGCAGTTTTCTCAGTAGCGGTCGACCGCCAGAAGCTGCAGGTCGACCGCCAGCCCCGATAAGCCAAAAATGTTGACTTTTTTCCATCTCGAAAGAAGCATCTCCTCTTGATATTGTTTAATCCCAAAGCCACCAAACCCTCCAGAATTTATGGATCTGGTCTAGGGCTTGTCCATAAACCTTCCAAGGGTTATAAAACATCCTATTAGAGTCATAACCCTAACCATCCAAGAGATCCAAAGAGGGGCTGTCCAAGGTGAAAGGAGAGGGTACTGTAGCTCCGTGAACAGTACTTCGTGCAACAAGATCTTCATCCATCTCCAAGGTGTTTCAAGCCAAATTTGAAGCTAGCAACCTCCAAGGAAGTGAAGAAGGAAGCAAGCATTCAAGGAAGATCAAGGTGAAGCTGTCTAAGGAAGAAGAAAGGAAGAAGCAAGTAAGCAAGCAAGAGATCAAGGGAAGATTGCCAAAGGTGAAAGAACAAGGTTTTCACAACCCATTCAAAGCCATTCAAGCGAAGAAGGAATCAACGCAAGATCTGCATCATACACTCAGTGGGAGCCTAAATCAGGGGCATTCTAAACTATGGTTTAATTGTTTTGGTGTCTTGTGCTTTGAGTTTCAAATTTGTGTTTCTCATAAACTGCAAACTCGTGTGTGTGTGGATCGTGTTGGATCCGTGGTCGTGTGTGGTCATTGTACTTTATTCGTGTGTTGTGTGCGTAGAGCTTCCTAGATCTACGTGTGTGTGTGGATCTATTTAGATCTGGTCTTTTTAGTGTGTAGAGTGCTGCATCTATTGCAGCGTGTGTGTGTGTTGTTGATCCTTCTGTCGGATCGTGTTGGAGACCTCGTCTCCGTGTGTGTGTTTGTGTTGGGGTGCATCCCCGTGTGTGTGTGCAGGTGTTGTCCTGCGTGTGTGGTTGGAGCGTCGTCTCCGTTTGGGGATTTATCCCCGAGTGAAGCCTCACCGGGTTTGGTGAGGGGTGGACGTAGGACTGCCGTTGTTGCATCCGAACCATCTTAAAAATCATTGTGCATTGTGGTTTGTATTGTGTGGTTTGGTCCATTTCTTCTACCTCCATTCTCCGTGAGTATTGGTGTAAACTGTTTGTTCGGATTTATCCTCGTGTATGTTGCATAATCTATATCATTATCATATATAGTTTGATAAATCCAAATTGTGTTCAAATAGTTTTGAATCTCTTAACTAGCTTTGTATCACATATTTTATAAAAGGCCAAAAGTTTTCTTAAAATTGGTAAACACCCAATTCACCCCTCTCTTGGGTGTCATTGATCACGGGACTTCAATTGGTATCAGAGCAAAGGCTCTAATTTCATAGATCTAACGATCTAGAGAGATCCAGGTCAATAACTATCATTATGTACACTTTGAATTCTCCACCGGTATTTGATGGTTGTAATTTTGATTTGTGGTTAGGTAGAATGTTTAGTCTAGTCAATTCATATGACCCTAAGCTATGGAAGCTTATTTCACATGGTCCTCATGAATTGCCTAAAGATAAAAATGTCTGGACTGAAAATCAAAAGTGCAAACATGATCAAAATTGCTTGGTTTTGAAATTGCTTATTGCTACAGTTGATTCTAACTATTTCCCTTTTGTCTCCCATTGCAGGTCTGCGAAGGATATCTTGGATGGCTTAACTAAAGTCCGGAAAGAGTATGAAGACCAAGGCCTTGTGGCAGGTATGAGCGATCAAGGGAGTGATCAACAAATTGAATCAAGTTCAAAGGTAAATTTTGATTCTGATAATGAAGATGAAGTTACTTATGAAGATTTGTTGATTGCATATGATGATCTTGCTAAAAAATACAAGAAGCTAAAATATGAAAATAAAAAATTGAAAAAGGATGTCGAACAAAATAAGTGTAATTCCTCTTGTAAAAAATGCTTGCATCTAGAGGAAATGATTGAGGCTTATGTGTTTGACATTGAATTTCACAAATATCAAATATGTTCTTTAAGAAATGAAAACAAGGAGATGACTGCAAAACTGAATTCTATGACCGATGATCAAACCTTGATAAATGAACTGATTCATGATGAAAAGCTTGTTAAAGAAAATGAGAAACTGAAGGAATTGAACAAGGCCATTTCTGAAAGATTGTTAACTCTTGAAAAAGGAAAAATCTGTGGTTGTTAGAGAATGTGAAAATGTGGATGAACTCAGGCAAGAAGTAGAATGCCTTAAGACTACCAATGTCATGTTGAATGTTAGTCTTTCCACTTGTGAAGAAGAACTTGCCAATTCTGAATTACAAATTTCATCTCTTCAATCTGAAATTCTTGACTTGAATGATTCGATGTCTAGATTTGTAAATGGTCAAGAAAACTTGAACAAATTGCTTGGGATGAAACTGAATTTTTAAAGGGAAGGGCTGGGCTATAATCCTGTGAACAAAAAGAAGTTTGAAAATAAAGTTTATACATCCTTTGTGCACAATTCAAATATAGCCAGCACATCAAATGAAAATCAGAAAAATAAAAATCATGTTACACACACACATGCATCCACAAAGAAAATTAATTTGCATCAAAAATCCAAAAATACTGCTTGCACACCCATGCATGTTGAACATTCTTCTGCCACACACAGACAACAAACTAGAAAGAAACTCACATGCTTTTATTGTGAAAAATATGGACATGCTATGCATAATTGCTTCATTATGAAGAATGATGACTTGAAAGCATGTAGGAACCAAGCTGTTTTGAAAAATGCAAAGGAAGTCTTTACTACAAAACCTTCCATGCATTGTAATCACTATGGTAAAAGAGGTCACACCAAGTCATACTGCTGGTTACTCATGAAGAAAGAGAGTCTTCACTCAACAAGTCATGCTCACATACATAAACCAGTAGAGCCAATGAGAAAGAAAAATTATGACTTGAATGTTGTTAAAAATTGGAAATTAAATGCCAAAGTTGCGTCTAACCCACAAGGACCCAAAAGGATTTGGGTACCTAAGAAGGCCAAATGAGAAATCTGTTTTGCAGGTGTGCCTTGGGAATGAAAAGCATGAAATCTATTTTCATCAAGAAGGTAAGGCACACGGGCTAGTGACATAAGTCAGCTTAAAAGAATATGGACATCGATTAGATGTGATTGATGCATTCATGTGATGAATGGTGAAGGTTATTTATGTTGATGGATGCATATTATGGGGCTTGTGTGCCTCTCTCCTCTCTCTAAACTCCGTGTTGTAAATTCTACCTCCCTCTCAATTATGTACTAGCCATAAAGCATGTTCTTTTATTTTATATGTAAAATTTAGTCATTAGGCACAAGTTTGTACATATATATATTTGAAGATTTTGTGAAGGCGTGTACGTGAGGACAAGGACTATCCATCAACAAGAGGTGCCATTTAATCAAGCTGCAAGTTGTATGCCGCAAGGATCTAAATGCCGATATGCATGTGATGTGTATGTTATCTCATGTGATGATATTTAGGGGTTGGTGACTAACTATCTTGCTCTAGTCAGGTCACAATAAGCTGTCCATACTCACCCCATAGCATGTGTTTATTCTTATTTGCTTTTTTTAGAATAGATTTTGAATCTATTTCTAATAGGTACGGTAAATATGTATATGAGATATATATATTATATACCACTATTTGATAAGACCAAATAAAATTTAAAATTCTTCCTTCGATAAATATTAGGTTGTAAACATGAGACATTAAGAATGACCCACATGGTGGAGATCAGATCAGGCAGGATCTGGAGCTTGACAAAAGTTCAACAGTGGAGGTCTTTATCTCTGAAGGGCAGTGCGTTCTCCCTACTACACTGTCCATGGAAATTGCTGACTTATGGAACATTGTTCAGTAAGTCCAAATCCAAAATGCAGGATCAGATGTCATTAAATGGAAAAATAATGCACAAATCAGCAATGCTACTTCCATCTGGGAAGAGATTCGGCAGAAAGGGCACATCTTTGACCAGCATGAGTGGGTATGGGCTAATCCAACTTCGCTAATTGCATCCCACTGCATGTGGCAAGCTGTCCTCAACAAGCTACCACAACAGAAAATTTACAGAAGAAAGGATTCTTCCTACTTAGCATGTGTCCTTTATGCAAGCAAGGTAGAGATGCCCAAGACCATCTATTCTTCGGATGCTCCTTTTCAGGTTGGGTTTGGAAGCAAATCTTAATAAGATTTGATCTTCATAGGTAGCCGAGCATTGGGCTGTGCCATGAAATTCAGCTGCTGCAAAATCAATTTCAAATATCTAAACAACTACTTAAACTTGAAAGAATTCTGCTTCGGATGGCTATATGGAAACTCTGGAAAGAAAGATGTGTAAGAATCTTTGAAGATTCACCTACCTCCAAAGCAAAAATTCTCATTCAAATTCTTGAAGATGCAAGAAGCTGCATGGAGTTCTTTGGCCACAAGAGGCTTAATAGAAGGGATCATACCTTTTCAATAGATTCTTTTTATCCTCTTAATAAACTCTGAGTCCACAACCTGTGTGGTCCTGAGTTTTGTAGCTCTGCTTGGCAGACTTATGATGTACAGTTCTCTTCTATTTTAATACATACACCTTATCCTTACTTACCCAAAAAAAAGAATGACCCACATGGCCTTCTATTATTATAGTTTGGGTGAGCTGGTCTTAAATTGGGAAAGTTTGTTGTGCTACCATAAGACCGACTCAACAAGGGGCCAGTGACCTAAACTACGGCATGCTTATGTCATGTGTGGGGTGGAGGAATGGTGTTGTTTTGTTGTGCTACCATAAGGGCTACATTACAAATCTATGCTCACTATATAATAATGGGTATAACCTAACTAGAGTTTATGGTTTATTGTGCTACCACAAGATTTCAAATATTTTGGAGGCCGAATAAGGCAAGAAATTGTGAGAAATTATAATTGGCAAGGGTTACCTACTCATTAAGTATTTGGGGGTTTGTTGTGCTACCACAAGGCCACTACTGTAATGTTAATGGGATTCTAGTCCCCACTAGAAAACTAGCGGAGTTTCCCATCTTTACATAATGGGGATTATGTAAAGTCACTTAAAATTAGTGGGAGCTCTAAATTAAAGTTAAAGACCATATCATAGTTGAATGTTTGTAATGTTATTTTGTGTATCTTCTTTTAGATTAATAATGTTGAATCATGTATTGTTGTGGCATAATGGATGCCAAAAATGATTCACTGAATCCAAATTTCGTGACTAGCTTAAAAAGTTGAGAATAGTACTCATGATTGAAAAGAAAATAGGCTATGTTCTTGATGAGCTGTTGCATGTACCTCCTTTGTAAATATTTATTGGTAAGACCAACAAGAAGTGGAGGACTTAGCAGGTCTTTGAGAAAGAGAATGTTGAGTAGTAGTTACCATTAGCTAAGGATATCAAGAGAGACACGACTATGAAAGACTAAGGTTAGTGCCTCCATTGCCATAGGAATGGCCACTGGAAGAAGAACTGCAGGTTGCATCTTGCAGGGAAGGCAAAGTAGAAGCTTGGTGAAGCTTCAGATGCTGACAAGTAGAAGGTGCTTAATCAAGGTCAAAGTTGTTCTACAGATTGAAAGTGGAGCAAGAGTTGCTACCATTTCAGTAGAGACTACTGACCTCGAGATGCCTTCAGGAGATATTTAGAATTGATAGATTGCTATTATATTTCTCCCATCATCTAGAACATTAATTCCAATTTTACTTTAAACCCATGTGGTTTTGATATTAGTTTTGGAAACAATGGTTGTGTAATGCTTTTGAATGGCAAAGAGTTTTCCAGTGCGAGTTTTTGTAATGATCCATTCATTCTAAACATTGGTGCTCCTTAGTTTTGTGTAGTTATGCTTCCTGATAGGAAGAGGATTGATGTAAATCAAGCCTATTTTTCGCAATATAGGCTTGATCATCTTAGTGAGGAAAGGATGCACATGTTGTATAAGGATGGATTTTTTGATTTATTTAATTATAAATCATTTAAAACTTGTGAATTATACCTCATAGGTAGGATGACTAATTCTTCATTTATTAGACACAGAGAAAGAGCCGTGGAGTTACTTGAACTCATACGTTATGATGTATGTGGATTTATTTCCATCGAGGCCGGAGGAGAATTTTCTCACTTCACTACTGTTGATGGTTTTTTTGTGTATGATGTGATGTGATGGTGTGTGTGGATATGAATATAGTAGTATGAGAGATATGTGAAAGTGTGTGACCAGGTAATAACCTAACTCAAACAATCACCAAAATCAGAAGCATGGGCATGTCATCAATTGCTCATGAGGGAAAAAAATAAAAACACACGCCGGGGCGTGGAGTAAGGGAATAAAATAAAAACACACACCGTAGGTGTGGAGCAAATGAAGTAAAAAGAAGCAAGTAAGATGATGACAATGATGAACAATACCCAACTAAGGAAGTGTGATCGCCACCACGGTAATTAAACTAGTAAAGCTAAGGTAAATACCTTAGAAAGAGCTGGATGAAACACCCGCCCACGGGAGATGAAATCTGGAACTCTGTGAGCACAAACAGTCTAATATCAGGCCGCTAATGAGCAAGAGACGGCCTTACGATAAGCTGCCACACAGATCCTCAAACGGTCCTAAATAGAGCTGCCAGAGCGCACGGAACAGCAAGTTGGGACTTGGATCTCCACCTCTCCCGGCCGGCCAGAAGAGTTGGGCCTCGTGCTAGGAACCCTGTAGACCTGCAAAAAAATGTAGAAGCACAGAAAAATAACCCAAATTAGCCCTATGACAAGTGTAGCAACTATAATGGAAATAAACTAAAGTGCATGCAAAATGAAGGGTGGATACCTGGGGTGGTGATTTTTTAACCCCTATGGGGCATGAAAAAGATGGGAGGATGTTTAAAAAACGTGCAAAGATGCTAGGAACGTGGAAGAAGAAGAGGGAAGATGCGTGTGAATGCTATGAAGAGGGGAAGAAACTAAAGAAGAAAATAACACTATTAAACCCTTGGAACTTAATACTCCATGGACTTGAAGGCTAATGGACGTAGACATCACTTCTCCTTGATGGGTACTCGCTCCAGAATGCGGCAGCACCTCGACGTAATATCCAAAAATCTCCTCTTCAACCCATGAACTCAAGGGTTCTATTTATAGACCCTCAAACCCAAGGTTCGAGTTGGAGAGATTCAAGCGAAAAAGTAGGGCAGAGCCTAGCAAACTCTTGAAGATAACACTCCCAAGAGTCCACAGAAACAAACGGGAGCTTCTAAGGATCTCTATCGAGAGAGAAATCATCAAATCAAAACTCTACTTCGGCCATGGCGTAGTAGAAAAAAGCAATTCTAGCATGACTCTCTGTCTGTACAAACGGTCTTACGATAAACCGCTACTTGGAGAAAACGGTCAAAGGATAGACCGCCAACCTCGGAGGATAAGGCCAACGGGCGAAAACTTCGTGAATAGGACTCTGGAGCCAAGAAATTGTCTAAGGTAAAACCGCCACAATGCTTTTAACGGCCATACGATAAACCGCCATAGCTCAATGGATAGGAGCAGAAAAGACTGAAAGAAAGACGTTGGCTC
This sequence comes from Amorphophallus konjac, assembly GCA_022559845.1. Lineage (NCBI taxonomy): Eukaryota > Viridiplantae > Streptophyta > Magnoliopsida > Alismatales > Araceae > Amorphophallus > Amorphophallus konjac. Next base: position 306,024,393 of record CM040121.1, read on the forward strand.
TGGACTCTGGCGTCAGCAAACGGTTTATAGATCAATCGCTAAACGTCATGAAATGGCCATTCTATAGACCGCCAGAGACAGTGGCGTGGCAAAATGAAGGGCCTACTAAGCTTCAACCCACGGAAAGACAAATAAGGAGCGAGACCCAATGAAGGAGAATGACCCATGAAATAAGCCTCAAAGCTGACCAAGATGGCTCAATAAACGGCGTATAACTCGGAGCATCATAAAGATAAATAAGGAGATGACCCAACTCATTGGTCATAAAACATGTGTCAACAGATGCCCCTCCTTAACGTCCTCTTTGCAAGGGAACGAGCGGAGGTAAAGCGAAAGCGACATGGAACATGGATGTGAAGCGAAAATGAAGCGGAGTGGACTGAAAAGCGGGCGTTAAGGTAAACCGACACCCATCCTCAACCAACGAGCGATAGGAATCTTTCGGAAAACTTCGAACCAATCACAAGGAACGGCAAACCGAATGACGCGTGCCTAGAGGAACTAATAACTAAAGGAAAGGAAAAACACGACCAACCTCCTCACTGTAACACACATCTGATAGGTGGCCGGAGCAAGCGGAAAAGTAAAGAGAGGAGTAACTAAACTCCAGACATGAATCCTCAGCTAACCAAACCGAGCAAATAGACCGAAGGAAACCTTCCAACGCATAGTGGAATGAATCTCCTTACTCAAGACCATGGACACACAGTTATCCACCATTACTGAGACGCTCAGACAGATGAGCGCACGTGAATGCTTAAAGATGCGTATGATGCATGTTGGGCTAAAATAAAGAAATCATCAAAATGAATGCAAAGAAAGGATAAAATAGTATGATACTCGAGAATAGTATTGCTAGACCGGATAAATCAGGGTCAAGACACTATCTGCAACCACGGCGTGCAAGATAGAACCATCGTCCCCCAACTCTTCCAACGTAACGGCCTATCCAACGATTAAATATGTGCACCTAGATCATCATTGTTTTTGTTAAAAGGAAACATCAGATCCCAGAACACATGAATGACTAGCTGATTCTCAAGATGATATGTCGTAGATAACATATAGTAATGCATCAGTGGGCAGGGATAGAGAGCCATACCTGACTTACCTGCCAAGCGAAGCGACATTTTTTTTTTGGATTTTTTGACTTTTCTGATTTTCTATGAGACAGCCATGATGAACATTACAATCAATTGAACGACAGACAACACAACATAACATACTGATCAAAACAAGACAAACAAGCATATATATGCAATGGCATGAACAAACATCATGTATGTACGATGAACATGGTGGGACAAGATAACAACGCGGTGGGACAACACACGGTTGGGACAAGAATATCAGGGATGACCACACGATTGGGACAACAACTACGGGGGATAAAAGACATGGACAACATATGTGTGGGATGACAACAACAACACATGGCATGGCGACACAGTGGGATGAAAACATGATAGACACGGAGGGACAAAGACACACGTGATGACACGGAGGGTCATAGATACGTGTGACAAGGATACATCGGGACAAGAGACATGACAAATACGCTCTTCAATCAAAGCCCTAGATGAAATGATCGTGAGGCAAAGCCTAGATGAAATGAAGTAGAACCGCTAGGTTCATAATTATGAGGCAAAACCCTCTCATAAAGACATGATGAGATGAAGCGAGAGCTGAGAAGGACATGAGCTCCAGAACAGATCGAGAGATATAGATTGAAGAGGAGAGAACAGATCAGAAATCGTGAACAGGAGGCAAAACGAGAGATAGAGTAAGGAAACTTGAAGCACCTGCAACATGCACACTTATCAAACATATCACGTATCTGCTCTCAGACAAATGCAAATGCATGAAAAAGAAAACATTTCTTTGGATTTTGTAAATTTTTTGATTTTTTAGGATTTTCAACAATATTTGATTTTTTGATTTTTGAAGTATTTAATTTTTTTTAGGTTTTTGACATATTTGATTTGTTTTGAATTTTTGACAATATCTCATCATTTTTTTTGATTTTTGACAATATCTTATTTTTTTTTGTTTTGGATTTTTGATAATATCTCATTTTTATTATTTTGGATTTTTGACAATGGCAATCTGCAATACCCAAAGACGGGCTCGAACTATTGGCCAGGGATCTACCCCCTTTCATTGAAGACTTCCCTTAAGCAGGGCGTGGATGTGAGGGTGGCTCGCCACAACCAACCGTCTCTAAAGAACGGTGCCCCTACTAAGGCCATACCCAGGATTCAACCCAGCTTAGAAGAAAAATTGGAGACAAGCTTTGTGCAGGATGGGAGACATCAGGATTTGAATTCCTTCCAGGGCACTACCCCTCAAAGATATAGTCTATTGCTCCGGGGCTTTGTGTCTTTGATTTTGAGACCCATATTTATTAGGCATGCATGCGACCAGGCGCATGATGTCCCGCGAGGAACTGTACTGCCACTCTTCGCCATGCCTTTGATTTCATAATTTTGCATGTTCATTCTTATTGATTTTGAGAGCCCTTGTTGGCCAGATATAGCATGAAAGCTCACGTTTGAGGGTCAAGACTGCCCCTATTTGAGACCTCTCTCATATTAGGGAGCGCCTAGGTTGATCATCTCATCAGTCAATCTCTTGCCCTTGCACTCGGCCGAGCAGAGAAAAGAAAAGACCTTCGTGCATACCCAAAGTATGGCCAAAGCAGCAACGGTGCACCTCAAAGAAATCAGCTATGCTCGCCATGTAGTGTGTGAAAAATCCATACAAAAGGTCACCCTCAATGATCGGGGAATGAAACTAGACTCCCAGCGTGGAGGTATCACCAGCCTAAGGACGCTGTAGAAGCGAACTCATTTTGACACTTAAAATAAGCAAACTTAATGAACTAAAGGCACTCAAACCATGTTGAGGAAACTACATTATAACCATGCGCATGAAGTAAGATAGCATATTCTTGTACAAAATAAAGATACCTTGCAAATCCATAGCGTGGAAACCAGCGTCCTAAAGTGATCTTGACCATCGAGCTTTTGAGCAACATGAGCTTTGTATTACTTGCTTGATAGGACAAAATGGAGAGGATATCAAGAGGTTGTAGATTCCTCGACACGGAGGAGCGGCAAACACCAAACTGGATGAAGAAGGATAAAAAGGAAGAGAGACGAGGCTAGAACTCCCTCGTTAAGAAACAGAGGCCCTGATAACAAGGAACTAAAATACAGAAGAAACCAGATCAATTGAGATCAAGGCGGGCTAAAGCCTTGAAAATAGTAAGAAAAAGGGTAATGACCCCGAAAGGGTGAGAAGGAATGAATAGAAAGATGAGAATAAGAATCATCCGAAAGAGAATCATAGACACCCGACAAGGTCGGGGCATGTAATGCCCTAGATCCTTATTGGATTCTTATTAGGTCTTTCGGATCATTTTCGGAGAGTTTCGGATCGCTTTTGTGGGTCCTGAGTTGAGTTTTACGATCCACGTGAGTTTTTCTCTCATACTAGTTACGGAACCCTGTGGTGAGTTTAGTTCTCAGTTCATCGACTCGTGGACGGCGCAGTTGCGATGTACTCTTCGAGACGATTATTTCGGATATTTTTACGTATTTTTCTGAATTAGTCCATTTTTGGGCCAAAAATCAAATTTTCAGAAATTAGAAATTTTTTTAATTTCTTTCTTTTTATTCCTTTTTCTTTTTTTCTTTCTTTTCCTCGTTCGCACGTGACCCACCTCTCTCCTCTCTTTCTCTCTCTCGATCTCTCTCCCCTCTGATCTGTTCGACGCGGGGTGCACACCGTTGCGGAGCTGGCCGAGGCGAGGACGCGATGGAGTGATCGGGATGCGGGATAGAGCGACGGTTTGAGCGGGGCGTGGCGTGATCCCTCGGTGGATTCTGAGATCGGCGCGGTTCATGTTTTGGCATTTTTGACATGGTTTAGTGGCTTCGGCGCACGGTTTCTTCGGTGGAGGTAGGGAGACGGATCACCTACTCTTCCTGCATGTTTTCCTTGTAATTTCACGTTGTTCGGTGCAAGTTTGAGCGGGTTTTGCTCAGTTTCCGTAAAATCATTCTTTTGTGGAATTCGTAGGGTTCGCCAGAAAACGGTGAGGCTTTTTATATCGGTTGGTAGCAATGGACTCCCTGGAATGTCAGCGTTCTAGATCCGCTGATTTCGTGTCGTTTGGTTGTCATTTGGGGCCGGTACGAGCCTGGGAACCCCGGTGACTCATTTAGGGTCGATTCATTAAAATCACCCGTTTCTCACTGTTTCTTGGTTGATTCGACTCCCGTTGGAGTCTAAATGTTGTATATCATTGTTCTACGACGTTATGGATGTTTCCCCTTCGATTGGGATCGAACGGGGCGTGGATTCGGGTTTTAGGGCGTGGTCCGGCTGGTTTCCCGTCGTGACCGGTTGACTGCCACGGGGTGGCCGGTCGAACGGCCCGGGTTTGTGCCATCGGGCTGGTGGACCTGTCGGTCCGGTCGACCGACCGACCCAGTTAGGTCGACCGCCCCTGGGGGTCAGGTTGACCGAAATGCAGTGTTTTTGCCCGTTTTGAGTCCTGGTCGGTCCGGTTGAGACCCAATGACCGACCTATGGCCTCGTGAGTGTCCCAGACACCCTGTGGGTTCCGTGTCCATGTTTCTGGGGTGTCGAGAGGTGCCATGTTATCTCGATTAGCGTGCTCAAAGGCATGCGTGTTTCGAGCTTTGTGTTACGCCCGATCGAGTCACCGTGTGTCGGTGTGAGTGCGGTGGGGTTCCCCCGCATGTGAGTGGCCTTCCTTGAGTTCCCGTCTTGAGGGAATGGTCTCGACGGCCTATGGTCTACCTCGGTATTCGTGTTACCGTGGTTTTAGACCTAGTTATGATTTAAGTCGGTTGGCCTTGGTGGCCCAACCTTCATGCGTTTCTTCGCTGTAGCTCGCCTTCCTTAGGCTGCTACGCGTCGTTTGTCTTATGTCAATGTCTTAGAGAGGTTAGTGTGGCGGTTGTCTCTTGGACCGCCTAGTCCGTGTCGCCGATTTTCTATAGATTCGCTTGGTGGTTCGTTGGGCAGGTCAGCTGGAGTTGACTGAGTCTAGTGGTTCGTCCTTGACCGCTACAGTCGCCTCATGGCTCTACCCCTGACCGCCAGTGTCCGTGTCTCTGTGTGCATAGCGGTTTCCTCCTTGACTGCTTGGTTTCCCTAGCAGCTGAATGATGGATCTTTTATGCCCAGAGTGTCATTTCCCGTCGTTTTGATTTCCGTATATCTTGGCTTGACCTTGTGGTTTGCCGTTCCCGTGGATATCTTTTGATGTCCTATGAGGGCTAAGACCGTGTTAGTAGGTAGCCATGAGTTTTCTTGCTTGAAGTAAGATTCTCTCTCCTACTGTAGAATCATCATTGTCGGGGTTTCAGTCAACCTGGGGTGACCCAGTGGTTGACAAGTAACCCTGAGTGTCTCGGCGGTTCTGTCCAGTTTGAGATGTGGTTCTGGATGCCTCGAGATATCATTTTACCTCGGTTTGCATGTCCAGGCATGCTGAGGCTCTTGGTGTTCCCTCAGGTCTCCGTGTGTCATTTTCTACAGTTGTTTCTTCTGGCTTAGGAATAGACTGATTGGTGGCTTGTTCTGCTTTGTACGACGATCTTGACTCGGAGTCGTGAGACTCAAGGATCGTTGTGTTTTCAGGTCTAGTTACCTTGTCCTGAGTCCGGTGGTAGTCTGGTATGCTATCTCGTGTCCTATGCTTCGTAGTACGTACGATGGTGCTTCTTTGCTTATCTATACTTCGGCACTCGTGTTTTGGAGTTTGTGTCTTATGAGCCTCCACTAGTCGTAGCCTTATGACACGTTACGGCGTGCCGGCCCTTGTGGCGGGACAATCCCTGATATACGATTTGTAAGCTAGTTTCTGTGTGCCTCACTGTACTGTAGCATCCTGCTGGGTGGGGAAAACTAGCTAGAGGCTTGGCTCTCCAGCAAGAGTCGGTGTGTGCACACGTGGCTAGGGGCTTTGGACTGATGCCGACGGGCGTTCCCCTATCTAGTCACTCGTTACTGTAGTTCCTATTCTGGTTCTGTGTCTTAGTCTCTGTCGTGGTTTGGGCGGCATAGTAGACGAGACGCTTGTAGGCACAGCATAAGACATCAGTGGACGCATCTGGCGGTTTTTCTAGTGAGGGGGTACTTTCGTCACGTGACACCTCGTGTTTCTCGCACGTCGTGACCGTTCTGGGTTAGCCCTCTTGTGGTCTTGCCCAAGGTCAGTGTTGTGTCATGTGCACGACGTTCTAGTCGTGTGTGTGTGGTCGTATCTAGAAGAGCGTGCACGATAATCGAGTCGTGTATGCTTTAGGCCGTCTGTGTTTGTCTAGGTCTTTTTTTCTAGACTTGTTATCTGGTTTCGTAGGCCTTCATCTTGGGCCTCGTGCTTGCCGACAGATCGGCAACTCCTGACTTCGTGAGGTCATAGTTTACCCATCTGTTGCTGTTGTTGTTTGGAGTAGCTTAGGGGCCGAGGTTAGTTCGGCAGCCGTGTTTTGTTCAGTACGGCTTTTCCCTTTTCTTTTAGTTGCTCTACTCCTTCCGTTCCGATTTTCTTTTACAGCTTTGTAGTTTAGTTTTCCTGCTTTACTACACCAACTATTTTTGTCATTGCGTGTCACTGCGTTATTTTTCAGTGGGGATCCGCGTGACCCCTACTGGGCCAGTGACACGAGGCTCACCCCTGCTTTTCAGGTGGGTGGCGTTGTTCTGCTTCCGCTGTTCCTGGTGTGGCGAGTTCGTAGCTGCCAACGGTACCTACGTCGAGCTTCCCCCGACCTCAGTGTACGTTTTCCTTTCTGTTGACTGTACTGCTTGTCTTTCCTTTGGACTAGACTCTGGTATAATTGTTAAACTTAAACTGTTAAATAAAAAGTAATTTTATTTCCGCTACTTTAGCAAACCGATCTAATGAAATTTAATTGCTTACTGTTATATCTCTATGGCTTCAATGTACTACATGACAATCCTTTTTCCCTTCGGAGCTTTACAGCTCTTGGGAGGCTTCACGGGTTCCAAGTGGTATCTGGTCTGCTCGGTAGTCCTATCGGGCATATCTAGTATCCGGGATCCGGGTCGTCACAGTTGGTATCAGAGCATTGTTGTGTGAAGTACATGGGAATCCGAGATATACAACAGAGTCCTGAAAGTCCAGTACAGTCTGCAGCTGGCGTTAGGTTTCGCGATGCTCTGTCGCTTTGTTTCCCGCGTGTTGTCTTGTGCGTGTTGTGTTGGCACTGTGCGAGATTTATTCGCTCTCGTCAGGATGTGACGAGATATTTCTTTTTCGTCGTGGTGTTTGTCTCGATCGTGCGGTCCTGGGTAGAGTTCGCCGATAGGCTTGAATCTGCAGTACATTGTTCGAGATTTTTTCGTGTTTTATTCAGGTGGCTGGTGACTTTTTCGAGTTGGTGTGATGGCCGTACACGTTCTTACGTTGTTTTTGTCATCCCAGCTTAAGTCTGTGCAGCTCTTGTGGTGTTTCGCTTCTGTCGAAGTGCTGATTAGATTCCCTTGATTGAGAAGATGCTCAGGCCACCTAGGATTTATTCTTCCTGGTGAGCTTCTGTTAGTCGAGCTTGATGCTTCTCGTTTCGCTTGGTGGAGTCTTTTCGAGGTAAGCCTTGGAATTGTTGTCTTGGTAAGACCTTTGTCCTGTGTCTACTTAAGGGTGGACAGTATTTCTTCTGAGCCTGATCTTCTCTTTGTTTTACGGTTGCCTGGCTTTGGACATAATCTTTGTGTCGAGAGGCATTGTACACCGTGTTTCGTCGTGCCGTGTCTAGCGGCCGATGTGTTGTGAAGGCTCATTTATTCTTTCAGAACGTAATGGTAAGCTGAGATTAGCCTTTCTTTGTGCTTTGTGCTGAAGCTGGTACTCTCCTTCTTTGCACTTAGACTATTTTATGATCGGTTGTTCGCAAGATCAGTACTCGTGGCGTAATAGATTGTGATTTTTATGAATTGCGATGGTGTCGAGTGTGTGCTAAGATGCGGATACCGAGGTATTTATGATGCCTGTGTGTGTTGTTTGAGTGCGCAGCGGAAGCGTGTGGGCTGATGACCCACAGGTCGAGGATTGTGTGGTAAGATTCTGACCGGTCGAGAGAATTGTTTTTCTCGATGTGACTTCATCTTGGCTTCCTGTGCCTTGATGTGGCCTCTTGCCGTGTCGTTGCTGGAGTCATTCTAGTGTTGGCACTGGCATTTGTTAGTGTTGGTGAGTCTATTGACATTCCTGCTGATTGCGTACCCTCCGCTCCTCTGTATTCTTTCTTGGGTATTGTGCTCTCAGGATGTGATCATGGTCCTTGAGATGCGTTTCCCAAGATTGTCATTTTCATCGTCGTGGGTCTTTTCTTGGTGAGCGTGCTCAATGCATGACTCGTCACTTATGGTCGTGCATTCAGTTGTCGTTGTGCCTTGATGTGACCTAGCTTGCAGTGGTGTTCCATGGTTCTATGTTCAGTACGGAGCCGGAATCCTGCAAGTGCAGTTGTTGTCGTTTGATCGCTGTTTCTCTATGATTTTGTCTGTCTATCTTGGCACTGTGTGGACCAGGCCTTGTTGGTTAGCCTTATTGTACTCTTCTCTCTCGGTAGAGTTAGCTTGCGACTCGATCAGATGTAATGTCTGACTGAGGACTGACTGATTGTGCTTGTGGTCCGGTGTTATCGTTGGTGTCCTGTGTGCCAGGTATTCCCTGTTGCCTTTGGCATTGGAGCCGGTGATGTGTTGAGCTGTCAGCTGAGAGGACTACGCTTCCTTGTTTAAGCTGATGCTTGCCGTGTCTGTCATTTTGTTTTCCCGATAACTGTTGTCATGGCATGGGTCGTGTCTCCTTTCCTGTGAGACGTAAGCGACGTTGCCTTGTTTCGGAGGTGTTAGACTTGTGTTTCCTTGGGTGCCGTGCTCGATCCAGAGCGTGTGCTCGTGATTATTTTCTGACAGTGTTCCTCTGAGTTGTGTTTTTCGAGATTCGCACTGTTTCAAGTCGTGTCTTGGGGTTGTTCTTTCCTGCTTCTCCTTTGCTAGTCCTTAAATTTCGAGGATGAAATTTCTTAAAGGAGGGGATGATGTAATGCCCTGGATCCTTATTGGATTCTTATTAGGTCTTTCAAATCCTTTTCGGAGAGTTTCAGATCACTTTTGTGGGTCCTGAGTTGAGTTTTACGATGCACATGGGTTTTTCTCTCGTACTAGTTACAGAACCCTGTGGTGAGTTTATTTCTCAATTCATCGACTCGTGGACGCCGCAGTTGCGATGTACTCTTCAAGATGATCGTTTCGACTATTTTTGCGTATTTTTCTGAATTAGTCCATTTTCGGGCTAAAAATTGATTTTTTGAAAATTAGGAAAAATTCCTAATTTCTTTCTTTTTATTCCTTTTTCTTCTTTTTTCTTTTTTTTCTGATTCGCACGCGACCCACCTCTCTCCTCCCTCATTTCTCTCCTCTCTTTCTCTCTCTCGTTCTCTCTCCTCTCTGGTCTGTTCGACGCGGGGTGCACACCGTTGCGGAGCTGGCCGAGGCGAGGACACGATGGAGTGATCGATACGCGGGATAGAGCGACAGTTTGAGCGGGGCGTGGCGCGATCCCTCGGTGGATTCCGAGATCGGCGCGGTTCATGTTTTGGCATTTTTGACGCGATTTAGTCGCTTCGGTGCGTGGTTTCTTCGGTGGAGGTAAGGAGGTGGATCACCTACTCTTCCTGCACGTTTTCCCTATAATTTTGCGTTGTTCGGTGCAAGTTTGAGCGGGTTTCGCTCAGTTTTGGTAAAATCATGCTTTTGTGGAGTTCGTAGGGTTCGCCGGAAAACGGCGATGGTTTTTAGATCGGTTGGTATCAATGGACTCCCGGGAATGTCAGCGTTCCAGATCCACTGATTTCGTGTCGTTTGGTTGTCATTTGGGGCCGGTACGAGCCCGGGAACCCCGGTGACTCATTTAGGGTCGATTCGTTGAAATCGCTTGTTTCTCACCGTTTCTTGGTCGATTCGACTCCCGTTGGAGTCTAAATGTTGTATATCATCGTTCTGCGACGTTATGAATGTTTCCACTTCGATCGGGATCGAACGGGGCATGGATTCGGGTTTTAGGGCGCGGTCCGGCTGGTTTCCCGTCGTGACCGGTCGACCGCCACAGGCTGGCCGGTCGACCGGCCGGTGTTCGTGCCAGCGGGCTGGTGGACCTGTCGGTCCAGTTGACCGACCACCCAGGGTCGGTCGACTGACCTTGTTAGGTCGACCACCCCCAAGGGTCTGGTCGACCGGAATGCAGTGTTTTTGCCCGTTTTGAGTTCTGGTCGGTCCGGTTGAGACCCAATGACCGACCTATGGCCTTGTGAGCGTCCTGGACACCCTGTGGGTTCTGTGTCCATGTTTCTGGGGTGTCGGGAGGTGCCGTGTTACCTTGATTAGCATGCCCGAACGCATGCGTGTTTCGGGCTTTGTGTTACGCCCGATCGAGTCACCGTGAGTCGGTGTGAGTGCGGTGGGGTTCCCCGGCATGTGAGTGGCCTTCCTTGAGTTCCCATCTTGAGGGAATGGTCTTGGCGGCCTGTGGTCTACCTCGATATTCATGTTACCGTGGTTTTAGACCTAGTTATGATTTAAGTCGGTTGGCCTTGGCGGCCCAAACTTTATGCGTTTCTTCGCTGTAGCTCGCCTTCCTTAGGCTGCTACGCGTCGTTTGTCTTAGGTCAATGTCTTAGGGCGGTTAGTGTGGCGGTTGTCTCTTGGACCGCCAAGTCCGTGTCGCGGATTTTCTATAGATTCGCTTGGTGGTTCCTTGGGTAGGTCAGCTGGAGTTGACTGATTCTAGTGGTTCGTCCTTGACCGCTATAGTCGCCTCGTGGCTCTACCCCTGACCGCCAGTGTCCTTGTCTTAGTGTGCATAGCGGTTTCCTCCTTGACTGCTTGGTTTCCCTAGTAGCTGAATGATGGATTGTTTATGCCCAGAGTGTCATTTCCCGTCGTTTTGATTTCCGTATATCTTGGCTTGACCTTGTGGTTTGGCATTTCCGTGGATATCTTTTGATGTCCTATGAGGGCTAAGACCGTGTTAGGAGGTAGCCAGGAGTTTTCTTGCTTGAAGTAGTATTTTCTATCCTACTGTAGAATCATCATTGTCGGGGTTCCAGTCAACCCGGGGTGACCTAGTGGTTGACAAGTAACCCTGAGTGTCTCGGCGGTTCTGTCCAGTTCGAGACGTGGTTATGGATGCCTCGAGGTATCATTTTACCTCAGTTTGTGTGTCCAGGCGTGCTGAGGGTCTTGGTGTTCCCTCAGGTCTCCGTGTGTCATTTTCTATGGTTGTTTCTTCTGGCTTACGAATAGACCGATTGGCAGCTTGTTCCGCTTTGTACGACGATCTTGACTTCGAGTCGTGAGACTCAATGATCGTTGTGTTTTCAGGTCTAGTTGCCTTGTCCTGAGTTCGGTGGCAGTCTGGTATGCTACCTCGTGTCTTGTGCTTCGTAGTACGTACGGTAGTGCTTCTTTGCCTGTCTGTACTCCGGCACTCGTGTTTTGGAGTCTGTGTCTTGTGAGCCTCCACTAGTCGTAGCCTTACAACACGTTACGGTGTGCCGGCCCTTGTGGTGGGGCAATCCCCGATATACGGTTTGTAAGCTAGTTTCCGTGGGCCCCGCTGTAGTGTAGCATCCTGTTGGGTGGGGAAAACTAGCTAGAGGCTTGGCTCTCCTGCAAGAGTTGGTGTGTGCACACATGGTCAGAGGCTTTGGACTGACGCCGACGGGGGTTCCCCTATCTAGTCACTCGTTACTGTAGTTCCTGTTCTGGTTCAGTGTCTTAGTTTCTGTCATGGTTTGGGCGGCATAGTAGACGAGACGCTCGTAGGCACAATATAAGACGTCAGTGGACGCAGCTGGCTGTTCTTATAGTGAGGGGGTACTTCCGTCACCTGACACGTGACTCTCGTGTTTCTCGCACGTCGTGACCGTTCCGGGTTAGCCCTCTCGTGGTCTTGCCTAAGGTCAGTGTTGTGCCGTGTGCACGACGTTCTAGTCGTGTGTGCGTGTGTGGTCGTATCTAGAAGAGCGTGCACGACAATCGAGTCGTTCATGCTTTAGGCTGTCTGTGTCTATGTAGGTCTTTTTTTCTAGACTTGTTCTCTGGTTTTGTAGTCCTTCATCTTGGGCCTCGTGCTTGCCGACAGATCGGCAACTCCTGACTTTGTCAGTTCAGAGTTTACCCATCTGTTGCTGTTGTTGTTTGGAGTAGCTTAGGGGCCGAGGTTAGTTCGGCAGCCGTGTTTTGTTCAGTACGTCTTTTCCCTTTTCTTTTAGCTGCTCTACTCCTTCCGTTCCGATTTTCTTTTACAGCTTTGTAATTTAGTTTTCCTGCTTTACTACACCTGCTATTTTTATCGTTGTGTGTCACTGCGTTATTTTTCAGTGGGGATACGCGTGACCCCTACTGGGCCAGTGACACGAGGCTCACCCCTGCTTTTTAGGTGGGTGGCGTTGTTCTGCTTACGCAGTTCCTGGTGTGGCGAGTTCGTAGCTGTCAGCGGTACCTACGTCGGGCTTCCCCCGACCTCAGTGTACATTTTCCTTTCTGTTGACTACACTGCTTGTCTTTCCTTTGGACTGGACTTTGGTATAATTGTTAGACTTTAACTGTTAATTAAAAAGTAATTTTATTTCCGCTACTTTATCAAACCGATCTAATGAAATTTAATTCCTTACTGTTATATCTCTGTGGCTTCAATGTACTACACGACAATCCTTTTTCCCTTCGGAGATTTACATCTCTTGGGAGGCTTCACGGGTTCCAAGTGGTATCGGGTCTGCTCGGTAGTCCTATTGGGCATATCCGGTATCCGGGATCCAGGTCATCACAGGGCAGGAGAATGAGAATCACCCGACAGGGTCGGGAAAGGAAAGTGAAAATCACCCGACGGAGTCAGGGAAAGAGAATTAGAGACGGAACCCGGAGATACCGGAGGAGAAGGATCAGAAGTAGAAATCCCTAGATCGGGATGAAAGGATGACATGGGCCGAGGCCTAGAACAGCGAACATGTGGAAAAATCGGAGGCCTCAGAGGAAAGGATGAGGATGGGGGTTCGCGGACCCGAGAGGGGAGGAGAGGATCGTGGAGATAGAGCTAGAAGAGGGGAGATACACCACCCAAGGGTGGGAACTGAGCAAGAGAAAGGATGAAAGAAAGGTCGAAGAAGGATAGGTGGACCCCTTAGTGCACAACTGACGGCCCTTAAACTTGCGCCGCTGCCTCTTCTTGGCAGAAACTTCCTTGAAATGAACCTGCCTGGTGTGGACTCAGGCCTTAGGGCTTCTTGATCTGTAGTGTCTTCTCAAATAACCGGCCCATATGACAGATGGCCTGGCCTGACTATGAACATGCAGCTTTATCGGGGTAGTTGCCCCTAGACACCCGGCACTAACATCAGTAGACAGACATTCTTGAACAACTAACTCCTCATAATGCTGAATATCATAGAACCATGGAGTCTTGTTACTTGGCACAAGTAGCATGAGATTTGGCAGCTCCACTCGACAATCAGACTTGAAGCATAACTCCCTTGCTAGTAGAGAAGGACGAAACTGAGGGAGGGTAAAACACGGCATTGACGTGGCCGGCGTACTGATAAACTGAGAGAGGTTGCATATAATGTGCAGAATGTCCTTCAAAAGTGCAAAAAATACGGCCAACTTCCCCTTGAACATGGAATTCACCAATCCTTTGGCGGCCGTATGAGTTAGCAAAATCTGGGTAGAGGACCCCTCTTGGCCAGTTATCTGAACAACAACGGAGTGAGAAGTAACAACATAATGGTGAACGTTTCGACGAGCAATGAGATTGCCACTGGTCTCGCTCTTGAAGACATTGGCATCAGTGCAAGGGAACTCTTTTTAGCAACTGTCATCGGGAGTGCATGCACATCATCCCCAAAATAGCCAGGAACCAGGATGTGGATCGGCATGCGACAGATAAAGTATTGAATCTTGAAATGTAGAATCGGTAATGCATCATCCTGATTCGGCTTATCATCTCCATGGGGACCAGACCCAAGAGGCATCAGAGGTAATGCACACCCGCTCCGTGGGGTGGAAGTAGAAGGGGAGGGAATAGGTTTCAATGGCGTGGAGGGCTGAGGGCTAGTGGTGATGACAGGCTTGGGTGGAGGCGAAGGCAAAGGTAACGGCGTGGCTTGCTCAGGCTCGAGCAACGATGGGGAAGGGGATGACAAAGGTGGTGGAGACAGTGGAGGTGATGGAGGAGATGGCGGTGATGGGTTAGGTGATGTGGGCAATGGCAGTAGTGGAGATGGAGATGGAGAGGGTGGGGAGAGAGGTCGTGGTGCCCACCGTCGACGTATCGACACAACGGGTCGGGCGGCGTTGGGGGTAGAAGTAGTGGTGGAAATGGAGGAGGAAGGGATGGCACTAGCCTGAGCAGAGGCTTGGGTTTGTGGAGGTTGCGGAGATTGGATAGAGGATGGCAAAGGTAATGGGGTGGGTGACGGAGCGAGTGTAGCACTAGATGAGGAATCATAGGGGTGCCCCTGGCCTTGAAATGGAGACGGCTGCTTAGGCGGTGCTACTTGTTGCTGCTGCTTGCTGTGAAGATGTTCATATCACCGCTGCTGCGAGAGAGAGAGCGTGACCATCCCGTGACCCGACCCGAGCACAAGTGAAAGCCGACCACCCTAGCTCACTGCCGGTTTCTCAACCGCGCCCGTCCGACGCTTCCCTCGTTAAGGGACAGTCACGAGCTTGTCGTGTCCGTGGTCCGTCCCGCATCAATTTGGTATCAGAGAGAGTTTGAGTCGAGGGTGTCACAAAAAAAAGAGTGTCATTTACGTCTAGTCATTAGTCATTGTCTGAGTCGTGTTTAGGGTCATCATTATTTTAAAACAAAAAAAAAGGTATCTTTTGCATTGCATCCCAATAACCCGGTATATAAAAAGGTGTTGTCCGAACGTTAGGCTACGCCTATCGGGAAGGCCGCACACTTGCGCGAGTGATCTTCGGATCGATTAACTCCGCCACGTGCCGAGTTTTGGTTACGTATAGGTGCATCATCTTGTAGTGTGCATTTGCATTAGTCGGTGTCTCCTACTCCGTGTCTTGCATGCCCACTCGTCGAGGTACTCAATACTCACCCCCACCATCACCTATGGCGGAATCCTGAGTCTATAGTTCCGATGAAGTGGCCACAATGTTCCGAACTCTTATGGGAAAAATGGATGGGTTGAGTGAGCGCATGGATGTGTTAAGTACTCGAGTGGATAGGATGGAAGGGTTGAGTACTCAGGTGAATGGCCTAGGCACCTGCCTAGAAGAGAGGATGAAGGCCGCAGAGGATAGGGCCGCCGGGTCGAGCCAGTTCGTTCAGGGATTGGTCGGGAGAGTCGCCGCACTAGAGAAAGGACCAGCCGAGACACACCCGATTGCCCCAGTCCAGGCACCCGTCCCACCTACACAAGGTCAACCGGAGCCGGTTCACCAACCCGCAACTCCAAGGGTTCAAGGGGTAGCTGTTAGGAGGCACGAAGTCCCCGAGGTGCATGACTATGAGTCCGATAATGAGCATCGGGTACATGGTCGTGATCATCGCCCTACACGGCGTACCCACGACCAAAATATGGATGAACGGGCCCTTCGGACCATTCGGGCCGACCCTCCCACCTTTGACAGGTCCTTAGACCCAAAGGTCTATCTTGATTGGGAGGCTGGTATGGACCGATATTTTGAGTGGTTCGAGATGTCGGACCAACGAAAAGTCAAGTACGCCAGGATGAAACTTTTAGGCCAAGCACAAACCTATTGGAGGAACATGGAGAACCTATTGTTTCATCGTCAAGAACCCCCGATTGATACGTGGACCGATATGAGGGAGAAGCTTAGGAAGAAGTACCTCCCTACCTCCTACCGCCAGCGTCTTATAGAGAGATGGCAAAGCCTCACCCAAGGAGACCGGTCCGTCTCTGATTACATCGCCAAATTTGATGAATACTACTTGCGATGTGATGCCACGGAGGAATATTCCCTTACCGTCTCTCGGTTTCGGAGTGGTCTACGCCCGCACCTACGGTATGAGCTTCTCCGCCGCAAGGTGGACAAGTTGGAGGATGCCTATCAAGTTGCTCTCGAGATGGAGCAATTTGAGGGTGAGTTCGAGTCTATTCCCCAGTGGAGCCCCGCTCCTCCCCGTAGTGATTCCCATGTCTCCTTAGGTTCATACCCGAGGGGACCCATGGCTCGTCCACAGGAGCCCGCTCGTCAGGAGCACTTTGCTCCTAGACCTCGACCTCCCCCACCACGGGATCTACCTCCACCCCATCCACCGGCACCCGTTGCCCGTCCCCAGGCACCCATAGCCTGTCCCCTGGCCCCGACACTTCCTCCACTATTGCCCACCGCACCTACACCTGCACCCTTGTTGCCTACACCCCCTGCCCGTCGGGAGGATAAGGGTAAGGCCCCTCTTATCGGAGAGAGCAGTCAGTCACGAGTGCAGTGTTTTCACTGTCACGGGTTTGGCCACTTTGCCAATGAGTGTCCCGCTCGCGCCACCCTAGCCTTAGGTGTTGGAGAATCCGCACCTCCCGAGCTTGAGTGTGTCAATTACGTGGCCGATGAGGCACTAGCCGAGGAGTACTATGCTTTGGGGGGAGAACTAGAGGACTCTCCCGTAATGCAGGATGCGGCCACCTAGTGGGATTGATGCTACCACCTTAGTCTAGAGTCGTGCATGAGTCAGTGTGTTTTCTTTGTGTGGGTTGTTTGTGTGGTGTGTTTTGAGTCGATTGTTTGTGTGGTTTGCATACGTGTGTTAGTGCATGGTGAGTCTGCATGTGTCTTGTGCAAGCTCGTTGTCGTTCTCTTATGAGTAAGAGGTGATTGGACTCACTCGATGAGTATGGGATCGGTTCTATATCTATACCTGGATCTACTCACCTACAGGGACTCAGCGGTGATTCCTAGTGAGTCTTCGAGCTGCTTCTTCCCTTTTGAGAGTGCCACACTCGGAGTGTCCACCTTCAGCCCATAGCAGTTCGCGCATATCAAGTATATATGGAATGAGCATGTGACGATCACTTGGAGTGGAGCATACCCGCGCTACTTGGCACGGTGACGGATCCGCTGGAGTACTCGAGCATCTATACCCCTACTCGACGGGGTCGAGTTCCTCCCACCCGGGGAGAGTTGATGGGAATCGACGCCGAGCATATACCTTTTCTTTTGCATTTATGTCCTTTTAGTTTGTGTTCATATCCTTGGGATTGTGTGGGTTTCTATGTAATTTGTCAGTAGGACCAGCAAGGGGGCCCTCAGCCCTCTTCCATTGGTCCATGTCACCTTGTGGGGCTGGTCAACCATCCTAGGTGGACATCTAGAAAGTTGGACTAGTCATATGCCACATGGGTAGACAAGAGGGTAAGAATTTCCATGGTAGGCTACCTACCATGTCAACTTGTCCCCCTTGCCACCCCTTGGTCAATAGGCCCCCCCCTTATATATTATTTTTATTTTTTGTGTGTTGGTGGCATGCAATCCAGACCATCCATCTCCCATCCCTAGATCCAAGGGTGGAGGTTGGATTTGATTGGAAGCATATAAAACCTTGTATTTTCCTTTGAAAATTAGTGAAAAAGTTAGAAAATTTGTTGGAAGCCTTGGAGCTCCTTGCGCCCCTCCCCTATCCCTGGTGTTCTTCCCTCTCAAACCCCCAATTCTAGAGTGGTTTCTATCTTCTATCCCCTCCCCTCTATCTCCGGTGATCATCGGTGCCGCCGCCGCCGCCGTTCGTGCCGCCTTCGACCCGCCGCGGAGCCATCTTCAAGGTTCTGTCCTGCTAGACAAGGTTGTAGTCCACGAATTCCTTCTCTCTACCACGTGAAGATCTCAAGCTGAAATTTTTATGGTGCGTTCCTACCTTGAATCCCCAGTTCCACCTAAATTTCACATCCAAATGCCATCGTTTAGTATTTTTTCATTTTCGTTCATCTTTCACTCCCAGATCTATCTTGTCTCTGCCTACAGTGACAGTAGCTCTGAGTTTCCCATCTTCGACCACCTTTTTGATTTTTCCAAACCCTCCCAATTTTACTGAGAGTTCTGTCCATCAATCCCTCACTCCATGAATTTTCTTAATTTTTGATCAGCCTTCTACCCATTTTTCAAAAATCGTATTCTACCTCAGCTATAGTGCTATCAGCCAGATTCCAGATCCGACCATCTTCTAGTGCAAAAATCATAACAAATCATAGCCTCCACCAATCCTCTCACACAAAATATTTCCGTTTACCTGGTGCAATTTCCTACAACTTTGATGAATACCTCAAGAGCTGGATCGGACATCTTCCTCACGGTCAATGGCAGTTCTCAGACAAGTTCCCTGCAGATCTGAGAGTCCGGTCACTATACAACAGAAACTCAAAAATTCATTAAAGCCAAGATCCGTGCAAATCCAGGTCTGATTCTCAGGCCTAGATTGAAGTACTTCAAGAGATCTTTCCAACGGCGCCAGTTTCGTGTCGATCCGACATCGGGGCTGATCGCAGCGTCTGTTCTCGCCGGAGTGCGTGCCGGAAAATAGAACTGGCAGATCCGTGGCCGGTTGTTTCGACGGGTGCCGAACGGAGCCACCCGGCCTCCGGTCGACGTTCCAGTGTGCCGCCAGCCCAGGGAACGCTTCCCCAAGTGTCCCCACCACAGCGGTGTCCCCGGGTCCCACACGGCCCCTCCGGACAGCCCGTGGGCCCCTCAGTCACAAGTTCGGGTGCTGCCGAAGAGACGCGAGAAGCCGCCCGTCAACCCGAATTCGGTCCTCCCGGGCCCATTTGTGTAGCCCTTTACCACCCTGCGTGGAGTGGGCAGCGACTTGTATTGCTGTAATATTGTGTATTATTATTCCGGGAGTACGAGTTTCGGCCGAGTCCGTCTTCCCCACGCCGAGCGCGTGGAGGTATCGTATTCGCTCCTTGCTTGGCATTTCGCTTATTTCCATATATGCTTGTTTATGCCACTGCTAGAGAGCATGTTTTAGGACCTAGCTCGCTGTATTTTCATATCACCGCTGCTGTGAGAGAGAGAGCGTGACCGTCCCGTGACCCGACCCGGGCACAAGTGAAAGCCGACCACCCTAGCTCACTGCCGGTTTCTCAACCGCGCACGTCCGACGCTTCCCTCGTTATGGGACAGTCACGAGCTTGTCGTGTCCGTGGTCCGTCCCACATCAGAAGTCTTACCTACGGACGCAATGGGCGTCAATGGCAGAGGGACCAGCTGCTCTGGTTTCAAACCCATGACTCACGTAGCCTTCGCGACTGCCCCCTTCACGTCCCTCAGGGTACAAGCGCACTCGATGAGGGACACGAGCTCCACGGGCCCAGCCGACCCGATCACATGAGCAATGTGGCGTCTCTAGTCATCGACCGCCGTGTCCGTAAAGCTCCCCTCAGGGAGCACTTGATCCAGGGAGCCCTTCTTCCCGAACCCGCCGTCGGCTAGGAATTGACTCCACCAACTCCTCGGTGCCCTCGGTCGGGATGTCCCAGCTCCAGTACCTCTCGGCGCCGGTCGCGCCTACTTGAGGGGCTTCAGTGCCCCGCCGCCACCTCGTCCCACTGACGTCGAACCCCAGCTGCTCCGGGGCACCTGCTGTGCCAGCCGCTCTACCTCCCAGCGAATCTGGGAAAGGCGAGTCCGCAAGTACTCGTCATCCAATTGAATGAGAGGCAGATCCTTCCTCAAAAGCCGATCCTCCTTGACTTTCCAAATCACCGAGGCCTTGTGCCGATACAAGTGGTTGTGCTCGAACCACCACCTGGCGTAATGGACGTCGAACCGTCCCCTGCGCCCCGGCCCAGGTGTCGGCAGCCACTCAGGCTTTCGACGACAGTAAAAGTCGCACCTCGCTACAGCCAACAAGTGGGTGTCCCAGCCTTTGTATTGCCAACCCGCTAAAGGGAACTCCTTGTTCAGAGGGATCCCCTGGTCGTGATGCGGGACGAGGTCGCGCATAGGAATGTCGATGGCGGCTTCCGGTGCGAACTTGTGAGTACAGTCTTAAGGCACTACGCTCCACGCAGGGAGGGGGTCACGGGGATGGGAATGATTAACATAAAACTACCCTCACGCAAGAGGGGGGAGCAAGGGGAAGGGAATACTCAAGCAAATTGTTGTACTCCTAGTTTTGATGATGACAACGATAAGCTAAGTGATATAAACACTTAAGTTTTAATGAATGTTTAACAGGAACAAAAGGATGCAGGGTGCTCGATGCGTCAACGCCACAATGGAGCAGCGTCGACGCAGCGGCTTAAGAGACGCCAATGTACAAGGAACAAAAGGATGCAGGGTGCTCGATGCATCAACGCCACTATGAAGCAGCGTCGACGCAGCGGCTTAAGAGACGCCAATATACAAGGCAAGACAGGTTTGAAATACATGTTCGTGCGTCAACGCCACCAACTGGCAGTGTGGACGCAGCAGTTCAAATATCTCCTTGCAACCTCTGGAGTACCTTGGAAGCGTCGACGCTGCAGCTCGTTGGGTCGACGCAGCAGCTTGATGGATTGACAAGGTGACTAGAGGGTGGACGCAGCTGCACAATGCGTCAATGCACTCCTTGACGCAAGAAGGCTGAAGTCACTCAAATTTCAGCTGCTGGAACAGCAATGCGTCAACGCAGCATGATGAGAGCGTCGACGCAGCACGCCCATCTGCTGAAGACTTGATCACTGGATCATCAATGCGTCAACGCCACGGGTTGGAAGCGTCGACGCAGCAGTTAAAAGGCTAAGCTAGTTACTCGCTGGAATGTATCAATGCGTCAACGCAGCAGGCTGATAGAGTCAACGCAGCAGACTTAAGTCTTGCTGGTAGAATGCCCTTGAAGGCTGCGTCAACCTTTTGAAGCAAGTGAGTTGATGCCACCAGACTGTAGTTGCTGATCGTGCTAATGAAGGGCACGTGATCCGAGGTACCAGGATGCTGACACGTGGACTGAGGCCTCTTGGCGGGAATCGTGGAGAGCGCATGTCGCCCTACTCGCTGCTGATATATAAGGAAGACTCCTCTGTCTGAATGGGACTGATGGTGATCGACTGAAGCAGAGCAAGAGTGTGAGCTCCTACGATCCAGAAGGATAAGTAAAAGAAGAGAGAAAGAAAGAGATAGAGAGCTTGAGCAGAGTGAGAAGAGAAGCAATGCTACTTGAATAATTGTTCCTGCTGTACCGTGGATCATATCTATCCCAGTTAGCTCTAGTTGAGAGCCACGGTTGTGCTACCATAGCTACAGTTTTCTGATTACTGTATTTTCCTTTTCTTAGTTTCGTTTACATTTCCTTGTGATTCTTCCGATTGCCCTGTTGGGGATTGGATTCCTCCTGGTGGGTCAGGAGAAGGGAGATTTGATCTCCGGTCGAAAGTAGCTGGATGCTACTTGTGGATTCCTCCTGGTGGGTCAGGAGAAGGGAGATTTGATCTCCGGTTGCAAGTAGCTAGGCGCTGCTTGTGGGTTCCCTCCGTTGGGAGGAAGAGGGGAAGTTGTTCCCCTGGTCAAGCTGTTTGGCAGCATTTGTTGCAGACTGAGTCTGCTGTGCTAGTGTTACTAGTGGAAGCCTCACTCCGGTCGGGAGTGAGGGGTGGATGTAGGTCTGGAGGACCGAACCACCTAAAAATTATCTGTGCAGTGGTTTACCTTGCTTTAGCTCCATGTCTTCTACCTCCCATTCACAGGTTGTGCATGTTTGGCCCGTTGCTTTATCTAGAGAGTTATTTTTGAGCATTATATTCTGTTAAATGTGTTTGGGTGGTTTTACTCTGCATTCGTTCTGGTTGATCAGGTGGCTGCAGTATTGCAGGCCAACTGTTTGTTCATTTGATTGCCTTATCATTTCATCTTGGAAAGCTCATTAGTTTTAATTCCGCTTATCTGAGCCTTAGTTTTTTAAAATTGGACCATATTCTCTAGAGGGATACATTCACCCCCCTCTGTATCCAGGTCTAGCACCCCAACAATTGGTATCAGAGCGGTGTCTGCTTAGAAGGTCCAGCGACCTGCAGATCCGATCTTGCTGTCTTAGGTGCTAATTTGTTTTAGTGAATCATTATTCCTGTTGCATTGAATCTACTTTCTATTTGTTTCAATGGCTCCTCCACCCGTCTTTAGTGGTTCTGATTTTAATCAGTGGCACGCCGCTCTCCATGTTTATGTTAATGCTGTTAATCCTGATATGTGGAAATTAATTTCACAAGGTCCTCACACCTTACCTACAAAAGTGTCCAAATGGACCGACAGACACAGATCAAAGGACGGAGAAAATCAGGAAGCCTTTAATCTGATGAAAGCAGTTACTGACAGAGCTCTATGGTCTTGCTTTCATGATTGCAGGTCCGCTAAAGACATCTTGGATATGCTGAAGAAAATTCACAGGGCAAATGAGGACAGCTGCATGATGGCAGACAGATATAATCAAGGCAGCAGTCAAGATGAAGATGATGATAATGAGGTAAATCCCTTTCAAAACTATACTTCAGATGATTGGGAAAATACTTATGCTGACTTGTTGGGGCTATATGAAAAATTAAAAAGGGAACATAAGAAACTGAAAAAGGGTATTAGGTTAAACAGTGTAAATTCCTCTTCATGTCAAAATTGCTTAAAATTGAAACAAACAAATGATGATTCTATATCTGAAATTCGTGAGCTTGAGAGTCAAGTTAAATTGCTAAAGAAAAAGAATCAGGATTCTGTTAACTCAGAACTAAGCAAGCTAAAATCTGAAAATGATTCTCTAAAACAATCTGCTAAAGGAAATGATAAAGAAATTGAGAAACTCAAACAAGAGAATGATTTGCTGATTGAAAAAATGAATGCCATAAAATCTGTAAACATAGAATTACAGAAAGAGTGTGAAACATAACAAAGAGAAATGAAACAAACTGAAAATGGAAGAAAGTATGAAGTCAATTCAGAAGACCAGCTTCTAATAAATGAATTGGTTCAAAATGATAAGCTCAAAGAAGAAATTGAAAAATTGAAGCTGTTAAACAGTGCAATGTCTGAGAGACTTCTAACCTTAGAAAAAGAAAAAACGGTATGTATTGAAACTCCTGAAAAATTGAGCAATCTGGAACAAGAAATTAAAAAATATAAAACTGCTAACAAGGTGTTAACTGAATGTGTGAATTGCAGTGAGCAAGAAATCGCCAGCTATGAGTTACAAATCACCTCCTTGGAAAATGAAATTCATGACTTAAAAAATTCCTTGTCCAAATTTGTTCATGGTCAAGAAAATCTAGATAAACTGCTAGGTGTTAAAGTCAATTTTCAAAAAGAAGGGTTGGGCTATAAACCAACAAAGAAAAAGAGTTTTGAAAATAAGATTCAAACTTCAGCTGTTCCAAATGTTGCCTCTGCTAGTTCAGCCAATCCTTCAGTGTTTCAATTTGCTGCTCAAAGAATTCTGAAGCCAACTGAAAAATAAAAAGGAAAGAACAAAATGGCTTCTACTACTTACATGCATCCTGTTTTTAATTCTCATGCTAACAGGAAAACTCATGTCAGAAATCATGAGGTTCAGAAAAAGAAAATGTCATGTTATTACTGCCCTAGAATTGGCCATTTGATGCATGAGTGTAAATTAAACGAACTAGATGATTTGAATGCTGAACCGATGAATGCTAGGAAATATCATGATAAAAGACCTGCTGTTCATTCAAAGAAAAGTGAATGCTCTCATTGTGGTAGATTATGCCACACCTCTGCTCAATGTTGGTTTGCTAATGGAAAGAAAAAACCACTCTCACATCATGCTAAATTTTATGCTAACCAACATGCCTTTAATATAAACAAAACTGCTTCTCTGAACCAGCATGTCAAATGTTTTAATTGTAACAAGTTTGGGCACAAGGCCACTGAATGTTGGGCAAGTTCTTTTAGAAGAAAGTTCCCTTTCTGCTCCCATTGTGGGAAGCTTGGCCATGCAGTCAAGGACTGCTGGCATGTCCAGGGTAGGAATAGAAATTCCAAAGAATTTGTTAGGAACAAACTTGCTTCTAAAAGAATTCCTGTTTGCTCAAATTGCAGAAGACCAGGCCACCAAGTTGCTGCTTGCAGGGTAGCTGGTCATGAAAAGAAAAAGTTTCATAATAATAACAGAAACCCTCATGCTCACTCTTATAATGCTCAAGTTCATGCTAGTATACATAAGAGGAACATGAAACCTGCTAGTTCATGCCACTATTATGGGCTGTCTGAGTATTCAATGCATAACTATTTTATCATGAACTCTGATGACTGGTTGGTACAGAAAAAGATGCAGGCAGTCCCAAAAGGGGCTAATTACTATGCAAGACCCAAGACCACTTGGGTTCCTGCTAGTGGAAAATAGGAAGTTGCCTAGCAGGTGTGCCTTGGATGGAATAAAGGGGTAATGATCCAAGGCACTCAAGAATGAAAAACCCCATTCCAACACTTTTCAAGTAATCTCTCTGCACATCCCATTTTGAAATTCTTGAATATCTTGCTTGATGTGTTTCATGAATATTCATTTATCATCTGCCATTTGCACTGCTCTCTGATCATGCACTCTGAGATTTCTGAATATCTGGATTGCATATGGGACTGCATGTTCTAAGGGGGAGTTTAGTCATCTTTAGTTGTTGTGTCTATCTTCCTTTCAATCATCTTAGCATGAATACTGTTTAAGCTTGATACTCATTTTATTGGCTATTATAATTTCATTCATGCATGGTCTGAGAAGGAGTTTGCTTAAGATTAATTCCTCGGTAACAAAATGCTGAATAGAGTACAGAGTTGTAGCTGCTGGCTGGTTAAGTGAGTTGACGCTGTGATGAAACTGAGTCAACGCTATGGACAATTGGATTCTGAAATTGAACAGATGTTTGTGCAGTCTAGATGGATGAGTTGACGCAGTGAAGAGGGTGAGTTAACGCAGCTGTGCCTTATTGGAATCATAGGGTTACATCTTCCTCCTTTGGAAACTTCCTTCTCACATCAACCTGCTCTGTCCATATATCCTGTCCCTTCCGTTCTTATCCCTCAATAAAGCTTCCTTGACATCCGTGTATGGGAAAATTCTCTAGAGCACTGAGATGTAGATGATGTCTTAAATTCAGGGGGAGTTACAGTGATAATTCCTGTGGAATATGAGATATATTTTGAATTGCTCTATGATATGTTAATGATAGGAGATACATATTTCTTATGATGTTTGAATTCATGAACTTTTGAACCCAATGATGCACTATGTATGGAGCAAAAGCTGAACAATTTAATAAAACCAGGACCTCTTCATCTCTCGATCCTTATTGTTCAAAAGTAAAGAAACCAATGTGTGTAGAGGAATTTAATAATTGTATTGATGTTGAACTCAGAAAGTGTTTAAATGCTAAGGATGCAAGCTATTCACATGTAATATAATACAGAGCATTGGTAGTTGTTCACTGAGAAATTAGCCCTATGCACCAAGGAAGTGCTGAAGAGCAAGTCATGAGATGCGCTACTATCTCTGTCTTCAAGAGAAAAATAAATCATTCCAGAGCAATGGTAACTATCAACTGAGAAACTACCTTCAAGCACTTATGAAGTGCTGATAGGCATGTCATGAAGTCAGTAGCCACTTCTGGTTAGTCAATGCAGAATAGTTTGCTATGCTGAGTAACCGGGGACTCGGGTGTCTGATAAACATGTGTACCCGTGTCAAAATGCTAGCAACACTTGACTGCAAATGATAATGTAAAAAGAAGTTGGAAATGCTGAAAATGTGAAAACAATTAAAACATGCGAGTTTGGTTGATCTGGTGCTCCTTTCAACTGAGTCTATCTTCAATGCCAGTTAAATTTCTCTCTATCTGAAAGGCCTCTTAAAATTGAAAGATATAAGGGTCAGAAATGAAAACGGTTCTAGTGTGAAAAGAGTTCTATTTTTTTCTCCAGGCAGGTGGCTTTAGTGGTTCATGGCTTCTAATTCAATGTTTTAAGATTATTTCTTCTCTTTATCATTAAATGAATTAGAGCCTATTTACATACATCTCTTCCATGGGAACTCGATCTGGAACACTTAAAATTCCTTGAATAGAAGCCTGATTATCTCACTATCTTAGTACCTTAAGAAAATCCCTTGAACGGATGTCTCTCTGGTTACTTGTCTTGCTTCTTCTCTTCACATCAGTCACTGCGTAGACGCAATGTCCCTTGGCGTCCACGCCTTGTGTCTTTCTGACTACTTGTCTTGTGTTTTCTGTTCACATATGCCTCACTGCGTAGACGCAATGCCCCCTTGGCGTCCACGCATTGCCTCTAATACAACCTTCTTCAACCCGGTTCACCGACTTGAACCGGCTGAACCGTTCACTAAAAGGGTCTTTGTAGCCTCTTTAAAAGAGTAGCTTGACCACCACTCGTCTCCACTCCATTCTAAACCCTTGGTCGGTTTACCTTCCGTGTTCTTCAAACATCCTCCCACACCATTTCTTGTCTCCGATCATCTTCGGCAAGGGTGCTCAGTCGGGAAAGCTGTTGATGGAGCAGAACTTGAGGGTCTCCAGTGCGACACAGTTGACGATGGACTCACTCTCAGAGGATGCGCCTGATGCTCCAGTGGCCAACCCTCCAGAAGCGACACCATCTACAGCTATTTCCAGGAAGCGCAAAGGAAAGGAGAAGGAGAAACGTCCTCGGAGCCCTAGTCCGCCGGTCAAGAGAAGAAAGTCCTCAAAATCATTTTCAGCTGAACCACGCTCCTCTTCTGGTATAACGGGGAAGAAGAAATCCAGGGCTTCTGTTGTCATCAATATAGAAGAACCTCTCAAGGTTCTTATCCCCAGGTACATTGTAAGTTCCGATGAAGAGCTATTGACTGCATTTCCTGAGGTACGGCCTACATTGGAATTTCAAGGCTGGTGGAAGTTTGTGACGAAGCACACTATTTACTATCCTACACTCGTTAGGGAATTTTATCAGAATTTGAAATATGAACCGAAGATTCCCAAAATGTCCTCCACTGTTAGAAATGTTCATTTTGAGTTAACTAGTGCCCTGCTTGCTCGAGTTTTGAAAATACCAATGGGAGGAGCAATGCTTCATTCGTATAAGCTAGATGAACATGAGGCGTTTGCTGTTTTGACTGGGTTAACCAAAGAGCCCTCTGACGTGAAACAGACATACCTGTCCAGTCTGAAAGCTAATAGATTTATACCATATGTCAGACTACTTCATCACATTTGCACGTCTATCATCACACCTCAAAGCAGTGGTAGAGAAAGAGTCACAGATATGCAGCGATTCCTGTTGTACTGCATGCTAAAGGAAGTTAAGATTTCTTTAACTGATGTTGTAGTTCAGACAATTGGAACTTGTCTTCACCACTCTAGAACACTACCTTATGCAGCACATCTCACATCTATTTTCAAAAAGGTAGGAGTGGATTTTGGAACTGAAAAGAAACATGTTATCCCCAAGGGAAACATATATTCCATGTCTTACGTTAAGAGATTTATGGGCTTCCAAGTCATTGATGGTAAGGCTGTTAGAATCCTTCCCAGTCAGAAATCAGCACAATCAGAGACAGGACAGGGATCAAGAACAGTCACTATGGATGATAGTCAAGTTAACAGGACAGAGATACCAATTCCTCCTGTGGTGAGAGAAGGCAGACCAGATGGTAGTTCATCAAGAGGAGAGCATGAAGTTGAGGACACATTTGTGAGACCATCAAGTCCTCAGTTGGAAACTGGGGAACCCAGTGGCTCCACACCTACAATGGAAATTGGTGTTTATAGGAGGCCTTTTCCAACTTCTGATGCAGCTCCACCACCAGCCACTGTTGAAGAGATGTTTGCTCACATGTCTATGATGCTGCAGCGTCAGGATGCAAAGATGGACAAGCTAATGGAGTTTACAAATTTTCATCTCAACAAACTGACTGCTCGGGTTATACAATTTGAAGTCTCTGTCTTATCCGAGTGGCAAAAATTCCTACTCTCCAAGATGCTATCTGACCAAGCCACAAGGTCTGTCTTGAAAAACATATCAGCTCTTCTTGACAAACTCTCAACTCTAGTGAGCGACGTGCACAGCACCCAATCTTCATTTTGTCAATCTTTTGCAAAGGTTATTGATATATGTTATGATGTGAGGATAGGTGTTGAAACCCTCAAGAGTCCTGTCAATGCACTTCCTCAATGCATCAAGGTTCTTTTAGGCAAGATTGACACTGTGACTGACACACTCAAATCTCTTGAAACTCAACTGAAGAAATCTGATGATATGTCCTCTGCAATTGCACATGTAAAGACCACACTGCAACATGACTTAGCTGCTATATCTCAAGACATTCGCACGTTGCTGGGCAGAGATCAATCTACCACTCCACGTCAACCACCAAGTCAACCATCAAGAGCTCGCGGATCTTCTTCCAGTCATGCCAGATATTTCAATTGAGGCCTTGTGCCAGCTCACATATTGCCCCCTTCATGATGATGTCAAAGGGGGAGAAAAGAGTTCAAAGCAGCTTGAGTGCAGCTTGAGTTCCAGCTTGAGTTCCTTTTGTAATGACAAACGCATTGATAAATGATAGCATATAATTTACCTGTGATTTATCTGTGATACAACTGTGATACAATGTAATGAAGCTTCTTGAATCTTAGATAGCTGTCCATGCGTTTGTTTGATGCCTCATCCTTAAAACAGTCCAGAGTTGCCATCATCAAAAAGGGGGAGATTGTTGTACTCCTGGTTTTGATGATGACAACGATAAGCTAAGTGATATAAACACTTAAGTTTTAATGAATGTTTAACAGGAACAAAAGGATGTAGGGTGCTCGATGCGTCAATGCCACAATGGAGCAGCGTCGACGCAGCGGCTTAAGAGACGCCAATGTACAAGGAACAAAAGGATATAGGGTGCTCGATGCGTCAACGCCACTATGAAGCAGCGTCGACGCAGCGGCTTAAGAGACGCCAATATACAAGGCAAGACAGGCTTGAAATACATGTTCGTGCGTCAACGCCACCAACTGGCAGCGTGAACGCTGCAGTTCAAATATCTCCTTGCAACCTCTGGAGTACCTTGGAAGCATCGATGCTGCAGCTCGTTGGGTCGACGCAGCAGCTTGATGGATTGACAAGGTGACTAGAGGGTGGACGCAGCTGCACAATGCGTTAATGCACTCCTTGACGCAAGAAGGCTGAAGTCACTCAAATTTCAGCTGCTGGAACAGCAATGCGTCAACGCAGCATGATGAGAGCGTCGACGCAGCACGCCCATCTGCTGAAGACTTGATCACTGGATCATCAATGCGTCAACGCCACGGGTTGGAAGCGTCGACGCAGCAGTTAAAAGGCTAAGCTGGTTGCTCGCTGGAATGTATCAATGCGTCAACGCAGCAGGCTGATAGAGTCAACGCAGCAGACTTAAGTCTTGCTGGTAGAATGCCCTTGAAGGCTGCGTCAACCTTTTGAAACAAGTGAGTTGACGCCACCAGACTGTAGTTGCTGATCGTGCTAATGAAGGGCATGTGATCCGAGGTACCAGGATGCTGACACGTGGACTGAGGCCTCTTGGCGGGAATCGTGGAGAGCGCATGTCGCCCTACTCACTGCTGATATATAAGGAAGACTCCTCTGTCTGAATGGGACTGATGGTGATCGACTGAAGCAGAGCAAGAGTGTGAGCTCCCACGATCCAGAAGGATAAGTAAAAGAAGAGAGAAAGAAAGAGATAGAGAGCTTGAGCAGAGTGAGAAGAGAAGCAATGCTACTTGAATAATTGTTCCTGCTGTACCATGGATCATATCCATCCCAGTTAGCTCTAGTTGAGAGCCACGGTTGTGCTACCATAGCTACAGTTTTCTGATTACTGTATTTTCCTTTTCTTAGTTTCGTTTACATTTCCTTGTGATTCTTCCGATTGCCCTGTTGGGGATTGGATTCCTCCTGGTGGGTCAGGAGAAGGGAGATTTGATCTCCGGTCGAAAGTAGCTGGATGCTACTTGTGGATTCCTCCTGGTGGGTCAGGAGAAGGGAGATTTGATCTCCGGTTGTAAGTAGCTGGGCGCTGCTTGTGGGTTCCCTCCGTTGGGAGGAAGAGGGGAAGTTGTTCCCCTGGTCAAGCTGTTTGGCAGCATTTGTTGTAGACTGAGTCTGCTGTGCTAGTGTTACTAGTGGAAGCCTCACTCCGGTTGGGAGTGAGGGGTGGATGTAGGTCTGGAGGACCGAACCACTTAAAAATTATCTGTGCAGTGGTTTGCCTTGCTTTAGCTCCATGTCTTCTACCTCCCATTCACAGGTTGTGCATGTTTGGCCCGTTGCTTTATCTAGAGAGTTATTTTTGAGCATTATATTCTGTTAAATGTGTTTGGGTGGTTTTACTCTGCATTCATTCTGGTTGATCAGGTGGCTGCAGTATTGCAGGCCAATTGTTTGTTCATTTGATTGCCTTATCATTTCATCTTGGAAAGCTCATTAGTTTTAATTCCGCTTATCTGAGCCTTAGTTTTTTAAATTGGGCCATATTCTCTAGAGGGATACATTCACCCCCCTCTGTATCCAGGTCTAGCACCCCAACACAAATGCCACACGCTATCTTGTAGGATAGAACTGGAAGGTTCTGATTGGTACTCCACGCACGGGACTCCAAACGCGATGCCGCTTGCGCCAAAACATTTCTGGAGAAGTGCTGCAAGGCTTTGGAAAGTTTGGTGAAGATCCAAGGTCGCTGGTGGCCGGGACCAGTCGCGAACGATGACCTGTGCGATTCTGCCTCGCAGGATAGTCCTGTGCAGTCTGATTGCAACGGCCGGTGCGCTCTCCACAAAACTCAGAATGCAATGAGACCAGTGAGGTTGGATGGCCGACAGGAATATCTTCCTACCCTCACAATATGGGCGCCATTGGATCACCAAGCCGGGCGTGGTCGCAGATGTGGCAAGCTTCATATTTTTGGGCGAGCAGCCAGATAGGGGTGCGATGGTCGTGGTGGAACTTTCAGCATGGAGGTTGGAATGTGACGAAACCACCTGGGTTGGTTCCGGGACGCCAAGCTGCATTACGTTTAAGAAGATGACCTGGCATGAAAACGGACGTGTAGGGCGTGGCACGAACAGCAAGCTGGGTGCACACCCTGGGCGGACTGGTTTCCACCTGATCTGCGTAGTTGCGGAAGAACGGATGCCACGACCGATGTCGAAGTCGGAATGGTGCAAAACAACCTCTGGTATGAAGAGGACTCGGAGACGAACGAACCCACAGAAGGGGGCTTGGGCTGATTCACGATGTAGATGTCGGTGTAGACTCTTCAAACTAAGCCTTAGATTCTGCTAGGGATCTGTGAGCAGCAGGACAAGGAGATCTTCAACGTCGATGACGAGGACGACGCCGTGGGTTGCCGGGGTCACCGTGGACGCACTTGGAAGGGGGAGGGTGGTGGGTTACAGAGGGGAGGAGTGGTTGGAGGGGGGCTGGGGCGTGGGGGATGGGTTGGTGCGAACTAGGGTTAGGGTTTTGGGTGAGGTGTGATGGTGGCTGGGAAGGGGCGCGGGTAGGTGCAGCTGCTAGAGATGGGGAGAGATTCTAGGGGGAATTATTCTCCAAAGGATGAGGAGGGTGTTGACACCCGTTTTTTTCCGATGAGTTGAGTCGTTCCTCTTACTCCCATTTGTTGATGCCTCGAGTTGTCCATCACTCGTTGGGGCTATTTCACGCATATTTTGGGCCAGTTTTATGGGTAGCCTTCCTCCCTGGCTAGGTTCGTTTTCAATTCTGGGCTTAATGGGCCTTGATTTTAGTTGATTGAACTTTTCTATGAGTTTCAAGCGTCCATATACATGTACGGTTCATCCCTGGCCGCTCAATCAATGTGCAGTTGCCTGTGGACCGTCCATATATTTTAGAATATTTTGGTTAATTTTTTGAATTTCCATCGACAAGCATTTATGCGGTCCTGCCCTAGCCGTTCAATATGATGGACGGACGGATGGTAGCCGCTCGTCTCTCAGAGTCCTGCGCTTGGTGGTTTTCTCAGATAATTATCCAATTAATCTATTTATCACCGACAAAGCTAGAACGGTGGGTCTTTGGCCGCTCTACCTTTGAACGGTCTCATCTGAGCCGTTCATGTATGAGAGTCCAACGGTGAACTATTCGGCCGGTTCAATGGATAATTTGGATTATTTTGTGAATTGTTGAATTTTCACCAACAGGGTTGGATGGCCCAGAATGGGCCGCCCATATGGATGTGTGGTCTATCGTAAGACCGTTCATCCGTTCGATTCCTGAATTTTAACAAATTTTCTCTCTCTATCCGTGGTTTTATCCCTAAGTTCTCCCGTCATTTTCTCTATGGATGCTGAACCATTTTGAGTACCGTTTCGACTGGATAAGAGAGAATTCGATTATCTACGATTTTTATTTGATAATCTCGACCTGAAAATGCTTCTAAACCCTAATTTCGAGCTAGAACTTTAGGTGCTCTATAAATAGACCCTAAAGGCTGGGTTTGAAAAGGGGGGATATTTTGGTCAACGGCGAAGCCTTGCCGAATCCTTGAGCGACCTACGACCAGGGAGGGAGGCCTTCTACGTCCATATAGGCCTCCGGTCCAGGGAGTAACTTCCGTTTTGAGTCCTTTTGCATTCTGGATAATCTCGTTTTCTTCTCATTGCATGTTTGTTTCTACACATCCATTCTCCCACGTTTTCATTGCTTGCACTATCATTCACACACACACTCCCACGTTTTTGACGCCCCAGGGGTTTAAAACTCCCCAGGTATCCCCACTTTACTTAGTTACATCTATTTCCTTTCATGTTAGCATTTACTACACTCTATAGTTTTGATATTGGGTTTTTCTTTATGTTTTACACTCTGTTTCGCAGGTCAGCAATTCACTAGCGCGAGGCCCATCCTTTATGGTCGGCCGGAAAGGGTGGAGGTTGGACCCTTTTACAACTTCTGGCGTGGTGGCCTTGTGCGGTTCCTAACCAGCCGTTCACGGAGGCATGCGGTGTTACCTGGGCCGTTCTTCTTCATCTTGCGGTTGGGTCAGAGTCGTTCATCTGCCAGAAGTTCCTTATCCTGCATCCTCTATAGCGCCCTTAGACAGCCTATCGTGTGGCCGCACATCCTTACAGGCAGTTCCTCCTGAGCCGTACATCCTCCCAGCGCTGCTCATAAGGCTAGTGTCTCCCTCTTTCCAAGGTACGGTGTGTCAATCACATTAGGCACCTTGGTGGCGATCACAGTTATTTACAGTCTTCTGTTCTCCTTCTACTGTTCCCATTTATTTTATATATCGATTTAGTAGAAGGGGAGAGAAGACACCTTTTAACCCAAAGAGGAGTAAAACAAACATGTCAACAGCCCATTTTTTGGCGATCACGGTGGGACACCTAGTGCCCATCGTGTTAGTGATTTGCTGGCCTTTTCTTTTGCTGTGCTAGTCCTCTTTTCGAAGTGATTTCAGGTTGGTCTGGGCGCGGTCTCTGTCCTCCGGAGCATGTGCGGATCTCCAGGAGTCGTCCATCTCTTCAACGGCTGGAAGTCCACCCCTCTTCTCTGTGAACAGCGCCATATCTTCTGCAAAGCCTGCTGCGATAAGCGGTTCAATGTCATCCGTTCAAGTATTACACGGTCGATTATTGGTCGTCCATCTTGCTGGCACATGTATTCCTCTATCTTCTGACTGTTGGTTTGGTTGCTGTTGCACGGTAGGTGAAGGTCCGTTCTACTGATCACGCGACTGTCAGTAGACCACCCATCCTGGTAGGCTTCTGATTTCTACCTACTTCCATTCTATCATTGTCTGAGTTTTCTGATTACTTTGTCGTTACTCCCTGGTTTGAACGGTCGTTCACAGGCCATCCTTGCTCCCTGAGCGGTCTTCATCAGACCGTCTTTCTCTGCTACAGTGCACCCCGTGCTACAGTTTTATCATTGAATTATATCATTATATGCATATACGTTGGTGCTGTTTGACCACCCCCTGTTGTTTTTATGTCATTCCATGGTTGCGTTCATATCATTTTCTTACATTTGCTAGTTCATTGCTTGCTAGTTTCTAGGTTAGAATTTTGCATGCACTCCGGTGCGCATAGGATTCATTCATTTCATTTATATTTAGTTACGTTCCTACCGAGGTAGACTTTCATCTCGTCTCCATACTCCTTGGAGCCGACTAGGAGACCTTGCCGAGGGCCTCCGTAAGCCCCCGTGAGCCGTGGATTCCCACACGGACGCCGGGCAGGTTGTACCGTACCACCCCCCAGTCTAGGGTCTACATTCATGAGAGAGAGAGAGAGTCCCTTAGAGTCTGCCAGTTTCCCGTCCCCCACCCTATTTAGGTACCTTGTGGTTGAGTGAATTCACATTTTAATTAATCCACTAAAGTCTTAAAGAGGAACTTATAAAATCTCGTGCATCATTTACAACTTGGGTGGTTAATTGGTGGGTTCTTTTCTCATATCTCCCCTCCATTACATGTTGCAACGTCATCATTTGCATCTCTTTGTCAGATTAGGCTCATTAGGTCTAGTTCATCTTTGTGTGTCCCCATTTAGTTGCATTTGTCTTGGGGTCATTTCCCTCCTTGTATTCATTTGAGATCCACTGTGCAAAGTCTCCATTCTTCCCATGGAGCACTTCTCCCCTGTACCTTATTCCTGCACCTCTCCATCTTCTTACCCCCGCGTGGATTCCTCTTCCCATGCGGGCCCATCTCCTTATTCCTCCATTGGACCCTATTCCTTTAACGGGCCTTCTTATCCCGCCCGTGCTGCTGTTGGCCCAATCAATCCTCATTCCCACGTACATAATTCTTCCAGGCCCATGCATTCCTCCATTCCTAGAATGGGCTTTCCTTCTTCTCAGGCTGGATCCCCTTATCCGGCCCATCATCATTATCCTGGTCTAAATCCGTCATCTCTTGCTCAAGCTGGCCCATATCCTTCTCGAACTCTTCCTACCAAGGAGATGATCGCTCAGGCCCAACGCCAGATTGATGAATTGCAACGCCGAGTCAATCCTCAAACTTCTTTGGATATTCCATTTACATTTCAAGGTCTTCATCTTCCACCACGTTCACAGATTCTGGCTTATCGTCGCTACGGTGGAATTGGTGACCCCTATGTCCATTTGAAGGATTTCCTCTATGAGTCGGCCCAGTTCCAGCATGATCAACGCTTGATGGCCTATTTGTTTGGCCTATCTTTAGAGGGCTCGGCCAAGGATTGGTTCTTCACATTACCGCAAGAGCAGCTGATGAACTTTCAAGCCATCCAAGCAAGATTTATTCAGCAATATCAAGACCAGGTTGGGCCCAGATATTCTGTGGTTGATCTGGCCCACGAGAAGATGACGCACGACGAAGAATTCTCCATGTTTGTCGACCGCTGGTGTCGCCTAGCCGCACAAGTCCCGGGGCATATTCCGGAGGGCGAGCAGATCAAGATGGTTATTTCTAACGCAACGCCCGAGCTCAGATGTATCTTAGCTATGAACGACATCACTTCATGGCGACAACTTTACAGCCGAGCCCGCTTCATTAGCCGACAACTCCTAGTTTCCTTTGACCACGAGTCTCCTCCACCGTCACCTTCTACATACACATTCCCTCCGCCCTCCACCGCAAGTTAGCCCTCCACCTTATATCCCTCCACGAGTCGACCGTCCACTCCCACACACCCATATACCTCCATGTGCTCCACCGCATACCAACCCTCCACGAGTCAGCCCTCTGCTATTTTATCTCCCTACACCACTCCACTTCTGGTCAAGGAAACACTACACCCAGAGTGGGTAGATGCCGTCCATTACATTCCCACTCCCTCTATGCCGCCACATCATTCTAGCCCTCCGCCTTCACCTACGCAATCCCCCTTACCTACGCAACCTCCGCTACCATCCCCACTACCTTCTCACACGCCTCGGCATTCGCCTTGCCCGAAGCAGGCTTCTCACTCTTCGTTGCTGGAATCTCTTATAGATGTTTTCAGGGCTTTGATGGCCACCCATGCATTGCTACTCCCTCCGGTTATGCCTTACCAACCTACGGTCGGGAATTTGCTCCATTTCTGTGAATTCCATCGTCAACAGGGGCATGTGGTCGAGAATTGTTCCGAGTTCCGGGAACTCGTTTACAGTTTGGACGATAAGAAGATGATTGATTGGGCTGTCATATGCCAAGTTATTTCAGATCTCAGCAGCAAACAGCAACAGTAGCAAGCCGTGCCGCCTAGGCAACCGTCTCTACTTCAAGCAGGGGCACCCTGGTGTTTCTTCAGTTGATAAGATACCTGCTCCGTTACCCACTTCTTCCTCTATCCCATCTCCTCCACCACCTTTACCTACCCTAGCCTCCGCTCGGGCAACCTCTCTTTCACCCTCCGTTTCCACCACCACACCTATTCCCAACGCCTCTCGACGTGTTGTAAAGATACGTCGGAGAGCGCCACCACCTGCCACTTCCCCTACTACGCCACTACCTTCCTCTCCTCCTTCTTCCCCACCCCTACCTTCACCTCCTTCCTCTTCACCTTCACCATCTCCATCAACCACATCACCCCCTTTGTCACCACCTTCTCCACCCCCATCTTCGCCACCTCCATTGGCTACATCTCCATCATCACCTTCTCCATTATCCCCATTGCCGTCACCACTACTGTCTTCATCACTTCCTCCCGTAATAATCCCTGTTCCGTCACCTTCACAACCATCCCCGCTACTGACGCCGCTTCTTTCGCCATCATCCTCTGAGCCCGAGCGGGCCGACCCTAAACCCATACCTCCACTTTTGCCTTTACCTCCACCCATGCCCATCATCATCAGTATTTCCCCACCACTTGCACCATCGCCACCCGCGCCCTTTAAACCTCCTCCTTCTAACCTCCCTCTACCACTTCTTACTTCGCGGAGCAGGTACACGCTACCTTTGGTGCCCCTCGGGTCTAGTCCCCAGGGAGATAAAGAGCCGAACCAGGTTTTGACTGTGCATCACAAGCTTCAAGACTTCATTTGTCGCATGCAGGTCCGACTTTTGGTCTGTGGCTATTCTAGGGACGATGAGCCTGCACTTGCTATGAAGACAGTTGCTCAGAAGAGTTCTTTAGCACTGGTGCCACTTTCTTCAAAAGCAAGGCCGGTGGCAATTTCTTTGCACACAGGAGAATTCACTGTTGATGCTGTTATTACCTCTCACCTGATTGCTATTCAGTGCACTGGCCTAGAAGAGTTTTCCGCCCAGATGGTGCTAACCCACACGGCCGCCAGAAGTCTAATGACTTCAGCGTTCAAGGGGCAATTGGCCGTGTCCTTGAGATTGACCAGGGGCATTCTACACATACTATGCAATCTCCCTCGCTTTATTGGTGAGGAGGCCACGTCAACGCCACGCATCACCCTCCCTCAGTTCCGTCTTGCGCTTCTAGCAAGTTAGTTATGCTTCATGCCCAGCTGCCGAGTGAAGATGCCAAAGCTCCATGTTCTAGTGCCGAACGACAAAACCCCATTGCATCCTAATGTTCATCACAAGGAGTTGACTATTCTGGAATGTCCTTTTATGGTTAGCACCGCACAGCTAGGGGCAACCGTCCCGATGAAGCTGCATGTTCATGACCGGGCTAGGCCGTCTGCCAGGTGGGCCCGTTATTTGAGAAAGTATTGTAAGATAAGAAGCCTGAAGGCCCGGATCCACGCCAGGCGGAGTTGTTTCAAGAAGATTTCTGCTAAGAAGAGGCGACGGCATAAGTTCAAGGGCCGACAGTTATGCATTCGGGGGTCCACTTCCTCCTCTCATTCTCCTATCCATTCATCTTTTCTTTTGCTCGGTTCTTATCCGTGGGTGGTGTACCTTCCGCCACCTGACCATATTTCTACCATCTTTTCCTATCCCCACCATTCTAGGTATCGGCCTCTGTCCTCCTCTTCCCCTGATCCAGGGGCATCCTCTTGTAATTTTTCTCCCCAGGTACGCCCGGATTTCGCTTCTCATCCTTTTCCCCCGACCCTGTTGGGGATTCCTTGTGCTCGTTCCCCGACCTTGTCGGGTGGTTTTTCTGATTCTTCCCCGACTTTGTCGGGTGGTTTTCATTTCTTGTCCCCGACCTTGTCGGGTGTTCATGCATCTCCTTCCCCGCCTCTGTCGGGTGATTCTAATTCTTTTTCTCCGACCACGTCCGATGATCACTCCTCTTCCCCCTTATCTTTGCCACAATCTTCTTATGGTTCGTCTATTCTTTCTGTCTCACCCTTTCGGGGTCATTACCCTTTTTGTGTTGTTTTCGAGGCTTTAGTCCGCCTTGATCTCAGTTAATCCCTGTTTATTCTGTCTCTGGTTCCTTGTTATCAGGGCCTCAGTGCCTTAACGAGGGAGTTCTAGCCCTCGTCTCTCTTCCTTTTTATCCCTCCTTCGTCCAGTATGATGTCTGCCACTCCTCTATGTCGAGGAATCCAATCCTTTGCTCTCCTTTCATCCTTTATCCTGACAAGTAAGGAAAACAAAGTTCGCGCTCCTCAAAGCTCGATGATCGAAATCGTTTCAGGAGGCCGATTTCCATGCCATGGATTTGCAAAGGTATCTTTGATTTTGTGCCGAAACATGTTATCATTGCTATTACTATGTTATTTCTGCACGCGCTTATAATGTTGGTTCCTTAAAACATGATTGAGTGGCCTTAGGCTTTAGTTAGTTTGCTTAGTTAAATGAGTCGCTTCTGCAACATCCTTAGGCTGGTGATAGCTCCGTGCTGGGAGTCTAGTTCCTTTCCCTGATTGTTGAGGGTGACCTTTGAGTATGAATTTTTCACACACTACACGGCGAGCCATAGCCTCTCTCTCTAAGACACACCGTTGCTGCTTTGGCCATACTTTAGGTATTCACGAAGGCCTTTTCTCTTCTCTGCTTGGCCAAGTGCAGGGGCAAGAGATTAATGGATAAGATGACTAACCTAGGTGCTCCCTAATACGGGAGAGGTCTCAAATAGGGGCAGTCTTGACCCTCAAAAGTAAACTTTTATGCTATATCTGGCCAATAAGGGCTACCAAAATGAGAAAATGAATCAATGTAAAATTATGAATCAAAGGCATGGCAAGAGTGGCAGTACAGTTTTCCGCGGGACGTCATGAGCCCGGTCGCATACGTGCCTGATAAATATGGGTCTCAAAATCAAAGACACGAAGCCCCAGCGCAACAGGCTATCTCTTTGAGGGGTAGTGCCCTGGAAGGAATTCGAGCCTTCATATCTCCCATCCTGCACGAAGCTTGTCTCCAATTTTTCTTCTGCTTCTCCCTCTTAGGCTGGGTTGTATCCCAGGTATGGCCTTAGTAGGGGCACCGTTCTTTAGAAGCGGTTGGTTGTGGTAAGCCACCCCCACATGCACGCCCTGCTTAAGGGAAGCCTTTAATGAAAGGGGTAGGAACGACGATCCCTGGCCAGTAGTTTGAGCCCGTCTTTAGGTGCTACGGATTACTATGTCAAAATCAAAATTTCTAAAAAAAATCAAATATTGTCAAAAATCTCAAAAAATCAAATACTTCAAAATTTAAAAAAAATCAAATATTTCCAAAAACCTAAAAAAATCAAATACTTCAAAAAATCCAGAAAAATGAAATACTATTGAAAATCTAAAACAATCAAAAAAAATAATACAAAAAAATCCAAAAAAATGTGTCTTTTTCATGCATTTGCATTTGTTTTAAGGACAGATACGTAATCCGTTTGCTAAGTGTGTAGGTTGCAAGTACTCAGACATTCCTTGCTATATCTTTTTGCTCTGCCTCTTGTCCACATCATTGATCTGTTCTTTCCTTCTTCGATCCACTCTCGATCTGTTCTGAAGCTCATGTCCTTCCCAGCTTTTGTTTGCAATGATCATATCTTTATGAGAGGGCTTTGCCTCACGATTATGAACCTGGCGGTTTTGCTTCATTTTGATCTTGGGTTTTGAT
This sequence comes from Amorphophallus konjac, assembly GCA_022559845.1. NCBI lineage: Eukaryota > Viridiplantae > Streptophyta > Magnoliopsida > Alismatales > Araceae > Amorphophallus > Amorphophallus konjac. The sequence goes on from CM040121.1 coordinate 306,064,390, forward strand.
TGAAGGGCGTATTTGTTTATGTCTTTTGTCCCGCCGTGTCCTTGTCACGTGTTTATGTCCCACCGTATTACCCCACACATGTGGTTTTGTCCCTCATCGAGTGTTCTTAGTTGACTTGCATATGTTGTTAGTCACCCCTTTATGTCTTATGTTCTTGTCCCAACCACTTGATCGTCCGTCATATCCTTGTCCCAACCGTGTGTTGTTCCGCCGCATTGGTGTCTTGTCATGCTGTGTTCATGCATGTGTGTTGTTTGTTTATGCCTTGCATATGTGCTCGTTTGCCTTTGTTATGTTATGTTGATCGTCATGTTATGTCATGTTGTTTGCCGTTCAGTTAATCATTGTGTTATCTCTGCTATGTTTATACTCATTTGTCTTATTCATAAAAATCCATAAAAATCCGAAAATGAAAATCCAAAAAAAGCATGCCGTTTCACTTGCACAGGTAAGTCAGGTATGGCTTTCTATCCTTACATCCCTTACTGCATTACTATATGGTACTATGCTATATTACTCGAGAACTAGTTGGTTATCTACGTGTTCCAGGATCTGATGTTCCCCTTTAACAAAAATGATGATGATCCGGGTTCACGTGTTTAATCTTCGGATAGGCCGTTAGGTTGGGAAAGCTTGGGGAGGATGGTTCTATCCTGCACGCTATGGTTCCGGATGATATCTTGACTCTAATTTTCCCAGCTTAGTAATATTATTCTCGAGTATTTTGTATTTTAATCTTTCTTTACATTTGTTTTAACGATTTCTTTTATTTTAGCCCAACATGCATCATACGCATCCTTTTGAGCATTCATGCCCCATGGTTTGCCTGAAGAATGTCCCACCAGTAATGATTAGCTGTGCGTTCAGTGTTTGAGTAAGAGGAACTAATTCCACTCTGAGTTGGAAGGTTCTCTTTGATCAATTTGCTTGGTTTGGTTAATTAAGAGGTCCCCGTCTGGAGCTTTAGCTTGTTTTCTTTACTTTTGCTGTCTGCTTTTGGCCTCCTCATTGGACCGCGAGATTGTGTCCCCCATGAGGTTGGTCTTATCGATTTGTTTCATTTCGTTTAGTTTAGTTCCTCCAGGCTGGTGTCACTTTTGGTTTTATCATGCCTTGCATTTGGTTCAGAGTTTTCCAGAAGATTCCTGTCACTTGTTGGTAAAAACGGGTGTCGTTTTACCTTAACGCCCGCTTTTCGGTCCACTCCGTTGCATTTCCGCTTCATCTCCATGTCCCATGTCACTTTCGCTTCACCTCCGCTCTCTCCCCTGAAAAGAGGACGTTAAGGAGGGGCATCTGTTGACACTCGTTTTTTACCGATGAGTTGAGTCGTTCCTCTTACTCCCATTTGTTGATGTCTCGAGTTGTCCATCACTCGTTGGGGCTATTTCAGGCATGTTTTGGGCCAGTTTTATGGGTAGCCTTCCTCCCTGGCTAGGTTCGTTTTCAATTCTGGGCTTAATGGGCCTTGGTTTTGGTTGATTGAACTTTTCTATGTGTTTCAAGCGCCCATATACATGTACTGTTCATCCCTGGCCGCTCAATCAATGTGCGGTCGCCTGTGGACCGTCCATATATTTTGGAATATTTTGGTTAATTACTTGAATTTCCATCGACAAGTATTTATGCGGTCCTGCCCTAGCCGTTCAATATGATGGACGGACGGATGGTAGCCGCTCGTCTCTCAGAGTCCTGCGCTTGGTGGTTTTCTCAGATAATTTATCACCGACAAGGCTAGAACGATGGGTCTTTGGCCGCTCTACCTTTGAACGGTCTCATCTGAGCCATTCATGTATGAGAGTCCAACGGCGAACTATTCGGCCGATTCAATGGATAATTTGGATTATTTTGTGAATTGTTGAATTTCCACCGACAGGGTTGGACGGCTCAGAATGGGCCGCCCATATGGATGTGTGGTCTATCGTAAGACCGTTCATCCGTTCGATTCCTGAATTTCAACAAAATTTCTCTCTCTATCCGTGGTTTTATCCCTAACTTCTCCCGTCATTTTCTCCACGGATGCTGAACCATTTTGAGTACCATTTTGACTGGATAAGAGATAATTCGATTATCTACGATTTTTATTTGATAATCTCGACCTGAAAATGCTTCTAAACCCTAATTTTGAGCTAGAACTTTAGGTGCTCTATAAATAGACCCTAAAGGCCGGGTTTGAAAAGGGAGGAGATTTTGGTCGACGGCGAAGCCCTGCCGAATCCTTGAGCGACCTACGACCAGTGAGGGAGGCCTTCTACGTCCATATAGGCCTCCGGTCCAGGGAGTAACTCCCGTTTTGAGTCCTTTTGCATTCTGGATAATCTCGTTTTCTTCTCATTGCATGTTTGTTTCTACACATCCATTCTCCCACGTTTTTGTTGCTTGCACTATCATTTACACACACACTCCCACGTTTTTGATGCCCCAGGGGTTTAAAACTCCCCAAGTATCCCCACTTCACTTAGTTACGTCTATTTCCTTTCATGTTAGCATTTACTACACTCTATAGTTCTGATATTGAGTTTTTCTTTATGTTTTACACTCTATTTCACAGGTCAACAATTCACTAACACGAGGCACATCCTTTCTGGCCGGCCGGAAAGGGTGGAGGTTGGACCCTTTTACAACTTCTGGCGTGGTGGCCTTGTGCAGTTCCTAACCAGCCGTTCACGGAGATGTGCGGTGTTACCTGGGCCGTTCTTCTTCGTCTTACGGTCGGGTCAGAGCCGTTCATATGCTACAAGTTCCTTATCCCGCATCCTCTGCAGCGCTCTTAGACGGCCTATCGTTTGGCTGCACATCCTTACAGGCGGTTGCTCCTGAGCCGTACATCCTCCCAGCACTGCTCATAAGGCGAGTGTCTCCCTTTTTCCAAGGTACGGTGTGTCAATCACATTAGGCACCTTGGTGGCGATCACAGTTATTTACGCTCTTCTGTTCTCCTTCTACTATTCCCATTTATTTTTTATATCGATTTAGTAGAAGGGGAGAGAAGACACCTTTTAAGCAAATGAGGAGTAAAACAAACATGTCAAGAGAGGGCAGGGATTTTAGGGAAATAGAGATTTAATTTGGTGGTGGGAGGGAGTGAAAATAGGGAGAGAAATTTGAATTCTCGTGGGTTTTGGAAGGAGGAGGTGGTGAGAGGGAGGGGCTACGCAAGAGATAAGGAGAGAGGGAGAGATTGTAGGAGGGGTTAGAGGTAGGAGAGATTCTCTTGCTGATGTGGTAAGAGAAGAATTAGGAAGGGAGAGGTAAGAGGCTGGTTCGGCCAAGGGAGGTGGAGGAGAGAGAAGGGGGGGCCGAACTTGGCTTGGGATAGAGAGAGAGGGAGGAGGTGCGCACAAGGGAGAGAGGGAGGAGCTTCCGAGAGAAAATTCTCAACTTCTTTTAATAATTCTTCAAAAAAACTAACTTCACAAATGATCCCTTGGCCCTATTTATAGGGAGAGCCAGGGGGTACAAAGACTCAAGCTACCCAAAAGAAATTCCCTCCTTATCCTGGAGGTGACAATAAGCAACCTATGACCTAGAACCGAAGCAATAGCTAGATTGGCCCTTTGGGCTTATTAATTGGCCCAATAGAGATTACAAACTCAATAAAAGGAAAATACATCATACTAAGAAGAAATAAATATTTGAACCACTTCCGAATCTGTCTCAAAGGGCCGACATCGAAGCCGGGGCATGGAGGGTCGCTGATGTCCCCATCAGGTCGTATCCAAAGTTCCGCGTGAACCTATGAGGGTAATATGGCTCCAGGAAGCTCGTCACGGACCGGTGAATAGCCAGTACCACCGGCCGGGTGCTCATCACCCACTCTGTGTACATCGCCGCATCTGGTTCCTGCTGATAAGGAAGGGTGCAGGCCGCCCCGCCATCTGAAGGCACCAAAATCAAATGGGAGTCTCTAACAGCACTGTCAAAAGGTAGCCCCTCCTCGCCCCTGCTAGGCAAGTAGGACAGAACTCTCCTGGCCCCCTCCAACTGCGCAACGGCGTCTCCGTCTGGCTACCCGGTAAAGCTAAACAGCAAGGGTGCCGCCTGGTTCGCCACTGACCCTCGGGTCACTAGCCCCAGAAATAGCAAGCCAGCCCACACACTGAGGTCGCCGCCAATATCCCCAGTCCCTAATAGACGTTGGAGAGAGCCGCCGGGGCTAGGGCTAGTCTCTGCCCCTCTGCCAGTTGGCACGCCGGCCACAGCAACTCCGACCTCAATAGGCCATCCTCCCCGTGCGGGACCACAAACGTCGCCAACCAGTATGCCAAGTACGCGGCTAGGTGGGTCACGTCTGGCAACCTATGGGGATTCCACCCCTCCTGTGGCGCGTAGATGTACCTCGTGTATGTTCGGAACCGCAGCTCCACCTCTATGTACTCCTCCCAGGGAGTCTGATCTCTTGCAAACTCCTGATAAAAGTAGAAGGGCCCATTGTAGAAGTGGCGAACCCATACATTCAGTGGCACCCTAGGAGTCTGCGTGGCTCTCTCTCTCCCGGCTAGGGCTAAGTCCCTCCAGGTCTTCAGCAAGTACCTGTAGATATAAGGAACCCAATATCTTCCATGTCCATCTGTGTGACTGCGGTGAAGATCGTCCAGCACAACCTCCTCATATCCTTCGCCGCTGATCGGCAGCCCAGAAATCCAGAACAAGGACCACAAGTTGAGTGAGGTCTCTCCTTCAGCCGTCGCTACTGTGTTCCACCGACGGTTGAAGCGCTCTGCCAAAGCCGCATGTAGCAGGGATATACATACAAGGCTGCAGTCACAGCATATCTGATATCGGCCTGGTCCAGCAGCACCCTGTAATGGTGTACTATGCCCATCAGCCACTCGGTAGCTCCCTGGCAATACCTGTGTGAAGGAATCACCGCCCAGCGACCATACCAGCTAACAACCGTCTGTCATAGAACCCCGGACACAAGGCTGTGATCGTTGAAGCCCTCCCCGGCATACTACTGCCCTGATGGCTCCAACACCAACCCTGGGCTGCCCTCTGTCTCCTCTCGATGGTGTCCGTGTAAGACCCAGGAAGCAGGACCCATCACCCTGACGCGGACTCCAAACTGATCCGCCCTACTGAAGAAGCCCAGGCACTCAGCACTGGGGACCTGACGCTGCCTCCAGTAGTCTCCAGAGAAGCTCGGGAAACCACAGGGGACGATCCCGTGCAGGCTGTCCCTGCCTACCAAGATCGCCCGCTCCAGTCAGTGGCGAGCTCCAGCCACTCAGGAATCTCCCTCCTCCATCCCAGGCGGGACGAAGCTCCTCATAAATTCTAACAAGTGACGGTCTAGCGGGAACTCCACTGGGTAGCCTCCGCTGCTGTCGTAACACTAGAGCCCACCCGCCTCTGAAACTCGGGCCAACTCTATGACCCCAACTCCGCTGCCGCGCTCGCCGACGGGGCCCTCGGCTACTGTTGTATACCCCAAAACGAGCTGCTCCACGCCAGCCGCAGTGATGACCGGCGAGCCCAAGGGAGGCATGGGCCGCTCAGTCCACCTCACCCAGCGATCCTCCTCCCGATCCACTCGTCTCGGGACCCTCTCGTCTCTACTAAATCGTGCCATGGCTGCAAGATAAAATACACAAAGACAGTCAGCACACCAGGAAGTCAATATACACAATGCAACGAGACAAAGACATATGAAGTGTCAAAGTGCAACTACAATCATCCAGAAAGAGGAGTTCACGGACCGCACGCCCTTGTCTCTGCCTCCGACGCGCGACCCGTGGGGGGCATTTGTTGTACCCGGATAATTTCCCTAGCAAAATACCAAAGAACAAAGGGTTCGGGAATTTCCCAGAACACCTTCAAGGCATGGGCTATCTAACCCCTCCAGCAACCCAGTGGGCTCGACCAACGGCCCCAACCCGCTAACCAGGATATACAATGGCATTAGCAATCAGTCACCCGGGTCAACCCGGGGGGAGGGGGGGCGCCCCGACTACAAGCCACGCCACATGGCACTCAGCAAAGAGGACTGGGGGCTACCCTCGAGATGCCTTCTTTCAACCTTCCAAGGTCAAAGGAATACTTAACTAAGTCAACCACGGGCTTCGAAGGCCCGCAGCACGTGTATACGGCTTACACACGGGTGCCGGGCTTTTCCCCGAACACCTTGTGGGCGCATATGTCCCAGTCCTCCTACAGCAAACCGTGGGTCAACCCACGACTCCAGGACACCAGTTGGGTTCCACAACAACCCTCCAGCAATTCAGGACCGCTCTCGACCCTCAGACACATGGCGACGAGCCGTTTAGACTTAGCTCTCGGGTCGACCCGAGGCTACTCTTCCAACCTGCCACGTAACGCGGCACATATCACGGGGCCTGGCCCAAGTGCCCAAAGTGCCTCCTCTCAGCTCCCCTGAGCTCATACCCTCAGCCTAAAGCTCATCCCAAGGCCTCCCGGCCAGTTACTCGGGCCATCCGATAACCCGGGGTGTGTCGGGTATTTTTTTTTTACTCGGCTAAATACCTGAACGACAGGACAAAGGGGAGCGATCAACCCTACAGATTAGGGAGGGAGTGCTCCACCCCCGGCTGCCAAATAGGGATAATTTCATTCATAATATCAAAAAGAGAAGTACAAGAGACATTAAGGGTGGACCGAGGGGAGGCCAATCCTATCAAGGCGACAGGGGCCTTTTACAACAGTGGGAAGGTCCACCCAAGAACTCCAAGAAGTAATAGAAGGCATGAAACATCCCAGGCCAGCCAACATGTTCGCAACTTGATTTGTTTCTCGATATATATGGTTCACCGAGACATGCATAAACCGCAGTAGCTCCCCCACTTGATACATGACTATGTAAAGTCACCAGGGGCAGGAGAAACGACCATTGACAATTTGAGCTAGCATGAGGGAGTCCGTCTCAACTTTAAGGTAGTGAAGACCATGATTCTTGCAGCCGCAAAGTCCATCACGGAGGGCGAGTGCTTCGGCCTCAAGGCTGGAGTGAACTTGGGGGTAGGAAGTGGCAAAGGCAAAGATCAAATGGCCTGAAGAGTCTCGCAATGCGTCACCACCCCCCGCGAGGCCCATTCCTCATTTGAATGCACCATCCACATTGAGTTTGAGCCGGCCGGAGGGAGGCGGGAACCACCGAATGAGTCTTGGGGGGGATGGCTGCGGCACCAAGAGGTTGATGCCCAAAGAATGTAGTAGTTGCATATCCCTTTAAAGATGTGGGCTTGAGTGACGGAGTGGACATTAAGTTTAACCCGGCTGAGAATATGCTTGGCATCCATTGGATGCCCCTCAAAATGCGCCTTGTTCCTGCTGAACCAGATTTCCCAGAGGGTTGCCATGAACATGCACCTGGCTAAGTTGCCGGCCATGGAGTTGAGATGAAGACTGCTCAAGAACTCGAAGATCACCGGGCCCGCAGCGTTTGTCGTGGAGTTGTGGAAGCGTAGAAATGTGTATAGACCAGACCACACATGTTTGGCGCATGCTGTGGAAGAATATGTGGAGGTTGTTCTCGGCTTGAGGGGCTGAACAACAGCTACACCGTGAGCAGAGGGGGACACCACAGGCTGCAATGGCTTCATCCACGGGGAGGCAGCCGCGTATAAGCTTCCATGTGAAAACATATCACTTGATGGGCAAGTGTTTGTGCCATAGCAGTGCCCAAGGCAGGGATGCACTTGGAGACAATAATCTGCGAACTGACTGAGTGGTGAATGAGCCATTAGGATTTGGGGTCCAGCACCATTTGTCTTCTGATGTGGCGGAGCCAAAAGCCAGCTGAAGAAGCATGGGCGGGCAGAATTGATGAGCAACCGCTACACTATCCTGCGCGCTGTCAGAGAGGGCAGCCTGAACTGTGCAATGTTTGTCCAGCATGGCAGACCAAACATGGTGGGGTAGATAGTCCTTGAGTGGGGTATTCCCCACCTATACATCCAGCCAGAATGATACCCGGGGGCTGTCTTTGGAGGCAAAGACTTGGTGATTGGCATGAATGATGCCGGCAGCCAGTCGCCATAAGTGCTTGACCACCGAGAGAGCGAGGGAGAATGTGGCAACTGAGTAGTGGTCGTGGTGGAGATACTTCACTCGAAAGAAGTCATCCCATAGTGATGTTGATGTAATGGCCTTCCACATCATCTTGGTTCTGAGGGCAATTTGCATGGACGGGATGTGCAACACACCTAATCCACAACTCTCTATGGGCCACGCAATATCAACCCAAGATTTCCAATGCTTCTTAGGAGACCCCTCATGGGTGCCCCAAAAGAAGTTTGCTAGTAGTCTATTGAATGCTTTGATTATAGAAGAAGGAATGGCAGCACACGATAAGGTGTAGATGGGCACAGCAGTGAGAACATGCCGAATTAGAGTGAGTCTGCCACCCATGGACAGAAATGTTGCCTTCCATGATTGGAGCTTGGCCGCAGTCTTGGACAGAATGTAAGAGAAGTGCAGCGTCTTGGGGCAGCCACAGTAGAGGGGGATGCCCAGATAAGTGAATGGAAGGGTGGCCTTCCTGAAGCCCATGATCTGACCGATGGAGGATGCCATTGAAGCCGGCGCATCCCGTGCAACGACAAACGAGCTTTTTGAAATGTTGAAAAGCTGCCCAGAGGTTACCTCATATTTCTTGAGAAATTTCATAAGTTCCCGCAAATGACGCGCCGAGCTGTTGGAGAAAATTAGTGTGTCATCGGCGAAGAGAAGGTGGGAAATAGAGGGGCACCTTCTGAGCGTTTGATAGAATCCACCTTGGGTGCGGGTAAAAAAGTTGGACAAACAGCGACTCAATACTTCTTCGGCCAATATGAAGAGGGCAGGAGCTAAGGGGTCGCCTTGACGCAGCCCTCTGGAGGATTTAAAGAAGCCATGTGGTTGTCCATTGAGTAGAATAGAAAACCAGCAGTTAGTAAGGAGTGGCTCGATGAGGGAGATGACTGGGAGGCCGAATCTGAACTTCCGGAGAACCTAAAAAATGAAGCTCCATTCCATTCGATCGTAAGCCTTTGCCATGTCAAGTTTAAGTATCACATTCTTGCCTCTACATAGGTTGCCAATGTGCCGGACCATCTCCCTAGCGAGGGATATATTTTCAATGATATGTCTTCCCTTGACGAATGCCCCTTGCTCCTCCGATATCAACCAAGGGAGGATGAGTGCTATGCGGTCGGAGAGGACACGAGAAATGATCTTGTATGTGAAGTTGCATAGACTAATGGGCCGGAAGTCAGCACAGGTCTTCGGAGAGTCGACTTTGGGAATGAGGGCAATTAGCGTAGCAGTGTAGCTACGAGGAAGCTGATGCCCACAAAAGTATGCTTGGAATGCGGCCACGACATCAATAGCAAGGAATTCCTAGTAGCTTTTGAAGAAGTGTCCAGTGAACCCGTCGGGGCCCGGGGCGCTATCAGAAGACATGCTGAAAACCGCTGCTTCAATCTCCTCAGAAGGGGGGACAGCAGAGAGCATGGTATTGTCCTGCTCCTGGAGGATGAGGGGGATGGCTGTGAGCAGTTAAGGATGTAGGTGATGCGGGGAAGAGGTGAATGCAGCAGAGAAGTGTGCGACTAGCAGGTCCCCCATGGCACTTTCATGGCCGACAGACATGCCGTCTTTGCCCCGAAGCTCAAATATAGTAGCTCGGTTGCGATAAGATAATGCGTAGGAGTGAAAGAACTTTGTATTCCTGTCCCCTTCAGAGAGCCATTTAATTCTTGATTTCTTCCGCCATAAGATTTCCTCCTGAGAGAGTGCCCGATCCAAAGTTTCTTTAGCTGTTAGGAAGGTTCGGTGGCTGTCATCAGATGGCCGGCTGTCAAAGGCTTCTTGCGCTGATGAGAACTGAGATTCAGCCTCCTGCACATTGGCAAAAACATTGCGGAATATATGGTGGTTCCAGTGCCTGTAAAAATTCTTCATGTGCTTGAGCTTCATTGCCAAAGAGACTAGAGGGAGAGAAGATGATGGAGCATTAGCCCAGGCTTCCTGGGAGTGAGTGAGGAACTTGGGATGGGTCTTCCACTTATGTTGGAAGCAAAATCTTGATGGAAACCTGGTGGGAAGGGGGGGGGCAGAGATAGAAGCAATGGTCGGTGATCACTACATGCTCGGGATAAATGCCGGACAGAGATGGCTGGACAGGATATAGACCAATCTCCATTGAATAGCACTCTGTCGAGTCTTGCCCAAATCCCATTGGCATATTGGCCATTGCACCAAGTAAAAGGGCCACCTTGAAAACCAGCATCTTCGAGCCCTGCTGCAGCTATGCAGGCCTGGAATTCTGTCATAGATAGGGAGAATGCCTGCTTTCCCCCTCTTTTCTCAATGGGATGGAGGATGCTGTTGAAGTCCCCACCGACCAGCCATGGCTTGTCACATGTCGCAGCAAAGTTGACGAGGAAGTCCCATAAGAAGCGTCGCTCAGGCAAAGAACAGCTTGCGTGCACAATTGTTATGAGAACAGTGCTGGCCTGATCAATTGAAACTTACAGTGTGATATGCTGGTCGGAGGAGTTAACCATGGATACGTCCAAGGGTGGCTTCTAGAAGACCCAGATGTGTCCCTTCTTTGCGACGTTGGCAAGACCATACTTCATACGAAGCTTCCTGCAGTATTTATCCTGCAGGCTGGTTGGTAGCTTAGGTTTAATGACAGTAAGTAGGCGCAGGTCAAACTTGTGGATGAGGAGTTTCAACCTGCAAATGGATTGGGGATTGCCCAATCCTCTAATGTTCCACAGAAGGGCTTTCATTAGAGATAGGTAGGTCGAGCCCACCAGATGCAATCCTGCGGTGGCTTCCACGGGTAGTGACCCCCGGGCCTCCTGGCGGAGCAGCTTGACACGTCCCCACATAGTTGGTGTGGGCCAAGGTGGGCTGAGTCCCAACTAGGCTTGGTTCTAGACCAGGGACGACAATAGCTTGAATGATTGTGGGGATGGGGAAGGTAAGGGAATCATCATCAGAAGAGGACGGGGAGGCTACGCCCACCGGTGAGGATGGAGAGCGTTCAGGCAGGGTGGTGGCCGCCAGAGATGGTGGCGGCTTTGTGGTGGAGGAGGTGGTGGAGGGAGTGGTGGACATAGCAGGGGTGGTGAAGTAAGCAGTGGTCGTGGGGCCAGATGGTGGAGTGAGCTGGCATGAGGTGTGAGGGGCCTGCCCCCAACCAGTTTCACCGTCAGACTCAACGACAGGAGGATGTTGGCTAGGCGAGGCTGGAGAGGGGTCAACCCCTGAGCCAGGGGGGTCGACACTTGAGGAAGCGAGAGCCCCGCAAGGCTTGTCAGTGCAGCAGGCGGTAGCCTTGGTAGCCTCCATGGAAGGAACTCCGAACTTGCTGGCTGAGGCAGCAGTGGAGGCGGTGCTGAGAGCATCAAGAGCCTCCTGCTCAGGGGGATCAAGAGGACAGTGGCGATGCCCTACGTCTGAGGTTGCACCTGGATGGGTGCTAGGCAACCCTTGCTGCGAGGAAGTAGCAAGCGGGAGTGCAGCGGAGGCCTGTGGTTGAGGCTGGACCGGAGGGACCCTGAAGCATTGGGGAGTCGTCGGCCCAGGCCAAGCAGCTGGGGTGGATCCCTTCGCAAGTTCCTGCACAGAGGAGTGCACGGGCACAGGAGCTGTAGGAATGGGGGCAGAAGCCACCGGAGGAGTGCTGGGCTGGTGCTTATGGAGCAGCTCACCAGGCGTTGCTATAGATGGGGGACCTTGACCCGTTGGCCGTGGGGCTGCAACCTCGGACGGCCTTTTGCAGTTGGAGTCTGGATGGCCCAGGCGCTTGCAGAGGTGACAATATTGCGGGGGGTTGTGGTACACTATAGGTTGCCAGTAACCAGAGGAACCGTTGATGATGTATACCCGCGAAGGAAGCGCTTTGGAGACATCTAGCTGCACACAGACGCGGGCAGCTTGCGCTCGGGTAAGGCTGGTGGTGTTTCTGTCTATCTTCAGAGTCGGGCCGATGCTCCCTGCAATTGAGAGGATCATGGCCTCATGATAGTAGTTAACAGGAAGCTCTGGTAGCTCCAACCAGACAGGCACAAGAGGGGAGTCTGCCGTCTTTGTGAAGTCCAGAGTCCATTTGAAGAAGACGAAGGGCTTTCCTTGAATGAAGAGAGTGTCTTTGAGAAGGACTTGCAGGAAGTCCTCTTTGTTCTGAAAGCGAAGTAACAGGTGGCGAAGGTCTAGGGAGCTTATTACAAAGTCCTGGAGGAACTTGGAGCGTTGTGCCATGTGGCACCGGATGTCTTGGAACGGTGGTTGCCCTCTTGCAGTTCTAGTGATGATAGCATACTGAAGAGAGTCGCAAGAGAGCTTCACCTCTTCCGCAGTGAGGAAAGCCGCAGGCTCCCCTGAATCTGTAGTAGCCGGGGCATGCATGTTGATGGGGAGCGAGGGTAAGGCTACCGACTGCAAGACCACCTGTGCGAACGATGGAACTACCGCCGCAGAGGAGGAGCCAACCAGAGTGATGTGACACAACCTAGGACTTACCAAGCAAGCACAATTGGCATTCAAAACGGACCGATAACGGCGACCGCTCACCCGATGCTCACCAAGACCCGGGGTAACTTGGCAATGCCAAGTGGAGGATGTGAGGGCTAGGCCCTTGCTGGTAGAGGGCCAGAAAGGCCAAGGATATTTCCCCAAGGGTATGGCTGCCCAATTCAAGGGAGCCGACGTTGTTCCAAGGGCACGGGTACACTCCTTTCCCCACGGTGATCGCTTGAAGCAATGGAGCTTAAGGATCGAGCTCTCACTCTCACAGCCAGCGGAACTATGAATTAATATTGAAAGAACAAGCACAAAATTAGAGCTAGGTTGGAGCACTTACTCGACCGGTGTGAAGAAACCGGTCCCGCTCGGAGATGTGGGCGAGCGGGGAGGCGTGGGTTCCCCACACGCCGCGCCGGAGAAGCTTGACATGTTTAAAGTGTTACAACACTACATCTCTCGCAGGAGGGGGATCTTGGGGTGGGGAAAAATTGTTATTACATCCAAAACTACCTCCACACAGGGAGGGGCCTTCATCCGGCCAAGCGGGGAGGGGCGAAACCGAGTTAGAAGCTAACAAGGGAGCCGATGCCGATTCTGTCCGCTTCCTGCGCTTCAGGACAAACAGTTAGATATCTTGACGCTGCGACCACTACCGATTTTTGTTGATGACGAAACCAGTTGAAATTTTTTCGTAGCTGGGTCGGGATGATGCCTGAATTTTTTTGATTTCTCTGGTCATAGGTGCTGATCGGGGTAGAGGCTCGAATAGGGTGGCAGGTCTTCAGTTCTGACTGCTTTAGGTTCACAACAGCAGGAAGAAGAGGTTGCCACAAGCGCTCCAGAGCTCAGAATCAGGCACCGCCAGAATCGTTTGAAGCATCGATTAGTCCTCTTCGAAGCGAGACCAACGGCGATGCCAAACATTGTTAGAGTAGACCGGTAGAACTCGAACAATGAGGGGGGGTCGGAGTAGACTGATAGGAAGCAGAACTGGACACCCGGAGGAAGAAAATGAGAACTCTTGATTCCGGGGGCAAAACAGAGCTCCGCTTCTTGATTCTGGAAGTAGACTTGTCTAAGAAGCTCCTGGCCAAGCCTCGTCTCCAGATATTCCAGAGAGTGGTTGTGGTAGCTTTAGGAGTCAGCTTCAGGTCACTCTTCCGGGTGGAAATGCGCAGTCGTAGAAGAGCAGCTCCACCGGACGACCTCGAACTCAGAAAGAGATGAGGCCACCACCGTGGCGAAGACGACTTGAAGACGCTTCCAACAATACCTCTTGGGCCTTCAGATTCGCTGGGAAGTGGACGGGGGTCAACTCTGCAAGCTGTTGCTCCTCCTACACTTCAGGGCTGCGAGCTACTCCTTCGGTGTGGCTTCCAAGGACCAAGAAAGAGGAAGAAGAAGTGGTTGAGTGGTGAAGGGGAGGTGATGAATGGTGGAAAGGAAGTGTGGGGGAGGTGTTGAGGGAGGCTAGGGGTGGTGGGGAAGCTGTAGAAGGGGGAGGGAGCAGGTGCTTGTGGGTCTCTCAAAGGTGGAGGGAGAGTGAGGGATGGGGGAGATGCTCAAGGTAGATGGAATGGAGGGAAGGGGAGAGGGGGGCGACCTGCTCTAAGGGGGAGGGTAGTTGGGCGCCAATGGGCTGGGGAGGGAAGAGAAATTTCAAATTCAAAAGGCCTAGGGAGGTGAAGGGTTGCATGGGGGAGAGGGAAAAGTATTTGGGAAAGGGATGGGGTGGTTGGTGGTTGGAGGGTGGAGTGGGGATTGGGGGGTTCTCCCTTGGAACTAGGGGGGTGGAGTAAAGAGGGTTGTGGGGAAGGGAAGTGGTCTTAATGGGGTAGGTGGGAGAGAGGTGGTTGGGAAGAGGAGGAGAGAGAGTAGGGGGAGAACCCCGTAGAGAGAGAGAGAGAAAGAGAGAGAGAGAGAAGGTTGGGTGGGGATTCTCTCCCCTAGGGTTTCTCACCCACTATTGGATTCACTCCACTAGAACTATATAATTTGAACTCTCTAATGGAAATTTGGCATTCATTCATTAATTCAAAATGAGGGGAATGGGGTCCTATATATAGGCAACCCACATTTTACAAAAGGACCCTGACATTTGACTCAATGACACATAACCAAGGAAAGGGGGGGGGGGCGCCCGTGGGCCTAGCCCAATGAATTGGGCCCAAAACTAATCTAATGAGCCTAATGACACACAAACTTAGGAGAATATGCAAAAAGACCTAGGGACATGACTCAAATAAAATGAAAAATACATCAAATGACTCAAATAGAAAGCACAAAATGGATAATTGGGCCTTTATAGAGAGAGGCCCGAGCTCAAATGACTCCGGAGTGTGAAGAAGACCCGAGCCAAAGGGAGTCACGGGTGATGCCTCCATCAAATCCCCTGGGCTGCGAAAAGCTTGACTCCGTCGAGTAGGGGTCCATCTGGCTGTGATACTACTCGAGAAGGTCGGGATCCAACTGCTGGAGATCCTCCCGAACTCACCCACGAATCCTCCGAAGGAGGCCGATCCTTCCACCTGACGAGATAGCGCTCGTATACCTTGCTCCAGGTGGTAGTGACCTATTCATCCAATATTCGTTCAATGCGCTCATGCTAGGCTCTCTTGGCTGGTGGTCTCTCCTCACGGGTGGGTGCTCTCTCAACGGAAGGAATATGCTCAATATCCTCACTGGGTACCACCGTGGGTCCCTTATATGGCACTAGGTCAGCTACATTGAATGTGAGACTTACTCCATACTCCTCGGGGAGATCTAACTCATAGGCATTAGCGCCAATGCATCTCAGGACCTGGAAGGGACCAGCCCCACGTGGCCTCAATTTGGAGATGGCTCCCGGGGAGAGCCTCTCTATCCTTACCATCACAAAGTCACCCACATGGAATTCTTAGTGACGCCAATGAGAGTCGGCCAGCCTTTTATAAGTCTCATTCTTTTTGCTGATGTGCTTGCGGATCTCTTCATGCACTTCTCTAATATGTTGTGCAAAAGACTCGGCTGAAATGGACACTCTAGCATGTGGGGGAATGGGAATGAGATCGGAAGGTTTTCTTGGTTTGTACCCATGCACAGCTTCGAATGGACTCATCCCTAAGGACTTATTGATGGAGTTGTTATATGCAAATTCGGCTTGTGGTAAGATGAGATCCCAATTCTCGGGACGATCCTCAACAAGACACCTAAGAAGGTTCCCTAGACTCCGATTGACAACTTCGGTTTGGCCATCAGTTTGAGGGTGGTAGGCTGTGGAGAATTTGAGGAGGGTACCCATCAAGTGCCAAAGAGTCTTCCAAAAATAGCTAGTGAACTTGACATCCCTATTGGAGACTATGGTCTTGGGTAACCCATGGAGACTAACAACCTCATCAAAGAACAATCGGGCAACATGGGAAGCATCAGAGGTTTTGGAACATGGGATAAAGTGGGCCATCTTAGAAAATCTGTCAACTACCACATAGATTGAGTCATGCTTTCTTTGAGTCTTGGGTAGTCCTAGCACAAAGTCCATGCTTAAGTCTTGCCATGGACGGTCGGGGATGGGGAGTGGAGTATATAGGCCAGTGTTTTGCTTCACCTGTTTAGCCGAAGCACATGTACGGCATTGACCTACTATCTTGCCTACGTCTCTTTTGAGACTTGGCCAATAAAATTGACCCTCAACTAGAGCAATGGTTTTGTGAACCCCAAAATGACCAGCTAATCCTCCTGCATGTAATTCCCAAACCAAGAAATCACGGAGTGAGGTCCGTGGAATGCAAAGCGTTGGTCCCTTGAAGAGGAACCCATCCTCTAAGACAAATCCCTCATGTTCCTTGCTAGAATGGGTGGTCAAGGTGGTATAGATGTGCCCAAAGTCGGCGCAGCCAGGGTACTCATCCTTGAGCCTATCAAATCCGGTCACTTCCACTTGGATAGTGGATAACAAAG
The DNA here is from genome assembly GCA_022559845.1 of Amorphophallus konjac. Classification (NCBI taxonomy): domain Eukaryota; kingdom Viridiplantae; phylum Streptophyta; class Magnoliopsida; order Alismatales; family Araceae; genus Amorphophallus; species Amorphophallus konjac. The sequence continues at coordinate 306,080,803 of CM040121.1, forward strand.
AGACTCTCCTACTAAAGGCATCCACCGCTCGATTCTCACTTCCCGCTTTGTGTTTGATAACAAAAGTGTAGGACTGGATGAACTCAACCCAACGGGCATGGTGGGCATTCAGCTTTTGTTGGGAGTTGAGGTATTTGAGGGCCTCATGGTCAGAAAAGATGACAAACTCTTTGGGCAACAAGTAGTGCCTCCAATGTCGGAGGGACTGAACCACGGCATAGAACTCTTTGTCATAAGTGGAGTATCTTGTCCTAGCATCACATAACTTCTCACTAAAGAAGACTACCGGGTGTCCCTCTTGGCTAAGAATCCCTCCTATTCCTATCCCGGATGCGTCACATGTGACTTCAAAGACTTTCGAGAAATCGGGTAGGCATAGGACCGGGGTTTGGGTCATCTTCTCCTTAAGTTCTTGGAAGACTTTAGAGGCTGATTTGGTCCACACAAAAGTCTCCTTCTTGAGATAGTCGGTGATAGGGGCAGTGATAGTGCTAAATCTCTGAATAAACCTTCTATAGAAGGTGGCCAACCCATGAAAACTTCGGACCTCATGAAGAGTGTGGGGTTCTGGCCAATCTAGAATTCTCGGGGTCCATGGAGACACCTTTGGTGGATACCACAAATCCTAGGAAAGTGATGGATGTGGTCAAAAAGTGACACTTGCCTCGGTTGGCAAATAGGCTCTCATGTCGTAGGACGGTGCAAACTTGCCTAAGGTGATCAAGGTGGGCCTCTTGGGATTGACTATATATGAGGATGTCATCAAAGTAGACCACTAGAAAGACCCCAATGAAAGGCCTAAGAACCTCCGTCATGAGACGCATGAAAGTACTTGGGGCATTTGAGAGCCCAAAAGGCATGACCAACCATTCATACATAACATCCTTGGTTTTGAAGGCCGTTTTCCACTCATCTCTGGTCCTAATTCTAACTTGGTGGTAGCCACTCTTAAGATCAATCTTGGAGAAGATAGTGGCTCCCGCTAGCATGTCTAGCATGTCATCAAGCCTAGGGATGGGGACCCTATACTTGACGCTGATCTTATTAATGGCCCGACTATCCACACACATCCGCCATGATCCATCCTTCTTGGGAGTGAGAAGGGCCGGTACGGCACATGGGCTTTTGCTAATGCGGATGAAACCCTTCCTAATGAGTTCCTCTATTTACCTCCGAAGTTCGGCATGTTCCATGGGATTGAGGCGGTAATGAGGAAGGTTGGGAAGGGTGGCTCCCGGAACTAAATCAATTGCGTGTTGCACATCACGCATGAGAGGGAGTTGGTCCAGGAGTTCTTCCGGAAACACATCATGGAATTCTTCTAGGAGATGCCGGACTTCTATGGGATGGGGGTTGGAGGGGGTGGACTCTCATAGGCAAATGACTACCGCACATAGAGGTGTCCCTTGAGCTATCTCTGGTGAGGAGGTGAAGACCCTTAGTCATTCCCAAAGTCTTATCTTATTTGGGGTTTTGAGAGAGAGGTTGGGTTGGTGGGGTGGAGTTCCCCATGACTTGAGATTTGGTGGAGTGTTGACCTTGAGGGGGTGGGCTTTTTTTAGGCAAGGGATGTGGTGGGGAGGGATTAAGACGGATGCTCTTTCCCTCATGCTCAAAGGTGCATGTGTTGGTCTTACTCAAAATAGTGGCATCCACATCATAAAGCCACGGTCTCCCTAGTAGGATGCTACCTACTTCCATGGGGATAACATCACACCATATTTGGCCATGGTAGGAAGAAAAGGTGAGGGGCACATGGCGGCGAGTGTTGACCTGGATGGAATTGTTGTTGATCCAAGAGACCCGATATGGGCTAGGGTGAGGAGTAATGGTAAGCCCAAGGAGCTTAACGGTGTCGAGAGACACGGCATTGACACAACTCCTATTATCTAAGATCACTTTTCTCACATGGCCCCTATCTTAATAAAGGTGTGGAAGATTGAAGTTCGTCGCCAGTCCTCCTCTTGGGGCTTGGTGAGGGTGCATCTAATTACTCCTAGATGGGAGTCGGTAGATGGGGTGGTGTAGTCTATACCCGACTCATGGTATTGGGCCTCATACTCTTCTTCCTAATCTAGTGAAGCTTCATAGACCTCAACCATACTCTCAAGTTCCTCTTGGGGTGGGGGAGCTTCTTCCTCAATAAGTAAGCTAGACAACCCTTTGGATGGGCATTGCCCCGCAAAGTGGCCAAACCCTTGACATCTATAGCATTGTTGGCGCCCACTACCCGGGGTAGTTCCTGATGGTGGGAGGGGGGTTGTAAGGCCGTAATATGACATTTCCACTTGGGCTAGGGGCCTTCATGGGGGTGGTCGGAATGGTTCGTGACCCCATGCTTTTAGGATCGGCCGATCGGGGAGTAGCAAACCGAGGGATCCTAGAGAATCTCTCAACATCCCTAGCTATTTGGTAGGCTAGCTCAAGGTTGTCAACATCTCTCATGAAAAGTTCTCTCTTGATGTGACTTTGGAGTCCATTTCTAAAGCGGGACAAGGTGACGGCAGGGTCCTCATGAACTCCGCACTTTAAAAGATAGGAGTCGAATTTCTCAATATATTCAACCACGGTCTTCCCTTCTTGGGTGAGGCTTTGCCATTCATCTAAGAGCATTTAGTGGTAGGATTGGGGTAGGTATTTATTTCTAAGTTGGTTCTTCATACCCTCCCAAGTGTCAATAGGCTCTTCCTGCCTAATCCTTCTTAATTCTTCTTGGTTTAGCCAATAAGTTTTGGCTAATTTGGTGAGATGCATTTTGACCAATCTTGCCCTCCTTTGATAGGGCATAGGGTACCATTCGAAATATTGGTCCATGGCAGTTTCCCACTCTAAGTAGACACTTGGTTCATGGGAACCATCAAAGTTTGGGGCCTCTACCTTAATCATCCTTAAGAGAGAGTCATCCGGGTCGTCCCGTGGACGCCTTTCATGATTTTGATGGTGGCGAGGCCTCTCATAGTCATGGTATGGGTCAACATTCAAGTCCTCCCTGTTAATTTCAGCATGTGGAGGGTGGGCTCTTGGTCCATTGTTCCTTGGGTAGAACTCATCCCTATGAGGTTCAACATGTGGAGGGTGGGCTTTTGGTTCATTATTCCTTGGGTGGAACTCATTCCTATGAAATTCAACATGTGGAGGGTGGATTCTTGGTTCATTGTTCCTTGGGTGGAACTCATCCCTATGAGGGTCAACATGTGGAGGGTGGGCTCTTGGGTCAGTGTTCCTTGGGTGGAACTCATTCCTATGAGGTTCAACATGTGGAGGGTGGGCTCTTGGTTCAGTGTTCCTTGGGGGGAACTCATGTTCTTCTAGCCGAGCAAGCCGAGTGGAAAGGGACTCAAGTTGGGCAAGAATGTTTGTAAGGGCGGCATCCACCCGGTTCATTTGGCCTTGGGGTTCCTCCCTAGGGGCATCTTGGTTGAGTTGGGGATTGGGATCCATGGGGGGAACCGAAGACGATGGGTCGGGTCGGTAAATGGCGCCACTACGGGTGGACATGCAAGAGAATGAAATGAAGGATGGACACACAATACAAAAGGCCCTAGGACTTAGACTTGATAGAGACAAGCCAATGACTTGCTCTGATACCAATTGATGTGACACAACCTAGGACTTACCAAGCAAGCACAATTGGCATTCAAAACGGACCGATAACGGCGACCGCTCACCCGATGCTCACCAAGACCTGGGGTAACTTGGCAATGCCAAGTGGAGGATGTGAGGGCTGGGCCCTTGCTGGTAGAGGGCCAGTAAGGCCAAGGATGTTTCCCCAAGGGTATGGCTACCCAATTCAAGGGAGCCGACGTTGTGCCAAGGGCACGGGTACACTCCTTTCCCCACGGTGATCGCTTGAAGCAATGGAGCTTAAGGATCGAGCTCTCACTCTCACGGCCAGCGGAACTATGTACTAATATTGAAAGAACAAGCACAAAATTAGAGCTAGGTTGGAGCACTTACTCGACCGGTTTGAAGAAACCGGTCCCGCTAGGAGACGTGGGCGAGCGGGGAGGCGTGGGTTCCCCACACGCCACGCCGGAGAAGCTTGACCTGTTTAAAGTGTTACAACACTACACCTCTCGCAGGAGGGGGATCTTGGGGTGGGGAAAAATTATTATTACATCAGAAACTACCTCCACACAGGGTGGGGCCTTCAGCCGGCCAAGCGGGGAGGGGCGAAACCGGGTTAGAAGCTAACAAGGGAGCCGATGCCAATTCTGTCCGCTTCCTACGCTTCAGGATAAACAGTTGGATATCTTGACGCTGCGACCACTCCCGATTTTTTTTGATGATGAAACGAGTTGGAATTTCTTCGTAGCTGGGTCGGGATGACGCCTGAATTTTTTTGATTTCTCTGGTCACAGGTGCTGGTCGGGGTAGAGGCTCGAACAGGGTGGCAGGTCTTCAGTTCTGACTTCTTCAGGTTCACAACAACAGGAAGAAGAGGTTGCCACAAGTGCTCCAGAGCTTAGAATCAGGCACCGCTAGAGTGATTGGAACCGTCGATGAGTCCTATTCGAAGCGAGACCAACTGGGATGCCAAACGTTATTGGAGTAGACAGGTAGAACTCGAACAATGAGGGGGGGTCGGAGCAGACGGAGAGGAAGCAGGAGCGTACACCCGGAGGAAAAAAATGAGAACTCTTGATTCGATCGCAAAACAGAGCTCCGCTTCTTGATTCTGGAAGTAGACTTGTCTAAGAAGCTCACGGCCAACCCTCGTCTCCAGATCTTCCAGAGAGTGGTCGTGGTAGCTTCAGGAGTCAGCTTCAGGTCGCTCTTTAGGGTGGAAATGCGCAGTCATAGAAGAGCAGCTCCACCGGATGACCTCGAACTCAGAAAGAGATGAGGCCACCACTGTGGCAAAGACGACTTGAAGACGCTTCCAACGGTACCTCTTGGCCCTTCAGATTCACTGGGAAGTGGACGGGGTCGACTCTGCAAGCTGCTGCTCCTCCTGCACTTCAGGGCTGCGAGCTGCTCCTTCGGTGTGGCTTCCAAGGACCAAGAAAGAGGAAGAAGAAGTGGTTGAGTGGTGAAGGGGAGGTGATGAATGGTGGAAGGGAAGTGTGGGGGAGGTGTTGAGGGAGGCTAGGGGTGGTGGGGAAGCTGTAGAAGGGGGAGGGAGCAGGTGCTTGTGGGTCTCTCAAAGGTGGAGGGAGAGTGAGGGATGGGGGAGATGCTCAAGGTAGATGGAATGGAGGGAAGGGGAGAGGGGGGCAACCTGCTCTTAGGGGGAGGGGAGTTGGGCGCCCTTGGGCTGGGGAGGGAAGGGAAATTTCAAATTCAAAAGGCCTAGGGAGGTGAAGGGTTGCATGGGGGAGAGGGAAAAGTATTTGGGAAAGGGATGGGGTGGTTGGTGGTTGGAGGGTGGAGTGGGGATTGGGGGGTTCTCCCTTGGAACTAGGGGGGGTGGAGTAAAGAGGGTTGTGGGGAAGGGAAGTGGTCTTAATGGGGTAGGTGGGAGAGAGGTGGTTGGGAAGAGGAGGAGAGAGAGTAGGGGGCGAACCCCTTAGAGAGAGAGTGAGAAAGAGGGAGAGAGAGAGAAGGTTGGGTGGGGATTCTCTCCCCTAGGGTTTCTCACCCACTATTGGATTCACTCCACTAGAACTATATAATTTGAACACTCAAATGGAAATTTGGCATTCATTCATTAATTCAAAATGAGGGGAATGGGATCCTATATATAGGCAACCCACATTTTACAAAAGGACCCTGACATTTGACTCAATGACACATAACCAAGGAAAGGGGGGGGGGGCATGGGCCTAGCCCAATGAATTGGGCCCAAAACTAATCTAATGAGCCTAATAACACACAAACTTAGGGGAATAAGCAAAAAGACCTAGGGACATGACTCAAATAAAATGGAAAATACATCAAATGACTCAAATAGAAAAGCACAAAATGGATAATTGGGCCTTTATAGAGAGAGGCCCGAGCTCAAATGACACCGAAGTGTGAAGAAGACCCGAGCCAAAGGGAGTCACGGGTGATGCCTCCATCATAGAGTGTTGCCTGGTACGCAAGCCCAAGGTGATGGAGGAGGACCAGCTTTGATGATGTGGGTGGCTGACGAGGCTGCCGCAGGAGGCTTGACAGGCACGACGTTCGTAACAGGGGCGCCGAAATTGGATACCGGAGCGGCTGAGTGGCGAGGCCTTATCAGGGGGGGCATGGGTCAGTAGTGGAAGGTGGGTTGGCGGAGGGCAAGCCAAGAATGGCTGTGGGTCTAGCTGTGGAGGACGACGGTGCAAGGTTTGGGTTTGGGGGGCTAGGGTCCAGAACGGAGCCTTCGACGATAGCGGTGCTCAAGGAGGGACCTTGGAGCCCAATGGCAGAAGCATCCGCTGGTAAGGCATCACCAGTAGGGACGGCGGACACCGGCCTTGCGTGGTCAACGGGAGAAGGGACGAGCCCTATAGGAACAGTGGAGCCTCCGCCATGGTCCAAGGAGCCTTGGCTGGGGAGGACGGCATCATCGATTAGTGAAGAGGGAACAGCCGAGCGGAGAGGAGATTCATCGGCCAGGCCTTCTACAACCGCTGGGGGGGAGCGACCCTCGTCGGAGAGGGGAGGGAAGTCCTCGGGGTGAGGAGCATCTTCTGCGGAGGTACCATCCACAGGCGTTGACGAACGAGCCGAGGCAGAGATCGTACAAACGTAGCTAGCAGCGAGAGGCTCCGAGCAGTTGATGGAGACCGCGGGAGGAGGTGAGACGCCGCTAGCAGGGGGCTGAGTAGGCGCATGACGGGATGGAGCTGGCCGGCGGGGAGGTCCGTTACCTCTCTCACCACCGGCCATGGCCGGGGGCCACTGGCGAGAACGCGCAGCTCAAACCAGAACGGGGGAGGGGGAACGGAACGGAGGAGAGAGAAAGCACAAACCACAGTTAAAAGTTGTGTGTCGAGTATTTACCCGAACACCTCGTGAGCGGCAACTACGACTACGCAACAACAGCCCCCCATGGGCTAACCCCAGCATCCCAGAACCCTGTGTCCCTCAAAGGACTCCCTCAGAGGATGAAAGAAGACCCCCGGGGGCCATCCCTCGGGGTTACGGCTCGTCTGGGGATGGTTCGCCTCGGGCACGGCGCCGCCCCCGGAGAGGGCAAACTCCCCGGGGCCGTGCCCTCCTCCCAGCCCAGAGGCCCCACGGCCGTCCCCAGTCCCAGTTTCATTCAATAATCTATTCCCGTGCGACGATCGTGTAGGGATTCACTCACCGTACCCGTACGTGAAAGGAGTCGCGAACAACGAAGCCCGAAGTCACGCAGAAGCACGCAAGTCAACCTCCACAGTCTCCGGCCAACCAGTTTGGGACACGTATCCTTTGTCCTCTCTTTTGAGCCAAATTAGGACACAAAAAATAACAAAAATCTAATTTTATAGAGGTGGGGACCACCCCCCCTCTCTCTACTCTAGTCCGCCTAAACCCCCCTGGGGGAGGGGTGTAGGAGGACCAGACCAGCCCCTTGGCCTGGTCCGCCTAAACCCTATCTCCCCCCACTCCGTTAAACAAAAAAATATATAAAAATATATTTTTGTAGGGCTTACCCGGACCAAGTTGGACCTCCAACTTGGTCCGCCTAAACCCTACCCCCTCCCCTTCAACTTTCTATAAATTCCACCCCTTAGAAGCTCAAGGGGCATGCATACACGGACAGACAACAAGGACATACGACCGGCCTAACTTTCGCACCCTCGGCTTCCGAGGCTTTCGGCAAGGGTCGGGAACACGAGGAACGAAGCGTGAGAGTGCAGTGGTTGGTTGGCTTGTAGAGCCGCTTGCACACGCCAAGGGTATGTCGTATGGCATCTAGCCATCATACGCATGTCCGCTCCCACCGCGCATAAGGCGTTATGACAACGGCGAACACACCCGCATCCCAAGTCCGCCCGTGCATGACAACTCACCGTGGCCACGCTTATGACATGACGCCGCACCTACAATCGACACGGAACCACGTGACTATCGCTCGCCTCCGAGGCCCGGACCTGACCGCTCACCTTGAGCCGTGTCCTACCTTTGTCAGGCGCCAGCCCCTAACCACCCCCGCCATCTAGGCAGTCGGGCATGTCTCAATCTCCCCATAGAGAGCCCCTGTAAAACACATGGATACCCGCCATACCACGCATTGACCCGGGGACCGACTCATACGTCGAAATTATCCTGTGGCTTGCGCCAGCTATACTCTGGCCTCCTTGGCCCATTTGTAAAGCCCATGTGGCTCTCATATAACATAAAACCAATTGAATACATGCGCCCGTGTGCGGGCCCCAGCTGTCCACCTATACAATTCGGCACACGTGCCTGACATCCCTGACCCCAGCCATCACCCCTCAGATAAAAGCGCGCCCACAGCTGTGGAATGCTCCACCCATGGCTTCAAACACATACATGCTTCTCTTCAGCATAGAACGAAGGTGTTCGGATGCAATCCGATGTAAATAAACACCGATCGCTTACGGTCGGTTGGGAAAGATGTCCTGTACACGATTCCCATAATCACGTGCGCACTCGCACCCGTAGAACCCCCTCGATCCATGTGTCACCCGACTGCTCAAGCCCACATGCCGCATCCTGGTGGCGCTTCCCCGGTCAACCCTTGGTTCCATAGGTGATTGTCAAGAAATCGACTGGCACGCCCGCACCCTGTTCGGCTAACCTATGCCCCTACACTCCCGTGCCATTCGACCCTTCTTGGCTTTCCGTAAAAGGAGTGTGCCCGGTACCGCCGTGAGAGGCCTACGGCCCCGAAGGAGGATACTCGAGATAAATCAAACTCTCGTATCTTTCTCCCTCGCTGTATTCCTACTTTCACTCCGGTCATCGGCATAAAAAAAATAAAAAAAAGAGGGAAGAAAAACCCCGCAACAAGCCCCCAAAAGATGCTTCATCGAATGCAGTTCGTAGCCTTCATATACCCAAAGAAACAAGACGTAAAAAGACATGAAAGCCCATCTTAAAACCTTCTGAAAACATCACCCAAACATGTAGAGATGCCCTAGGGGTAAGGGTGTAAAAACCCAAGCCAAATGGATCGAGAAAATGGTGTTTCGAAACCAAACCGGCAAACACGATCCGAACATGCCTGGACAAGGTCGACTCTTGGAGTTGACACTTTGTTCAGCGAGTTCTGTCCCGTTATAAAAGAACAGAACCTCTGCCAAAAGTGTCGACTCTCAGAGTCGACACTTTTTGGCAAGCATTCTGTCTGCTGCAAAAATGCAACCTAGGCCACAAAGTGTCAACTCACAGAGTCGACACTTGCTGCATGCACTACTAGGCAGCACGCCGGTCAACAAGTGTCGACTCTTTGAGTTGACACTTGCAGCAGTCAAATAGAAAACTACCTTGGGCAGTCCAATACAAGCTAGAAACATGAAAAACCTTCACCCCATTCAAAAATAAATTCTTACCATTCATCAAATGAATTGAGAGGATTAAAGTACTTGCACTACACACAATTACATTTTTGTCATTCTTTAATCAATGTAAATAAAAGGTACAATTACCTTGGCTTTTGACATTTACATAATCCTTTCAACCTGCATATAGAAATATTGTCATTCATCCACACATGAAGATGATTCAAAATTTGTTAAATCAATTACCACAAAATCCCTCACTTCAAAAATGGTTCAAGTATAGCAAGGCCATCTTCCAACCAATCAAGCCTATCTTCATATCTTGTTACTCATATTCCATGGCAAGTTGGACTCTCTTCTCAAATAGTCCAGTGACATCAAACCCAAACTTCAATTGTCAGCAAACCATAGCATTCTAGCATTCATCATTACTCAATTAAAAGCATATGGACACTCCAACAGTCATTTCATATTCAACTCATAGAGAAGCATTCAAGTATCCATTCCATACTTTTATTCAAGCATTCCAAAGCATAATTTAACCATACTTCAATCTGAGCAGCACAAAGGGCTCAAATATAGAAGCAAGCTAGATTCAATTTTTCAGTAGAAGACATGCAATGCAATTTTCACTAGAATATTTTGTCTTTGTCAAAATACGTCGGGGCACAACAATCTCTCCCTTTTTGACGAAGACAAAATCCTTGCATTTCCTTAAAAAAATTTGCATGAATGAAATGAGCATGAGCACACAAACATCACCCTATGACAGTGAAATGCCAATCTTCTCCCCCTTTTTGGCAGAGTCAAAGAGGGGACGCAAGAAACCATGTCAAATGAGAAAGATTGCCTCATATGTACAATTGACTCAACGAGATGCAGTCATGAAACGTGGATGCATAAAAAATGAGTAGATAACCATGCAATCACACAAGTATCCATATACTGTAAAATATAGAAGAAAGCATCCCTTAGGGACATGGTTAAGAACAATGCTATTGATTAATGAACATGATGAACATGATCAATACTAAGAAGGCCATTCTTACAGAAAAAATGGTACTGCATAAATCGTGAAAGATGACTGATTCAAAAAGTACATTCACACAATCAACCCTGAAGAGTGTATGTGAAAGATGAGACATGAGATCCATAGCAATATGGATTATCATATTTTTTGAAAAACACTGGAAAGAACCTCTCCTCCCTACACTTTCATACACAGTGCTCGACTTTTGGTAGCTACGCACAACCCCAATTTTTTTTATTTAATAATACTAAAAAGATGACTAATCTTTTGACACGAGTCGTACCCTTTGTTTCAGGGGAACTTCCTGGTTACTCAGTTTCATCATTTATTTTTTGTTGTGGATTTGTTTTCACTTTTCGAGTTCCTCCTTTGTTTCAGGGGGGATTCCTGCCTACTCGGTGCCAAATCATAGTTATTCAGAATTTTGGTGGGGTTGACAGCTTTTTCCTTACGAGTCATGCGACTACTATGTAGGGAATCAAGTGCCCTCAAAAGGGTTGAGTGGAATAACTAAAATCCTTATTAAATATAGTCATTTATCTCAAAAGTGCAAATTGTGTGAGAGATTGTACTAAATGTAAGAGATGAATTAGTCTAATCACATTTATGTCTACCCCTAAATGTATGCACAGTTATGAATTGAACCTCCCCCTTAATATGTGCCATGTAACAAACATGTCTAAATCAATACAATTTTATTTAGCAAGGGAAAAGGTCATAGGAGGAATCAAAAATATGGGTGATATGTTATTTACACTCAAACATGCATTGAGATAAGATTTTCACAAAGGTTGAATACCAGTACGTGATGAAGAACATAGGTCTGAAGACCACCATCGCACATGAGGAAAGCTTCCAGCTGAACATAATCCAACCTTCTGCAATTGTCATTTGATATATTGGAAGTCATGGCATTCAAGTACACAAGTTTAAAATATATGCAGTTCTATACAGGCGGATGCAAAGGAAAAAAGATATGCATGAAAGTTAGATGTTATTCAATGTGTTATGTACATTAAAGAAAAGATTGAAACCTAAATGCAATGGAAAACTCCTTATGTGTAAGAAAGTAAACCAGTATGCACAGATGACTTATGAAAGATTTGTGAGTGAAAGTATATACAGACCAATGCATCAAAAAGATTTTAGATATCTAATTTGAACACACCTAATTCTCTCCTAAGAAAAGCAAACTGATCAGAATTCAAAGACTTTGTAAAAATATCTGCAAGTTGTTGTTTTGTATCTATAAAAGTTAACTCAAAATCACCTTTATTAATGTGATCTCTACTAAAGTGGTGTCTAACTTCTATGTGCTTTGTACGAGAGTGTTGGACATAATTTTTGGATAAATTTATTACAGAAGTGTTATCACACATGATGGGAGTGTTTTTCAAGTAAAAACAAAAATCTAACAATTGGTGTTGGATCTAGAGTACTTGGGCCATACAACTGCCTGCAGCCACATATTCAGCTTCAGCAGTTGATAAAGCCACACAATATTGTTTCTTTGAGGCCCATGAAACCATGCAGCCCCTTAGAAACTGGCAGTGACCGCTTGTGATCTTACGATCCATTTTACACTCAACATAGTCAGAATCAGTGTAAGCAAGCAAATCAAATGAATTATTCTTAGGATAACACAAACCAAGATCAATTGTTCCATTCAAATACCTGAAAATTCTTTTCACGGCCAACAAATGAGATTCCCTGGGACAAGATTGATATCTTGCACAGAGACACACACTAAAGTGAATGTCAGGCCTACTAGCAGTAAGATATAGCAATGAACCTATCATACCCCTAAAATATTTTTGATCAACGATATTACTTTTCTCATCTTCCAATTTGAGTGAAGTGGACATTGGTGTAGCAAAAGGTTTGTCATTCTTTAATTCAAACCTTTTCAGAATTTCTTGAGTATACTTATTCTGGTTTATAAAAATACCATCATCCAGTTACTTTATTTGAAGTCCCAAGAAGAAGTTCAACTCACCCATCAAGCTCATCTCGAACTCTCCCTGCATAAGTTGGGCAAAATCATCATTCATTTTAATGTTTGTGGCTCCAAAAATTATATCATCTACATAAACTTGCACAAGTAAAGCATGTTCATCACAAGTCTTTGTAAACAACGTTTGGTCTATATTACCTCGTTTGAAGTCATTATCAATCAAAAATGAATTTAAATGATCATACCATGCCTCGGGAGCTTATTTTAGCCCATATAGTGCCTTGTCCAATTTGTAGATGTTGTCCAGAAATTTTTCATGTTCGAAGCCCGGAGGTTGCTCCATGTATACTTCTTCCTTGATGACTCCGTTGAGGAAGGCACTCTTGACGTCCATTTGAAAAAGCTTGATGTTCCTGTGACATGCATAAGCAAGAAGAATTCTTACTACCTCTAATCTAGCCATAGGAGCGAAAGATTCATCAAAATCAATGCCAAATTCTTGGGAGTAGCCCTTGTCTTCCAATCTTACCTTATTCCTCACAACCACCCCGTCTTCACTAAGTTTACTTCGGAAAACTCACTTAGTTCCGATTATGGGATGATTATCAGGCCGGGGCACGAGGAACCACACCCGATTCCTTTGGAATTGGTACAGCTCTTCTTGCATGGTGAGAACCCAAGAATTATCATTAAGAGCATCTTCTATAGAATTAGGCTCAACATTGGAAAGTAATGCAAGATTATCATGAAGTTCAACTTCCCTGATTGAAGCCCGTGTCCGTATTCCTTCATCCACACCGCCAATTACATTCTCCAAAGGATGATCCTTATGTGTTGTCCATTAGCGTGGAAGGGTCTGCTGTATTGGCTCCTCTTCTTGTTCTTTATGCTCATCTTTTTCTTGACTTTTTGCCTCACCTTGTTTGCTAGACTCTCCTTTCTCATTCTCACCTTCACCTAAAACAAGAAAATGTTCATCATCATTTGACTTTCTCAAAGTAAACTCATCTATCACAACATGAGGACTTTCCTCGACTACTAGAGATCTAGAGTTATACACTCAGTAAGCCCTAGATGTCAATGAATACCCAAGGAAAATTCCTCTATCACTTTTAGCATCAAATTTTTCCAGATTATCCTTACCATTGTTTAAGATATAGCATGTGGATCCAAATGGCTTGAAATGAGATATGTTTGGTTTCTTATCTTTGTATAGCTCGTATGGAGTTTTCTTAAGGATCGGTCTTACCATAGCTCGATTGGTGATATAGCAAGCAATGTTAACTGCTTCTGCCCAAAAGTACCGTGGAAGACCATTTTCTGCCAACATGGTACACGCCATCTCCACGAGCGTTCTATTCTTTCTCTCGACCACTCCATTTTGTTGTGGGTCCTTGGTGCTGAAAAATGATGTTCAAACCCCTGCTTCCTGCAAAATTCATCAAACTCAGAGTTGTCAAATTTCTTTTCCATGGTCACTCTGAATTTTCTGAATAGAGTAGCTTTTTTCATTTTGAACTTTCATACAAAAATCAGCAAATTCTTTGAATGCATCGCTTTTGTTAGCCAAGAATAACACCCATGCATATCTGGAAAAATCATCAACAATAACAAAGCCATATAGTTTCCCTCCAAGATTGTGTCCTGGTGGGTCCAAACAAATCCAAATGTAGCAATTGTAGGGGTTTTTTAGTGGAAACAATGTTTTTGCATTTGAAAGAAACTTTGGTTTGTTTTCCTTTATTACATGCTTCACATATTTTTGAAGTTTCAAAATTTAAGCATGGAAGACCTCTAACTAAATTATTTCTATTCAACTTCCTAATAACATTAAAACTAGCATGCCCTAAACGGCGATGCCACAACCACACATCTTCATTTTTATTTGCAACTAAGCACAGATTTTCAGAAGCAAGTTCACTGAAATCAACCTGATAAGTATTATCACTTCTCACACCTATGAATTTAATTTCATGAGTATTTGCATCAATGATAGAGCAGTGAGACGATTCAAAAATGACCATGTGACCTTTGTCACAAAGTTGACTAATGCTCAATAAATTATGGTTCAGACCCTTAACTAACAAGACATCTTTAATGCAGTGGTTGAGATCCTTACCAATTCTCCCAATACCAATGATTTTACCTCTGCCCTGTCCACCAAAAATTACCGCACCTCTATTTTTGTCTGCTAGGTCTGCAAAAAGTTGTTTATTTCTAGTCATGTACCTGGAGCATCCGCTGTCCAGGTACCATTTATTTATTTTTTTTGATCGGTAAACTTGTAACAATTATAGGAATGTAAAAAGTGTACAATGGATGAGCAATATCTAGACAAGCCTAGACTGATTGCTTAAGAGATAATAGTCCGTGCCACAACAGTCGTGGTCTACACTAGGGAAGGTACATAAAGAAATACTAGAAGTAGGCAGAGCTACCCACCATTCAATTTTGTACCTCCATGTCTATCAAGATGAGATCCCCCATGGAATGAAAGACAATTGTTTTGAGTTAAGTTATGCCGAAGTTAAACCGTTTGAATATCTGTTTCTCCCTGGAGGTAAGTCTATCAAGCTTGAGTTCATTTTCCAAACAGCATCTGGTTTCATAAAGGATTTCAATTAGAAGCTTTACATATCCCATATCCTTATTCTCAAAGATTCGAATGCATCTCTCTCTCCAAATCCACCAGATGGTGCATCGGAATAGTAGTTTGATAAGCTTGTTGAGGTAGCCTTTGTTAGGAAAATTGGCCTCAAGAGATTACAGCTCACATAAAATTGAATTCTTCGGTTCCCTGTGGATATCAAATCTTTGTAAAATTTTAGTCCATAAATCTTTGGAAAATTTGCATGAGAAGAATAGGTGATCAATACTTTCCTCTGCCCCTTTACAAAGAATACACCTATTTGCAAGTGAAAACCATTTTTTCTGAATAATGTTCAAAGTCGGTAGCCTGAGGTGAAGTGCTTGCCAGCAACATATGGAATGCTTGTGACAAAGTGGCCTGCCCCAAGCCCAGCTCTCAGGATGCCATATATGATGCTTTTGCCGTATTTGATTCCATGCAGAAGTACAAGAAAATTTTCCTTTGTCATGAAGCCAAATCAATGTATCAGTGGGATCATTAACCAGAGGAATAGCAGAGATGATTGGCCAAAGCTCAAACATGTCAATGGAGGTTGGAATCGGGAGATTCCAAGTTCCATTACAAATGAAGTCAGAAACATGACTATTCACATTTGCTCCCAGATCTTGCCTGATCTGTTCTCCATAAAGTTGGAATATGCTTTTCCCATTGACCCAAGGGTCATACCACATGCTAAGTCTACTTTCAATGGAGATTGAAAATTAGATTTGTTTGAGTAGCCATGTTCTCATTTGAAGGATACCTTTCCAAGCTGCAGAATGATAAGACTTTGCTTGAATGTGCCAAAAGTTACATTTGGATAGGTATTTACTATGAATCCACTTTATCCACATACTGTCCTTTTTATGTAATATATCCCAACACTGTTTTGCCAAAATAGCTTTGTTCCAATCAGCTAATCGTCTCAAATTTAGACCCCCTTCTTTTTTTGGTCCACATATAGTGTCCCAATTGATCATGTGAAGCGCCTTATTATCACCTGTCCCTTGCCAGAAGAAACTTGCCAATAGTTTTTCAATCTCTTGGATTAATCCTGCAGGTAGGAGGAAAGCCGTAGACCAATAGATGGAGTAGGTGGATAATATGGATCAAATCAGTTCCAGCTGCCCACTCTTGGAAAGGAGTTTCATTCTCCAAGAGCTAACTCTATTTTTGATTTTCTCAATGATAGGTTGGCAATGTATTTTTTTTTAAACCAGTGGAGATAAGAGGCAAGCCTAAATATGGAATAGGTAGGTTACCTTCATCCACCCTCAGTGCGGCTGTAATTGCTATTATGTCTTTGACCTTGGCACCAATATACACTCTGCTTTTGGAATGATTCAACTTGAGGCCTGACCATTTGCCAAATGTGTGGAGAATATTTGCAAGGTAGTGAACTGAATCAATATCATTTTGTAGGAAAATAATTAAATCATCTGCAAAAGTAATATGAGAAACATGGGTTTCAGTGGTCTTTGGAACTTTGAGGTGTCCTTGGTGTACTGCTTCCTCCAGCATACATGTGAGTCCTTCCATAGCAATGGTAAAGAAATAAGGGGACAGAGGGTCCCCTTGCCTGATGCCATTTGAGCTTTTAAAATAGCCTGCGGGTGAACCATTGAATAGAATGGAGAACATACAGCTCTCAGTGCAGCTTCTAATCCATTGGATCCAATTGGCCGAAAACCCAATCCTCATAAGCATGTGATATATAAAGCGCCTGTTAACAGAGTCAACGCCTTCCTCAGATCCGCTTTAAGGCCAATTATTTTTCCTTTGTCGTTTGAATGTAGATCTTTAGTCAGATCATTCACTAGTAGAATGTTGTGGGCAATGCTTCTACCTTTAATGAATGCTGTCTGATGTGGACTAATGATCTTATTAATCACCTTCTAGATTCTATTAGCCATAAGCTTTGAAATCACTTTGTAGATGAAATTGCATAGTGCAATGGGCCTGTAATTCTCTAGGTTGTCAGCCCCCTCCACTTTTGGTATGAGTGCGATAAAAGTGTTGTTGAACTGCTTGTAGAGATGACCCGTTTTGAAAAAGTGAAGGCAGGTGTTGATCACATCTTTACCAATTATATGTCAAGTTGAATGATAGAATTCCGCTGGAAATCCGTCTGGACCTGGACTTCCATTTATTTTTCATTGCCTTCATGCAGACCTACAAGAACAAACAACCATTCTCATTCTGATTTGGGTACCCAAGCAAACTTGGGTCTCCAGGTGTTATCACTCATCAAGGTATGATTGTATTTTCTCAAAAATAAGTCATCATCAAACTTCATCAATTGGCATATATACATGTCATGTCATATTCTCCCACAATAAAAACAAGTGGGTCTTCTTCTACCAAAATTGTTTCCTTTATTTACACTTCTAAAAGTAGAGGGGAATTGAGAATGAACAGTTTGTGTTTTTGTGTGTGTGTGTGAACACCCTCCATGATCTTGTGAACTTTTGATTTTGTGATGAAAAGCACTTGTGTTGCCATGCATAAAATGTGAATTTTTCTTAACATGATTTTCTTTCACCTTCAACAGGTTTTCATGAGCCACTTTCATCTCATTCAATTCTATGGTGAGTGATTCAACTTTGTTCTCTAGTTTGACCTTGACTCTCTCACACTCACTCATTTTCACATTCAATTCATTTAGCTCCCTTTCCAACTTTTCATTCTTCTCTTGAATTTCTTCTTTCAGTTTGAATGCACTTTGTTTTTCTACCTCTAAATAGGAAATTTCATCTTCAAACAAGGCCAATCTTGATTCAAGAGTTTCATTAGCATTTTTGAAATTTTGAACTTGAATTTCAAACAAACTACATTTTTCACAAGAATTGGACGAATGAACAATCTCATGAATTTTCTTCCTTAGATTTTTATTTTCACTTCTTATCCTCTTGTATTTTTCATACAAATCTTCATATGCCAATTACCATTGATCATTTGTAATAAGCTCAGAGTCAGAAGTTACCTCTTCATGATCCTCTTGTGCCATAAGGCACAAGCTTTTGACAATCTCCTCAATATTTTCTTCTTCTTCAGATGTAGACTCGTCCTCGTCCTCATCACTCCAAGTGGCCTTCATGGCCTTTGGCTTTTTCCCTTTATCCTTCTTGCCCTTTCTCTGCAACTTGGGACATTCACCTCTCATATGCCCCATTTTCTTGCACTCATAACACATGATTTCAGCCGATTTGGATGGTTCATTTTTCTACTTGAATTGCCTTTTCCCTTCCTAAACTTTCCACCAAACCTTCTTCTTTGGCGCAGAAACTGCCTGACCTTTCTTGTAAGCATGGCGACTTCTTCATCATCTGTGTTGTCCGTGGAATCGTCCTGGCTTGAGATTGGGTCTGGGTTTGCTTTCAAAGCTATTGGCTTCTTCTTCTTCGTGTCTTCTTCCGTCCTCTTGATATTTATCTCATAGGTCATTAAGGACCCCATGAGTTCATCCAATGAGAGTGTTGATATATCCTTTGAGCCTCCTATCACTGTTGCCTTGGTGTGCCAACTGGGTGACAATGACCTCAGCACCTTCCTGACCAAGTCGATATCCTTGAAATCCTTCCCGAGTGACTTCAGTACATTTGTAATCTCCAAAAGACGTACAAACATCTCGGAGATCGTTTCCTCGCCCTTCATACGAAACATCTCATAATCTCGGATAAATGATGGGACCGGTGCGATGGATTCAAAAGGGGGGGGGGTGAATGAATCCCTCTCTAAAACTATGCCCAATTAAAACTAATAACAAACAGAGATGCGGAATTAAAGCCCACAGGAGCCTTAATCAGCTTAGATGCACTCTTCGAAAGATGGAAGGAAGATATGAGAGACTGTACTTCTGATCTACTCCATATAGACTAATAAGATGACTCAGTTCATCTAATCAACTAGACTCTATCAAGACCAGAATCAAACGCACAGTGTGCAACCTTATCTCTCACTAGATATAAGATCAGACTATCATGAATGTTCCTAAGCATACATCTAGCGGAGCAGAATAAACAATCAAACCACGATGAACAAAAGATTTTAAGGTGGTTCGGTCCTCCAGACCTACGTCCACCCCACACTCCAACCAGAGTGTGGCTTCCCGCTGATACACAGCTTAACAGTTGGGCCTCACATCTTGCCTACATCTGCTGAGCATCACAGCTTGCTTCTGCTGGGTAATACAGCTTAGCCATCTGCTGACAAACAGCTTGACCCGCTGGGCATTACAGCTTCACCGTCCAGAGGACACCACACCTATGCAACCGCTGGGGCTTACAGCTTAACCCGTCCAGAGGAATCCTCCTCTGCTACAGCTTGAAGTAACAATAAAAAGGAAAATAAGAAACGGAAAATGACAGCAACTGAAAGCTGTAAACACTAAAGCGTAGATATGGCTCTCAAGGAGCTGACTGGATTGGATTTGATCCAGATTCCAGTAGGGACTAATCTTCAGATGAAGATTCTCTTCTTCTCTTCTCAAACTCTCGATCTCTCTCTCTTCCTGTATACTTCTTCTTCTTCTGTGTTTCTCTGCTGCTCTCGATCTCTCTCTTTTTCTTTTTCTTCTACTACTTTTCGAGAGATGTCCTTCTGATTGTAGGAAGCAGACTATATATATACTCCATCAGGTCAGGTTGACGAGCTCTTGCCCTAGGAGTGTGGAGGGAACGCTCCGGCCTGGAAGCTTCAGGAGACTGCCACTTGTCAGAATCTGGAAGCTTCAGGGTCCACGTGAAAGCATCTTTGAGTGAGGATCGTCATTGGATCACGTGCCCTTCTTGAAGAACACGAGCTATTGACTTGTTGCATAAGTGTCTTTCAGTTATGTATAAAATATGCACAGACTTCATTCAATCACGAAAGATGTACACAGACATAGGGTATTATATGCACTAGTTCAGTACTGTCACACTAGCATATGCATAGACTTATTTGCAGCACAAGACTAACGGATGCACTGACTATGCAGACTATAGACATTTCATGGACTAAGATGCATGAATCTCTTATGCACTGAATTGGTTACGAGGTGGGCACAGACTTGATTTAGCATGAGATTATGTATGCACGGGCTCAAGTTAACAAAGCAGATATATGCACAGACTTGTCATGAATGCGGAGCTATAAATTGTATCGACTATGTGTATGCGGTATGCATGAACTGCACTAACTTATTATGCAAGTATGAGATCGTGCACAGACCTGAGAATGCGAGGTGGCAAGCGTGCACGGACCTTGGTGAGATGTGCACCGACTATGTACCAACCAGCATGAAAACGAGCACAACAATAAGAAAATGCACCGACGTAGTGCTAGCCCATATCAAACATTGCATTGCACCAACCATGAAGGCTCATATGCATCGACTTAAGGTGTGTGTGAGACGCACACATGCACTGACTCACGCACACATGCACCGACTCCAGGCCACCATGAGACGCAGAATAAGCAATGCACCGACCTAACACTTGCCAAGACTGCGCGCATAGAGAGTGGAATGCACAGATCTTAATGCCTATGAACGGTGACATGCACCGAGGTTGTTGAGCAGCCGGACTGACAAAAATGCACTAGCCTTAGACAAAACATAAGTGCACTGACTTAACTGACCTAAAGCAGCAACTGAATGCTCATCAGTTAAATCATCATCAAGGCATACAGATCAAGCACTCAATCATAGATTAATCATGCAATCTTATGTGGTGACACTAATGTTGCTATCATCAAAACATCACAGCATCATCAAGGCACAAGGGGCACAACAATAAACATATTTGCTTTCATCTCCTTAACCTCTGAGGTTCCTTCATAAATCAATCTCAGCTTATCCCACATCTCTTTCGCACTGCTGCACATAGAAACACGAGCATATTTAGTCGGGTGAATAGCACACTAAATAATATTTAAAGCATTGAAATTCATAGTAGACTTCTTTATATGATCATCATTCCACTGCTCCTCATCTGGGGGTAAAGTGTATGGACCATTCTTAACAACAGTCCATATTTCATGACTTTGAGCACGGAGGAAAACCATCATTCTATTTTCCAATAACTATAGTTATTTCCATCAAAGTAGGGAGGCCTGTGAATAGAATGCCCTTCGGGCATCAACCCTTTGTTAGCCATTCCTAGCAGATCGCTCTAAACCGCAAGGTTTCAAAATAAAATAGAGCCAAGGCTCTGATACCAATTGTTGGCCCGATTAGGAATGCAAGAAGAGGGTGGGTGAATTGATTGCGCCCCCTTTTTAAAACTAAATGTTGTGATGATTAGATGAGATTATAAAACACTCTAATCTCAGAACAAATGGATTAACAGAGTGACTATCAAGCAAGATCTCACAGCTCTCCAACGACAATTGTATGAACCACACGGACAAAGTGTGAAATGCGCACAAATTATATGTATATATATATATATATATATATATATATATGACTCTCCACTCACCGCATCACACACGCAATCAAGATGGACAATGTAAACCGACAATCACACAGATAGCAAACCACAACACGAGAACTTTTATGTGGTTCGGACGAACCTAGTGCAGTCCTACGTCCACCCCTCTCAACTTGAGAAGATTCCACTAACCATGCTGTACAACGGCAGCAAAACGATCACAACGATCACACACGGGCACAAAGGCCCCACACACACGCGGGTTCTGGCGCTACGACGAGAAACCACGCACACGAAGACGATGCTCCGAAATCGTATATGGATGAAAAATATAAAGAAATACAAATCCCAGTTCAGATTTAGATCTATGCTTCAAATAGAAATATGGAAGAGAAAGAACAAGAGATCCCCCTTCAGATCTTCAACAAATCCCATAGATAGGATGGTAGGGTGCGCTGGAGAAGTTGATTCATGGAGTGGGAAGCGGCCAGCCTTGTAGAATGAGATCCCCAAGACAACCAACCGCGAAGAGCAGCAACAATAGCCTTCAGATCGAAGCTCAGGCTCGTGGATGACGTCTTAAGCGGCTTCTTCTTCCTTCTCCTGCCATATGCGCCGCCCTTCCTCCTTCTCCTACAAGAATAGAGATATTAGCCCCCAAAAGATGCTTCATCGAATGCAGTTCGTAGCCTTCATATACCCAAAGAAACAAGATGTAAAAAGACATGAAAGCCCATCTTAAAACCTTCTCAAAACATCACCCAAACATGTAGAGATGCCCTAGGGGTAAGGGTGTAAAAAGCCAAGCCAAATGGATCAAGAAAATGGGGTTTTGAAACCAAACTGGCAAACACGATCCGGACGTGCCTGGATAAGTGTCGACTCTTGGAGTCGACACTTTGTTCAGCGAGTTCTGTCCCGTTATAAAAGAATAGAACCTCTGCCAAAAGTGTCGACTCTCAGAGTCGACACTTTTTGGCAAACATTCTGTCTACTGCAAAAATGCAACCCAGGCCACAAAGTTTCGACTCACAGAGTCAACACTTGCTGCCTGCTGCTACTAGGCAGCACGCTGGCCAACAAGTGTCGACTCAAAGAGTCGACACTTGCAGCAGTCAAATAGAAAACTGCCATGGGCAATCCAATACACGCTAGAAACATGAAAAACCTTCACCCCATTCAAAAATAAATTCTTACCATTCATCAAATGAATTGAGAGGATTAAAGTACCTGCACTACACACAATTGCAATTTTGTCATTCTTTAATCAATGTAAATGAAAGGTACAATTACCTTGGCTTTTGACATTTACATAATCCTTTCAACCTGCATATAGAAATATTGTCATTCATCCACACATGAAGATGATTCAAAATCTGTTAAACCAATTACCACAAAATCCCTCACTTCAAAATGGTTCAAGTATAGCAAGGCCATCTTCCAACCAATCAAGCCTATCTTCATATCTTGTTGCTCATATACCATGGCAAGCTGGACTCTCTTCTCACATAGTCCAATGACATCAAACTCAAACTTCAATTGTCAGCAAACCATAGCATTCTAGCATTCATCATTACTCAATTAAAAGCATATGGACACTCCAACAGTCATTTCATATTCAGCTCATAGAGAAGCATTCAAGTATCCATTCCATACTTTTATTCAAGCATTCCAAAGCACGATTTAACCATACTTCAATCTGAGCAGCACAAAGGGCTCAAATATAGAAGCAAGCTAGATTCAATTTTTTTAGTAGAAGATATGCAATGCAATTTTCACTAGAACATTTTGTCTTCGTCAAAATACGCCGAGGCACAATAGAGTTCAAGCAAATGAGAACTTGCATAGTCACAGATTTATCAAGTTTGGATTTCAAGCATTCTATGAACAATGAGAATTAAGCCCCTTCTAAACACATATTTCATCACTAACACTTGATACCAAATAACCATGCATCCATACCATGAATAAGCATCATTCAAGCCAAATTGCTTCAAGACACATGTGAAATGCTTAAGCACATTGGAGGCCTTAACAATCATGAAAGATATTCATGTAAAAGCAAGCAAAGCTCAATTTTTCTCAACCAAATATAAGAGCAATTAGCCAAGCATTTGACTAATATATGAATACCATTCAAATCACATTCATCAAGTTTCAAGTAAATAGATTGAGCATATTGCAAGCCCAAAAATATCATGTGGAAAATGCATGAAAATACCCAATCAAGACTTTGAAAACACATTGATGAAATCCATTAGTCAAGTTGCAAAACATGTTGCTCAATGAAACACACACACAAGCACAATCGTTTTGTTGTCATTAAAATCAAACACCAAAATCAACTAGGGGACGTAACAAAATTGATTTTGACTTAATTCACACAAACCTATGTATCTCCATGACTTGATTTTCATGGTAGCATGTTTGCCTTCCCGTCTAGCACGTTTACCTGCATTTATTTTCTTTAGCATAGGCCTTGCATGCCCTATTTTACTTCTATCTGCTACAGACAAGAAACGGTCTCTATCAGACCGCCATAATCATGTAGCGGCCCTATGATAGACCGCTACCACTAGCATGTGGTCCTCATATGACCGCTATTCACTTTCTATCGTCTGCACTTTGTTAACTCCAAACAGATTACAGATTAGCCTTATTAATTATATGTTAAGCCCATGTAATTAGGTCTTATTCCTAGTTTTGACCTTGGATTCATGTTAATGGTTATGTTGTGCATCCATCATGCTGGGTTTCATGACTTATATGACTTCATACACTTATTTTAATCCTAGGTTAATTTCATGCCAAAACTATATAGTCTTGTATTAATATTATATTTCATATGCTTTATACACTTGTTTCATGGATGAATTGATCGCTATTTTTCTACACAATTCTTTCTCATCTTTGAGTCTTTCTTAAGTACATGACACGTATTCCGGTACGATGTCATTAGTTTCACTTTGCACTTATAAACACATTTTCTTGGACTTGTGAACCTCTCCGCCGGATATTCCTTCTGTCAGACTAGGGGATCATGTTTCAAGGCCTCCGTAAGTCTCCGCGAGCCTGGGATTCTTACTAGGACGTCGAGCTGGTTGTACCCTCAAAGCCCAATTGTCTAGAAAGCACTCACGTGACCAGTGTTTTTCTGAGTCCTGGCTAGTTGCGGCCATCAAGGAGACCCTATTGTCAAATAGCGGCCTTCCTATGACCGCTATCTCCCAGAGTTTTCACTGCGTCAACCCTTCTTTCTTTCTGGCGTTGACTCTGTCTAGTTGCGGCCATCCCAGGACCGCTACCTTTCAGTTTGCGGCCAGGCTGTGACCGCTACTTCAAGAAACGACCCAGACTAGACAATTTCCTATTCCAGTGTTATTTAACCCGGGGTTTGACCCACGGGTCGATTTTTCCTATATTCCTAGATGGTCTATTGATTGTCTAGACCCTAACATCTTAAATTATTAATGAATTATGGTAAACTATTGAATGTACCATTATGTTGTTGAATTCCTTCCATAGCATGACCTTGTTCTTAATTCGACCTTGGAACTTTCATATTCATAATTGGTGCATTCTTACCTTGGTATTGTTATCATGAACTATAGTTTGAACTTGTTATTATCGGCCTACATTATTTATATCTCGTGGAAGTAGCTTGATTTATAACTTGAAGATGCAAGAGCGGGCACGGACAGTGTCCAAGGGCTCGACGCTAGCCCCCTCCGCAGATAGTCAGAAACACACTATAAACCATGGGGTATGATGAACACTGGCGTCGCATTACGCCGGGAGTACTTTTTTTATAAACTTGTGAAAATCACGAGGGTATCTTGTGAAATTACATGCTTGCTAGTACATTCTTGTTACATGACTTTCTCGTGCATAGCCTTTATGGTTATGAAAAATACATTCTCGTTCATACAAGGCCAATTATATTCATATTACATTCTTGATCATGCTCTCATTCTACCTGGACACTCACATCTTTTATGTCTTGATACTTGCGTTGTTACTTTGGCTTTATATCGTATGCTTTATCGCATTTATTTTACCTTATAATCTAGAGCTAAATTGATTAATTACTTAAACTATGTCTTCATGTTGATACGAAGATACCTATTGGGCAAGCGTGCTCATTACCCTACTTTTCCAATCTTTTCAGAAAATACTAGCGGGTCAGATTCTGACTATACAAGTGGTGGATCTGAGAGCGACTAAAGTCAAGAGAGAAGCCTAGTAGTGTCATTAGTTAGAATCATGATGTAATTTTTCCTTTATTGAGTCTGGTCTGTCTTTATGTCAAAAGAGAGTCAATCATTCATGTACTTTGATTATTATCAATAAAAGTTGGATTTTGGTCAGTTATTGTGCACTCTTCTTTGTGCAGATGTTATTGCACTCTGATTTATATTGCTAATTTGAGGCGTATTGCCGACTGTCCACGTTCTCCCGAGTTGCTTCTGCTGTACACATGGCTCGGGGTGTGACAGATTGAAAGGCCAACTTATATTCTTACTAGATCATGATCATATATTCATGTAATATCTTGTCCTTACATTCGTATCTTGCTACTTGTGGTTACTATGATTTTTCTCACATGTTTTATCCCATTCTCATTATCTTACCTTCTAGAGCTAAAACATTAACATGTAAACTATGTCGTTATGTTGACCCAAAGATATCTACTGGGTGAGTGCGCTCATTCCCTACTTTCTTCAACTCTTTTCAGAAACTCTAGTGGATCGGAGACGGACTATTCAAGTGATGGGTCCGAGAGCGATTGAAGATCGAGAGAAGCCTTAGATGATTGTCTACATGAGTTTCTTGTGTCAATTTAGAATCATTCACTATAATAGGCGGTGAAGTTGATCATGTTATGTAATTTTCTATTTTCTTGAGTCTAGTGAGTCATATTGTCAAAAGAGTCCTTGTCAGATGTAACTTTGATTATTTGATCAATAAAGCTGAAGTTTTTGTCATATGATATTGCGTACAATACTTATGCTGTTGTATGAATATGACGCTTTGATTGTCTTGCTAGCTCGAGGCTTACTTTTCTAGTTGTTCATGTTCCCGACTTGTTTTCGCTGTATATATCTCGGGGCGTGACGGTTAAGGTGGTATCAGAGCCTAGGCTTATTAAGTCCTAGGAAAGTGTCAAGTCTTAGGATTTAAGTCCAAGGTTCTAGGAATTCCCAACCTATGAACTAGGAAAAATTTATTTTTCCCAACCTATGTGAGATTGGGTAGAGCCCGAATCAAGATAGTTATATACTAAGAATTAACCCCTAGACATAAGAAAGAATGAAGCCTCATGAATTCTAAGAAGATGACAAATTGTTTATTTTCCCAGGAACCTTATCTTCCCAATGGCTGGAAACTGAGCTAACTGGAAAGCTATGCAACAAACAGTTCAGGGTCTCACTCAGGCCCTACAGACGGTGGCACAGGCAGGCGCGGGAGATCTGCACCGTAATTTCCAAAGCATGAACCCTCCTCGCTTCTTTGGGTCATCTAATCCTGATGAGGCGGAGAATTGGATCGATGAGATGGACCGTATCTTTCATGTCGTGCAATGCATGGATCAGGAGAAGGTCCTGCTTGCTACCTTTCAACTGAACAAGGATGCTCTCACATGGTGGAAAGCCACATCGGCTCATCTACCGAATCAACAAATCAGCTGGGAAGAGTTCCTTGAGCTCTTCCGTGAGAAGTATTTCTCGGAGCATGTCTAAGAGAGGAAAGCAGCCCAATTTGCCGCTCTAAGGCAAGGGATGATGTCTATAGCCGAGTATGAATTACAATTTTCACGGCTAGCACCATATGCCTCACACCTTGTTAGTACGGAGCTCCTCAAGGCCAATCGATTCATGGATGGATTGAGGCTGGTGTTTGTCAAGCAACTAGGCCCACAAAACATCCGAACTTATTCGGAGATGGTGCATAGGGCTCATTTGTGCGAGAGAACCCTTGAGAAGGTGGAAAATTTTGAGGGGAAGGATGAGGAGTCAAGCCGCAAGCATGACAAGAGAGAAAGGAAAGGAGACAAATTTAGCATCACGGGAACTTATAGATCTCGGGATAATAAGAAGAGATCCCACAATGGGAGAGGCAACGACAATGGAAAGAGCAAGAGGGTCAAAGAAGAAGAGAAGCAAGTCATGGAGGCTTGCAAGTTTTGTAAGAAGTTCGGACACATTGTCGAAGAATGCTGGAAACACCTCGGCGCTTGTTTGCGTTGTGGTAGTCGGGAGAGCACAGAATGTCAGATTGCCCGCTTATGAAAGAGCAACCTTCCAAGAACGATGGAGGACGCAGGTGGCAAGGTCATCTAAATGCCGTCATGGATGATGAACCTACTAAAGAAGGAGACATGGTTGAAGGTACCATTCTAATTCATTCGCATCTGACTTGTGTCTTATTTGATACCGGAGCATCTTATTCTTTCATTTCCAATGCTTTTGCAAAGACTTTACCTATTTCATCGGTTCCTTTACCTTCGGATCTAGCAATTACTTCACCTTTAGGTTCTGGAAATGAACTCAAATATTACTACCCTAATAGTGAGGTAATCATAGAAGGTCATAATCTTCCTGCAAATCTCGTATGCCTAGACATGGAAGGTTACGATGCAATCTTAGGAATAGATTGGTTGTCGGACCACTATGCCGATAGAAATTGTCGCCATAGGAGGATTTCTTTCCACAAACCTGACCTTCCAAAGTTCTCTTTCCTTGGCATCAAGTATCGGAAGCATCCCGTTCTTATATCATCTCTTCACGCTTGCAAACTCATCTGACAAGGTTGTGAAGCTTTTCTTGCTTCCGTTATTATCACCTAATCTAAAGAAGTCATTCTTGAGGAAATTCCCGTTGTAAAAGAATTTCCCGATGTCTTTCATTCGGAACTACCTGGTTTACCATCTACAAGGGAACTAAACTTTTCCATTGAATTAATCCTGGGAGCAGCACCTGTTTCCAAAGCTCGGTCTATTCCTAAGCCAGAGAAAACGACACATCCGGGAGAAACGACTCATGGAGACCTGAGGGATCGCCAAGACCCTCAGCACAATTGGATATGCAGACCAAGGTAAGACGATATCTCAAAACATCCAGAACCACTGTCTTGAGCTATCCAGAATAGTCGAGACACACACAAGGTTACTTGTCAACCACTGGGTCTAACCGGGTTGACCAAAACCTAACAACGACTCTGAAGCGATACAAAGGCACTCCTGGCTATCTGACTATGGTTGTAGCCCTCATAGGGTGTCAGAAGACATCCACGGGACGGCGGGCAAACCACAAAGTCAAGCCAAGATAATCAGAAGTCAAAACATCGAGAAACAACACTCAGAAATTAAGCGAAGGAGCATAAGCTGGCGGTCATGGAATGGGCCGCTAGGTGACTATAGCGGTCAAGGATTAGGCCGCTAAACCCAATCAACCCTGAACCGACCTATTCAGACAAACAACTAAAGCGGTCTAATATAGATCCGCCACACGGACTAGGCGGTCCAAGAGACAACCGCCACACTAACCGCCCTAAAACATTGACCTAAGACAAACGACTTGCAGCGGCCTAAGAAAGGCGCGCTACAGCGAAGAAACGCATGAAGGTTGGGCCGCCAAGGCCAACCGACTTAAATCTTGACTAGGACTAAAACCACGGTAACATGAATACCGAGGCAGACCATAAACCGCTAAAACCATCCCCTTAAATAAGAACTCAAGGGAGGCCACACACATGCGGGGGAACCCCACCGCACTCACACCGATACACGGTGACTCGATCGAGCGCAACACGAAGCCTAGGACACACATCCCTACGGGCACGCTAATCGAAATAACACAGAACTTCTTGACACCCCAGAAACATGGACATGGAACTCGCAGGGTGTCCGGAACACTTGCGAGGCCATAGGTCAGTCATTATCTCTCAACAGGACCGACCAAGACTCAAAATGAGCATAAACACAGAATTCCGGTCGACCTGAACCCTGGGGTCAGTCGACCTGACAGGACCGGTCGACCGGACCTGGGTGGTCGGTTGACCGGACCAACGACTGGACCCGACACGGTCCGTGGGCGACGGCCGATCGACCGGCCCATCCGGTCTGGTCGACCGGTCACGATGGAAAAATGGCAAAACCCTAACCTCCGGGCCCGATTCCACTCCCCGTTCGATTCCGATCGAAGGGGATAACAACCACAATAATCATACCAACCTTCCACACTCCGGAAGGGGTCAAAACAACACACAAACGGCTTGAAACGGGCAATTCCACTGAATTAACCCTAAATGAGTCACCGGGGGTTCCCGGGCTCGTACCGGCCCCAAATGACAACCAATTGACACGAAATTAGCGGATCTGGAACGTTGACATTCGAGGGGTTCGATTGATACCATCTGATCTAAAAACCGTCGTCATTTTTCACCGAAGCCTGCGAACACCCCAAAAGTATGATTTTACCCCAACAAGACAAAACCTACTCAAACTCACACCGAACAATGTGAAATTATAGAGAAAATGTAGAGAAGAAGTAGAGCTTCCATCTCCCTACCTTCACCGAAGATTCTGTGCATCGAAGTGACTAAATCACGCCGAAAACCACGTCGCGAGCTCGACCGTCGGCTTTGAATCCACCGTTCGGGATCGCGCCTGAAACGGTCCGATCCTCACCCCATCGCACTCCGGACCGCTCCCATGGCATCACCTCTACCTGCCCGAGCCTCCTCCATCTGCAGCTGGAGCCGGAAGGGCAAGAGAAGAGAGAAAACGGGGGAGAGAGGAGGTCACGGCCGCGAATGAACGGGAGGAGAGAGGAGAAGAAAGAAAAAGGAAAAGAAATTAAGAAAAATTTCTAATTTCCAAAAATTCGATAATTAGCCCGAAAATGGACCAATTCAGAAAAATACATAAAAATAGTCGAAATAATCCTCGGGAAGAGTACAACGCAACTGTGGTGTCCACGAGTAGATGAATTGAGAAATAAATTCACCACAGGGTTCCGTAACTAGTATGAGAGAAAAACCCATGTGGATCGTTAAACTCAACTCAGGACCCACAAAAGCGATCCGAAACTCTCCGAAGAAGATCCGAAAAGAACCGATAAGAATCTAGGGCATTACAGCCTCCCCTCCTTCAAGAAATTTCATCCTCAAAATTTAAGTAACGAACAAGAAGAAGCAGGGAAGAATAACCCCAAGACACAACTTGAAACAATAGGAATCTCAAAAAAAACACAGTTCAGAGGAACACTGTCAGACCATAATCACAAGCACACGCTCTGGATCGAGCACAGCACCCAAGTGAACACAAGTCCGACATCTCCGAAACATGGTAACGTCGCTTACGTCTCACAATGAAGTAGACACGACTCATGCCACGACACAGATATCGATAAAACAAAATGATAGACATGGCAAACATTAGCTTAAACAATGAATCATAGTCCTCTCAGCTGACAGTTCGACACATTGGCTCCAGTGCCAAAGGCAACCATGAAACCTGGCACACATGACGCTAACGCCAGCACCGGACCACAAGCACAATCAAGTCAGTCCTCACTCAGATATTACATCTGATCGAGTCACATGCTAACTTTACCAGGAAAGAAGAGTACAACACAACTAACCGACAAGATCATGGTCCACACAATGCCAAGACAGATACACAAAATCATAGAGAAACAGTGATAAAATGACAACAATGGCAGCACTTGCAGGATCCTGGCTCCGTACTGAACACAGAACCACGGAACACAACTGTAAGCTGGGTCACATCAAGGCACAATAACAGCTGAACACACGACTATAATGGACTAGTCATCCAACGAGCAGCTCACCAAGAAAAGACCCACGACAATAAGAACGATAATCTTGGGAAACGCATCTCAAGGACCACGATCACATCCCGAGAGCACAACGCCCAAGAAAGAGATACAGAGCAGAGGGTAGTCAACCAGCAAAAATGCCGACAGATTCCCCAACACTCATAAATGCCAGTGCCAATACCAGAATGCCTTCAAGAACAACGGCATGGCAACAGACAACGTCAAGGGATAGGAAGCCAAGATGAAGTCGCATCGAGAAAAAGAAAAATAATTCTCTCGACCGGTCAGAACCTTACAACCAACGATCCTCGACCTATGGGTTATCAGCCCACACACTTCTGCTACGCACTCAAACAACGCACACAGGCATCAAAAATATCTCGGTATCCACATCTCAGCACACACACGGCGCCATCGCAATTCATGAAAATCGCAATGTATTATGCCACAAGTACTGATCCTGCTAACAGCCGATCACAAGTAGCGTAAGTGCAAATTGATGTGACATGACCCCTCGGACCTAGATTCGCAAGCAAGCAAACCGAACGGCGGACACACTCAAGCGGGTTCACCCGCGTCGCGCACACCCGGGTCCGTAAGGTGGACCGACGATGGGGATGAGGGTCCGAGGTGGGACCTTGCTACTCCAGGGGTATGGCTAGCTAGGGGAGGACCCCAATGGGCCAGGGTTACCCAATTCACGGGCAGCCGAGACGCCGTGGGTGTGGGTAGTAAGGTCGCTCTCTCAACTCACTCCGCGGTGGTCGCACAATTTAATGGAGTTTGAGATCGGGCGCTCACATCATCGCCGACGGGCAATCAGAAATGATACTAAGCTAGCAGAGTTAAACCAGCAAGGAGAGGGGACCAGAATCTCACCTGATCGGCATGAGAACGCCGATCCTGGCCGGAGACGAGGGCGAGCAGGGAAGCATGGACTACCCGCACGCCGCGCCGATGAAGCTTCCGCCAAAGACCTGATAGTACATGCACTACGCCCTCACAGAGGGGGTGGACTAGGGGTAGGGATAATCAAATTACAACCAAAACTACCTCCACGCAGGGAGGGGTGCTAAGTCGGCCAGGCGGGATAGGGAGGATAGCTAATGCCCACTTCTGGAACTGCATGATAGGTAGTCGCTTTTGACACCGCCACGAGCTCTACCGGACTTGGAAGTCACCGAAACCTGTGCCGAATCCTTGCTGATTGGCCCAGGAGGGGTCCTGAATTTTGGTGGAATTTTCAGACGTCGTCGAAGGCCGGGGCAGGCTCTGGGACTGGACCACTTTACTCTGGCTCAGACTGATTCCAGAACACTGTAACAGGAAGATGAAGTCGCCACAAACACTCTCGAGATCTGAACGATGCGGGACCAAAACAGATGTGAGCGTGGCCGAGTCGTCTTCAAGCAGCAATCAGGAAGGTCACTAGGGGAGGTCGGAGCAGAGAGAAAGAGCCCATAGAGTGGAGGGGTGTCTGGGCTAGCTCTGACTGGACTGACCTGTGCACCTGGGGGAGATTAAATGGAACGGGGAGCTCCAAACTCCGAACGAAGCTCTGCTTGCTGCGTTGGATAAAGGACTGGTACTAATTACGTAAATAAGCACTTGTGCATATGAGTTTAATTTCTATCAAAAACTTCTGATTGCCTTTTAAAGAGTTGTTGGTTTTTGGTAGCTCATGGATAGGCACACAATATTTTGTCATCATCAAAAAGGGGGAGATTGTTGGACTCCCTTGTTGATTTTGGGCATATGGTTTTGATGATTTCAAAACATGTGTGTCTTGGTGTTAATTCATTCATCCTTGAGTTAATTGCATGAAAATGTGGCTGATTGTGCTCAAGCTTGAATCGTATGTTTATGTGTGGTAGTGAGTTTGTGCATGCTCAATTAAGCAATTCTAACTGCAAAGGAGGGGGTTATATTGAATTCTAAATTCTATACTAACTTGGTATTTTTGTGGTTTGCAAGCTCATATCATTAGAATAAATCCTCCAAAATCAAAGGAATTTTGTGGCTTTAAGGGTTCTTTCTAAGTCTTCTATTTCTAAAAGTCTTTTCTAGTATTTACAGATTTCGGTCGACCAATCAAAGGATTTCAGTCGACCTATTCTTCTAGGTTTAATAATTTCTCAGAGTTGCAGAGTTCGGTCGACCGATCTGATATTTTCGGTCAATCGATTCTCCTAGATTTGAAAATCTTTCTGTGTTACTATTTTCGATCGAGCGATTCCCAGAACCGATCGACCGACGTGTTCAAACCTCTTCGCACGTGAGTTCTGTATCACTTCGAAACCCAATCATGTGAGGGCTATTTGGGCTGATCATTTACCCCAATACCCCTAGACCATTTGCACACATGTTGGGGTGTTTTTAGAGGGTTCTAGAAGGGTTATCCATGTCTTTTAGCCCCTCTCTCTTATATATATACACATGTTGCGATTTTGGGGTTTTTTCATGTAAGGGTTTTTGTTTTTCTTGTGCAGGAAGGAGGAGAAGAAGAACGTGGAGAGCTTCCCAACTCCTTCCTCACCTGATTCCAACCCTGAAGATCAAGGAGCCATGAGCAGATTCATCATCAACATCACCTATTGAAGTCGGAGCTCCATCTACGAGTTAGGAGGATCGAGATTTTGAGGGCAAAGCTTGGATTTGAGTTTCATCTTTCCTAAATCCAAAGAAACATCTTCGGATGAGTTTATCTACATCAGGAGAAGATTCTCTAGCCCTTTCTTAAGTCTTTCTAAGTTGATGTTTATTAGATCTTAACTTTTAAATGGTCAGATCTACATATCCTTAGTATATTCTATTGAATCTTGTAGTTTGTGTGTTCGCTGCAAGTGTGCAACGGTGTGTGGAGTTGTGCTGCGGGTTGCGCAACGGGTGTTCATTGGCTACGCCTTGTAGCGTGTTTGTGTGGTTTGGAAACATTGTCTCCATTGATTGTTGGAGATTTTTATCTCCGTTGCTACTATTAGTAGTGTGTGAAGCCTCACTGTGTTGGTGAGGGGTGTGTTGACACCCGTTTTATGCCCACAATTCGAGTCTTTTCTCTTATCCACTTAATGATGTCCCAAGTCATCCACTGCTCTGGGGCCTTTCACGATGGTGTTGTTAGCTTATTTCTTCATTACCGAGCTTCTTAGTCCCTGGACGGGGTTTGTTTGGGGCCAATCTTTCCTTGGCATGCTTTTTCATTGACACGGTCTTCAGTTGACCGCTATTAAATTGTAACGGTTGTGTACAGACCGCTTCTATCCTATGACCCAGGCAGTTGCCATTGAGTCAGTCAATCCCTATTCTCGCACATGGTCACGGTCTCCCCCAGACCGTTTCTATTGGTAGCGGTCCTGCGATAGACCGCGTTAGCTAACCCGAGCCTAGTTCCATCCGAGCTCCGTTTTCTTCGGTCGGGAAGGCATTAGGACTCTATCTTCGGAGGAGTTATCGCCCCAGGCAAGGTGTGGACTCTTTTGGATGATTATCCTTTGATTTTTCATCAGATTATCTCTTAGAAAACCACAGAATTCGCTCAGGGGAACCCTAACTCGACCTAGGGTTTCTAAAGGATCTTTATAAAAAGGTTAGCTTTTTGCCTCACTTCGGGGGAGGGACTTTTGGGACGTTCACGCCGAAATGCTGCCGATTCGTGGAGCGATCTTCAGTCGGGGAACCCTATTTTTCACGTCCTAAACATGCCCGGTCCAGGGAGTATTTAGATTTCATCATCCAAGTCTTCTTTCTTTCCCCTCGTCTCTTTGCATTTCATCATCGTTATTTCATTGTTTTGTGTTGTTCTATCACGTTTCAATCATTCATTGCATTTTTAAACATCCATCCTACTGTTTGTTACGCCCCACAGGGGTTAAAAACCACCAACCCCAGGTATTTGACCCCCCTTTTATGTGTTTTGATCATCATAGCTTGATAGATATTGCACTATCTTTAGATCTAATTGGGTTTATTTTATGTGTGTTTTCACTTTTCCTTGCAGGTTCACAGCACATCCAGCACGAGGCCCCCTTCTTTGGCTGGCTGAAAGAGAGGGAGGATCGAGCCCACAGTCTATTATTCTGGGTAATGGTCACGGTCGAGGGTGGACCGTGTCCATGTGTACGCGGACGTGCGATCGACCATGTTTTGTTTTTTTTTTTCAGTTATCCCCCCTTGCGAGTGCCGGTATGTTCATTCTTTCCAAGACTTGTAGCTCGGTCTTCCTGAGGTACTAGTCTTGGTGGCGATCACGGTCAGTCCTCTATTCCCCTACCCTTGTACTTCCTTGTTGCACGTTCATAAATATTCACTTGCTAGTTAAAAGGGGAGGGGTTCATTAACTTATTCACATCTTGCTCTATTACTCATCGTCGTTTACTTCCATTACCCATATCAACACCCCCTTTTTTGGTGATCATGGTGGGACGCCAGTGCCAATCGTGTTATGTGCTGTATTACCTGCTGTTCACCATTTCCCTGTCATTGTCGAGTGTCGTTGTGGGGTTATCCGTTTCCATTTTGGTTGCCTCTGTTATCTGGATTTGACGCGGTCTAGTCGCAGCGCGTATGTTTGTAGCGGTCAACATCAGACCGCGACGTATTGCTCAAGTGCCAAGACCCTCTGCTGCAGATCATTATTTATCATATTCCGGGGTTTCTTTTGTGGTGTCTGCTCGTTTATTTGTCTTCCTTTCATTGTTTGGGTTATTGCATCTGATATTTCATCTATTGCTTGGGATTCCCTTCGGAGGCTTTGTCTCTTTTCTTGCTGTTCCCTGACTGAAGATGGTCCTGAACGGACTGCGTATGAGTGATAGCGGTCCTCCTACGACCGCGATAGACTGCTCAGGTACGCACCCCGAGGCATCCTATTGCAGATCATTGTTTCATTATATTTCAGGATTCTGAGTGTTGTATGTCCCCCCTCTTTGTTGTAATTCTTGTTCATGCTGATTCTTACATGGTTGCATAATAATTTCTTGTCTAGACTCTTGCATGCACTCCGGTGCACATAGGATTCATGCATTTCATTCACACTTAGTCGCATTCCTACCAAGGTAGGGTTTCCTCTCATCTCCATACTCCTTGGAGTCGACTAGGGACCTTGCCGAGGACCTCCGTAAGTCCCCGTGAGCCGTGGATTCCCACACGGATGCCGGGCATGTTGTACCATTACCACCCCAGTCTAGGGTCTGCCTCCATGAGAAGGAGTGTGCCTTAGAGTCAACCAGTTTCCCCTTTCCTACCCTAATTGGGCACCTTGTGGTTGAGTGAATCCATGTGTTAATTAATTCACTAAGGTCCAAAAGGGAATTGATTAAAATTTCTCGTGCATCATTTAATAACTAGGGTGTTTGATTGGTTGATTCGTCCCTCCTCTCCCTCATCCGTGTGTGCATTTTGGTCAACTAGTCTGTCTGTCTCATATCCACCTTGTTTGTCTTTGCTTAGGCCCACTAATCCGTTGCATTTCCATCATCTACATTAGTTTAGTTAACTAAGTCTATTTAGGTTAGTTCATCTCCGTGTCTACCTATCTAGTCACGTCATTTTAGGCTTCTGTTTCCCTCTCCGTATCTCTCCCACCCTTTGATTGCATAAAGTCCCCATCCTCCTCATGGAACACTTCTCCCCTGCACCTTATTCTTACACTTCTCCATCTTTGTACCCCCGTGTGGACTCCTCTTTTCATGCGGGCCCATCTCCCTATTCCTCCAACGGACCCTATTCTGTTAATGGGCCTTCTTATCCTGCCCATGCTGCCGTAAGCCCAATCAATCCTCAGTCCCACGCACATAATCCGTACAGGCCCATGCATTCCTCCATTCCTGGAATGGGCTTTCCTTCTTCTCAGACCGGATCCCCTTATCCGGCCTATCAACATTATCCTGGTCTAAATTCATCATCCCTTGCTCAAGCTGGCCCATATCCTTCTCAGACTCTTCCTATCAAGGACATGATCGCTCAGGCCCAACACCAGCTTGATGAATTGCTGCGACAAATTAGTCCTCAAACTTCTTTGGACATCTCATTTGCATTCCGAGGTCTTCAGCTTCCACCACGTCAATAGATTCCGGCTTATCGTCGCTATGGTGGAGTCGGTGACCCCTACGTGCATTTGAAGGAGTTCTTGTATAAGTCGGCCCAGTTCCAGCATGATCCATGCTTGATGGCCTATTTGTTTGGCCTATCTTTAGAGGGCTTAGCCAAGGATTGGTTCTTTACATTACCGCAAGAGAAGATGATGAATTTTCAAGCCGTTCGAGCAAGATTTATTCAACAGTACCAGGATCAGGTTGGGCCCAGACATTCTATGGTTGATTTGGCCCACGAGAAGATGAAGCCCGGCGAGGAATTCTCCACGTTTGCCGACCGCTGGCGTCACCTAGCCGCACAAGTCCCGGGGCATATTCTGGAGGGCGAACAAATCAAGATGGTTATTTCCAGTGCCACGCCTGAGCTCAGATGTATCTTAGCCCTGAATGATATTACATCCTGGCAATAACTTTACAGTCGAGCCCGCTTCGTTAGCCAACAACTCCTAGTTTCCTTTGACCATGAGTCTCCTCCACCTTCGCCTTCCACATACCCCTTCTCTTCCCCATCCGCCATGGGCCAACCCTCCACTACATATCCCTCCATGAGTCGGCCTTCCGCTCCCCCACACCCCTATACCTCCATGTGCTCCACTGCATACCAACCCTCCACGAGTCAGCCCTCCGCTATTTTATCTCCCCACACCCCTCCACTTCCGGTCAAGGAAACACTACACCCAGAGCGGGTGGATGCCGTCCACTATATTCCCACACCCTCCACGCCTCCACATCATTTCAGCCCTCCGCCTTCACCTACGCAATCCCCTTTGCCTACGCAGCCTCCACTCCCATCCTCATTACCTTTTCATACCCCTAGGCATCCACCTTGCCTGAAGCGGGCTCCTCACTCTTCGTTGCTAGAATCCAGTACAGATGTTTTCAGGGCTTTGATGGCCACCCATGCATTGCAACTCCCTCCGGTTATGCCTTGCCAACTCGCGGTCGGGAATTTGCTCCATTTCTGTGAATTTCATCGTCAACAGGGGCATTTGATTGAGGATTGCACCGAGTTCCGGGAACTTGTTTACAAGTTGGAAGACAAGAAGATGATTGATTGGGCTGTCATACGCCAAGTTATTTCAGATCTCAGCAGCAAACAGCAATAGCAGCAAGCCGTGCCGCCTAGGCAACCGTCTCCACTTCAAGACCAGGGGCACCCTAGTGTTTCTTCAGTTGATAAGATACATGCTCCGTTACCCACTTCTTCCTCCATCCCATCTCCTCCACCACCTTTACCTACCCTAGCCTCTGCTCGGGCAACCTCTCTTTCACCCTCCGTTTCCACCACCACACCTATTCCCAACGCCTCTCGACGTGTTGTAAAGATACGACGGAGAGTGCCACCACCTGCCACTTCCCCCACTACGCCACTACCTTCCTCTCCTCCTTCTTCCCCACCCCTATCTTCATCTCCTTCCCCTTCACCTTCACCATCTCCATCAACCACATCACCCCCTTTACAACCTTTATCGCCTTCGCCACCACTGTCGTCGCCTCTTCCACTCCCCCTTTCGCCATCATCCTCTGAGCCCGAGTGGGCCGACCCTAAACCCATACCTCCCCTTTTACCTTTACCTCCACCCATGCCCACCATCATCATTATTTCCCCACCACTTGCACCATCGCCACCCGCACCCTTCAAATCTCCTCCTTCTAACCTCCCTCTACCGCTTCCCACTTCGCGGAGCAGGTACACGCTACCTTTTGTGCCCCTCGGGTCTAGGCCCCAGGGAGATGAAGAGCTGAGCCAGGCTTTGCCCGTGCATTACAAGCTTCAAGACTTCATTTACCGCATGCAGGTCCGAGTCCTGGCCCCTGGCTGTTCTAGGGACAATGAGCCTGCATTTGCTATGAAGACGGTTGCCAAGAAGAGTTTCTGTGCATTGGTGCCAGTTCCTTCCAAGGCGAGGCCGGTGGCAGTCTCTTTGCTCTCCGGAAAATTCACTGTTAATATTGTTATCACCTCTCGCTTAATTGCTACTCAGTTCACTGGCCCAGAAGAGTTTTCCGCCAGGATGGTGCTAACCCACAAGGCCGCCAGAAGTTTGATGAATTCAGCATTCAAGGGGCAATTGGCCGTGTCCTCGAGATTGACTAGGGGCATTCTACACATCCTATGCAATCTCTCTTGGTTTATTGGTGAGGCGGCCACATCAACGCCGCGCGTCGCCCTCCCTCAGTTCCGTCCTACGCTTCTAGCAAGGGAGTTATGCTTCATGCCCAGCTGTCGAGTGAAGATGCCAAAGCTCCATGTTCTAGTGCCGAACGATAAAACTCCATTGCTTCCTAATGTTCATCACAGGGAGTTGACTATTCTGGAATGTCCTTCTCTGGTTAGCACCGCACAGCTAGGGGCAACCGTCCTGATGAAGCAGCATGTTCATGATCGGGCTAGGCCGTCTGCCAGGTGGGCCCGTTATTTGAGAAAGTATTACATATTAAGAAGCCCAAAGGTCCGAGTCCGCGCCAGGCGGCGTTGTTTCAAGAAGATTTCTGCTAAGAAGAGGCGATGACATAAGTTCAAGGGTCGTCAGTTGTGCACTCGGGGGCCCACTTCCTTCTCTCCTTCTTCTGTCCATTCGTCTTTTCTGTTGCTCAGTTCTTATCCGTGGGTGGTGTACCTTCTGCCACCTAACCATATTTCCACCATCTTCTCCTATTCTCACCATTCTAGGCATCGGCCTATGTCCTCCTCTACCCCTGATCTAGGGGCATCTTCTAGTTTTTCTCCCTGGATACATCCGAATTCCGCTTCTCATCTTTTTCCCCCGACCCTGTTGGGGATTCCTTATGCTCGTTCCCCAACTTTGTCGGGTGATTTTCATTTCTTGTCCCCAACCTTGTCGAGTGTTCATGCATCTCCTTCCCCACCTCTGGCGGGGGATCGTTATTCCTTTTCTCCGACCACGTCGGATGATCACCCCTCTTCTCCCTTATCTTCGTAACTATCCTTTCATCGTCTTTCTGTTTTCTCCTCCTCACCCTTTCAGGGTTCTTACTATTTCTCTTGCTATTTTCGAGGCTTTAGTCCGCCTTGATCTCGGTTGATCTCTGTTCATTCTGTATTTGGTTCCTTGTTATCAGATCCTCAGTGCCTTAACGAGGGAGTTCTAGCCCTCGTCTCTCTTCTTTTTTATCCTTATTTCGTCCAGTTTAATGTTTACCGCTCCTCTGTGTAGAGGAGTCTTTGATCCTTTGCTATCCTTTTTCACCCTTTATTCTATCAAGCAAGGAATATAAAGCTCGTGCTAATCAAGGCTCGATGATCAAGCTCGCTTTAGGATGCTACTTCCCCATTGTAGGACTGGCGAAGGTATTTCTTATTTTGTGCAAGAATGTGTCATTATTGCGATTACTCTTATTTCCGCATAATCATAACATTGATTACTAAACATGGTCGAGCGGCTTTAGTTGAATTTACTTAATTAGTTAGGAAGAGTCGCTTCTGCAGCATCTTAGGCTGGTAATAGCTCCGTGCTGGGAGTCTGGGTTCTTTCCCCGATTGTTAAGGATGACCTTTTTGCATGGGTTTTTCACACACTACACGGCGAGCCATAGCCTATTTCTCTAAAACTACACCGTTGTTGCTTTGGCCATACTTTGGGTATGCACAAGGGCCTTTTCTCTTCTCCACTCAGCCAAGTGTAGGGGCAAGAGATGGATGGATAAGATGACCAACCTAGGCGCTCTCTAATATGAGAGAGGTCTCAAATAGGGGCAGTCTTGACCCTCAAAAAAGCGAGCTTTCATGCAGTATCTAGCCAATAAGGGCTGTAAAACATCAAGGTGGATGAATCGATAAGCAAAATTATATGAGAGGCATGGCAAGAGTGACAAAGTCCCATAGGAAAAATCCTGGTCGTATGCATGCCTAAGGGTCCTCAAAATCAAAAACACAAAGCCCCGGCGCAACAGACCTACTCTTTGAGGGGTAGCGCCCTGGAAGGAAGTCAAGCCCTGATATTTCCTGTCCTGTGCAAAGCTCGTCTCCCGTTTATCTTCTGCTTCTCCCCTTAGGCTGGGTTGTATCCCGGGCATGGCCTTAGTAGGGGCACTATTCTTTAGGGACAATTAGTTATGGTGAGCTACCATCACATGCACGCCCTGCTTAAGGGAAGTCTTTAATGAGAGGGGTAGGAACGACGATCCCTAGCTAGTGGTTTAAGCCCGTCTTGAGTGCTGCAGATATTGTCAAAATCTAAAAAATCAGATATTGCCAGAATCCAAAAAAAAATCAGATATTTTCAAAATCAAAAAAAAATCATATATTATTAAAATTCAGAAAAATCAAATGTTGTCGAAATCCAAAAAAATGAGATATTGTCAAAATAAAAAAAAGAGATATTGTCAAAATCAAAAAAAAATTGAGATATTGTCAAAAATCTAAAAAAATGAGATATGTCCTTTATTGTTATGCACTTTTATCTTGAGAACAGATACGTGATTTATTTTGTTAAGTGTGCAGATCGCAGGTGTTCAAGCTCCCTTGCTTCTCATCTTTTGACTTGTCTCCATGTTCACACTCATCTATGTCTTGTCCATGCCTTGCTCAACTTTACTCAGCTCTTGATCAATATCTCTACGAGAAGCGTCATGGTGAACCTAGCATTTCTGCTTCATCCGATCCCGAGTTTGATTGAGGAATGTGTCTGTCGTACCTCATACCCATGTCCCATCTCACTTATCTTTGTCCCGCACATGTTATTCTGTCCCATGAATTGTGTAGTCATGCATGTGTCGTGTTCCCCCTGCTGTGTCGCGTTGCATCTGCGCCCGTTAGGCCCCTTACCCTGGTCAAGCGGGCTTACTTTCTACAGGACGCGGTCAGTCGCGCAACCGCTATTTTAGGTAGCGGTCAGGGCATGACCGCGATGGAGCCCCCATGCTTTATGATTATCCCTTCTATTAATGAGGTCTGGCATTTGACCGCTACTCTTTTTAGCGGTTGTCATAGAACCGCGCCTGAATTGCTGAGCCTGCATCCCCCCTTCCTTTCTTAGTCGTGTCTCGCCCTCGCACCATTTTCTCTCTCCTTCTTGAGTCAATTGTGTAAAGCATTAGTAGATTGGCAAGCTCTATGGTCGCACACAAACACTCACATTCATTTAAAATAAAACTCGTGGCATCTGTATATCAAAGTTCTCCATGTACACGTATGGTGCAAACAAAATATGAAAGAGAAACAACAAGGCACAATCAAGCCCGGCCCTCGCCAGGTCCCTCACTCTCACCTCCGCCCTCTCGCCTCTTCTCTGGAGGGCCCATGACTGTGCTACCCTCCTCACGGCGTCGGCGCCTCTCTTCGTCCTCATTCCTCCGACGGCCGGAGGAACCGGTGAAGTAGTCCCTGACAGAACTGCTACATGCGCCACTCTGAGAAGCGCTCCGCTCAGGGCCTCGTCCTATCATGCACACTGTCCTCTCCATGGTCCGTAGATCAATCTTGAGGTCGTAGATCCGCTGCCGGGCCTGCTCTGCCTCTTCGCGATAGCGGCCCGCTGCCGCTGCCGCTGCCTCCTCCCGTAGCTGGGCTATTTCTTGCATCGCTGCCTCTAACTCCCTTGCCTGCATTATGCATTCCATTTGTGAATAGCGAATTCATAGAAAATATCATTGAAAGAAGGCTGTGTCACTCACCCTCTCGGCAAGTGAAGTCTCGGCCTCGTCGGCCCGTGCAACCACCCTCGCGAAGTCTGCGTCACGTTGGGCCCAGTCTGCTGGTGTCTGTGTGGAAGAAGAAGGGGCATCTGAGCCATGGCGCTGGACTCCCTCGGCACACTACACATTGAAGTCAGTTAACCTCATAAGCATCATAACATAATTGCATTTCTAAATCTAGAAAGCCGTAAAGGCTCACCGGGAGATCCAGTGAGTGCTGAAGCTCGTCCCGCTGCTGCACGGTCGAGTGGAGTAAACCCTGGAGCTCTGCAATGCACCCCTACGGGTCAAGCTGCATTACAAGCATCGGCATGTCAGCATAATAGGTAAAGCACTAGGTTCAGAGGTTCTTACCGGTCGTCGGGTGCCGCGGAAGACCTGATCCCCGTAGCGTTGTGCATAGGCCTTCAGGTAGGCCTCATCTGTGTCAGCTCTGGCCCGCACCTCACGTCCACGGCGCGTCCAGTCTCGGATCTGCTCCTCCGCTCGAGCGATCCAGTCCACTGAGCCAGCTAGTCCGCGTGAGTGTCGCCCCACGCGCTCCTCCTCGGCACTCTCTTGGGTCGGGAATGCC
The DNA here is from genome assembly GCA_022559845.1 of Amorphophallus konjac. Lineage (NCBI taxonomy): Eukaryota > Viridiplantae > Streptophyta > Magnoliopsida > Alismatales > Araceae > Amorphophallus > Amorphophallus konjac. The sequence goes on from CM040121.1 coordinate 306,124,363, forward strand.
ACGTCCGGCTGATGCACTCCCCGAGTCCTCATGATCAGATGGTAGCGGAGTGGCTCCACCACGTTCATGCAGTGTAGCCAGATGTCTTGACCGGAGTAGGCCAATGCCGCCTCCACCCAAGACTGGCCCTCATATCCCTCGTCTCGGTAAGGTGTCCAGTGAACCTGTGAAAAGGAGTCAAAGTAAGCATACATTTCAACATTTGCATTTTGAGCTTTAGGTTAGGAACTCACCGATGCAGAAGGAAGAGAGTCGATGTCGTCCTGAATCACCCGCACCTGGTGTCGAAGCGATCCCGTGTCCCGTCTAGTCACCCACCGCCTCGCGATGGGTAGACGGTCTGCAAGAGCCTCCAGTCCTCTGCCGAGGTGAGGTAGGTAGATATAGGCCCACACCTGCATTCCACACATGCATTAGCCAGATAATCACATAAGCACAACCATGCAAATCTAGATCATTCGAATTAAAAGCATAAGCATTCAAATGTAGTTCATTCAAATTGAAATCATACCTGAAGAAATGGAGCAAAGCCGCCAAGCATCGTCTGGCGGGTAGCGGTGCCGAGGGAGTCAAACAGAAAGGCTAGTACGGCCGCGCTCCATGCGTACGACCCCACGCCCTCGAGGTCCTCTAGTAGCGGTAGCAGCCAGCAGTTCACTGAATCTCCTCTCGTAGCAAAAAGCAGCCGCCCAAAGAGCAACACCAAGAACCTCCTCAGTACCATGTCTGCCTCGGGTCCTGGCTCGACATACACTCTCTCCCTCGCTCGGTCCCTCAGTTGCTCCAAGTGCTGCTCGGGTAGCTCTCCGACTGAGATCTTGGCTCCTCTCAGGCCCAAGCTATCCTGTAATCTGCCTTGTGGTAGCAGTGTCGACGCCCGTCCTGGTCTATCCTGCTCCAGCCCTAGCAGCCGCTGTGCCTGCTCTCGATAGTCTGAATGGGTGAAGCCGCTCACTGGCGCCCTGTGCACTCGAAGTCCCGTAATCCGTGCCACATCCTCGAGTGTGGGAATCATATGTCCCCATAGAAACAGAAAGGCCTTGCTGATCAGGTCCCATCGGTCTTGTAGTGCTAGCAGTAGTGCGGCGTCGGTCCGGAGTACCTCCACGCTCAAGAACTCCGCAAACCCCATCCTCGCTAGTCGGTCCCGTTGGAATTCGGGCAGAGCAAGATATACCGCCCGGACTTGCAGCCACGAAATTCTGGTCCAGCTCTTCCCCTACAAAGACATTTCATCATTCAAAGATCGGTATAATCCAGATGAACATTTCAAGTAAGGTAAGGAAAGGAAATCTTCAAATCAAGGGGGGCCTGGGATTGTCACGGTCCTTGAAGAACCGCTATTGAAGGTCGTGGCTACTGTTAGACCGCGACCTACTCGTCACGGCGGGCTGGGCCATTCCCATTTTTACCTTCGTCCGTATGGGCTTTTTAGCCCTACATTCTATCATCTGGGGATTTTAGACCCTGTTCCAATCACATGACCAGAAAAACTAAAATCAAAGGGGCAAAAATAGGGGTTTTGGCCGCAGGCTTACCTCGGACGCCGGTGCTCTAGGGGCTCTTTCCTCCACGCCGTCGCCTTCGGACTCTTCGGCAGCCCCTTCGGTGGCCTCGCCGGGACCTTCGGGAGCAATGGGGGGAGCTTCTTCCTCCGGGGGTGGCGGCGGTTGGTCGTCTTCCGCCGGTTGCTCCGTGGAGGACAAGGCGCCCACCTCCGTCTCCATGATCCTCCGGAGAAAACAGCAGGTGAGAAGCTTCCTAGGCATCCTTTCGGGTGAAGAAAGGGGGGGAGAGGAAAGATTGAGAAGAAGAGAAGGGGGAGAGATGGGGGCTTGGGGTTGGTGTTTGCGAAATGGTGGTGGGGGGAAATGAAACGGCCGCCGAAGGGGCAGTCGTTATTTTTTAAAATCTGGCTGTATGGTCGCGGTCTATCGAAAACTGCTATAGTACAGTAGCGGTCTAATGAGGACCACGTCGGATACAAGGCCCATTTGCTTTTTTGTTCACCTGCTTGTTCTCTGCTTGTTCATATAGTTTCCCTTCAGTGATGTTTGTTCCTCCATAATCACACATATGCCTTGGTTGTTTCATCATTGTGGTGATGTTTGTCCGTTGCCTTATATATGCTGTGCATCTTTGTCATTATGTTTTGCTTTGTTCATATCTATCAGCCCATGATGTTCTCATCTTGAAAAAGCCATAAAAATTCAAATATTCGAAAGGACAAAAAAATACCGTTTCGCTTGACAGGTGAGTCAGGTATGACTTTCTATCCCTCCTCTGTGTTGCATTACTATATGGTAGCTACATTACTATAGCCTCTCAAGGACCAGTTGATTTCTCACGTGTTCCAGGATCTGATGTTCCCCTCCAACAAAAATAATGATGATCCAGGTTCACGCGTTTAACCTCCGGATAGGCCGCTAGGTTGGGAAGATCTGGGGAGGATGGTTCTATCCTACACGCCGTGGTTACAGATGGTGTCTTGACCTTGGTTGTCCCAGCTTAGCAATATTATCCTTGAGTATTTTCTATTTTTTATTTTCTTTGCATTCGTTTTAACGATTTCTTTATTTTAGCCCAGCATGCATCATGTCATCTTTTGAGCTCTCAAGTCTCGTGGTCCCTTCCATGTTTCTCGTCAGCAATGGATAACTGCACGTGATTTCTCTTTGATAAGAGATTCTGATGGAGGCATCATCCACAACTCCCTTTGGCTAGGGTCTTCTTCACACTCCGGCATCGTTTGAGTTCGGGCCTCTCTCTATAAAGGCCCAATTATCCCTTTTGTGCTATCTATTTGAGTCATTTTGATGTAATTTTCATTTTATTTAAGTCATGTCCCTAGGTCTTGTATTTATTTTCCTAAGTTTGAGTGTCATTAGATTGTGTAATGTGCTATTGGGCCCAATTCTTCGGGCTTGGCCCAAGACCTCCCCCTACCCCTTCGGTTATTTGTCATTGAGTCTTTTGTAAGGGACTTATTGTAAAATGTGGGTTTCCTATATATAGGGCCCCATTTCCTTCATTTGAAGGTAATGAATCAATCAATGAAAAATGCCATTTGAGAGTTCAAAGCTTAGTTTAATGGAGAGAATCCAATTGGGTGAGAAACCCTAGGGTGAGAGAATCCCCACCCCCCCTTCTTCTCTCTCCACTCTCTCCTCCACTAAGGGGTTCGCCCCTTTCTCTCTCTCCTCCACCTCCCTCCCAACTTCCAACCCCCACCTACCCCATTAAAGTCCCTCCACTTCCCATAGCCACCATTACTCCACCCCCCTAGTTCCAAGGTAGCATTCCCCCCATTCCAACACTATCTACCCCATTCCAACAATATCTTCCCCATTCCAACACACTCACCCCTCTTCCCCACACAATCCCACAACTTCCTAGGCCCATTTGAATTTTGAAACCCCTTCCCTCCAAAGCTTTGGCCGCCCCTCTCCCCTTCCCCTTGGCCAAGTTCGCCCCCCTCCTTCCCTCCACCCCTCACCCTCCACTTCACCCTCCACCCTCCTCTCATCCTCCCCATTTGGCTGAACCAGCACAACATCTGCACCCTTCCCCTTCACCAGCCTCTCCACCACCCTTAGACACCCTCCACAACTCCCCCTCAATCCCCCTCCACCCTTCATCCACCTCCCCTTCACAATAGACCCCCTTCCCCTTCTTCTCTCTTGGTTATTGGAAGCTACTTCGAAGTTGCAGTTTGCTATCCAAGGGTTACAGATGAACCTGCAGCTTGCAGCGGCCACCACGACCACACCCCTGCGAGTTTGATGGTCCAAGAGGAGTCCATAGAAGCGTCTGCCTGTCCTCTTCGCAACGGCAGTGATTTCGTCCCCATCGGAGCACCGAGCTGCACAAAAGGTCCATTCTCCCACGACTGCTCAGAGCTGGCCCTGCAGAGATCCTGAGCCGAAGAGAAAGCTCCACCACGACAAACCCCAGAGGAATCAGGCCATGAGCTCTTCTGCAAAGTTCTTCCTCTCCCTGTCTACTTTCAGAATCAAGAAGCGGAACTCTATTCGGCATCCTGTAGCAGAAGTTACCAATTTTCTTCCTCGGGCGTTCGACTCTGCTTCCCACTGTCTGCATCGACCACTCACTTTTCTGAGTCCTCTGATCTTCACCGGCATCTTTTGGCATACCCGTTTGTTCTTCTGTAAAGATGACTCACCCACGGTTCCAACTGTTCCATTGGAGACTGATTCGGAGTTCGGGAATGGTCGGGGCAGCCTCGTCTTCCTACTGTTGGTAGTCTGTTGCAGACAGTCCGAGATTCAGAAACCATGTTCGTACTCCCGCCCAAGCCGGAAGCGACCCCTGAAGAAATTGGCAAAATTCAGAGGCACTCCTGTTCCAGAGACGAAGAGATCCCCACTGGTCTCACCCTCAGCAAAATTCCTGAGAGAGTTCTGCGGCCTCCACACCCTCTGTCTATCAGCTATTACAGAGAGAAGACTGATTCGGTGTCATCACTTCCTCATCACTCTTAACACTAGTTTCCCCTCCCCGCTTGGCCGGCTGAAGGCCCCTCCTTGTGCGGAGGTAGTTTTGGTTGTAATCACTATTAACCCCTACCCCAAGGTCCCCCTCCTGCGAGAGATGTAGTGTTGTAACTTCTTTGGGCAGGTCAAGCTACACCGCCGCGGCGTGTGGGGATCCACTCGCCTCCTCGCTCGCCCTCGTCTCCGAGCTGGACCGGTTTCTTCAAACCGGTCGAGTAAGTGCTCACACCTCACTCCATTTAGTGCTTGTCTTTCAATATTAGTTTTAGTTCCGCTGGTTATGCGAGTGAGAGCTCGATCCTCAAGCCCCATTACCTTGAGTGATCACCGTGGGAAGAGCGCAACCGGTGCCTTCGGCACTTTGTCGGCCCCATTGAATTGGGCTTCCACATCCATTGGGAATCAAACCTTGGCCTTGCTGGCCCTCTACCAGCAAGGGTCCAACCCCACATCCTCCACTTGGCATCGCCAAGTCACCCCGGGCTTGGGTGAGCGACGGGAGAGCGGCGGCCCAAAATTGGCCCTTTTGATTGTAAATGTGCTTGCTTGCCTAAGTCTTAGGTTGTGTCACATCAATTGGTATCAGAGCAAGTCATTGACTTGTCTCTATCAAGTCTAAGTCCTAGGACCTTTGCATTGTGTGTCCAACCTCATTTGTCCCTTGTCTTGCATGTCCACCCGTAGTGGTGTTAGTTACCGACCCGATCTTTCATCTTCGATTCCACCCATGGATCCCAATCCACAACTCATAGGCCAAATGAATAGGGTAGATGCTGCCCTTGCAAACATTCTTGCCCAACTTGAGAGTCCCTATCCACTCGAATTGCTCGGCTAGAAGAACATGAGAACCACCCAAGGAACTATGAACCTAGAGTCCACCCTCCACATGTTGACCCCCATAGGGAAGACCCTCATCCAAGGAATAATGAACCAAGAGTCCATCCACCACATGGTGAGTTGCATAGAAATAAGTTCCACCCAAGGAACAATGACCCAAGAGTCCCCCCTCCATATGTTGAGTCTCATAGGGATGAGTTCCATCCAAGGAACAATGGACCAAGAGCCCATCATCCACATGCTGAAATTTATAGGGAGGACTTGGACCTTGACCCCTACCATGACCATGAGATACTCCGCCACCATCCAATTCATGAAAGGCGTCCACGGGACGACCCGGATGACCCTCTCTTAAGGATGATTAAAGTAGAGGCCCCAAACTTTGATGGTTCCCATGAACCAAGTGTCTACTTAGAATGAGGGACCGTCATGGACCAATACTTTGAATGGTACCCTATGACCGACCAAAGGAGGGTAAGATTGGCCAAAATGCATCTCACTAAATTAGCCAAAACTTATTGGCTAAACCAAGAGGGTTTAAGAAGGATTAGGCGGGAAGAGCCTATTGATACTTGGGAGGGTATGAAGAATCAAATTAGAAACAAATACCTTCCCCAATCCTACCATCAAATGCTCTTAGATGAATGGCAAAGCCTCACCCAAGAAGGGAAGACCGTGGTAGAATATATTGAGAAGTTTGACTCCTATCTTTTGAAGTGCGGAGTTCATGAGGACCCGGTCGTTACCTTGTCTCGCTTTAGGAATGGACTTCAAAGTCACATCAAGAGAGAGCTTTTCATGAGAGATGTTGATAACCTTGAGCTAGCCTATCAAATAGCAAGGGATGTAGAAAGATTCTCTAGGATCCCTCGATTTGCTACTCCCTGACCGGCCGATCCCAAAAACATGGGACCACGACCCATCCCGGCCACCCCTATGAAAGCCCCAAATCCAAGTGGGAGTACCCCATTAAGGCCTTACAACCCCCCTCCCACCATCACTCCAAACAAGCCCACCCCTAGTCACCCTCTCCCACGGAGGGAAGACAATCCCAAAGGCCCAAGTGTAGGAAACACTCCGGGTTGCGGGCGTCAACAATGCTATAGGTGTCAAGGGTTTGGCCACTTTGCGGGACAATGTCCATCCAAGGGATTATCTAGCTTGCTTATTGAGGAAGAAGCTCCCCCACCCCAAAAGGAACTTGAGAGTATTGTTGAGGACCATGAAGCCTCACTAGATTGGGAGGAAGAGTATGAGACCCAATACCTTGAATCGGGTCTAGATCACACCACTCCATCTACCAACTCCCATCTAGGAGTGATTAGATGCACCCTCACCAAACCCCAAGAAGAGGATTGGCGTCGAACTTCAATCTTTCACACTTTTGTCAAGATAGGGAGCCATGTAAGGAAAGTGATCTTGGATAGTGGGAGTTGTGTCAATGCTGTATCCCCCGATACCGTCAAGCTCCTTGGGCTTACTATCACTCCCCACCCAAATCCATATCGGGTCTCATGGATCAACAACAACTCCATCCCGGTCAACACCCAATGCCTTGTACCCCTCACCTTCTCTTCATACCTTGGTCAAATATGGTGTGATGTCATACCCATGGAAGTAGGTATGATGTGACACAACCTCGGACTTAGTCAAACAAGCACATCTAAGCATCCAAATGGGCCTTAATGGGCCACCGCTCTCTTCGTTGCACTCTATTCCCGGGGTGACTATGTGATACCAAGGGTGACTTATGGGAATGGACCCTTGCTGGTAGAGGGCCAGCAAGGCCAAGAATTGATTCCCCAAGGTTGGTTGCCCAATTCGATTGGGGCCGACAAAGTGCACTCGGGCACCGGGTCACACTAACCCACGGCGATCACTCTAAGTCATGGACTTGAGGATCGGGCGCTCCTCACGAATTCAGCGGTGCATGAATCAAATATTGAGAGAGATACACTAGGTGAGCAAGGAAGAGACACTTACTCGACCGGTTTGAAGAAACCGGTCCCGGTCGGAGACGAGGGCGAGCGGGGAGGCGGTGGTTCCCCACACGCCGCGGCGGTGTCGCTTGACCTGCCAAACCACTTACAAAACTACTCCTCTCACAGGAGGGGGGATCTTGGGGTAGGGGTTAATATGATACATTCAAACACTACCACCACGCAGGGTGGGGCCTTCAGCCGGCCAAGCGGGGAGGGGTTGGTGGACCGAAACGAAGAGAAATGAGAACTAGGGAAGTTGCAGCTTCAATCTGGAATTCTGGACAGGGGGTCGCTGTGATGGCTATGTTGGGCTTGTCCGGACTCCAAATTGATCGAAACCAGCTCCTGAAGCTTCCTGACTGGAAGAGGTGGACTCCAGAATTTTTGGGGAAGCTCAGACGGTCGGAGGTGGCTGCACCAGCAACAGGAAGTAGCCTCCTCTGTCTGGCCGCAGGTACTATCTGGACTGTAACAGCAAGTTGCAGAAGTGACTGAGCACCCTCCCGAGCTCCGATCAGCACGAAACTAGCGGCATCATCTTCGTGGTCGAGGTAGCTTTCAGCAGGAGGTGACGAAGATGCATTCAGAGGTCGAGGATGGCCGAGGCACCCAGAAGAGTGGGTACTAGTCGGAGTAGACAGCAGAAAACAGAACTAGATAGATCGGGGGAGAAAATTCGTAACTTCTTCCTCCAGTGGCCGAACAGGGTTCTGTTTCTTGATCTTGAAAGATGACCGGTAGAGGAAGAACTTTGATGAAGGGGCTTCAGCCTGAATCCACTGGGGTTTGTCGTGGCAGAAGGATCTTCCACGCTCTGGTCCAGGATGAAGACCTCTCTGCGCACTGTTGGGAGAATGGCTCTATCTGGCAGCTCCGAGCTCCGATCGTGTTGATTCCACCTCGCCTGCGAAGTAGACTAGAAGGCCTTTCCAGAAAGGTAGGCCACGCCTTCTGAAGAACTAGGATGAATCCGTGGTTGACGCTGCAACAAGGGCTGTTCTGCAGATCTGCACAGCTCCAACCTACTAGAAGAAATGAGAGGGAGATATGGCTTCTTTGGTGGAGGGAAATGGTAGGAATGACCTAAGGGAGAGTGGGGGCTCTTGTGGGGTGGAGAAGGGAGCTAATGGTGATGGGGAATGAGGTGGAGAATGGCTGGAAGCAAGTGCTAGCAGGTGGAGGAGGAAGAGCTACGAATTTGGGGAAGGTGGGTGAGAGGAGAAGGTGAGGGGGGCACAAGTGAGTGGAGGGAAGGGTGGATTTCAAATTCAAAAGGTCTTGGAAGGTGGGTGATTATGTTGGGAAGTGGAGTGCTTGCATTGGAATGGGGTAGATTTGGTTGGAAGGTGGAGGAAGGTGTTGGAATGGGGAGACTTCTACCTAGGAACTAGGGAGTGGAGTAATGGAGGCCATGGGGAAGTGGAGGGCATTAAAGGAGGTGGTTGGAGGTTGGAAGTGGATGGGAGGAGGGAGGAGAGAGAAGGAAATTCAGATTTGGGGTTGGAGGAGAGAGAAAGAGGGGTGAAATAGAGAGATTAAGAGGGGAATGGGTGGGGAATCTCTCCCCTAGGGTCTCTCACCCAAAAACTAGAGGAATCACTCCAATTTGAACTCAAATGGCAAGTTTAACTCAAAAGGATGTAATCATTCATTAACTTCAAATGAGGGGAGTGGGGTCCTATATATAGGCAACCCACTCTTTACAATAAGTCCCTGACAAAATAAACAACTATAAATAACCAAGGGGGTTGGGAGTGCTAATGGGCCTAGTCCAACGAATGGGGCCCAATAGCTTACATTAGACATCATGATGATACCAAACATAGGAAATAAGTGCTAGACTTAGGGAAATGACTCAAATAAAATGGAAATACATCAAAATGACTCAAAGGAAAACTACAAAATGGATAAGGGGCCTTAATAGAGTGAGGCCCAAACTCAACTAGCTCCCGAATGTGAAGAAGTGGACCCGAGCCAAAGGGAGTCGTGGGTGATGCCTCCATCAAGGTAGCATCCTTCTAGGAAGACCTTGGCTTTATGATGTAGATGCCACCATCTTGGGTAGGAGCAACATATGCACCTTTGAACATGAGGGTAAGACCATCCGCCTTAACCCCTCCCCACCACGTCCCATGGCCAAGAGGGACACTCTCCCTCAAGGACAACATCCCACCACCACACAAGTCTCGGGGAACTCCACCCCTCCAACCCCATCCCTCACCCAAACTCCCAAACAAAGTGGGACCTCGGGGTTGACCAAGGGTCTTCATCTCATCACTAGGAAGGAACTTGAAAAGGAGATAGTTCAAGGAGTACCACTATGTGCGGTGATCATTTGTCTAGGAGAACCCACTTCCACCAATCCACATCCCATAGCAATCCAACAACTCCTAGAAGAATTCCATGATGTGTTCCCAATGGAGCTCCCGGACCAACTCCCTCCCATGCGGGATGTGCAACATGCGATTGATCTAGTCCCGGGGGCCACTCTCCCAAGCCTTCCTCATTATCGCCTCAATCCTACGGAACATGCTGAACTTCAGAGGTAAATAGAGGAACTCATTAGGAAGGGCTTCATTCACATTAGCAAAAGTCCATGTGCCATTCCGGCCCTCTTAACTCCCAAGAAGGATGGGTCATGGCGAATGTGTGTGGATAGTCGAGCCATTAACAAACTCACCGTCAAGTATATGTTTCCCATCCCTAGGCTTGATGACATGCTTGATATGTTAGCCGGAGCCACCATTTTCTCCAAAATTGACCTTAAGAGTGGCTATCACCAAGTTAGAATAAGGCCCGGGGATGAGTGGAAAACGGCTTTCAAAATCAAAGATGGTCTCTTTGAATGGTTAGTCATGCCTTTTGGGCTTTCAAATGCCCCAAGTACTTTCATGCGTCTTATGACGAAGGCCCTTAGGCCTTTCATTGGGATCTTTCTAGTGGTCTACTTTGATGATATACTCATCTATAGTCAAACCCAAGAGGCCCACCTTGACCACCTTAGGCAAGTTTGTACCATCCTCCACCAAGAAAGCATATTTGCCAATTTAGGAAAGCGCCACTTCATGGCCACATCCATCACCTTCCTAGGATTTGTGGTGTCCACCAAGGGTGTCTCCATGGACCCCGACAAGGTCCAAGCTATTCTTGATTGGCCGGAACCCCACACCCTTCATGAGGTCTGAAGTTTCCATGGATTGGCAACATTCTATAGGAGGTTCATTCGTGGATTTAGCACTATCACCGGCCCAATCACCGATTGTCTCAAGAAGGGAACTTTTGTGTGGACCAAATCAGCCTCCAAAGCCTTCCAAGAACTTAAGGAGAAGTTGACTCAAGCCCCGGTCCTATGCCTTCCCTATTTCTCTAAAGTCTTTAAAGTCACATGTGATGCATCCGGGATAGGGATAGGAGGGATCCTTAGTCAAGAGGGACACCCGGTAGCCTTCTTTAGTGAGAAGCTATGTGATGCTAGGACTAGATACTCCACTTATGACAAAGAGTTTTATGCCGTGGTGCAGTCCCTCCGACATTGGAGGCACTACTTGTTGCCCAAAGAATTTGTCATCTTTTCCGACCATGAGGCCCTCAAATACCTCAACTCCCAACAAAAGCTAAATGCCCGACATGCTCGATTAGTTGAGTTCATCCAATCCTACACTTTTGTCATCAAACACAAAGCCGGGAGTGAGAATCGAGCAGCGGATGCCCTTAGTAGGAAAGTTTCCTTGTTATCCACTATCCAAGTGGAAGTGAGCGGATTTGATAGGATCAAGGATGAGTACCCTAGCTGCCCCGACTCAGGGCACATCTATACCACCTTGACCACCCATTCTAGCAAGGAACATGAGGGATTTGTCATAGAGGATGGGTTCCTCTTCAAGGGACCAAAGCTTTGCATCCCACGGACCTCACTCCGTGACTTCTTGATTTGGGAATTACATGCGGGAGGGCTAGCTGGTCATTTTGGAGTCCACAAAACTATTGCTCTAGTTGAGGGACATGTTCATTGGCCAAGTCTCAAGAGAGATGTAGGCAAGATAGTGGGTCAATGCCGAACATGTGCTTCGGCCAAACAGGTGAAACAAAACACTGGCCTATATACCCCACTCCCCATCCCCGACCGTCCATGGCAAGACTTGAGTATGGACTTTGTGCTAGGATTATCCAAGACTCAAAAAAGGCATGACTCCATCTATGTGGTGGTTGATAGATTTTCCAAAATGGCCCATTTCATCCCATGCTCCAAAACCTCCGATGCCTCCCATGTGGCCCGATTATTCTTTGATGAGGTTGTCCGTCTCCACGGGCTACCTAAGACCATAGTCTCCGATAGGGATGTCAAATTCACTAGCTACTTTTGGAAAACTCTTTGGCACATGATGGGTACCCTCCTCAAATTCTCCACTGCCTACCACCCCCAAACGGATGGCCAAACAGAAGTTGTCAATCGGAGTCTAGGGAACCTCCTTAGGTGTCTTGTTGAGGATCGCCCCGGAAATTGGGATCTCATCTTACCCCAGGCCAAATTTGCATATAACAACTCCATCAATAAGTCCATAGGGATGAGTCCATTTGAAGCCGTGCATGGATACAAACCAAGAAAACCTTCCGATCTCATTCCCCTTCCCCAGCATGCTAGAGTGTCCATTTCAGCCGAGTCTTTTGCACAACATATTAGAGAATTGCATGAAGAAATTCGCAAGCACATCAGCAAAAAGAATGAAGCTTATAAAAGGCTGGCCGACTCTCATCGGCGTCACCAAGAATTCCATGTGGGTGACTTTGTGATGGTAAGGACGGAGAGGCTCTCCCCGGGAGCCAACTCTAAACTGAGGCCACGTGGGGCTGGTCCCTTCCAGGTCTTGAGGCGCATTGGTACAAATGCCAACGAGTTAGATCTCCCTGAGGAGTATGGAATAAGTCCCACATTCAATGTCGCCGGCCTAGTGCCATATAAGGGACCCACGGTGGTACCTAGTGAGGAGATTGAGCCTACTTCTTCCATTGAGAGAGCACCCACCCGTGAGGAGAGACCACCAGCCAAGAGAGCCCAGCGTGAACAAATTGAACAAATATTGGATGAACAAGTCACTACCACTCAGAGCAAGGCATATGAGCGCTATCTCGTCAGGTGGAAGGATCGGCCTCCTTCGGAGGATTCTTGGGTGAGTCGGGAGGATCTCCAGCGGTTGGATCCGGACCTCCTCGAGCAGTACCACAGTCGGATGGACCCCTACTCGACGGAGTCGAGCTCTTCACAGCCCAGGGGATTTGATGGAGGCATCATCCACAACTCCCTTTGGCTAGGGTCTTCTTCACACTCCGGCATCGTTTGAGTTCGGGCCTCTCTCTATAAAGGCCCAATTATCCCTTTTGTGCTATCTATTTGAGTCATTTTGATGTAATTTTCATTTTATTTGAGTCATGTCCCTAGGTCTTGCCTTTATTTTCCTAAGTTTGAGTGTCATTAGATTGTGTAATGTGCTATTGGACCCAATTCTTCGGGCTTGGCCCAAGACCTCCCCCTACCCCTTCGGTTATTTGTCATTGAGTCTTTTGTAAGGGACTTATTGTAAAATGTGGGTATCCTATATATAGGGCCCCATTTCTTTCATTTGAAGGTAATGAATCAATCAATGAAAAATGTCATTTGAGAGTTCAAAGCTTAGTTTAATGGAGAGAATCCAATTGGGTGAGAAACCCTAGGGTGAGAGAATCCCCACCCCCCCTTCTTCTCTCTCCACTCTCTCCTCCACTAAGGGGTTCGCCCCTTTCTCTCTCTCCTCCACCTCCCTCCCAACTTCCAACCCCCACCTACCCCATTAAAGTCCCTCCACTTCCCATAGCCACCATTACTCCACCCCCCTAGTTCCAAGGTAGCATTCCCCCCATTCCAACACTATCTACCCCATTCCAACAATATCTTCCCCATTCCAACACACTCACCCCTCTTCCCCACACAATCCCACAACTTCCTAGGCCCATTTGAATTTTGAAACCCCTTCCCTCCAAAGCTTTGGCCGCCCCTCTCCCCTTCCCCTTGGCCAAGTTCGCCCCCCTCCTTCCCTCCACCCCTCACCCTCCACTTCACCCTCCACCCTCCTCTCATCCTCCCCATTTGGCTAAACCAGCACAACATCTGCACCCTTCCCCTTCACCAGCCTCTCCACCACCCTTAGACACCCTCCACAACTCCCCCTCAATCCCCCTCCACCCTTAATCCACCTCCCCTTTACCATAGACCCCCTTCCCCTTCTTCTCTCTTGGTTATTGGAAGCTACTTCGAAGTTGCAGTTTGCTGTCCAAGGGTTGCAGATGAACCTGTAGCTTGCAGCGACCACCACGACCACACCCCTGCGAGTTTGAAGATCCAAGAGGAGTCCATAGAAGTGTCTGCCTGTCCTCTTCGCAACGGAAGTGGTTTCGTCCCCATCGGAGCACCGAGCTGCACAGAAGGTCCATTCTCTTACGACTGCTCAGAGCTGGCCCTGCAGAGATCCTGAGTTGGAGAGAAAGCTCCACCACGACAAACCCCAGAGGAATCAGACCACGCGCTCTTCTGCAAAGTTCTTCCTCTCCCTGTCTACTTTCAGAATCAAGAAGTAGAACTCTGTTCGGCATCCTATAGCAGAAGTTACCAATTTTCTTCCTCGGGCGTTCGACTCTGCTTCCCACTGTCTGCATCGACCACTCCTCACTTTTATGACTCCTCTGATCTTCACCGGCATCTTTTGGCATCCCTGTTTGTTCTGCTGTAAAGAGGACTCACCCACGGTTCCAACGGTTCCAATGGAGACTGATTCGGAGTTCGGGAATGGTCGGGGCAGCCTCGTCTTCCTACTATTGGTAGTCTATTGCAGACAGTCTGAGATTCAACAACCCTGTTCGTACTCCCGCCCAGGCCGGCAGCGACCCCTGAAGAAATTGGAAAAATGCAGAGGCACTCCTAATCCAGAGACGAAGAGATCCCCACTGGTCTCACCCTCAGCAAAATTTCTGAGAGAGTTCTGCGGCCTCCACACCCTCTGTCTGTCAGCTATTACAGAGAGAAGGTTGATTCGGTGTCATCACTTCCTCATCACTCTTAACACTAGTTTCCCCTCCCCGCTTGGCCGACTGAAGGCCCCTCCCTGTGCGGAGGTAGTTTTGGTTGTAATCACTATTAACCCCCACCCCAGGGTCCCCCTCCTGCGAGAGGTGTAGTGTTGTAACTTCTTTGGGCAGGTCAAGCTACACCGCCGCGGCGTGTGGGGATCCACTCGCCTCCCCGCTCGGCCTCGTCTCCGATCGGGACCGATTTCTTCAAACCGGTCGAGTAAGTGCTCACACCTCACTCCATTTAGTGCTTGTCTTTCAATATTAGTTTTAGTTCCGCTGGTTATGCGAGTGAGAGCTCGATCCTCAAGCCCCATTACCTTGAGTGATCACCGTGGGAAGAGTGCAACCGGTGCCTTCGGCACTTTGTCGGCCCCATTGAATTGGGCTTCCACATCCATTGGGAGTCAAACCTTGGCCTTGCTGGCCCTCTACCAGCAAGGGCCCAACCCCACATCCTCCACTTGACATCGCCAAGTCACCCCGGGCTTGGGTGAGCGACGGGAGAGCGGCGGCCCAAAATTGGCCCTTTTGATTGTGAATGTGCTTGCTTGCCTAAGTCTTAGGTTGTGTCACATCAGATTCCTCATTCTACTCTGAATTCGATCAATTTCTCTGAACCACCTGCTTAGTTTGGTTGGCTGGTATGATTCCTGTCTGGATTTTATCCCAGTTATATTTATCCTGCTTCCTACGTTGTGTTCCCTTCCGACCCCCTCATCGTCTATGGATTGTGTCCCCGATGGGCCTGGCCGTGTTTCTTTTTTCCTGTTAGTTTAGTTCTCCAGACATGTCTTGTTCTTGTCAGCCATTCCGTGTGGTTAGTTCAGCATTTTCGGGAGAATTCCTATCGCTTGTTGGTTGTAACGGGTGTCTTTTACCTTGATGCCTGCTTATCAATTCTCTTCGCTTCATCTCCGTGTCATCTCCATTTCACGTCGCTATCGCTTTCGCTCCATCTCCTTTCCACTTCACCTCCGTGTCGCTTCCGCTCGCTCCCTTGCGAAGCAGACATCAAGGAGGGGCATCTGTTGACACCCATTTTATGCCCACAAGTCGAGTCTTTTCTCTTATCCACTTAATGATGTCCCAAGTCATCCACTGCTCTGGGGCCTTTCACGATGGTGTTGTGAGCTTATTTTTTCATTACCGAGCTTCTTACTCCCTGGACGGGGTTTGTTTGGGGCCAATCTTTCCTTGGCATGCTTTTTCATTGACACGGTCTTCAGTTGACTGCTATTAAATTTTAATAGTCGTGTACAGACTGCTTCTATCCTATGACCCAGGCAGTTGCCGTTGACTCAGTCAATCCCTATTCTCGCACATGGTCGCGGTCTCCCCCATACCGTTTCTATTGGTAGCGGTCGTGCGATAGACCGCGTTATCTAACCCGAGCCCAGTTCCGTCCGAGCTCCGTTTTCTTCGGCCGGGAAGGCATTAGGACTCTATCTTCGGAGGAGTTATCGCCCCAGGCAGGGTGTGGACTCTTTTGGATGATTATCCTTCGATGTTTCATCAGATTATCTCTTAGAAAACCCCAGAATTCGCTCCGCGGAACCCTAACTCGACCTAGGGTTTCTAAAGGATCTTTATAAAAAGGTTAGCTTTTTGCATCACTTCGGGGGGGGGGGGACTTTTGGGACGTTCACGCCGAAATGCTGCCAGTTCGTGGAGCGATCTTCAGTCGGGGAACCCTATTTTTCACGTCCTAAACATGCCCGGTCCAGAGAGTATTTAGATTTCATCATCCAAGTCTTCTTTCTTTCCCCTCGTCTCTTTGCATTTCATCATCGTTATTTCATTGTTTTGTGTTGTTCTATCACGTTTCAATCATTCATTGCATTTTTAAACATCCATCCTACTATTTGTTACGCCCCACAGGGGTTAAAAACCACCAACCCCAGGTATTTGACCCCCCTTTTATGTGTTTTGATCATCATAGCTCGATAAAAATTGCACTATCTTTAGATCTAATTAGGTTTGTTTTCTGTGTGTTTTCACTTTTCCTTGCAGGTTCACAGCACATCCAGCACGAGGCCCCTCTCCTTTGGCCGGCTGAAAGAGAGGGAGGATCGAGCCCACAGTCTATTATTCTGGGTAATGGTCGCGGTCGAGGGTGGACCGTGTCCATGTGTACGCGGACGTGCGATCGATCGCGTTTTGTTTTTTTTTTCAGTTATCCCCGCTTGCGAGTGCTGGTATGTTCATTCTTTCCAAGACTTGTAGCTCGGTCTTCCTGAGGTACTAGTCTTGGTGGCGATCACGGTCAGTCCTCTATTCCCCTACCCTTGTACTTCCTTGTTGCACGTTCATAAATATTCACTTGCTAGTTAAAAGGGGAGGGTTCATTAACTTATTCACATCTTGCTCTATTACTCATCGCCCTTTACTTCCATTACCCATATCAACAGGGTGGACGTAGGCGGACGTTTTGGTCCAGCCGAACCACCTTAAATCCTGCGTCTTCTGTGGTTGTTTGCTTGAATCTTTGTGGGTGGATTGTGAAACGTGTGTGAACGGTGAGTTTGAAGGAATTATCTTCATGCAACCTAATTAATCTTGTACTTACTTGAATTTGTGCCGAGTAATTTGTGGTTAGCGGCGATTTGGGGGTAAACAATTCAACCGTGCATTCTTATTTACCTTTAGTCTGGGCAAACATAGAGCATGTAGATGTTCTCTATGAACCTTCCTGCTACGTGTTTCTCTTGTATATCACATGCAAACTTGGGTTTTTAATGTTCTAGTAACGTCTTTGCATGAAAAGGAAATGGCGACCATAGCATGGTCGCTAATTCAGTAAACTACGATAGTGCCATGAACGCACATTCAATTTGTGGCTAACACCATATCGCTAAATATAGTAGACAATTAATAATTATAGCACCTTTAAAATTGTATATCTATGGAACCATGTACCTAAAAATCATGTGATGCATATTTCTGGACTCCCTGTAATTTTCTCTTCTCTGTCATCTCTTTAGTTTTCTAGAATTCTATCATGATAGAAAGTAGCACTGTTCATCCCCTAATGAACATTAATAATTGGAAATGAATAGTTACTTGAGTCTGCAAGCACATCCATGCGGTGCATTGCAGTGTAAAATGTTAAAAAAAAATAGTAGCCAGGCCCTGGTCGTTAATTAAAACCTGCGCCTATTTGAACATACACTAAAACCTATTAAATTAATAAATATGGAAAATAAAAAAAATGAATGGACGACCATCACATGGACGTCAATTAAAGATATGGCACCTTTTTAGAAGGTCGCCCATTTACTGTATTATTAAATTAGAATTGTTCATTAATGATTTAGCGCCTCTTTTAAAAGATGCTAATTCTAGTAATGCTATTTTTATAATTCGGTAAATATTGATTTTGGCGACTTGACAGCAGACGCTAATTCCTGATATAGCGCCTATCTGTCTGGACGTAGATTCTTGCTCTCACTATTTTTATCGGGTTTTTGGCCCATACCGTGGGTCTTTTGGCACTCTCATCTCACGTCCGTAGATGGAGTCCCTGTTTTACGTTGTTTCACGTTTACCCCTCAACTCTTGGTGATGATTGGACCCTCCGCGAGATATTTCTTCCTTCAGACTGGTACTTTCTTCATTGAGACATCCGTAAGACTCCGCTAGTCTTAGATTCTCTCAAGACAGCCAAGCTGGTTGTACCCTAAAAACCCTGAATACAAGATTGTCATGTCACATGGCACCCGGCCATCATAAAGCGTTGTTTCTGGTGTTCTATGAGAAATATGTCATTGCTTGGAAATAGCAACCAGCTAGTTGACGCCAATTGAAGTAGCGACCGTGTAAGTGGTCCCTAATTCTTTCGTGCATGTACTGTTCACAGGAATAGGCGACCACCGCAGTGGATGTTGTTTCTGTATTTGGTGGCGGCCTGAGAGGATACCAATTACCCAGATTTCCAGATCGTCATGGCTTTATGTATGACCCATCGTCATGCTATCGTGTCCAAAGTTCTGTCCTTGGACTCTATGTTCCGTGAATCTACCTTAATGCTCCTACATGCTTGATCCTTGGAACTCTTTGGCCATTAATTGAAGTGAAATTGGTCTAGAAACAAAAAGGGGCTATGGGTCCAACAAAGAGTGACACTCAATGCTAGAACAAAAGTGACGGGACCCTGATCTGATCCCATGGACGAGGCAAAGTCCAAACGTATACCGGTATCATAATTGACCGGGTGTGACATTGCACCAATGAAAAGCAAGATTGATCTATGACATTTCCACAAAAGATTGATAGATTCATGACTCGAATGTTTGAACTCATAAATGTATACATGGCCAATCCTACAAATGAAAGTCTCATGTTATGCTCTTGTAAAAGCAAGCACCTTATTGAAATGATGGTTAACGTCTCATCATGATTGTTCTTGAATTTATTGTCCAATCTATTACCTCTATTGTTCTTGAAATTTTCTCCTCATTATTGATCTGTCTCATGCCATCATAGTTCTTGATTATCTGGTACCTTTGCATGACCTACATATTCATGTTAAACTGTTAATTACTTAAAGCAAGTTTGGAGAAAGAGATATAAGACCAACTGATCGTTCGATCACCTAGTATTTTTCCAATGTTTTTTAGGTAATAATAATAATGAGGACTTGAATGATCAAGATGGGCAAGGGCAAGAGTGCAGAGAGCTCCGACAAAATCTAGATGAACCGCCTAGTCTTGTTGTCTTTCATATTATGTCAAGTCTAGTTGAGAGTCCAATGTAATTTTCCTTTATTGAGCCTTTCTAGTTGGAGTCGAAATTGTAATAGACTCATATTTGAAATAAAAATTTATTTTTGTCCAATTATGTTTTGCCTTATGGTTTGCTCTGATTGACGTGACTGATTCGCTGTCACGTTCCGAGCAACATGCGCTCCACTGCTATCGGTTCGGGGCGTGACAAGGGAGGACTAAAGCCTCAAAAGTAGTGAGAGAAAGAGAAGGTGCCCTGAGCAAGTGAGTAAGGAGGAATCGGGTTGGGCTCGGAATCAAGAGTGTTGGTCCCCGGGGTAGGCGAACGGACAAGAAGGGGGGTTGAATTATCCCCCACACTAGGTGGCTAATTAAAAAATCTACGTAGTGGAATTAACAACTTTTAATTAGATTGAGGAAATTAACTTGTAACGCCCGAGAATTTTCTAATAAATTTTAGGATTTAAAATATAATTATATTAATTATTAAAGTATTTAATGGGCTATTAAATGCATTATGGGGAATTAAATCTAATTAATTAGGCCCTACATTAATCCAAGAGGATTAGGCCCATCCAGTAAACTCAATAGGCCCAAAAAGATTATTTTTGAACTTTAGCCCATGTTCTAGAAGCTAGGAATGAACTTAATCACAGAATTAAGGAGATAATTACTCCTTGGGATATAAATAGAAGAATAATATTAGGGATAATATCAAAAGAGTTTGAAGTGTTTCGAATTCGACACCCACAGCATAAAACGGTCTATCATGAGATCGCTAACAGAATAAAACGGTCGCCAAAGGACCGCTAACGACCTGCAGATTCCGTGAGAGGAAGGCAACGTGAAAAGGTTAGATTTTTAGCATCCAAATCATCTAGGATCGACCCTATCAGTTAATTAGATAAGTCTAGAAGGATTGAAGATCGAATTGAAAGTCTAATTGGGACTCTAAGTTCGTTCTAATCCTCAAACCCTAGTTAAAACCTATAAATAGATCCCAGATTTGGCCTGTGCGACCCTTACTTTTGGCACGCGTGGAACTCAGGTAAGGACGATGAATTAGTGGTAAGTTTCTTCTAGGAATATGTTTATTTTAGTTAGAACTAACTACTCTCTAATTTTCATGATAGGAGATCAAGCCTACAGGAAGTTAGAGTCTTCTAAAGTTGTTGATTCTACCTTAAAAACTCAGGAATTAGTGCATCTGACCCAAGAAGATCAAGGAATTCGGAGTCTTAAACAAGGTATTTAGCAAAAGTGTCTTCAGAACTTTATGTTCTCCTTCATATTGTCTATCTACCCTCAAAGTTTCACATCCATAGGTCAAGGGAATCAGGAGATAGAGGGACGTGAAATTACTGATTTAGAGCAAGAAAGTGCAGAAACTAGGGCTTGATTCCAATCAGAAATTTGAAATCTAGGAGCATTATTAAAGGTAGGTTATCTCATTAAAGACTCAAATGTTATGTCAGGAATAAAAGCCCTCTTGTTTCATTCACTTTCATACATTATATCTTACGAATTTCATGTTTTACTTGGGACTATGCATCTAGTTTAGTCTTCATGCATAATACTTAGCCTAATGAAGAGAAAAATGGAATTTCTAGTTATTTATACAAACCTATGCATATAGTTGGCTTATATATGATCTATCATGATTATGGGAGTTTATACATGTTGATTTCCAAGCATGATGTATCTAAGATTAGTATTTTATATAATTTTCATTGTACTCGGATTAATACAGGAAGAAACGGTCTTCTTTCTGACCGCTAGAGAACTATCGCGGTCGTACGATAGACCGCTAACAGTAAAGTGACGGTCCTGTATTTGACCATTTTCTATTTATGATTTTATGATATTGGTAATCCGAACCATATTGTAGAATTAACCATAGTTAATATATATTAAGCTTAGTTAACTAAATTTTAAGGCTGATTTAAGCACTGATTTTATATACTTAGTTGATTTCATTGATTGGCATAATGGATTTCATGTTTCAAGTACATTGGTATTATTTTTAACTTATGCGAATTTATGATCAAAATCATATATTCTTGTAATAAATAAATGCTCAAAGGAATAGATGATTCATGATTACTGTTTTAACATGGTTTTACATGATTCTCTTTCTTATCTAAGTGTCATTTTCTTAAGTTGAGTATTCATGTACTTGGATTTTGAGTATTTGATATGAAATAAAGATGAAGGTTTGATTAAATAATTATGCAATTACTTTGTGTGATTATTCTTACGCTTTAATTATATTGCTTGCTCGAGGCGTACTAGCCGACTGTTCACATTCTCGATTGTTTCCGCTGCATAATCTCTGGACGTGACAGTGAAAGTGGTATCAGAGCACTAGGACTAGAAGTCCTAGGGAAAAGTCATGTCATAGGTTAAGTCCAAGGTTTAAGGACCCATACCTATGAAACTAGAGAAGAAAATTCCCAACCTATAAGAGGAATTGGGTAGAACTGGGGATGAGATAGAAATTAGAATTATTTCTAAGGATTAACCCCACTCATTTCCTTAGAATTAACAAATTCATTATTCTTCTTAGGTACTATATTTTCATCATAATGGCTCATCACGTAGATTGGAACGGTATGCAAGAGACCGTTGCGGTCTTACTCAAGCATTACAAACCATGGCGCAAGCTGGCGCAGGAGCAAGAGCGGGAGATTTACATCACAATTTTTGGAGCTTAAATCCTCCTCGATTTTTGGGTTCTTCTAATCCCGACGAAGCCAAAAATTGGATAGACGAGATGAACCACATATTTGAAGTGATGCAGTGTGCGGATCAAGAGAATGTTCGTTTGGTAACTTTGCAATTAAACAAGGATGCCCGTACATGGTGGAAGTTTGTGCTTGCACCACCAGCTGATGCACCTAATACATGGGAAGGTTTTCTTACGCTCTTCCGAGCCAAGTACTTTTCCGAGCATATTAAGGAGAGGAAGGCTATGAAATTTGCCTTATTACGCCAGGGCATGATGTCAGTGGCAGAATATGAACTTCAGTTCTCCAGGCTAGCACCCTATGCTCCTCACTTGATTAGCATTAATTTATTAAAGGCTAATCGATTTATCGACGGGTTGAGGCCCGGTTATATTCCACAACTTGGGACCCAGAATATACGTACTTACGCGGAGATTGTCCAACAGGCGCATCTATGCGAGAGGACCTTAGAGAAGGTCGATAAATTAAAAGGCAAGGGCGAGGAACCGAGCCGAAGGTCAGATCGGCATAAGAAGAGAGAGAAGTTCAGTATCACGGAACCCTACAAATACCGTGATAGCAAGAAAAGATCCTGGAATGGGAGTGGTGGTGGTAACCACAAAAACAAGAAAGTTAAGTAAGAAGATAAGCAAGTCGCTACGGCTTGTACTTTTTGCGAGAAATTTGGCCACTTAGCCAAAGAGTGCTGGAAGCGTCTCGCAGCTTGTTTACGTTGTGGCAGCTGGGAGCACTGCATGTCGGATTGCACGCTTATGAGGGAACTATCTTCCGGGAGTGGACGTAAGCGTCAGGATCATTTAAATGCTATTCTGGAAGAGGAAGAAGCGCCCCCGAATGATGGGCTAATGGAAGGTACTATCCAAATCTATTCCCATCCTGCATTCGTACTATTTGATACTAGTGCTTCTCATTCCTTTATATCTACTTCTTTCGCAAAAGCTTTACCAGTTTCATCAGTTCCTTTACCTTTGGACCTTGCTATTACTACACCTTTAGGTCCCGGAACTAAACTTACAAACTATTATCCTGATAGTGAGGTAGTGGTAGAAGGTCATAATCTTCCTGTAAATCTCGTATGCCTTGACATGGAGAGCTACGATGCTATTCTAGGTGTGGATTGGCTAATATACCACATCCTACATCAATTGCCGCAACCAAATCATTTCTTTTCAGAAACCTGGTCTTCCAAGGTTTTCCTTCCTTGGTATCAAATATAGGAAGCATCATGCCATAATTTCATCTCTGCACGCTTGCAAATTAATTTCACAAGGATGTGTAGCTTTTCTTGCTTCCGTAATCCTCACCAAGTCCAAGGAAATCATCTTAGAGGATATTCCTATTGTCAAGAAGTTTCTCGATGTATTTCCGTCGGATTTACCTGGGTTACCGCCTGAAAGGGAAGTAAACTTTTTTATTAAACTCATTCCTGGAGCAGCACCTGTTTCAATAGCTGCCTACAAGATGTCCCCCACAGAACTCAAGCAATTAAAGAAACAGCTTCAGAAGTTATTAGACAAGGGTTTCATTCGACCTAGCACATCCCCTTGGGGTGCGCCAGTTCTATTTGTTAAAAAGAAGGATGGATCTCTCAGGCTGTGTATCGATTACCGGCGACTGAATCAGCTTACTATCAAGAACAAGTATCTGTTGCCGCGTATCGATGAACTCTTTGATCAGCTTTCAGGAGCAGAATATTTTTTCAAAATAGACCTCAGGTCTGGTTACCATCAACTCAGAATTAAAGATGAAGACATTTACAAAACTACTTTTCGGAGTAGATATGGCCACTATGAATTTGTGGCAATGCCATTCAGGTTAACCAATGCCCCGACAGCTTTTATGCAACTTATGAATAATGTCTTCAGGCCTTATGTTGACCAATTTATTATCGTCTTCATTGCCGATATCCTTATTTATTCCAAGACTAAGGAAGAACATGAAGATCACTTAAGGATAGCCTTACAAACGCTGAGAGAGCACAAACTCTATGCATAGCTTAGTAAGTGCGAGTTCTGGCTTAAGGAGGTTTCTTTCCTTGGCCATATTATCCAAAAGGAAGGAATCGCTATGGATCCTTCTAAGATAGAAGCTGCTAAGAAATGGAGTCGGCCAACGACCGTATCAGAAGTAAGAAGTTTTCTGGGTCTGGCTAGATACTATACGTGATTTATTAAAGATTTCTCGAAGATCGCCGTTCCTTTGACTCGACTCACAAGAAATGAGAATCCTTTTGTATGGTCGAAGGACTGCGAAGAGTGTTTTCAAACTCTTAAAGATCACCTTACTACAGCCCCTATTTTGACATTGCCCGTTGAGGGTGGTGGTTTTGAAGTCTATACGGATGCATCTGGCATTGGCCTAGGATGTGTTCTCATGCAAAATGGAAAGGTGATTTGTTACTCATCAAGACAGCTGAAACGTCATGAAGAAAATTACCCTTTGCATGATCTAGAATTTGATGCGGCTATATTCGCATTAAAGATTTGGCGACATTACCTTTATGGGGAGAATTTCATTATATTTTCGTATCATAAAAGTCGGAAATATCTCTTTACCCAGAAGGAGCTGAACATGCGACAACACAGATGGTTGGAGTATCTCAAGGACTTTGACTTCACTATTCAATATCATCCAGGGAAAGCAAATGCTGTAGCAGATGCTCTTAGCAGAAGACCGATGGCAACATTAGCAAGCCTCAAAGAAGGTATGACTTGTCTTATCAAAGATTTCTCTCACCTAAATCTTGATATTGATAGGGAAGAAGATGGATGTATAATTGCCAATATAAGATCTCAACCTATATCAATTGAGGATATAGTCAAATTGTAGAAGAATGATCCTACATTGAAGAAAATCAAGGATAACATTGATCAAAGATCAGAATTCTCTATCTCACATGATGGATGATTGTTGTTTAAGAATAGAATTTGTGTGTCGAATCATGATGACACTAAGAAATTGATCATGGAGGAAGCGCATAAATCAAGGTATGCTATTCATCCTGGTGCTACCAAGATGTATCAAGACTTAAAAAGGAACTTTTGGTGGCCCAATATGAAATGAGAAAGAGGAATTTGTGTCCTGCTGTCTCACTTGTCAGCAGGTGTATAACATTTAAAACCCGCTGGGAAATTACAACCCTTAAATATTCCTGAATGGAAATGGGAAAGTATAGGGATGGATTTCATCATGGGTTTACCTAGGACAAAAGGAGGACATGATGGTATATGGGTAATCATAGACCGATTGACTAAATCTGCACATTTTCTGCCAATCAAGAGTCGATGGTCTGTGGATGTACTGGCAGCACTATACATGAAGGAGATTGTCAAACTACATGGTGTCCCAGTCACCATTATATCTGACCGAGATCCTCGGTTCACATCACAATTCTGGAAGGGTCTACAACATGCTTTAGAGACCCGACTCAACTTTAGCACGGCATTCCATCCCCAAACTGATGGTCAAACTGAAAGAACAAATCAAGTGGTGGAAGATATGCTCAGGGCTTGTGCTATCGACTTTGGAGGAAGCTGGCACGATCACTTGCCTTTAGTGGAATTTGCATACAACAATAGCTACCAAGCCAGTATACAAATGGCACCGTTTGAAGCTTTATATTGAAGAAGCTGTCGTTCGCCTATTTGTTGGAATGAAGTAGGAGAAAGATAATTTCTCGGTCCTGACATCATTAGGGACACTACCGAGAAGATGAAGCTTATTCGGGAAAGACTTCATATGGCCCACGATAGGCAAAAATCGTATGCTGATAATCGAAGGCATGACCTGGAATTCTAAGTAGGAGACCATGTATTTCTTAAGGTTTCTCCGGGTCGGGGTATTCAAAGATTTGGTATTAAGGGCAAGCTTACTCCCAGATTCATTGGCCCCTTCGAGATTCTTGAAAGGGTTGGTGAAGTTGCATATAGATTAGCTTTGCCGCCGTAATTATCCGAAGTTCATGATGTATTTCATGTCTCAATGCTCAAGAAGTATGTACCTGATCCATTCCATGTCATTACTTACGACAACTTGGAAATTAAAAAGGACTTGACATATGAGCAAAGCCCAGTCAAGATTATTGAACGAGAAGTATGTCAACTGCGGAATAAAACTATCCTTGTGGTCAAGATCCAGTGGACAAAAGCAGGAGAAACATGGGAAACGGAAGAAGCTATGCGCAAAAGATTTCCAGAATTATTTGAATGTAAGTACACTCTCCATTAATCCATGAATTGAATTTGGGGACAAATTCTTTTTAAGTGGGGGAGGGTGTAATGCCCGAGAAGTTTCTAAATTTTTTTTGGATATAAAATAAAATTATATTAATTATTAAAGCATTTAATGGGCTATTAAATGCATTATGAGGAATTAAATCTAATTAATTAGGCCCTACATTAATCCAAGAGGATTAGGCCCATCCAATAAACTCAATAGGCCCAAAAAGATTATTTTTGAACTTGAGCCCATGTTCTAGAAGCTAGGAATGAACTTAATCACATAATTAAGGAGACAATTACTCCTTAGGATATAAATAGAAGAATAATATTAGGGATAATATCAAAAGAGTTTGAAGTGTTTCGAATTCGACACCCACAGCATAAAACGGTCTATCACGAGATCGCTAACAGAATAAAATGGTCGCCAAAGGACCGTTAATGACCTGCAGATTCTGTGAGAGGAAGGCAACGTGAAAAGGTTAGATTTTTAGCATCCAAATCATCTAGGATCGACCCTTTCAGTTAATTAGATAAGTCTAGAAGGATTGAAGATCGAATTGAAAGTCTAATTGAGACTCTAAGTTCGTTCTAATCCTCAAACCCAAGTTAAAACCTATAAATAGATCCCAGATTTGGCCTGTGCGACCCTTACTTTTGGCACGCGTGGAACTCAGGTAAGGATGATGAATTAGTGGTAAGTTTCTTCTAGGAATATGTTTATTTTAGTTAGAACTAACTACTCTCTAATTTTCATGATAGGAGATCAAACCTACAGGAAGTTAGAGTCTTCTAAAGTTGCTGATTCTACCTTAAAAACTCAGGAATTAGTGCATCCGACCCAAGAAGATCAAGGAATTCGGAGTCTTAAACAAGGTATTTAGCAAAAGTGTCTTTAGAACTTTATGTTCTCCTTCGTATTGTCTATCTACCCTCAAAGTTTCACATCCATAGGTCAAGGGAATCAGGAGATAGAGGGACGTGAAGTTGCTGATTTAGAGCAAGAAAGTGCAGAAACTAGGGCTTGATTCCAATCAGAAATTTGAAATCTAGGAGCATTATTAAAGGTAGGTTATCTCATTAAAGACTCAAATGTTATGTCAGGAATAAAAGCCCTCGTGTTTCATTCATTTTCATACATTATATCTTACGAATTTCATTTACTTGGGACTATGCATCTAGTTTAGTCTTCATGCATAATACTTAGCCTAATGAAGAGAAAAATGGAATTTCTTGTTATTTATACAAACCTATGCATATAGTTGGCTTATATATGATCTATCATGATTATGGGAGTTTATACATGTTGATTTCCAAGCATGATGTATCTAAGATTAGCATTTTATATAATTTTCATTGTACTCGGATTAATACAGGAAGAAACAGTCTTCTTTCTGACCGCTAGAGAACTATCGCGGTCATACGATAGACCGCTAACAGTAAAGTGACGGTCCTGTATTTGACCGTTTTCTATTTATGATTTTATGATATTGGTAATCCGAACCATATTGTAGAATTAACCATAGTTAATATATATTAAGCTTAGTTAACTAAGTTTTAAGGCTGATTTAAGCACTGATTTTATATACTTAGTTGATTTCATTGATTGGCATAATGGATTTCATGTTTCAAGTACATTGGTATTATTTTTAACTTATGCGAATTTATGACCAAAATCATATATTCTTGTAATAAATAAATGTTCAAAGGAATAGATGATTCATGATTACTGTTTTAACATGGTTTTACATGATTCTCTTTCTTATCTAAGTGTCATTTTCTTAAGTACATGGCATATACTCCGGTATGTGACCATTAGTTACACTTTGCATATTAGGAACACAATCTTGGACTTGATGACCTCTCTTTTGGATATTCCTTCCAATGTACTAGGAAATCTTGTTTCAAGGCCTCCGTAATTCTCCGCGAGCCTGGGATTCCCACTAGGATGCCGAGTTGGTTGTACCATTAAAGCCCAATTGTCTAGAAAGCACTTATACCGATGTTTTATATTTCTGGAATTAGCGGCCTTCTGGTTGACCACCAATGATTGCTAGCGGGCTTACATTTGACCGCCAACGGAACCTAAACGGTTCTCTGCTTGACCGCTAAAGCTCCAGAGGTTCTGTTTTCAAAAATCGAATTGTCTTATCATTAACGGTTCTGTACTAGACCGCTAGGGACAAGAGACGGTCCAGTAAATGACCGCTAGCGTTCTGAATTTGATTAACCTGGGGTTTGACTCAAGGGTTGATTTTCTTAAGTTCTTAGATGGTCCAATTGATTATCTAGAACCTGTTATATTATTCCAAAGATACCTAAGTAATTTTGAGAGATTAAAGAATGTACCGTTATGAAGCCGATTTAGTTTCATGGCATAACATAGTTATTGAATACATTTATTGAAATCTCTTATTCTCAATAGAAGCATTCTTATTTTTGGTTACTTTATCATGGAACTATAGTTGAAATTGTACATTCTTGGCCATATTATTGTATAAACATGGAAGTAGCTTGACTTATACTTGAAGATATAGTTCGAGCACTGATTGTGATCAAGGGCTCTATGCTAGTCCCCTCGGCTGATTGTCGAAAACATACTATATAAGCCATGGGGTATGATGCTACTGGCGTCGTAATGCGCTGGGAGTACTTTCTCCATAAATAAGTGAAATATCCACGGTGATCCACATAAATTCACGAAGTACTTGTTACTAAGTGAAGAGTACATTCTTGATTGTTACATGACTTTCTAGTGCATAGCCTTGAAGGTTATGAAAAGTACATTCTTGTTCATGAAAGGCCATAATTATATTATTGCTTGATCATACTTGCTCAATCATATTCTCAATCTATCTTGTTACTTTGACTTTGTTCACATGTTTCATTATATTTGCACGATTATCTTATCCTTTAGAGCTAAGATGCTAATTACTTAAATTTGCCAATCATGTTGATACGAAGATACCTACTAGGCAAGTGTGCTCATTACCTACTTTCTCCATGTTTCAGGAAGTGCGAGTGAATCAGATTCGGATTACTCAAGTAGTAGGTCCGAGAGCAATTGAAAAAGTCTACGGATTCGAGAGAAGACTTAGAATGTCAAATATGTCTAGATTGAGTCCATATATGTAATTTTATTTTATTGAGTCTAGAGAAAGTTGAGTATTCATGTACTTGGATTTTGAGTATTTGATATGAAATAAAGATGAGGTTTGATTAAATAATTGTGCAATTACTTTGTGTGATTGTTCTTACGCTTTGATTATATTGCTTGCTCGAGACATACTAGCCGGCTGTTCACATTCTCGATTGTTTCCGCTGCATAATCTCTGGACGTGACAGTGAAAGTGGTATCAAAGCACTAGGACTATATTTTCATCATAATGGCTCATTACGTAGATTGGAATGGTATGCAAGAGATCGTTGTGGATCTTACTCAAGCATTACAAACCATGGCGCAAGCTGGCGCAGGAGCAAGAGCGGGAGATTTACATCGTATTTTTTGGAGCTTAAATCCTCCTCGATTTTTGAGTTCTTCTAATCCCGACGAAGCCGAAAATTGGATAGAGGAGATGAACCGCATATTTGAAGTGATGCAGTGTGCGATTCAAGAGAAGGTTCATTTGGCAACTTTTCAATTAAATAAGGATGCCCGTATATGGTGGAAGTTTGTGCCTGCACCACCAGCAGATGCACCTCATACATGGGAAGGTTTTCTTACGCTCTTCCGAGCCAAGTACTTTTCCGAGCATATTAAGGAGAGGAAGGCTATGAAATTTGCCTTATTACGCCAGGGCATGATGTCAGTGGCAGAATATGAACTTCAGTTCTCCAGGCTAGCACCCTATGCTCCTCACTTGATTAGCACTAATTTATTAAAGGCTAATCAATTTATCGACGGGTTGAGGCCCGGTTATATTCCACAACTTGGGACCCAGAATATACGTACTTACGCGGAGATTGTCCAACAGGCGCATCTATGCGAGAGGACCTTAGAGAAGGTCGATAAATTAAAAGGCAAGGGCGAGGAACCGAGCCGAAGGTCAGATCGGCATAAGAAGAGAGAGAAGTTCAGTATCACGGAACCCTACAAATACCGTGATAGCAAGAAAAGATCCTGAAATGGGAGTGGTGGTGGTAACCACAAAAATAAGAAAGTTAAGGAAGAAGATAAATAGGTCTCCACGGCTTGTACTTTCTGCGAGAAATTCGGCCACTCAGCCGAAGAGTGCTGGAAGTGCCTCGGAGCTTGTTTACGTTGTGGCAGCTGGGAGCACTGCATGCCGGATTACCCGCTTATGAGGGAACTATCTTCCGGGAGGCTCGTTTAAATGCTATTCTGGAAGAGGAAGAAGTGCCCCCGAATGATGGGCTAATGGAAGGTACTATCCAAATCTATTCCCATCCTGCATTCGTACTATTTGATACTGGTGCTTCTCATTCCTTTATATCTACTTCTTTCGCAAAAACTTTACCTGTTTAATCAGTTCCTTTACCTTTGGACCTTGCTATTACTACACCTTTAGGTCCCAGAACTAAACTTACAAACTATTATCCTGATAGTGAGGTAGTGGTAGAAGGTCACAATCTTCCTGTAAATCTTGTATGCCTTGACATGGAGGGCTACGATGCTATTCTAGGTGTGGATTGACTAGTAGACCACGACGCCTACATCAATTGCCGCAACTGAATCATTATTTTCAGGAACTTGGTCTTCCAAGGTTTTCCTTCCTTGGTATCAAATATAGGAAGCATCATACCATAATTTCATCACTGCACGCTTGCAAATTAATTTCACAAGGATGTGTAGCTTTTCTTGCTTCCGTAATCCTCACCGAGTCCAAGGAAATCATCTTAGAGAATATTCCTATTGTCAAGAAGTTTTCGGATGTATTTCCATCGGATTTACCCGGGTTACCGCCTGAAAGAGAAGTAAACTTCTTTATTAAACTCATTCCTAGAGCAGCACCTGTTTCAATAGCTCCCTACAAGATGTCCCCCACAGAACTCAAGCAATTAAAGAAACAGCTTCAGGAGTTATTAGACAAGGGTTTCATTCGACCTAGCACATCCCCTTGGGGTGCGCCAGTTCTATTTGTTAAAAAGAAGGATGGATCTCTCAGGCTGTGTATTGATTACCGGCGACTGAATCAGCTTACTATCAAGAACAAGTATCCGTTGCCGCGTATCTATGAACTCTTTGATCAGCTTTCAGGAGCAGAATATTTTTCCAAAATAGACCTCAGGTCTGGTTACCATCAACTCAGAATTAAAGATGAAGACATTTACAAACTACTTTTCGGAGTAGATATGGCCACTTTGAATTTGTGGTAATGCCATTCGGGTTAACTAATGTCCCGGCAGCTTTTATGCAACTTATGAATAATGTCTTTAGACCTTATCTTGACCAATTTATTGTCGTCTTCATTGATGATATCCTTATTTATTCCAAGACTAAGGAAGAACATGAAGAGCACTTAAGGATAGCCTTACAAATGCTGAGAGAGCACAAACTCTATGCAAAGCTTAGTAAGTGCGAGTTCTGACTTAAGTATGTTTCTTTCCTTGGCCATATTATCCAAAAGGAAGGAATCGTTGTGGATCCTTCTAAGATAGAAGCTGCTAAGAAATGGAGCCGGCCAACAACCGTATCAGAAGTAAGAAGTTTTCTGGGTCTGGCTAGATACTATACGCGATTTATTAAAGATTTCTCGAAGATCGCCGTTCCTTTGACTCGACTCACAAGAAAGGAAAATCCTTTTGTATGGTCGAAGGACTGCGAAGAGTGTTTTCAAACACTTAAAGATCACCTTACTATAGCCCCTATTTTGACATTGCCCATTTAGGGTGGTGATTTTGAAGTCTATACGGATGCATCTGGCATTGGCCTAGGATGTGTTCTCATGCAAAATGGAAAGGTGATTTGTTACTCATCAAGATAGCTGAAACGTCATGAAGAAAATTACCATGTACATGATCTAGAATTAGCTACGGTTATATTCACATTAAAGATTTGGCGACATTACCTTTATGGGGAGAAATTCATTATATTTTCAGATCATAAAAGTCTGAAATATCTCTTTACCCAGAAGGAGCTGAACATGTGACAATGCAGATGATTGGAGTATCTCAAGGACTTTGACTTCACTATTCAATATCATCCAGGGAAAGTAAATGCTGTAGCAGACGCTCTTAGCAGAAGACCGATGGCTACATTAGCAAGCCTCAGAGAAGGTATGACTTGTCTTATCAAAGATTTCTCTCACCTAAATCTTGATATTGACAGGGAAGAAGATGGATGTATAATTACCAATATAAGATCTCAACCTACATTAATTGCGGATTTAGTCAAATTGCAAGAGAATGATCCTACATTGATGGAAATCAAGGATAACATTGATCAAAGATCGGAATTCTCTATCTGACATGATGGACGATTGTTGTTTAAGGATAGAATTTGTGTGCCGAATCATGATGACACTAAGAAACTGATCATGGAGGAAGCGCATAAATCAAGGTATGCTATTCATCCTGGTGCTACCAAGATGTATCAAGACTTAAAAAGGAACTTTTGGTGGCCCAATATGAAAAGAGAAAGCGGAATATGTGTCCCGCTGTCTCACTTGTCAGCAGGTAAAGGAAGAACATTTAAAACCCGCTGGGAAATTACAACTCTTAAATATTCTCGAATGGAAATGGGAAAGTATAAGGATGGATTTCATCATGAGTTTACCTAGGACAAAAGGAGGACATGATGGTATATGGGTAATCATAGACCGATTCACCAAATCTACACATTTTCTGCCAATCAAGAGTCGATGGTCTGTGGATGTACTGGCAGCACTATACATGAAGGAGATTGTCAAACTACATGGTGTCCTAGTCACCATTATATCTGACCGAGATCCTCGATTCATATCACAATTCCGGAAGGGTCTACAACATTCTTTAGAGACCCGACTCAACTTTAGCACGTCATTCCATCCCCAAACTGATGGTCAAACTGAAAGAACAAATCAAGTGGTGGAAGATATGCTCAGGGCTTGTGCTATCGACTTTGGAGGAAGTTGGAACGATCACTTGCCTTTAATGGAATTTACATACAACAATAGCTACCAAGCCAGTATACAAATGGCACCGTTTGAAGCTTTATATGGCAGAAGCTGTCGTTCGCCTATTTGTTATAATGAAGTAGGAGAAAGACAATTTCTTGGTCCCGACATCATTAGGGACACTACCGAGAAGATGAAGCTTATTCGGGAAAGACTCCATATGGCCCAAGATAGGCAGAAATCATATGCTGATAATCGAAGGAACGGCTTGGAATTCCAAGTAGGAGACCATGTATTTCTTAAGGTTTCTCCGGGTCGGGATATTCAAAGATTTTGTATTGAGGGCAAGCTTACTCCAAGATTCATTGGCCCCTTCGAGATTCTTTAAAGAGTTGGTGAAGTTGCATATAGAATAGCTTTGCCACCGTAATTGTCCGAAGTTCATGATGTATTTCACGTCTCAATGCTCAAGAAGTATGCACCTGATCCATTCCATGTCATTACTTACGACAACTTGGAAATTAAAAAGGACTTGACATATGAGTAAAGGCCAGTCAAGATTATTGAACGAGAAGTATGTCAACTACGGAATAAAACTATCCCTGTGGGCAAGATCCAGTGGACACATGGAGCTCATGGAGACAGGTTCAAATAATTTTTCTAAGAATGTTCAGGTTCAAATAATTCCTTTTTACGCGAGAAGACATATGGAGCTCATTCCAGAAACACCGGTTACACAGAATACTGAACTATTTCACTTTATTTTGAACAGAGGTACTTTAGTCAACACTTTTCAGAAATGAACCACATCACGTCTCAGGTGACCTATATCCAGTTTACTCAGTGAAACTAAAGATTGCTCTGCCTTTCATTTCATATTCTTTCAGTACAGATAAGTAGGTAACTTTTTTCCTCAACTGCCTCTTCAACATACATGCATCAAGTTTAACATCTCTAGAGTGTTGAAAGGAAATTCCTATATCCTTATCTCTCACACTCATTTTCAAATTTTGTGCATGAAGTGTGCGAATTTGATTTAGCATGTACACCAAAAATATTATGAACACATAACAATGCAGCTCCCCCTAAATAGATGCACTTATCAAATATTTACTCCCCCTGAGTGTATGACATGAAACACACCAATGATGACTTAAATGTAATATTATTTAGCAAGAAAGCATAAGGTCATAGAAATTCCAAGGATGGGGGTGAATAGCATATATAAGCATGCAAGCACGCAATGGGGAAGATATGCAATATGCAATGTAGAATGTAGAATGCATTATGAATGCAAAAATTCAGATTTTATTTGAACATTCCAAATGCATTTCAGAATTTAACATGAGTGCAAAATATAAATTTTTAGTTTTTCATTTGAATGAACTAAATGCATCTAATGCATGAACTCAGATGGATGCAATCCTATAACAACATGAGAATGCAATGCAGGATGTAAAAGTAAGATGCAAGAGCTTAATTTTTAGAATATCATGACAGATTGCACAAGAAAGCATTCACATTCAAATGATGAACAACAAGCATTTTTCATCATATGAGCTTTATAAGCTAGGGTGCAGAAATAGATTTGAAACATTCAATGCAACCCATTTGTTTTCAGAAACTGTTCAAAAATAGATTTTCAACAACATTTCACAAGTTTATAAATTATCCACATGCAAAACTGATTTTACCAGTTCTAGTACAAGATGGAGGTGAAGGTCCGAAGACCCTACTCACACATAGTGAGTGTTTCCGACTAGACATAATCCAATCTTCCACAAACACCATTTTATATACCAGATATGTAGTTAAGTTCAAATGTGCAGTCAAACATATAGTTCAGATTGAAAGATATTCAATGGTCAATGATCTCATAAACACTCCTCAAGATTTTCAATTTTGTTCAACCAATTAGACAAATTCATCTCATCATTCTAGAGGAATAACAAGTCAAGTTTTTTAGAAGTGATACCTGTCATATGAACCATATCACTAAGTGCCATAAGCTACTGCAGAGATTTCAGAAATTTCCTATCAAATTGTTAGGCACAATGGTTGATCCAAAAATCACATAACAATATTATGATCAATTCAGATGTAGCAATTGGCATGCGATGCATTTCCACAGAAATGACTTAGATTCACAATTCTAAATCATTCATTCAAAAACAAACTCCCCCTTTCTATGTGCATAAATTCCACAATTGATATTTTTCTGAAAATCATGCAACCTATGACCTAAATGAATAAGTGACTCATGGTACCAGGCGGAGGCACATTCTCACACATGGTGATAGATTTCAGACAGGAATGACATGCCCTTCCTCAAGTCACCATTTAATATACCATGTAGTAATGCAAATGATGATCAGAAGGATGCAATGCAAGCTCATAAGAAAAATAGATTTTTTTTGATTTTCATGGATGGAAATTCAACTAAAGCAAATTTCAGTTATTCAAATTTCAGATTTTCAAAGAAAAATCAGAAATTTATTTTTAAAACATGTGCCTTGAGCAACCATTAATTTCCAAGCCTTCCACTTGGTCTCAAGGCATTCCTGCAAAAAGGTTCTCATTCAATAGTTTTGGGTACCCAAACCTTTTTGGGTCCCGGATGGTTAGTTGCATCTCTAGTGGGTGCTCTCCATAATTTTTGGGCATGCATATCATCAATATTCATTAAAGCACAATCATCCATATTATGCCCAAACTTTTCACAATAATGACAATGACCAAAAGACTTCACAGTTTTCTTATATGCATAAGCATTGAATTTCTATGACTTAACAAAAGTGTTTTTATTTTCAACATGGAAAATTTTCTTTTTCATAGCATGATTGTTGTCATTTTTCTTTTGAAAGTAGGATTTCATCAAGTGACCATATTTTTCATAGCAATTCAATGGAGCAATTCTTTCAAATGGTCTTTTTGCATGAACTTTAGAATTTTGATTTTTCATAACAATGCAATTTTGATTCACATGACCAAACCGTCCATAATAAAAGCATTGAATATTCTTCTTATGAACAGTGTGGAATTTTCTTGCATGAACATGAGAGTTATCAAAAGTTCTTTTTGTGTTCGAAGATTTTCTAGACTTTGTGAAACCATTCATCTTCTCGCATGCTCTCAATTCATCAAATTTCATAACAAAATAATCATGCATCATATGACCAATTTTACCACAATAGAAGTATAAAATTTTCTTTGTGGATGCATGTGTGTGTGCAGCATCATTGTGCTTCCTCGTATTATCATTTGTACAAGTAGAATTATTTTTCAACTTTGAGTTTTGGTTCAATTTCTACTTAACATGATACTTTTGAGTTTTCTTAGCATGCTGAATAGGGTGAGCATTTGAAGTACTAGCTACATCCAAACTTGAGATAAAAGATGTATACAATTTATTTTCAATTTTTTTTTTGTTCACTGGATTATAGCCTAGCCCTTTGTTTTGAAAATTAACCTTTGTCCCCAAAATTTTATCGAGATTTTCTTTCCCTTCGACAAATTAAGAGAAAGATGCATTCAAGTCAATAATTTATTTCTCAAGAGATACAATGTATAATTCATAGCTAGCTATTTCTTGTTCATTAGAAACAACACATTCATTCAAAACTTTATTTGCAGTTTTATAACTACCAAGCTCTTATTCTAGCACATATAATTTTTTACATTCATCAACATTGACAGTAACGGATTTTCCTTTTTCAAGAGCAAGTAACTTTTTAGACAATGTTGTATTTAAATGTTTCAGCTTTTCATTTTCTTCACTCATACAAGAATTGATTTCTTCATGTTTTTTGATTTCAATCAAAAGAGATTCATTTTCAGTTTTGAGTTCTGAGCATTTATCACATGAAGAATTTTCAAGATTTTTTAATCTACCTTCAAGTAATGAGATCTGAATCAACATAGCTCCATTTTCCTTTTTAAGTTCTTCAAGTTTAAAACACTTATCACAAGGAGCATTCTCAAGGAAGTTATTTTCAGACTTCTTTTTCAATTTTCTATTTTCAGATTTAACCTTTTTATGCTTATCAACCAACTCTTCATAAGCATTCATCAATTCTTCATAAGTGAAATCATTTTCATCATTAGAATCAGAAATTACCTTTGAGCTTCCCTCGCTTATTGTATCGTGCTTGTCGGCCATCAAGCACTCACTATCATTTGTCACTTCATAGTTCTTGATCAGGCATTTCAATATCTCCCTAGCTATCCTACATGATGAAACAAGTAAAAATTTGTAAAGATCAATTGAGCTTCTAAAAATATGCAAAAGCTTAGCATTATCTTTATATCTCTTCA
Source organism: Amorphophallus konjac (assembly GCA_022559845.1). Lineage (NCBI taxonomy): Eukaryota > Viridiplantae > Streptophyta > Magnoliopsida > Alismatales > Araceae > Amorphophallus > Amorphophallus konjac. The sequence goes on from CM040121.1 coordinate 306,161,851, forward strand.
CATGTTTATAGTCCACTTAGAATCATCACTAGGCATTCCATATGACTCATGCTCAACTAAATCCCAGAGTTTGGGATCAATGGATTTAACATGACGACTTATGTGCTAAAGCCATTCTTTGAAATTTGAACCATTAAAACACGGAGGAGGAGAAGACAAACAAGTATTAGACATGATGCAAATCAAACACGCCTACAAAGATCACTCTGAAGATCGTTAGATCTTGATAGAGCCTTGCTCTTATACCAATTGTTGGTCCCCTGGGTAGGCGAATGGACAAGAAGGGGGGTTGAATTGTCCCCCACACTAGGTGGCTAATTAAAAAAGCTACGCAACGGAATTAACAACTTTTAATTAGATTGAGGAAATTAAGTAAACAAGCTAACTAGTTAACTCAATCTCTTCGTTCTCACACGATCACACAAACATAGATTTAAACCATAAAAGTAAACCACAAAGCACACCACAATGTTCAAAGATTTTTAAGGTGGTTCGGGACCACGACAGGCTCCCTATGTCCACCCCTCACCGAACCGGTGAGGCTTCACTCGGGGATAAATTCCCAAAACGGAGGCGACGCTCCAAAACACACGCAGGACGATGCCTGCACACACACACACATGGAGACGCAGTCTCTAACACGATCCGACCACGGATCAACCACACACACACGTGCTGCAACACACAGCCCAATAAATCCACAACCGTACGCAGACGGTTCAAGACATGACCGTACACCGACGGTCCACATACACGATCTCTATTTCAAAGAAATCAAGAAGAATATGCAAACATTCTCAAACCAAAGTATAGCCTATGAGAAACATCACAAACAACATATAGAAGATGTAGAAAATAATCCCCCTTTGTAGACTCTTCATGACTCCAAGTGGAAGTAGACGGATGACTACGATTTTCAAATCATCGGAATCTTCTCTTCATTCTGCTGCACTTTCTCTTCTTCCTCTAGCTTTAAAAACCCATGGATGGAGATCAGATCTTCCCTTGAATAGCTCCTCCTTCCTTTCTCCTTTTCTTCACATACAAAATAGAAACAATAAGCTCATTAGGTTTCTCTCCATATGAAATTCGGAGCTCACACAAGTATATATATATAAGAATGTATAAGACACATATAGCCTTCACAAAACCCATGAAAGACCCTTCTAACATATGTATATTAACCCTAAGGACAAAGGGGTAACAAAACATTTCATTTGGATAGAGTTTAGAAGGTTTTTGGATCCCTGTTTTTCAGTTTTCGCCGCTTACAATCGACCTAAAGAATGCGGCGGTTGACCTAACTTTCACAGACCCAAAAACCAGCCACTCTGGGGATTTCGGTCAACCTAAGCTATATGGTCGGTCGACCTAACTTTTCTGCATTTTCAGATTTGCAGAATTCAGCCTCAAACTCCATTACAACCCATTCAAGTTTATGGCATCAAACTCCTTTGACCTTGGAGGGTTTAACCTGAGTATTTTGACCTGCAAAATCATAGAAAATTGATTAGAAACTTTAGCTCAATAATCCATATGATGAATGCATGAAGTACATACATGAAAGCCCACAAACTAGGTGAATGTGAGCACATTGAAACACAAGTGTTCTAAACTAGAGATCAAAAACAACATGAGTGAAATGAGAGTTGTGCAAACTTGTCTTATACACAAAACCATGCAAGGTCATTCACTTTGATGCCATCTACCACTTAATCAATAGCCATGTGATTAAAACAACAAATCAATATATCATGAGGCCACCAATTTCATGAAGAATTCAAACTATGCATCTAGCATAAAAACCTTATGATGAATATGCATGAAAGCCCAAGCAAGAACTCAGTTCACTCAACCTTATGAGACCATTAACACTTGATCAAATGCTAGCTCAATAACCCCATGTAGCATAACCATGAACCACACACATGAAAACCCTATCATGCACAACTAAAGATCAAGATCATATAGCTATGCATAAAAATAAGGTTGAGCACCATTTAACCAATTCTACCAAGCTTCACATGAACTTCAAGCTAGACCACAAACACTTTACAACCTCAAAATTAGCAATCAAGAACACAATGGCTCAATTGAATACATGCAAGCATAGCAATGATCATGAGTGTTAAAACCATGCAATGTACACTATCATCAAAAACATATCCAAGCATAAAAACATATGCAAGCATACATGAAGTTCTTCCACATACACACACAATATTTTGTTATCATCAAAACCAAAATCAAGTGGGAGCACAACAAACCCAACAAAGAGGAATCAAAGAAAGAAATTAATAGATGGAAAGAGGGGGATCTGGAGGTTTCGAAGGAAGAGAATGATTGGAGGAAGGATCCGGAGGCTCTAGAGGAAGAAAATGATTGGATTGAGGAGGATCTGGAGGTTTTGGAGGAAGAAAAGATGAATTGAATTAAGGATGAGGGATGCAATGCCCTGGGAGGAGAAGAGAATTGAATGGAAGCTTGAATTTAGGAGGGTCTGGAGGTTCCGGAGGATAAGGAGGATGAGAGACGCGATGCCTTGGGAAAATAGGAGGATGAAATGAGGATTGAGATCGAAGAAGATCCGGAGGCTCCAAAGTGAGGGGAGAAAAATGAAGATGAAATGAAGAATCTAGAGGAGAAAAACAAGGACAAGATGATATTTTAATTGGTGGGTGATAAGATGAAGGTTGGATTTTGAAGGGAGGATCCAGAGGTTCCGGATGATTAGGAGAATGACGATTGGATAAAGATGAGGAGTCAGACAAAGGAGAATCTAGAGGCTCCAGATAAAAAGGGAGATGAGGATCGAGGGACTCGAGATAAAAGAATGGATGCAAATGTCTAGAATAGGAAGAGGAGAATCTCCTTCTCACCCCATAAGAAGAAATTGATGATTAATAAAAATAGTGATGGAATGGAAAAAGTTAAAGATGGACCAATGGAGAGCCCCTTAGCATGAGACCCCTTGCCCTTCAACCTTATTTTGTGTTTACCCTTCTTCTTCACAGATGTTCTTTTACAACACAACCTCTTAACCTCCAACATAGAATCGTGACCTCTTGATGTTTCATGCCCTCTCCAATGATGTACCCAGATTGATGGCTTGGGTACCTCAATTGGTGTAGTCAGTGCCTATAGGCTCTCATTTACTGAACTCTTAATGTCAATAGAATTCCTTGGATGTTCAAAGATGAACGACAACTCTTTTAGCAAATAATCATAGCAAATATATGGGAGTTCCGCTTGTAAGGTAGGAATCTTAACATGGAACGGCTTCTTTGGAGATAACTCAATACGTGGGAGTTTAACTTTCGGCATAGGAAGCTTCATAGGTAGCATATTGCCCAGAGTTCTTGGAATATCCTTCATGAATATACTTGGTAACATGGGAGCTTGCCCCTTGCATGGAGGTTGAGAGTGAGTAGATATGAGATCAATAGCTTCTAACAAGGGCTACCCTAAACTGTCCATGAGCATAGAACTCATCATCTCCTTTGCAGTGGAATGTGTCATATTTAAAGAGAACCCCTTCTCTTGATTAGCCACTTGAACAACAATGGAGTGAGGGGTAATTAGAGCTTTAAAAATAGCTTTACTAATGAGCAATGTAACCTTAACCATCCTGACTTCACACCTTATTGGTACCAATTCTTGAGACCCCTTCTTGGCGGCCACTTGTAGAGATGAGGACTTAACCTTCTCAAATATGTCCGGTATAAAAATACATAACGACATTTGGTAAATACAATTATCAAGCTTGAAATGCATGCTCGACATCAGGTCTTCCTTCTTTAATTTTCCGGCCCCTTGAGAGGGTAGACTTGGAAAGTATACTCAAAAACACCCGCTCCATTGGGTGGTAAGGGAGTGCGAAGTGGAGGTGATAGAAGGTTTAATGGAGAAGGGAGGTTCAATGGGTAAGGAATGGGTTGGTGAATGGATAATGGCAATGAATCAATGATAGGTCTATGAGTGGAGGGTTCTTCTTCCGGCTTGGAAGATGAAGGTGGCTTGGAGGATCGTGAGGATGGAGCTTGCTCGGGCTTAGGGGCCAACGAAGGCGGAAGGTTAGAAGATTAGCAAGGTAGGGTTGGTATCGGAGTAGTAATGGTAGTAGTAATTGGCTTAGAAATGGAAGGCTTAGATGGTGATGGTGTGAGAGATGAAGGGTTAGGAGTAATGAGAGGGGTTTGAGAGGTTATAATATAAGGCTTATTTGGTGGAGGTTTAATGGATGTGGAAGGTGTAGGAGAGGGTTCACTGGTAAGAGGGTAAAGGGGAGTGGAAGATAAAGGAGAGGATTGTGGGAAAGGTCGTTAGTGTGCCAATATTGACCATCAAGTCTGTAGATTTATGGAAAAATCCACAAGATTTTAAAAATAAAATGAATTAAAGGGGTGCTAGATGCTATGAAAGGAGTGTGTGATCGCGAGAGACCGCGGGCCTTGAATGATATTAAAAATAGATAAAAAGGATGTGATCGCGAATAAATACATTTTAAAGCACGGGGGAGATGTGAGGTCTAACCTTCTCTTCCAATCAGCCGGTCGATGAAGAGAGCTCTTCTTATTGATTACCCTTGCAAAATAACAAACAACCAATCAAAGAAATATGGATTAGAACATGAGGTGTGTAGTATCAAGTTCTAATATGAAATAAATATGAAAGCATGAGACAAGACACACCTTGTTGGTGTTTGCCCTTTAAACCCCTATGCAAAGGATAGGAAAATATGATGTGATGAAAAGGAGGGTGCAAGTATTGCACAATTGGGAGGATCTCAATGTTGAGATGAAAATAAATAGTAGAGGGAGATATGATGCATGCAATGCAAGTGAAATAAAAGAAGATATAAAAAGGGAAAGATAAGCTTATTGAATTATTTCTCCAAGGAATGGGCTTCAATGATGTTCAATATTCTCCAAGGGAAGAAGGCACTCCAAGGATGTAGCTTTGACCATATGGGAGGCTTCTTCTCCCCTCCTAGCTCCTCCTTCCAGCAACACTTCCTCAGGATCTTCAATATTCAGTCTTAAACACAAGGGAGAGGGGGGTCCTATTAGAAAATAGTGTTTTAATGGGATTTGAAGAGAGATATTCATGTTCCATGTGTCCTCATAACCTTAGAAAGTCTTAGGGACCCTTTCCCAAGTGGAAAAGGAGCTCAAAATGAGGAAAGAAAGGAGTTCTGCTGCATTCGGAATTATGTAAGAATTGGCGTCAGACCTAGTGGTCGGCAATTAATTGGCGTCAGTAGAGAAGGCATCAATTTAAAATCATTTATGGAAGGTTTTACGAATTACCAAAATTAGAAATGAATTCACGTCCAAGGGGACTAATGCAAATTAGGAATTTATACGAATTTTGATCGGAATTAAAAGCTCAAAATATAGAAGGGAAATCCACGTCCACTATAGTGGACGCGCATTAAAATAAATGTCAAAAGAGCAGACGCCAATTCAGGATTATTTATGGAAAGTCAGAAATTACCAAAATTTGGAAAAGGAATTCGAGTCCATCTGGACTGACACAAATTATGATTTTTTACGAATTTTTGGTAATAATTAAAAGCTCAAGAATTAGCGTCAATGATACGGACACTAATTAAAGAATTGGCGCCTCTGTGAAAAGGCGTTAATTCAAGATTAATACGAATTTTGGACAAATTGATGAAGAAAAATGGAATTCGCATCCACTTGTCGGACGTCAATTTAAAAATTGGCACCTTTCCAAAAAGGCGCTAATTCCATGTTAATACGAATTTGCAAAAAAAGGTGAAGAAAGAATTCACGTCGTCCTACCTAGACGCCAATTTAGAAATCGATGCCTTTGCAGAAAGACGTTAATTCAATTATAATATGAATTTTAACACGAAAAGGTGACAAAAAGAATTGGCATCGATCACCACAGATGCGTATTTTAAAATTAGCGCCTTTGTAGAAAGGCGTTAATTCAATATTTATGCAAATTTTGGAAGAAAGAATCGGCGTCCATTCTATTGACGTTAATTTAAAGAACTGGTGTCCACTGAGATTGACTCTAATTCAAGAAATCTTCCAAAAATTGGAGAAAATCTTGAAAAAATCTGGAAAAATAGGGGAAAATATGGAAAGATAGGAGAAAGTTGAATAATTAAGAAAAGTGAGAAAAATCACTTAAATAAGTCTATTTGAGAGTCAAATTGGGGCATTATGATGCGATAGGAGATGTACTCAAAGTGATGTCAATTTTGACGTGTCCACAGAGTCGACGGCTCATCATTGTAACACCAAGTGTTTGGGAGATTGGGATAATGGTGATGGCCCCAGCCTAAGCAAAGATTTAGGGTTGTTGTGGACGTTGCGGAGGCAAAGGTTGTTGTAAAGGTAACGGAGTGGGTGCAACATTTGATACAGGGGCAGGGGCATGCCCAAGTGGATGGTAATAAGTCCTTTTGGAGCTAGGTGAATGCCGAGGTGGATGAGCATTTTGGTGGTATGGACAGAAATATGAGTCTTGCAGAGGGGGCGGTTGTGAATATGAGGTGGATGTGGAATGATTAATGGATTGGCAACGTGGCTGACGGATGGCATCCACTCATTTAGTTCTTGCATTTGGACTATCTTGCTCGAACATATCCATGACGAGAGAGTCCATAAGTTGTGCTTGAATATAATAGGCTATATCATATAATTCATCTATGGTATTGAGTTTATTCATGGCCAAGACATGTCAGAATCGAGGAGTAGCATTAGCAATTATCAACCTTACTTGTTCGGATTCCGAAAGTGTATCATTCAATCTGTCAACCATCGATCTCCACTTATCAGCAAACTGGATAAATTCCTCATTAGGCCTCATCTTTTCGAACACTATGTCCATCAAGGAAAGAGAAGGGCTGACCCGATCTCTATACTTTTGAATGAATCTTCTTTTTACAATGTCAAAATTTCTGGCCTCATATGGCTCTAGTGAATATAACCATTCTAGAGCAGGGCCATCCAAAGATCTTCTAAATAAATATGCCAAGGTCCTCTTGTCATCTTACCATCGAGAGAATTTATATATGTGTTGGGTCCCGGAGTGCAGGAAGACGGATCTAGAGGGGGGGTGAATAGATCCCTCTATAAAAATTTGTCAAATTTAAAACACAAACACCCCACAACGGAAACTATGCAAACACTTGATATTTGATGATGTATATTTTGATTAACATGGAACAGTTCATGGTGTCTATTAAGATGTTCAATGGAGCAATAGATTAATGGACTGAACTTAACAGAGTGTGTGTGTGAAACTAAGATTGAACACGATCAATGTATGTATGTGTGAGCGATTGTTAAAGCACAAGAAGTGTAATAGACAGTGACCAGCTCACAGTGTGTGTGATTCTTCAAACAGAACAAGGAGTATAAATCTGAAGAACAAATTGCTGTGAATGGGGTAGAAAATAAGGAACCAATCACACAATGCAAAACGCTGCACAGAGAATTTTTAAGGTGGTTCGGGACCACAACGGGCTCCCTACGTCCACCCCTCACTCAACTAAGTGAGACTTCACTGCTGGAAAACTAGCACGGGGATAAATCCCCCCACACACACGGAGCCAAGCTCCAACCCACACATGCAGGGCGATGTCTGCACAAATACACGGGAGTAAACTCCCTACCATACACGGGGAACAACCCCCCAAACCACACGCGGATATCCTCCGCACAGGACGACGCACATGCGTCAACACAGAAACTCGGAGAACCCACTCTCCGAACACCCACACATAAAATTCGTTCAGAAATTGATGAAATGTTCACAAATGAATACAATAAGTCCAAGATATACTCTAAAGACTGAAACAAAGAAAGTCTCTCAAGTATAAGTCTCCCCCTTCACTAGATGTTCCGGTTCTTCTAGGCTCATAGATGAAGGAACACGATTTCAGCATCATCTCGATCCTCTCTTCATTCCACTCCTCTTTCTCTTCTTCCACGAGCTCCAGAACCGTATCCAAGTAGATCAAAACCCCTTCTCTAGTTCTCCTCTTCTCCTTCTTGACTTTCTTCTCCTGCAAGATAGAAAATATTAGTTCATGGGATAATTCTCTCAAATTCGGAATAGAGGTATATATATAACAAGGAGTGGCCAAAAGACCCACCTAACCCTCCTAGAACATGTTAAGAATACCCTCATGAGTACAGGAACCAATTGGGGGCAAAATGGTAATGTTTCCAAGGGTAAACAATGGGTTTTAAACGGGTTTGCGAAATGACGTCGGAAAGAGTCGACTCCTGCAACTTTCCTCTACACATAACATAAACCAGAAACACTTAGTCGACTCTTCCTTGTCTATCCTCCAGACACAGTAGAGCCTAGAGAGAGTCGACTCTGTGAGTCGACTCTTCTCTGCCCACTGGCCAAAACACCCATTTCAGCCTCAAAAGCCCCATGAACTTAATGTGGTTTGAAGATACCATTCACCCTTGATTCTAAAGGGGTTTAACCTATAGATTTGAACTTGCAAAACACAAAAATACTAAAATTTGTCTAAGTCCCTTTTATCATTATTGTGAATAAAGCACTTGGAACCAAAAATTTTAAAGTAAGCCAAGTTAGGTCTTTTACCTTTCAACAGTTCATATGGGGTTTTCTTGTGAACGGGTCTTACCATAGCTCTATTAATTATGTAACAGGCTATATTTGCTACTTTTGCCCAAAATTTTCATGGGAGTTGACTTTCAATTAGCATGGTTCTGGCCATCTCCACGATTGTTCTATTCCTTCTTTCGATAATCCCGTTTTGCTATGGAGTCCTGGGAGAAGAAAATTTGTGAGTTAGTCCTCATTATCACATAAATCTAAAAATAGTGAGTTCTCAAACTCCCCCCCCCCATGATTAGATTGTATGATGCAGATTTTGTAGATGCCCTCATGTTTAATTTTGTTTAAAATTTTTTGGAATTCATGGAATGCATCATTCTTATGGGCTAGAAAGAAAATCCATGCAAATCTTATAAAATCATCAACAATAACATATCCAAATTTCTTGCCATTCAGACTTTGAGTCCTAGTAGGACCAAACATGTCCATATGTAGAAATTCAAATGGCCTAGTTGACAGAGGTTCATGTCTTATTTTGAAGGATTTTCTGGTTTGTTTCCCTAATGCACATGCATCACAAAATTTTAAATTTGTTTTGAAGGAAATTTTAGGCAAGCCGTTAACTAGATCATGCTTAACTAATTTATTCAGAGTGTTGTAGCTAGCATGGCCTAATCTCCTGTGCCAATTGAAGGCATTATTATCAGAATAAGCAGACAAGCAAAGGTTAGCTGCAGAATTGTCATCTAAGTCTACCATGTAGACATTGTTTATTCTAGAGCCTATGAATTTTATTGATTCAGAATTAATCTCAAGAATTTTGCATGCATGATTATCGAACATGACTTTATGACCCTTGTCACAGAGCTGACTAATGCTCAATAGATTATGTTCAAGACCATCAACAAGTAAAACCTTTTTAATGGTATTGGAGTGGTACTTACCAATGGTGCCTGACCCAATGATCTTACCTTTGTTCTTTCCTCCAAATTTGACCATTCCACCTACTTTCAATTCTAGCTTGCTGAATTTGGTCTTATCCCCAGTCATGTGCCTCGAGTAGTCACTATTAAGATACCATCGTTTGTGCATTGCTGCTAGGCTAACCTGCAAGACAAGTTATGCAGAAAATTTTGGAATAACCCAAGAAAATTTGGGTCCACAAGCATCACTCAATCCCTTCAACAGACTCTTGGGAATCCAAACTTGTCTAACAGCTTTCTTTTGATTAGCATGACAATTCAAATTTCCAGCATTAATAGTCTTACTGGCTGCAACTGTTGGGTTTGACTTTACTTGAGCATTCTTAGTGAATTTCTTATTCCACTTTCCCCCAAAATGATTTCTGGGATAGCTCGTGAATTTTCTTTATTTTTGGAAAACATATGCATTGAAAGAGCTTTGAGGATGATCAAAATATGACCAGTGTGTTCTGTTCTCATTCAGATTTTTGTTTACATTTGATTTTCTATTTGTGACATGGTGAGTCGACCTGGCACTTGGGTTGCGTCGATGCAGGTTTGTATTGTTTTCTCTCGGGGGTAGCCTGGGCCTTGGTCTATTGTCCAGAATGGGTGTTCGAGTTGGTTTTTATGAAGTTCTTTATTTCTGGTTCCTGGACATTTTTGTTACTTTTTGAGCTAGATGCAGTGTCCAGCTTCTCTTTGCCCTTCTCTTGATAGATTGAGACTGACTTGAATTCAAACTTTTTCTTATTTGAAGGATTATATCCCAGTCCTTCTTTGTTGAAATTCACTTTCATACCTAGGATGGTATCTAGTTAGATTTTCCCTAAACAAACTTTTCAAGAGTGGATTGTTTATCTTGCAGTTCTTTTTGAAGCTTTTCACATTCTTTCTGAATTTCAGAGTTTGCACTCTTAGCAGCTTCATATTTTTTAGTGATTAGTTTATTCTCTTCCTGAATTTCCTGAACTTTCATCTTGAATTTATCAAGTTGCTCTTGAATCCTTTCACTTTCTATTTTCAGATCTTCATGTGTCTTTTTCAGAGATTCATAATCTTCTATTTGATCTTGGAACTTTTCTTTTTCTTTTGTTAGATAATTTACTTGTTCAACTAAGGATGGATCAATCACATTACCACTTATTTTTCTCTTCAACAATCTATGTTCTTTTCTTAGGGAGTTAAAATTATCAAGCAATTCACCATACACATCTTCCCAATCATCAATTGTAAAATTTTCAAAGTAGAAAATTTTTGATGATCCAAGGGCTTAGTGAAAATGTCTACAGCCTGATATGTTGTGCCTACATGAATTAGTTCATAATTTTTCTTAAACACTTCATCTCTTATGAAATGGTGTCTAATCTCAATGTGTTTGATTCGTGAGTGCTGGATTGGATTTTTTGAAAGATTTATTGCACTAGTGCTATCACAGTAAATAGGTGTGCATTCAAGATCTACATTGTAGTCTTGGAGTTGATGTTTTATCCAAATGACTTGTGTACCACAACTCCCTACAGTGACATATTCGACCTCTGCAGTTGAGAGGGCAACAGAATGTTGTTTCTTGGAAGCCCAAGAAACTAAACACCCACCTAAGTACTGATAGTAACCACTAGTGCTCTTCCTATTTAGCTTGCAACTAGCATAGTCTACATCAGTATATGAAATTAAATCTAAATTGCATGATGCAGGATACCATAACCCTAAGTTGCGTGTGCCAGCTATGTATCTAAAAATTCTTTTAACAGTAGCAAGATGTGATTCTTTGGGTTTGGTCTGAAACCTAGCACACAAACATACACTAAATTGAATATCAGGTCTGGAAGCAGTAAGATATAGCAGTGATCCAATCATACCTCAGTAAATTTTTGCATCCATTGATTTACCTGACTCATCAGCATCCAAAGATGCATTTGTACCCATTGCTGTAGCCATGTGCTTCACCTTTTCCATTCTGATTTTTTTTAGAATTTTTGATGTATATTTTGTTTGATTGATGAAGCATCCATCCTTCATATGTTTGATCTGCAGGCCAAGAAAGTATTGCAGTTCACCAACCAAGCTCATTTCAAATTCATTAGACATTAAATCTACAAACTCATCACATAGTTCAAAACATGTAGAACCAAAAACAATGTCATCAACGTATACCTGAGCTATGATGATTTTTTGATTCAGATTTTTGGTAAAAAGAGTCTGATCAACTTTACCTATACAGTACCCTTTACTGAGCAAAAAATCTATCAATCTTTCATACCAGGCCCGAGGAGCTTGTTTTAGTTCATACAGGGCTTTATTCAATTTAAAAACATGGTTAGGTAGCTCAAAAGACTCAAAACCAGGGGGTTGCTCAACATAAACTTCCTCTTTTAATGTTGCATTCTGTGTGTTTTGATGGTGTCACTACAATATGAATCTTCAGTCAGTCAGTCAGTCAGTCAGTCTGAATCATATGTATGTTCTTGGCCATACATGTAGAATACATTAAAGTATGTGTTTCAGATTGCCAAAGTCATTATATGAACAATTGCAGGTTGAAAGATTGCTTCATGCAGATCAAAAGAAGATGAAGTTGAAAACTGATTCTCAGAAGATCAAGCCAATTCAGACTTTTCATCAGGTCCATTTTTAGAAAAGCCAAACAAATTTAGAAGAAGACAAGTCGACTTCAGGTCTCCACAAGTCAACTTGGCAAGCTAGAAGTCAAATAGTTCATTGGTTAATTCAGCAAGAGTTCAAGGAAGAGTCGACACTCTAAGTCGACTCCAGTTCACAAACGTTATGTCATGACTTCAGCAGCCTTGATGGAGTCGACATTGTTAAGCACCAGAGTCGATGCTATGAGAGAATCTCTTCTTAAGATTGAAGACTGCGTCAACGCAGTAGTAGACTAGAGTGACTCAACTCACAAGAGATATAATAGCCAATAATCAGGAATCAGACGAGGTCGACGTAAACACTTTGCAGAGTCGACGCAGCAACCGGTCTCCAGCAAAAATTAATTCAAAATCGAGAAAAAGTGGACTCCAAGCTCAAGTGGAGCTGACTCGGCAATTGTCCTTCAATAAAAACCAAAGACACGTCAGATAACAGAGTCGACGCAAGGATCATCATGGAGTCAACACAAATAACAATATTCTGTTCAGAAATAAGAAGGTGTCGACTCTCAGAGTCGACCCCAGAATTCATTTGTTCTATCTAGGCATCTCCTGTAACAGGGCGTCGATGCTATGAAGGATGTGCGTCGACGCAGTTCGCCTTTGTCCAGTGAAGCTCGTGAGGAATTTAAGTGAACCACGTGCCTTCAACCTTCCTTCATTGAATCATGATCCAATACACGTGGTTGGACTCTGGAAGGTTCCTAACTGTCAGAATTTTCCTTCTGCCACATGGACCAATGGGAGAATAACACATATTATACAATTATCCATAAAAATTCCCAAGTCCGGTTCTATATATATCAAGGGACGTTCGAACGTGAGAAGAAGCCGAGCTGCTGCTGCCTTCGAAGAGAGAAGTGCCATCAGAGAAATAGAGAGTCACTTCAAAATCAAAAGAGAGAAAAAAGAGAAAGAAGAAGAGAGAAGATCTGAGTGCAGCCAGTTAAGAGAAGAGAAGCTTCGTGTTCTATACAAAAGGCTCTTGAATTGATCAGAGCTACATTTTGAATTCGTGTTTTTCTGTCTTTGTTTCTTATGATTCTTGTTTGCTTTTATTTTTCTCTCTTTCACTTCTGTAATTTCATTGTTGCAGATCGTGTTTGAAACATGGATCAAGGTGGCGATCAGTTGGGTACTGATCAAGTTTTTTTTGCTCTGGGTGAACAGAGCGTGAGGATCTTATTCCTCGTTTCTTGCTCTTTGCAGGGTTACTGATCTTGTTGGGTGCAAGATTGGGGGTGTGGACAGCAGGTTTCTGTTCACAGTTTCACTCTCAGATTTCAGAGTAAGGGAGGAGAGTGTTCCTCCCAGTTCAAGCTATGTGATCTACCTTTGTAGCATATTGGATCTGCGTTCTTGTTCTTGTGCAAGGGATCCTCACTCTGATCAAGTGAGGGGTGGATGTAGATTGTTGGGCATAATTGAACCACCTTAAAAAGACTCCGTGCTCTGTGGTTTGAATTTCTTGTCATCTTCCTTAACCTTCTCGTTTCTACATTTTTTGTTGCTATGCTGTGGAAAATACCCCACGCTTGTTAAGTGTTCGACAGTAGTGCTTATACAAGTTTCATTTCAAGTACGTGTCTCTCATCGAGTATCTTAGTTGTTAATGGTTTGATATCCATTTCATCAATCTCCATTTCTCAACAGCTAGTTTCTTCTGCAAGCTCCGAAGTCCATTTGTCTGCCAGATTATTTTTGTCTCTTAATTTTTAAAATTGATCTACCAGAGGTGCTGATCTATTCAACCCCCCCCTTCTAGATCTGCCTTGCCTTAATAACAGTTGGTATTAGAGCATATAGAGTATTCAACATTAATGTTCAAACAGTAGAAGAATCTCCTCATGTAATATTTGATGAATCATTTAATTCTTCTGATCAAAGTGATGATGACATGAAAGAAAAAGAGGATGGACTGGAGGAAAAGCCAAATGCAGAACCTTCTAATCAGATCCCTTCTTATCAGACCGAACAACCTGCTCTTGAGCAAGGTAGGTCGACCGAACAAGGTGAGTCTTCCAATAATGTTAGTTTTCTGAAAAATCATCCTGCTCAAAACATAATAGAAAATCAACTTGATCCTACTAGGACAATATCCTTTCACAAAGAAGTTAATAATCAAGATCTAGTAGCTTTAGTTTCCCGAATTGAACCCAAAAACATAGAAGAGGCTTTAAAAGATGAATCATGGATAAATGCAATGCCTGAGGAATTGGGTCAATTTGATAGAAATAAGGTCTGGACTTTGCTCTGTCATAGGAACTAGATGGGTGTTCATAAATAAAGTTAATGAAGATGAAATAATATCAAGAAATAAAGCTAGGTTGGTGGCTAAGGGTTATAATCAAGAATTGGGGGTGGATTTTGATGAATCCTATGCACCAGTTGTTAGGATGGAGGCTATTAGGATTTTGTTAGCCTTTGCTTGGCCATATAACATTAAACTCCATCAAATGGATGTAAAAAGTGGCTCTCTATTTCTCTGATGGCTGTTCTCTCTTCGAAGGCAGCAGCAGCTCGGCTTCTTCTCATGTTCGAACATCCCTTGATATATATAGAACCGGACTTGGGAATTTTTCTAGATAATTGGATAATATGTGTTATTCTCCCATTGGTCCATGTGGTAGAATGAATATTCTGACATTTAGGAACCTTCCAGAGTCCAGCCACGTGTATTGGATCATGATTCAATGAAGGAAGGTTGAGGGCACATGGTTCACTTAAATTCCTCATGAGCTTCACTGGACAAGGTGGACTGTGTCGACGCACATCCTTCATAGCGTCGACGCTCTGTTGCAGGAGATGCCTAGACAGAACATATGAATTCTGGGGTCGACTCTAAGAGTCGACACCTTCTTATTTCTGAGCAGAAGATTGCTATTTGCATTTACTCCGTAATGATCCTTGTGTCGACTTTATTATCTGATGTGTCTTTGATTTTTCTTGAAGGACAACTTCTGAGTCGGCTCCACTTGAGCTTGGAGTCGAATCTTTCTCAGTTTTGAATTGATTTTTATTAGAGACCGGTTGCTGCGTCGACTCTACAAAGTGTTTTCATCGACCTTATCTGATTCCTAACGATTGGCTATTGGATCTCTTGTGAGTTGTTTCAACTCTAGTCTGCTACTGCGTTGACGTAGTCTTCAATCTTAAGAAGAGATTCTCTCATAGCGTCGACTCTGGTGAACTCCATCAAGGCTGCTGAAGTCATGATAGAACGTTTGTGAATTGGAGTCGACTCAGAGTGTTGACTCTTCCTTGAACTCTTGCTAAATTAACTAAGGAACTATTTGACTTCTAGCTTGCCAAGTCGACTTGTGAAGAACTGAAGTCAACTTGTCTTCTTCTGAATTTCTTTGGCTTTTCTGAAAATGGACCGGATGAAACGTCTGAATTGGCTTGATCTTCTAAGAATCAGTTTTCAGCTTCTTCTTCTTTTGATCTGCATGAACTAATCCGTCAACCTATAGTTGTTCATATAATGACTTTGACAATCTGAAACACATACTTGAGTGTATTCTACATGTATGGCCAAGAACATACATATGATTCAGATTGACTGACTGAAGATTCATATTGTTGTGACATCATCAAAACACACAGAATGCAACATTCTCCCCCTTTTTGATGATGGCAGCAATATGAGTCATTGAACTTAAGATATGATAATTGAATCAATGAAATTGGGTCTCCCTTGAGTAGGTAGTTGGCCGACAACCATGAATCAGAAAAGAAATTTCAGGAAGTGATAGTGTGACAAATTTGATATCAACACAATGACTCTGACATCAACAAAATAACTCAACAACTTGACAGAATATCAACAGATCAATAGACAGATCAACAGAAAATGACTCAACATTTCTTTGACTCATCATTCATTCCTCTTCCCCTGTGACATCATCAAAAGACACGCTCTAGGGAGGAACATAATTTTAGCTGAAGAAAAAAAAAGTTCTGAGTAGCTGAGATAGTAAATTCACAGAGACAAGAAAGTGACTGAGTGCAATAGCCATCCCTTAAGGAATTAAGTTTGGTGACCAAATTTAGCAGAATGGTTTATGACTGATAATCCAGAAAGGCATAAGGAGAAAAAGACTTGAAGATTTTCTGTATACAGGCATAATGGAAGAAGAACAGTGTGTCATATGTATGCCTGAGAATCTATCTATCAGCTTTACTGATTAAGTTCTAGAGACTTCTCTAGGATAATCTACAACTAGTATTGAGGACAAACATCCTACACAAACCAGTTTTGAATTTATCTTTTGGGGCTCACTATCATTGTCATTGTTGCTTTCAATGAATTTTTCTTTGTAGGATCTTTTTCTCATTTGAGCAACTTGGTTGAATCCACACCTTTTGTCGTGAGCAGACACATTATTTAGATGCAAGAATCCCCAGTTACTCAGTGTGGTAACCTTTTTGCCTCTCAAAAAAATAGAGTTAACAATGGAAGTGTCTTTTGACATGAGGCACAACACGACTTAGGTGAAGTGACCCAGTTACTCAACACACCATTTTATTGCTCTGCCATGGTCTTACTGGCTATGCCTTTTTAATCAGAGTTAGTTTGGCACTTCATGACTCAACTCACTTCACTTCGAGGTGAAGGATGGTTGGTTTCTCAGTAAACCAAGACCATTGCTCTGAAAACTTGTCCCGTTTTTAGAATTCATTGATTGTTTGAAAGTTTGAAGATAATACTGAATAGGAAGATTTTCAACCAGAGTTGTCTCCTTAACTTTAAATTTCAAGGTTTTGGAAGATTTCAAGGCACAATATTTCAGAATTGTTCTTCACCCATTAAGTTTGCACAAAGGTATTCTTCAGAAACGTTTTTTCTTAGTCATTACAAGGTTATGAACCTTAAACCACTTAGCCAAGAACATGGTTAATCAGATGTAAAAACATTAAAGAAGGTTCTGAATTCAGAAACTCAGGGATCTATGAATAGACTATTTGAGACTTAGAATAGAGCTGAAAAATAGATTCTGAATTTTCAGAACTGGCAGAAAAATTACATGATGTATCTCCCCATATTTTGACTTTTGGCTGCATAAGTCGACTTATGTCTTGTTAAGTTCAATTCATGCCTATTGGATCTGCATAGTTGAGGTTTGCAATGTTCAACTTGTTGTGCCCCTTGTGCTTTGTTGATGATGTGGTGTTTTAATGATAGCAACATGAATGAGTCACCACATTGTCTTGAATATGTCTGATCTATTCTGTGGGAGATTGCATGAGTGTGCCGTGTCTGAATTGTGAAGAATGCATGTGTATGCTTGAGTCATGCTGTGATAAATTGGTTTGTGCTTGATTTCTGTTCTGTGCATTGCTTCTCTGCTGATATGTTCATGTTGTAGTTCATCAAGTCTATACATCCGTCTCACTGTTCACATGCATCAAGTATGTACAGCGTCCATCTCAGCCAGCGTTTCTTGCTGCCTCTTAAGGCTTCAAGTCTATACATTGGGGTCGGCTCTGCAAGTCTGTACACTGGTCGAGCATTCAAGTCTGAACATTCACAAAGTCTATACATCAGTCAGCATTGCATCTCATTCACAAAGTCTATACATCAGTCAGCATTGCATCTTGTTCACAAAGTCTATACATCAGTCAGCATTGCATCTCGTTCTGGCCAAGTCTATACAGCCTCATCTTTACCTTCGTTCCAGGCCAAAGTCTACACATTCGTTTCCTTGGGCAAAGTCTATACATCGTGGCCTTGAACTCTCAGTCTGTACACTCTTTATTTCAAAGTCTGTACATTGTTGCCTTAAAGCCGTTCCAAGTCTATACATCCAGTTGAATGCAAAGTCTACACATCGCCTCACATCATATGAAGTCTGTACGTTGGAAGTGTCTTTCTTGCTTTGTGACCACACTTCGTGTCGGTTTCTGTTTTCATCTTCGAGTTGTTTTCAGCCCGTGTCGTCCTCGTCTTCGAGTCGTTCGTAAGTTCGAGCAAATTTGTATTCGAGTCATTTTTTTAATGTCTTCGTGTTGTTTCTGTGTTTGTGTCTTCGTGTTGTTGTTTTTATGTCTTCGTGTTATTTTAATGTTTGAGTCTTCATGTTATTTCTGTATTTGTGTCTTTGTGTTGTTTTCATGTCTTCGTGTTGCTTCTTTCTATCTTCATCCAGGTTTCCTCTGATCGCGTGTTTTACTACCGTTTTACTCCGTGTTATTTCCTTCTCACCTCGTGCTGTTCTCATCTGACTTCGTGTCGTTCTCTTTGTAGTGTTAGCTTTGTTACTGTATGTACCTCGTGTCGTTTTTCTTTTTATCTCGTGCTGTAGTCATCTTATGTACCTCGTGTCGTTCTTAGTATAATGCACCTTTTGTTGTTCCTACACACCTCGTGCAGCTTTAGCTTGAGTGTCAACTGACTTATTTCAGGTATATATATATATATAGAGAACCCTGAGTATTAATGTTTTTAATCTCTTTGCAAGAGAAGAAGAAAAAGAAGAAGAAGAAGGATTCTGGTTTCAGGATCAAATCCGAACAAGTTTGCTCTATTGTACTGTTCATGGAGCCTATGCAGAGTGGGCACGTGATACGAGGCTGGCATCTGGCACGTGATCTGAGATGCAGAGGAGCCTCCACGTGGACTGAAGCATTTGGGCGGGAATCATGGAGAGCACACGCCGCCCTAATCTACTGCTACTATATATATGTGTCTTCTTCCTCTAAAGAAAGTGAGCGAGGGCAGAGAGTGACTGAAGTAGAAGCAGCCAGAGCTAAGAGAAGAAGTGCAGAAGAGAAAGAAGAGATAGAGAATGCTGAGAGCTAGATCGAGAGAGCAAAAGAAGAAAAAGAAAGAGAGACAGTGAGATAGAGAGAGTGAGAAGAAGGAGAAGGCAGAAGCAGTGAGAAGAAGAAGAAGTAAGAAAGAAGAAGAAGAAGAAAAGAGAGTTCATGCTGGGAGAAAGAGAGAAGCAGTAGAAGAAGTTCCTGCTGGACCGTGGATCAAATCCAGGCCAGCCAGCTCCTGCGAGAGCCACATTTGATTTTATCTTTTCAGCTTTCTGTTGCTGGGTTTTGTTTTTCCTTTGAACTATTCACTTGCTATATTTCCGATTCTCTGTAGAGAGGTCGGGGTCCCTCCTGTTGGTTCAGGAGAAGGGAGATTGCTATCTCCGGTTCCAAGTAGCTAGGTGCTACTTGTGGGTTCCCTCTGGTTAGAGGAAGGGAGGCTCGTCCTCCGGTTCTGGGCTTGTAGGTTTCAAGTCTAGGGGTCCCTCCGATTGGGAGAAAGAGAGGTCCGAGACCTCTGGTTTGCAGGTGACTTAATGTCACTTGTGTTTCCCTCTGGGGTTCAGAGGAAGAGAGACTTGGGTATCTAGATTCCCCTCCGGTTTGGAGGAAGGGAGGTTTGGTCCTCCGGTTCTGGGCTTGTGGGTAGCAAGTCTAGGGGTTCCCTCCGGGTCTGGAGGAAGAGAGACCGTGTGTCTCTGGTTTCCAAGTGGCTGGGAGTCACTTGGGGTGTCCCTCCGGTTGGGAGGAAGAGGGGAGGTTGTTCCCCTGGTCAAGCTGTTTGGCAGCATTTGTTGCAGACTGAGTCTGCTGTGCTAGTGTTACTAGTGGAAGCCTCACTCTGGTTTGGAGTGAGGGGTGGACGTAGGTCTGTTGACCGAACCACCTAAAAACCCTGGTGTCCCTTGTGGTTTGATCTTCTTATATGTTCACTTAATTGCTGCGCATTAGATGCTTGCTTAGGATCGTTAGAGGGCTTCTTGAGTTGTTGTCTTACTTTGATCCTTCTAAGTTTCCTCAGGCTATTTCTGCAACATTTTTAATTCCGCATAACTGAGCTTTAGAGTTTTAATTAGGCTATATTTGTAGAGGGATACATTCACCCCCCTTTGTATCCGGGCCTTACATTCTAACAGTTGGTATCAGAGCGGTTCTCTGATTGATGAGATCCAACGATCTGCAGAGGATCCTGTTGTCCCTTGGTGCTTTCTGATTTTACTCTTTGCTACATTAGTTTGCTTACCGATTTATTCAATGGGCTCTCCACCGGTTTTTAATGGCTCTAACTTTAACTCATGGGTTAGCAGTCTACATAACTATGTGAATTTGATGAATCCGGATCTGTGGAAGTTAATTTCACATGGTCCTCACAGACTGCCAAAGGAAGAGTCCAAATGGTCTAAAAGTGACAGATCAAGAAATGGAGAGAATCAGAAAGTTTTGAGATTAATAAAAGAAGCTACTGACAAGGCTCTACACTCTTGTTTTTATGACTGCAGGTCCGCAAAGGACATTCTGGATCAGTTGAAGCTAGCTCAGAGGATGAATGAGGACAGTTGCCTGATGGCTGATAAGAGCGACCATAGCAGTGAACAAGATGAATTTGAAGATGCTGTGGAGGTAAACCCTTTCAAGAATTCCACTTTAGATGACTGGGAAGATGTCTATGCTAATCTGTTACACTCCCATGAAAAACTGAGGAAGAAGAATAAAAGTCTGATAAAGAAGATAACAAATCTAGGGGATCCAATTTTTGGGACTGAAAATCTTGAAAATCCTGAAATTCTGAAAACTGAAAATGAAATACTCAGAAGACAAGTGTCTAAACTAGATGGAATCCAATTAGAACTTGACCATGTTAAATCTGAAAACACTAAACTCAGAAAACAATGTCAGGAATCTGACCAAAAACTAATCAGTCTTGAAAGTGAAAACAGATTGATCAATGAGGAATTTGAAGCTATTAGTGTTGCGAACCTAAAATTTCAAGAAAACTGTGAAAATTGTAAATCAGAATATTCAAGTTTCCTAACTGATGTATTATTTGATGATGATAAACTTGAGCAGGAAAACACAAGTCTAAAGGAAGAAATTGAGAAACTGAAACAGTTGAACTCCACCATGTCATAGAGATTGCTGATATTTGAAAAAGGAAAATCTATTGATGAAAATCAAAATGAGCTCAAATTGAAACAAGAGATTGAAACTCTTAAAAATTTGAATGATGTGATGCATCAACAGATTCTGGTCTGTGAAGAAAATATAGTCAACTATGAACATCAGATTTCTTCTCTTCAATCTGAAATAAATGATCTGAACAATTCTCTATCAAAATTTGTCAAAGGTAAGGACAATCTGAATAAGCTTCTTGGAAAGAGTGATAACTTTGAGAGAAAGGGACTGGGCTATAGTCCGACAAATAAAAGGAGTAATGGGAATGAAACATCTACTGTTTTTGTCAAAGCCAACAATCAGAACACAACCTCTGCTCCTTCTGTCTTCAAATTCACTGCACAAAAATCCACTGTGAAACCCAAAACTGTGGAACAAAATCAAAAACTGAAAAAGGGTGAAACTTCACAGAAGAAGGATAAAGACACTCCTGTTACTATAAAAAAGGTTACACACAATTCACATGATCACTCACACACTCACATTAAAAAGGGTTCATGTTATTATTGTGGGAAAGGAGGTCACATAATGGAGGATTGTGGATTGATGTTAAAGGATGAGCATGCTAGTGGAACTTTACATTCTAGAAACTCTTTTGATAGAAACCATGTTACTAGAAAGCCTGATGCCTCATGTTATTATTGTGGGAAGCATGGTCATCTCATGAGTGAATGTTTTATCATGAAAGAAGACAATAAATAGCATGCCAAGTCCCCCATTCATGTTCATGGTCCATATGGATCTAAACATAATTCTAGTCAGCACACTGTGTGTTTCAGCTGCAATAAGCCTGGGCACAAGGTTGCTGAGTGCTGGTTTAGATCCACTTGGGGTAAAAATAGTTTTCATAGAAGAAATTCTTTTGCATGCTCCCACTGTGGAAAAAATGGGCATACAGTCAAGGACTGTTGGTATGTTCAAAAGAACTATGTTAAACCCCATTTTGTCAAATTCCCTGCAAAACCTTTTGTGAAAATTTCATGCTATAACTGTGGGAAGCCAGGCCACAAATCTGCTGAATGTTGGATGGTTAAGAACAAGCATCAAACTGCTCATGCATATAATAGAAAATCTTATGAACATGTTTACAAACATCACCCTGCTGTTAATATGCATCATAAGAATAAAACAATAGCCATTTCATGTAGATACTGTGGAAAATTTGGACATTCTATGGATGACTGTTCACTGATGAAATTTGATGATGATGTTACTATGAAAATGTTTAGAAAACCTGTCAGGGCTAACGCAGGACCCAAAGCTGCTTGGGTCCCTGCAGGATCAAGATGATCAAATACTTTGCAGGTGTGCCTTGGAGGGAGAAATAAAAGGGGTTAACCAAGGCACTCAAAAAGAAAATCCCAGAACTTAATTCAGGTCAGTTCTGAAATCTGTTTCAATTTCATTATCTAAAATTGTTGTTTTGCTTGGTTGATTTTTGATGCTCTTCTCATGCTGTTGTTTGCACTAAATAAATGAGATTGCTTTGCACTGCATATGTCATTTACATGACCATCATGGTATATGAAATGGAACAGTGCTGGAGGGAAGATGGAGTATGTCTGGATGCTACTGCCATGTGTGAGGTGGTCCTTGGACCAAGTCCTCCGCTCAGTACCATGGGTCAAGTCATATAGAGCAGTGTATTGCATATCATGTTGATCTGTTGGTGCTAAACTGAAGTTTTCTGAAATATGAATTGAACAATCATGCTTATAGTAATTCTCTTCTGTCTAATTTGCATGAATCATATCTGAATGCTAAATTTGATATCATGTGATGTGATTTCAATACATTTCATGTATATAGTCAGGGGGAGTCCAACTGTTTTTGATCAATGCATATCATAATAATCTGTCTGTGCTAAATTGAATTATTTTGAAAAGTTGATTGCTCCAGCATGATGCTCTCTGAATAAAGAATGCTCTGACGTTTGAATAATCATCTTGCATAAATTGCATCAATTCAGGGGGAGCTTGTTGAGTCTTATGTGAGTCACTGCATATAGACAAGCGGGAGCATTATTATATTGTTGTCACTATTTGAAATTCACTCTCCACACTCTTTCAAATCATCAATTGACTATTTTGAGTTCATACCTTCTTGAATCTGAAAATTTGGCTGCTAATCCTCAATCTGTTGAAGAAGGAGTGTCTCATTTTGTCTGACTGAAATGACTTTAAACCTGTATTGAGTGATTGACTCTGCTAGTGGCTTTAAACCTTATTCTCTCTTGCTGATTGACTCTTCCACCAGCTTGTACTCTTCCTTCATATATCTCTTAGCTGGTGTGACTATTTTGGCTCCATTATTGAGTTGTTGGTCAGCTAAATTTATTGTTCTGATCTGAGGAACTTAAGCCGCATGTCATGCAATTCAGTCTGAGATTTTGGTAGAAACTCCTATCATATGGGTTTAAGAATTATCACTGAATCAGACTGATATAAGATTAATGTATTCTCAGCTTTGTAATTAAATGAATTGAAAATATCTGTTGATAAGGTTTAATAAACTTTAACCTCTTGTGTCATGTAATCCTTAAAGTCAATCATCTGATATCTGAAAATTTGAAATCTAGGCTACTTTGGTAGAGATACATAGAGTGAGTGTTGTGGTTAAACTTTAACTTGAAAAAGTTGACTAAATGAAAAATTGTGAAATCAGAGCAATGACTCGGTCACTGAGAAACTGAGCTTTTTTATCAATGAAATAAAGTAACTCATGTCATGAGGTGCCACAGTTATCTCTGATAAAAATTTAGTGAAACAAAACCTGACAGAGCAATAGCTTATTGGTGTTGAGTAGCTGGGGAGTCTGGCCTCTGATAAAAGTGTCTTCTCATGTAAAAAGACACTCATATTGCTAACTCTGCTCTCAAAGTGAGAAGCAATGCCAGTTATCACACTGAGTAACTGGGTCACTTGAACTAAGACATGTTGTGCCCCATGTAAAAAGGTGTTGATCAACTTAAATTACTCAGGAAAAATATAATGTGCTTCAAATAAAATTATCTTGAAAAATCTGTCAACTCATGTTCTTGAAAAAGTGTTTAACATCAGTACTAACCTGTGTATTTTTCAAAGGTGCAATTGAGATCATATGTGTAAGATAAAAGATGATTATTTTTGAGTGTTTTCTGACTAATTGGTTCACTTTTATTAAAACTTGGATTCAGATATGAGTATTGAGTTTAATTTGGCAAACTTTGTATACATCAAAATTAAATCAGATTGATTAAGTTGCCACTTCATAACTCTTTATGATAGAAGAGTCTACATCTTTTAAGACTTATTGAAGTGATGTATGCATTCAAATCCCTCATGATCAGATTCTTGCATGATCAACAAAAACTGTATAGTCAACTCCTCTCTTATCAATTGACTGATTCCTTCTGCATTTTTTCTGACCATTCAAATGGGAGGTGCCACTCCCATTATTACCTTGTTCACTTGCAGCCCTCTGAACTTCAGAATCCTTATGGTGGTGGATTTCAGATTGATTCCTGAGATGTATGTCTCTCCACACTATTGGAATCTTCCATCTTGTTCGGCAATAAATTCTGATTCTGTGGTATTTTCACCAGAATTCAGATTCTTTGTAATGGCTGATTTCAGATTGATTTATTGGATAACCAGAGTCCATTCCTGTGCTTCAGGGGGAGTTATGATTTATTCACATCTAAGGGGAGAGTAGTCAATCATGCATGTTGATAGGGGGAGAGCTGTTTCATTGTCATAAGGGAGATCTTCTTTTTTAAGAACCATGACTCATTCTCTGCATTTATGTGCTGTCTTTGTGTGCTGCATTTATGTGCTGCATTTGACTATCAAACCATTTCCCTTCTTTTTGATTATGTCAAAGGGGGAGAATAGTTTGATGAGTCAGTGTGACTCATTATGTTGCCATCATCAAAAAGGGGGAGATTGTTGTGCCCCTTGTGCTTTGTTGATGATGTGGTGTTTTAATGATAGCAACATGAATGAGTCACCACATTGTCTTGAATATGTATGATCTATTCTGTGGGAGATTGCATGAGTGTGCCATGTCTAAATTGTGAAGAATGCATGTGTATGCTTGAGTCATGCTGTGATAAATTGGTTTGTGCTTGATTTCTGTTCTGTGCATTGCTTCTCTGCTGATATGTTTATGTTGTAGTTCATCAAGTCTATACATCCGTCTCACTGTTCACATGCATCAAGTATGCACAGCGTCCGTCTCAGCCAGCGTTTCTTGCTGCCTCTTAAGGCTTCAAGTCTATACATTGGGGTCGGCTCTGCAAGTCTGTACACTGGTCGAGCATTCAAGTCTGAACATTCACAAAGTCTATACATCAGTCAGCATTGCATCTCATTCACAAAGTCTATACATCAGTCAACATTACATCTTGTTCACAAAGTCTATACATCAGTCAGCATTGCATCTCGTTCTGGCCAAGTCTATACAGCCTCATCTTTACCTTCGTTCCAGGCCAAAGTCTACACATTTGTTTCCTTGGGCAAAGTCTATACATCGTGGCCTTGAACTCTCAGTCTGTACACTCTTTATTTCAAAGTCTGTACATTGTTGCCTTGAAGCCGTTCCAAGTCTATACATCCAGTTGAACGCAAAGTCTACACATCGCCTCACATCATATGAAGTCTGTACGTTGGAAGTGTCTTTCTTGCTTTGTGACCACACTTCGTGTCGGTTTCTGTTTTCATCTTCGAGTTGTTTTCAGCCCGTGTCGTCCTCGTCTTCGAGTCGTTCGTAAGTTCGAGCAAATTTGTATTCGAGTCATTTTTTTAATGTCTTCGTGTTATTTCTGTGTTTGTGTCTTCGTGTTGTTGTTTTTATGTCTTCGTGTTATTTTTGTGTTTGAGTCTTCATGTTATTTCTGTATTTGTGTCTTCGTGTTGTTTTCATGTCTTCGTGTTGCTTCTTTCTATCTTCGTCCAGGTTTCCTCTGATCGCGTGTTTTACTACCGTTTTACTCCGTGTTATTTCCTTCTCACCTCGTGCCGTTCTCATCTGACTTCGTGTCGTTCTCTTTGTAGTGTTAGCTTTGTTACTGTATGTACCTCGTGTCGTTTTTCTTTTTATCTCGTGCTGTAGTCATATTATGTACCTCGTGTCGTTCTTAGTATAGTGCACCTTTTGTTGTTCCTACACACCTCGTGCAGCTTTAGCTTGAGTGTCAACCGACTTATTTCAGGTATATATATATATATAGAACCCTGAGTATTAATGTTTTTAATCTCTTTGCAGGAGAAGAAGAAAAAGAAGAAGAAGAAGGATTCTGGTTTCAGGATCAAATCCGAACCAGTTTGCTCTATTGTACTGTTCGTAGAGCCTATGCAGAGTGGGCACGTGATACGAGGTTGGCATCTGGCACATGATCCAAGATGCAGAGGAGCCTCCACGTGGACTGAAGCATTTGGGCGGGAATCATGGAGAGCACACGCTGCCCTAATCTGCTGCTGCTATATATATGTGTCTTCTTCCTCTAAAGAAAGTGAGCGAGGGCAGAGAGTGACTGAAGTAGAAGCATCCAGAGCTAAGAGAAGAAGTGCAGAAGAGAAAGAAGAGATAGAGAATGCTGAGAGCTAGATCGAGAGAGCAGAAGAAGAAAAAGAAAGAGAGACAGTGAGATAGAGAGAGTGAGAAGAAGGAGAAGGCAGAAGTAGTGAGAAGTAGAAGAAGTAAGAAAGAAGAAGAAGAAGAAAAGAGAGTTCGTGCTGGGAGAAAGAGAGAAGCAGTAGAAGAAGTTCCTGCTGGACCGTGGATCAAATCCAGGCCAGCCAGCTCCTGCGAGAGCCACATTTGATTTTATCTTTTCAGCTTTCTGTTGCTGGGTTTTATTTTTCCTTTGAACTATTCACTTGCTATATTTCCGATTCTCTGTAGAGAGGTCGGGGTCCCTCCTGTTGGTTCAGGAGAAGGGAGATTGCTATCTCCGGTTCCAAGTAGCTGGGTGCTACTTGTGGGTTCCCTCTGGTTAGAGGAAGGGAGGCTCGTCCTCCGGTTCTGGGCTTGTAGGTTTCAAGTCCAGGGGTCCCTCCGATTGGGAGGAAGAGAGGTCCGAGACCTCTGGTTTGCAGGTAACTTAATGTCACTTGTGTTTCCCTCTGGGGTTCAGAGGAAGAGAGACTTGGGTCTCTAGATTCCCCTCCGGTTTGGAGGAAGGGAGGTTTGGTCCTCCGGTTCTGGGCTTGTGGGTAGCAAGCCCAGGGGTTCCCTCCGGGTCTGGAGGAAGAGAGACCGTGTGTCTCTGGTTTCCAAGTGGCTGGGAGTCACTTGGGGTGTCCCTCCGGTTGGGAGGAAGAGGGGAGGTTGTTCCCCTGGTCAAGCTGTTTGGTAGTATTTGTTGCAGACTGAGTCTGCTGTGCTAGTGTTACTAGTGGAAGCCTCACTCTGGTTTGGAGTGAGGGGTGGACGTAGGTCTGTTGACCGAACCACCTAAAAACCCTGGTGTCCCTTGTGGTTTGATCTTCTTATATGTTCACTTAATTGCTGCGCATTAGATGCTTGCTTAGGATCGTTAGATGGCTTCTTGAGTTGTTGTCTTGCTTTGATCCTTCTAAGTTTCCTCAGGCTATTTCTGCAACAGTTTTAATTCCGCATAACTGAGCTTTAGAGTTTTAATTAGGCTATATTTGTAGAGGGATACATTCACCCCCCTCTGTATCCGGGCCTTACATTCTAACACAACTGACCCGTCTACCTAATCTTGTGCATATGGGACTCTCAATGCAAGTCTGATTTTGATATGTTCTGGTTTTGTGCTTTTGATTTTCCTTTTAATTCTGGTCTTATGATATATGGTTTTTCTGCAATCATGCATTCCCTATGATGATCCCCATTTCTGATTATGTCAAAGGGGGAGAGAGCAATAATGCATAACATTTTGTCAGCCTCAAAATGGGGGAGATTGTTGAGTGTGTGATTTTGATGATTACAAAATTTTACTTTACTTTTTGTCAAATGGCATTTTAGTGGTGCATTTATCATTGGAGTAGTTTCTGTTCTGAACTAGTGAGACCAAGTCGACCAGCAGAGCTAACCAAGTCGACTTGGTGCAGGAGCCTGTGGCTTCCAAGTTTCTGCCTGGGATACAAGTCGACTTGCTTCTTTGGAAGTCGACTTGTCCTTATGTTTGATTGGTTTTTTATGATTACATGTGCTTGAACATCTTTGTTTTCTTGCTATGGTGTATGGATTTGCCTTATGCTTGTTTGAATAATTGGTTTAAAGAATTGGCCTTCTTCAAGAATATTGTGATAAATTTTGATAAATGCATATTTGAAGGTCTGGTGATTGACTGAGGTGAAATTCAGGTAAATTCAGTCGACTTATATCAATGTTAGTCAACTGATATCAAATTCATTGATATGCGTTGACACTCTTGTTAACTACGTCGACTTATATATGTTGTTTTAACAATCTTGTTCTTTCATATGTGAGAGTGTGCGTCGTCACACTTGTTAACTGCGTCGACGTCATCTTCATGGCGTCATTGTTGTTTTGCTGCTGCTACTGCAATTGCGTCGACTCGATGATTGTTACGTCGACGCCATCTTGATGATGTTACTGGTCATTGTTGTGTTGCGTCGACTCCATTGAGTCAATGCGTCGACGCACCCTTTACACTTCACTAATTTATTGCCTTGAGATATGAAATTGATTCATGCTTGTGGAGTTTCGAATGTCTAACTATGTCATACAGCTCTAATAGTTTTTGGAATGTTAAGACCATATAAATGGTTTTGTTGATGAAAGATCAAAATGGCTGTGAATGGTTCTAGCACTGAATGCCGGTCAAATTGTTGATTATATGTTTAAATAAGTTCATATCACTCAAATGCTCCTTCATAATTCCAATGGATGGTCATGGCAATCCAATAGTTTTAAACCTCATAGCATTGGTGAGTCTCTCTAAATTTCATATTCCCACAATGTAAGGTAAGATTATTGGGTGGATTAATATTCATGATGTTTCATGGAAACAAACTTGGTATTTTTGTGTTTTACAGGTTCAAATCTATATTTTAAACCCCTTTAGAATCAAGGGTCAATGGTATCTTCAAACCACATTAAGTTCATGGGGCTTTTGAGGCTGAAATGGGTGTTTTGGAGATACCAGTGGCCCTTGATTCTAAAGGGGTTTAACCTATAGATTTGAACCTGTAAAACACAAAAATACCAAGTTCAGTCCATCAATCTGTTGCCCCATTGAACATCTAAACACACACCATGAATGGTTCTGTCACGTCCCAAGCCATGTGTGTACAGCGGAAGCAACTCGGGGAACGTGAACAGTCGGCAATACGCCTTAAGCTAGCAATATAATCAGAGCGCAATAAACATCCACATAAAGAGGAATGCACAATAATTGACCAAAAATCCAACTTTTATTGATAATAATGATCAAAAGTTACATAATGTTGACTCTTGACTCGAATGACTAACTAGACTCAATAAAGAGAAAAGTTACATAATGGACTCATGACACTTGAACTAGCTAGGGCTTCTCTCGTTCTTTACTCGCTCTCGGATCCGTCACTTGTATAGTCTGAATCTGACCCGCTATCATTTCCTGAAAAGATTGGAAAAGTAGGGAATGAACACACTTGCCCAGTAGGTATCTTTGTATCAACATGAAAGAAAATTTAAGTAATTAACAATTTAGCTCTAGAATACAAGGTAAAAGAAATGCAATAAATCATTCGATATAAACCAAGTAACACAAGTATCATAGTATGATCAAGATAAAAGTTAGGATAGCATGATCGAGAAAGAATATAATGTGGCCTTTCATTAACAAGAATGTACTAGCATGAATGAGAATGTACTTTTCATAACCATAAAGGTTATGCACTAGAAAGTCATGTAAATTTCACAGGATGGCCTCGTGGTTTTCACCCGTTTATAAAAAAATAGGTACTCTCGGCACAATGCGACGCTAGTGTTCATCATACCTCATGGTTTATGTTTCCGGCTATCTACCGAGGGGGCTAGTGTCGAGCCCTTGGACACTGTCTGTGCCCACTCTTGCATCTTCAAATTATAAATCAAGCTACTTCCATGAGATATAATGTAATACCCCAAAATTTTGTATATGATATTTTAGAATTTTCTAGAATTTATTTAGATTTTCTAAGATTTTTCTAGAGATAAATGGATTATTAAACGAATTTGGGTTAATCAAAACCAAATAATAAGGCCCAATATTTATTAATTAACCTGGACTTTTAAATAAGCCCAAATGGCCCAAAACCAAGCCCACAAGACTTGGCCCATATTCTAGAAGTCTAGAATATGATAATTACGGAATTTAGAAGATAAATTGTCAGTTATCAGACTTTTAAAGGGATAAATAGGAGATAATATCAAAAGAGTTTGAATTTATTCAAATTCGGTGCCAATATGTAAAAACCGTCTATCGGGCGACCGCATGGGACTAAAAACGGTCTAGACTAGACCGCTGCTCTCTGTAGATTCCGTGAATGGGGGAAGGCATGAAAAGATGGGAACTTTGACACCCTAATCACCTAGGATCGATGCTATCACTTAGTTAGAAGAGTCTAGAATGCTAGAGGATCGAATTAGAACCCTCATTAGGACTCTAGGTTCGTTCAAATCTCCAAACCCTAGCTAACCCTATAAATAGACCATAAGTTTAATATGCGCGACCCTTACGTTTGGCTCGCGTCGAACTGAGGTAAGTCGGGCGAATTTGAGGTAGGTTCTATAGAATATTTTGTTCATAATACTAAGATCTAACTACCCTCCAATTTTTTTCTTAGGAGATCAAGCCACCAGGAAGATAGAGGCGTTCAAAGTTGCTAGTTCGGTACAAGAATATCAAGAAATTGTGTGACCGGGCCAGATGGATCGACCAAATAGAAGCCCTGAACGAGGTAATTAGATTGGGGTTCTTTAGAACTAATTGTTCCTTTGAGTACCATCTTCTTACCCTCAAAATTTCGTGGTCATAAGCTAAGAGGATCAAGAGTTAGAAGGCCACGAAGTTGCTGGTTCGGTTAAGGATGAGCAGAAACTAGTGTCAAGTTTCAATCTTAAATTCGACGATTAAAGCCTAGTCCAGAGGTCGGTTATCTCATGAATGGCTTAAACGAGATGTTAGGAGTAAAAGCCCTCTTATTCCATGAATTTTCAAGCATTATATGTGGAGAATTTCATGTTTTATTGAGACTGCGCAATTTCGTTCATTGTCATACATCGACCGAACCCTTTAATGAAAAAGATGAAATTTCTTATTTAAATTACATTTTTCCTTATGCATATTCTTGGCCAATACTTTTCTAGCATGTTTAATCCATGTTTTACATCGTGTTTATGCATAATATGACCTAGATTAGCTTTTATCTCATAGTTTTATAGCTTCTGTCTGAAGGTAGAAAATGGCCTTGACAGAACCGCCAAGTAAACCTTGCGGTCTAATGAATGACCGTTAGTATTTTTTTAGCGGTTTATCACAAGACCGTCTGAACCACTATGCGGCTAGATCTCGACCGCTGTTTAGTTCTGAGAACCATTTTAATTAGTTTCCATACTTATCAACATTATAATTATGGTATTTTTTCATACACTTTTGTTCTGAATTCTTATTAGAAATCCTGCTTTAGCATGTGCATGAGTTTCAAACTTTATTTTTATTATCATATAATTTCATGTCTAAATGTTATAGTTTTGTAATTAAATATTTCCTCTTATGTTTATGAAACATGATTCATGGTGGTATTTAGAACGTTATTTTGATCGCTGTTTTCACACGATCCACTCTCATCTCTAGAGTCATTTTCATAAGTACATGACATTTACTCTGGTATGTGACCATTAGATACACGTTGTACTTATAGGCACATCTCGTGGACTTCTGAACATCTCCGCCTGATATTCCTTCTGTCGGACTAGGAGATCTTGTTTCAAGGCCTCCGTAAGACTCCGCGAGTCTGGGATTCCCACTAGGACGCCGAGCTGGTTGTACCCTTAAAGCCCAAATTGTCTAGAATGCACTCACATGACCGATTATTTTACTTCTTATACTCTGGTTAGTAGCGGCCTATAAGAGATCGTCTCTGTTAGATAGCGGTTCTTTCCCTGATCGTTTCTATTAGAAAATTGCCCCCTCTGTGACCGTTATTACCCAGAAGTGGTTAAGTGTCGACTTTTCTTTCATTCTGGTTGACACAGTCTAGTTGCGGCCTTAACTGGACCGTTATTATAAATTGAGCGGCCCAGTTGTGACCGTTTTCTTCCTGAAACGACCCAGTATATGACAGTCTCTTTCTGTCAGGTTCATAACCCAAGGTTTGACCCAAGTGTTGTTCTAAATGTGTTCTTGGATGATCTTAGGATTATCTGAATTCCAAACTTATGTATAATGACTTAACGTTAAGATATGGAATCTAATTAATGTACCGTTATGCTGCTGGAATGCCGCCGTGGCATAATGTTCTTTTAATTCTTCTTTGGAATCTTATATCATTTTTGGAACAGTCTATACCTTCGTTACTTGATCATGAAACTTTAGTTGAACTTGTTACATTATTGGCCACACTTTATTGGTATATCTCGTGAAAGTAGTTGGATTTATAACTTGAAGATGCAAGACCGGGCATGGATTCTGTCCAAGGGCTTCATGCTAGTCCTCACGGACGATGGTCGGAAACGTGCTATAAACCATGGGGTACGATGATACTGGCGTCGCATTACGTTGGGCGTACTTTCTCTTATAGATGAGTGAAATTCACGAGGCTCCTTATGGAAATTACATGCTTGTTAATGCATAGCCTTTACAAGGTTGTGTAAGTACTTTCTAGTTACATGCTCGTACATTCTTGTTCATGAAATGCCAACTTACATCTACGTGATTAAATCTTACTTGTTCATATACTTACTTGCTCGGATATATCATCATTCTATATTCTTGGATGTTTTGGCTTATGCCTTATGATTTACCGCATTCTCATTTTTCTATCATACTTCTAGAGCAAAAATGTTAATCACTTAAATATTACCTTCATGTTGATACGAAGATATCTACTGGGCAAGTGTGCTCATACCTATTTTCTTATCTTTTCAGGAAATACTAGTGAATCGGATTCAAATTATGATAGTAGTGGGTCCGAGAGCGATTGTTGGTCTATTTGAACGAGAGAAGCCATAGTTATAAGTGTTTAGTCGAGTCAGATGTAATCTTTGATTTCTTGAGTCGTAGAGATGATCTTATGTAATTGGATTATTTATTAATGAAATAAAGTTGAAATTTTGAATAATTACTTGTGCAATTGTTTTTATGTGATTATCTTGCGCTCTGATTTCTTACTTGTGAGAGGCTTACCATGCCGGCTGTTCACGTTCCCGAATTCCTTTCGTTGTATTAAAAGCTTGGGGCATGACAGTTAGAGTGATATTAGAGCCTAGGTCTAAGAAAGTCCTAGGAAAATGACACGGCATAGGCTAAGTCCAAGGTTTAAGGACCCGTACCTATGAACTAGGAAAGAGTTCCGAACCCATGTGAGAATTGGGTAGAACTCGAAGTGAGATAGTTATATAGAAATTATCTTAGGGTAAATCTTCCCGATTCTAAGGAAAATAACTAAATGTTCACTTTTTCGGGTACCTTGAATTCTCAATGGCTCATCGTGTGAACTGGGACAAGATGCAGCAAACTGTTGCGCGTCTTACCCAAACCCTGTAGACTGTGGCCCAAGCTGGTGCAAGGGCTGGCGCGGGTAGCTTGCACAGCAATTTTTAGAGTTTAAATCCTCCACGATTTAATGGCTCTTCCAATCCAGATGAAGTAGAGAATTGGATCGACGAGATGAACCAGATATTTGACGTTATGCAATGCACCGGTCAGGAAAAGGTTCATCTTGCTACATTCCAGCTTAACAAAGACGTCTGTACGTGGTGGAAGTCTGTTTCGGCACCACCTCCAAATGCTCCGCATACTTGGGAGGGATTCCTCACTCTCTTCTGAGCCAAATACTTCTCCGAGCATGCCAAGGAGAGAAAGGCGGCAGAATTTACGTCGCTACGAGAAGGCATGATGACGGTAGCCGAATATGAACTACAATTTTTTTGCCTAGCACCCTACGCTCAGCATCTAGTGAGCACGGATCTTTTAAAAGCCAATCGCTTCATGGACGGGCTACGACCCATCTTCATTCAACAACTTGGCCCACAAAATATTTGGACCTATGCAGAATGGTCCAATGGGTACACTTGTGTGAACGAACCTTGGGAAAGGTCGACAAACTTAAAGGCAAAGGGGAGGAGTCAAGCCGAAAGTCTGATCGGCGAGGAAGAAAAGAGAAAAAATTCAGTATCACCTACAACTCCCGGGATAACAAGAAGAGATCTCATAATAGTAATGAGCATGGCAATGGCATGAATAAGAAGGTTAAAGAAGAAGAAAAGGTTCTCACAACTGCTTGCTCTTTTTGTGAAAAATTCGGCCATTCGGTCGAAGAGTGTTGGAAGTATCTCGGCGCTTGCTTAAGGTATGGAAGCCGGGATCACCGCATGCCGGATTGCCCCCTCATGAAGGATCAGTCTTCCAGCGGTGGACGTAAGCGACAGGCTCATCTTAACGCTGTCCCAGACGATGATGAAGTGCCCAAGGATGATGGGTTAATGGAAGGTACCATTCAAATTTACTCACATCCCGCATTCGTGTTATTTGATATTGGTGCTTCTCATCCCTTTATATCAACTGCTTTTGCAAAGACTTTGCCAGTTTCATCAGTTCCTTTACCATCGGACCTACCTATTACCACATCCTTAGGTCCTAGAACTAAACTTACAACTTATCACCCCGATAGCAAGGTAATTGTAAAAGGTCACAATCTTCCGGCAAACCTAGTATGCCTTGATATGGAGGGTTAGGATGCTATCCTAGGGGTAGATTGGCTTGTAGACCATGACGCCTATATAAATTGTCGCAATAAGATAATCTCTTTCCGGAAACTAGGTCTCCCAAGATTTTCCTTCCTTGGTATCAAATATCGGAAACATCCTACCATTATTTCATCCCTTCACGCTTTCAAACTCATTTCGCAAGGATGTGAAGCTTTTCTTGTCTCCGTAGTAGTTACCGAGTCTAAAGAAATTCAGATAGATGAAATCCCCGTAGTGCAGGCATTTCGTGATGTATTTCCTTCTGAGTTGCCTGGTTTATTGCCCGAAAGGGAGGTTAACTTCACCATTGAACTCGTACCCAGAGCAGCACCTGTGTCAATAGCTCTTTACAGGACGTCCCCCACAGAGTTGAAGGAATTAAAGAAGCAACTTCAAGAGCTGCTAAAAAAAGGTTTCATTTGACCCAGCACATCCCCTTGGGATGTGCCAGTCTTATTTGTCAAGAAGAACGACGATTCCCTCAGGTTATGCATCGACTACCGACAGCTGAATCAACTTACCATCAAGAACAAATACCCACTGCCGCGTATCGATGATCTATTTGATCAACTTTCTGGCGCAGAGTACTTCTCCAAGATTGACCTCAGGTCAGGCTATCATCAACTGAGGATTAAGGAGGAAGATATTCTCAAGACTACTTTCCGAAGCAGATATGGCACTATGAGTTCGTGGTAATGCTGTTCGGGTTAACTAATGTCCCGACAGCATTTATGCAACTAATGAATAATGTGTTCCGGCCATATCTTGATCAATTCGTGGTCATTTTCATTGATGATATCCTTATCTATTCTATGACAAAGGAGGAACACGAGGAACATCTAAGGATTGCTTTGTGAACCTTACAAGAACACCAACTCTATGCTAAGTTGAACAAATGTGAATTCTGGCTTAAGGAGGTTTCTTTTCATGGCCACATTATTTCTAAAGAAGGCATTGCAGTAGATCCTTCTAAAGTTGAAGCGGTTAAGAACTGGAGCCGACCGAACACTGTATTTGAAGTTCGGAGTTTCATTGGCCTAGCTGGTTACTATCGGCGATTTATCAAGGATTTCTCCAAGATTGCCGCTCCTTTAACAAGACTCACTAGGAAGGAAATTCCTTTTGAGTGGACAAAGGAATGTGAAGAGAACTTCTTGGCTCTTAAGGAACATCTGACCATGGCACCTGTACTGGCATTGCCTGTTGAAGGTGGCGGATTTAAAGTTTACACTGATGCATCCGACATTGATCTAGATGGCATACTCATGCAAAATAGCAAGGTGATTTGCTACGCTTCAAGACAATTAAAGTGACATGAGGAGAATTACCATGTTCATGACCTAGAGCTGGCTGCTGTTATATTCATCTTGAAGATTTGACGTCATTATCTTTATGGAGAGAAATTTATTGTATATTTAGATCACAAGAGCCTGAAATATCTCTTTTCTCAAAAGGACTTGAATATGAGGCAAAGGCGATGGCTGGAATACCTCAAGGACTTTGATTTTGCTATTCAATACCATCCTGGTAAGGCAAATGTTGTCGCCGATGCACTCAGCAGAAAATCAGTGGGAAAGCTATCAAGTTTGAAAGGTATGACTAATCTTATTTCTAAATTTTCTCAGTTAAATGTAGATGTTGATTCGAAGAAAGAAGATTATTTTATAGCCAATATCCCAACACAACCTACATTGATTGAAGATCTAGTAAAGTTACAAGACAACGACCCTGTACTGGTAGAGATTAAGGCTGATATGGAACAACGATCGGATTTCTCTGTTGCAAATGACGGGAGGTTATTGTTTCAAGGTCGTATTTGTATTTCGGATCATACCAATAATAAGAAGATGATCTTAGAAGAAGCTCACAAATCTAAGTATACTGTTCATCCTGGTGCTACCAAGATGTATCTAGATCTTAAAAGAAATTATTATTGGCTCAAAATGAAGAGAGAAATAGCAGACTACGTATCACGTTGTCTTACTTGTCAACAAATTAAGGCAGAACATCAAAGGCCTGCTGGAAAATTACATCCCTTGGAAATTCCAGAATGGAAATGGGAGAGTATAGGGATGGATTTTATCATGGGACTGCCTAAATCAAGAGGCGGACATGATGGAATATGGGTGATCATAGACCGTTTAACAAAATCGGCTCATTTTCTACCTATTAAAAGCCAATGGTCTATGCATATCTTGGCTGCTTTGTACATAAAGGAGATTATTAAATTACATGGTGTCCCTGTCACCATTATTTCAGATCGAGACCCTCGATTTACTTCACAATTCTGGAAAGTGCTACAATATTCTTTAGGGACCCAATTGAATTTTAGCACTGCGTTTCATCCACAAACTGATGGACAAACCGAAAGGATTAATCAAGTGGTGGAAGATATGCTAAGAGCATGTGTCATAGATTTCGGTGGAAGCTGGCACAATCATTTACCTATCCACTTGGAGTTTGCCTATAATAATAGCTACCAAGCTAGCATTCAAATGGCAGCATTTTAGGCATTATATGGAAGAAGTTGTCGAACACCTATATGCAGGGACGAGGTCGGTGAAAGACAAATTCTAGGTCCTGATCTTGTTCGAGATACAATAGACAAGGTGAAAGTGATAAGAGAAAGGCTCAAGATGGCTCAAGATAGGAAAAAGTCCTATGCTGATAACCGAAGGCGAGACTTGGAATTTCAGACGGGAGATCATGTATTTCTCAAAGTTTCCCTTGGACGTGGTATTCGCAGGTTTGGTATTAAAGGCAAGCTTACACCAAGATTTATTGTCCCTTTTGAAATTCTTGAAAGAGTGGGAGAAGTGGCATATCGTCTAGCATTACCTCCACAGCTGGCAGGAGTTCACGATGTATTCCATGTCTCTATGTTAAAGAAATATGTCTATGATTGATGAGGGCATCTCCCGACACCCCTCTAGCTTTGATCGCCTGCACACTCTTGATATGGATTGATCATGATCTACACTTGTTATCTTCATTTCCCAAGTTTCATTTTATGTATTTTCTTTTTATTGAGTCCTATCTTATGTATTTTCCTTTATTGAGTCATATGGTTTTAGTCCATTTCCCTTGTTATGTTTAATTGGGCCTTATTACTTTAGTTATGGGCCCATAGGATTGAGTCTAGGATATGCTCGGTCTTTTATCTTATTGTCAAGGGTATTTTGGTCATGTAAAGAATGGTTGCCTATATATAGGCCCCATCTCTTCTCTTGTATTCAACTTTAGATGAATATTGAAGAAAACCCTTTCAAACTCTCTCAATATCTCTCTCTCTCTCATTATCTCTCCATTCTCTCTCCTCCTCTCTCTAAATTTCGAAATTCACTCTCTCTCCTCCCTCTCTCAACCACTTCCAACCCCCACCTACCTCCATTAACTCCCCACAACTTCCCACAACCCCTCTTTAATCCTCACCTAGTCCCAAGGAAGTTCCACCACTCAAAACCCCACCCTCCAACCACCACCTACCCCTTTCACTTCCCTAAGCATATCTCCACCTTCCCAAGGCTGAATTAACTCATTCCAAAGCCCAAATTCGAATCTCCCCTTCCCTCCTTGCTCCCTAGGTCGCACCCCTCCTCTCCCCTCAAGCCAAGTTCGCCCCCTCCTCTCTTCTCCACTCCAGCTTTGTGTGCAGGCCGACCTGCAGTTTAGCACTCTGTTGCAGCGACGTCCACGACTGTATCCTAGTTCTGCTGGTGGCGTGGCCTAACTTTCTGGAAAGGCCTCCCTGTTCTCTTCGCAGGAGAGGTGGAATCACTCCATTCCGAGTTCGTGGCCGTCCGTGAAGGTTGTTCTTCCCCGACTGCGCAGAACCTCTCAGACCAGGAGCCAGAGCGGCAGAGAAGACTCTCCCACGACGAACCTTGAAGGAACCAATCTTCGAGGTCTTCTACAAAGTTCTTCCTCCCCCTGTCAGCGTCCAAGAACAGAAGGCGGAACCCCGTTCGGCATCGACAACCAGAGATACCAATTTTCTACCACACCCACGCCGGTCTGCCTCCTCACAGTCTGCACTGACCACCGTCCACTTCTATGGACACCCAGCTCATCTCCAACATCAGAAGACTTCCCCGTTTGTTTTGCTGCAAAGTAGACTCGTCCACGATTCCAACGAGTCTAGCGGTACCAAATTTGGAGCTCAGGAGCGATCGTGGAAGCTTCTGCAACCTGCTGTTTCAGACTGAGCTCGGCCAGAGACCAGAGCTGCATCCATCTTCCAGTCGCTGGAGCAGTCAGTCCCCAGATCAGAACATCATCCAAAAATTCAAGCCGCACCCCTCTCCGGTTAGCAAGCTTTTGGCATAAGTTTCATCAGATTCCAAGCTCGGTGGAATTATTGGCAGCATCGACATCGGCCCTCTATCCAGAATTACAGAAGCTAGGCAGAATCGGCAAAGCTCGGAAAGTCGACTCTATCTCGCTCGTTCCCCTCCCCGCTTGGCCGGCTGAAGGCCCCTCCTTGCGTGGAGGTAATTTTTGGTTGTAATACATTAACCCCCACCCCAAGATCCCCCCCTTGCAAGGGGCGTAGTGCTGTACCTCTTCACATTTTCAGGTCAAGCTCCATCGCCGCGGCGATCGGGTGTATACCCTCGCCTCCCGGCGCGCCCTCGTCTCCGAACGGGATCGGTGTCTTCACACCGATCAGGTGAGCTTCTGATCACAACCTTGTAGCTTCATTTCTGCAAATGTAGTATTACCTTGAATGCCCGTCGGACGGTAAGAGAGTGCTCGGAATTCATTTTAAGCAATATCGTACCCACCGCGGCCCGTGAGTGAGTGCCACCCCACACCCCGCCTTGCGGGCCAGCCACCCACAAAGTTGGGACTCCCAGGCCCATTGGAGGTCAGCCTTAGCATTGTAAGTCCATTAGGACAATTGGGTCCCGCCTCGGACCCTCACCATCATCTCCCGGACCCACCGGGTGAACGTGTGAACCGAGTGAGCAGAAATCATCGTTGTGAGAATCATTGAGCGCTTGTATGCTTGCGGGTCTAAGTCCTAGGGTCACCTTATCATATTTAGTGGTCTTTGGGCTGTGCCACATCAAGTGGTATCAGAGCGGTCATAGGCTTGTCCTTACAAGTCTAGTCTTGGGTCACACTAAGTCTTTCATAGGTGCATCCGCACACCCTTGCATAGCGCACCCAACCTTGCATGACCACTCGTAGTGGTACTCGCTTTCAACCCAATACTACATCTTCCAATCCCACAATGAATCCAAAACCCCAAGGGATGCCTACCACTAACACTCATGACTTCAACTACTTCATGAAAGCCTTGACCTATGCCAATGAGCGGCTTGATAACATAGCGGGCCGACTCAACCAACTTGGAAAAAAATAGGCCCGCCCTAAGGACAGACGATAGGATGGCCCCTTTCCCACTTCCCACCTTTGATGGGACCTCTCCGAGCAAATATTTAGATTGGGAAGCTACAATGGACCAATACTTCAATTGGTATCATATTTCCGAGGATGAAAAGACATGGGTTGCCAAAATACAACTAACCAAAAGGGCTCAAACTCATTGGTGTAAAATTGAGGGCTTAAGGATAATTAGACGGGAAGCTCCCCTCACCACATGGGAGGACATGAAGGATCAACTAAGGGCTAGGTATGTGTCCCCTTCCCACTCGGATCACCAAAACCCAAGGAGCACTCCCACTCCTCCCACCCCACCCGTCCAAATCCTTATCACTAAAACCCAAGTACCTAAGACCTCCACCTCCCCACCTAACCCCATGAGGTCCCCCACATCCCAACCAAAACCCCCTTCCCTAACCTACACTAGTCAAGCCCCTTTAGCCCCCACTTCCACCCCAAGTGATCCCAAGGGCAAGAGACCCCTAACCAACCCAATTCCCTCCATGGTGACCACCACTCATCCAACCCTCACCATTAAAAACCATGTGGACACCATGTCCACCCCTCCACCAAGGCCCATAATGGCCACCACCCCAAAACCCAAAACCCCTCACCCAACCCACCTCCCGCTTCCTACACCAATCTTACCCCAAATTAGGCCTCCACTACTTCCACTCCCAAGTCCAACCCATGTCTGACCTTGCTCACCTCCTCGAGTGCGCCATGCCTCGACTAACACCAACCCACCCACCATAGACCTTCCTACCCCATTGTCCTTAGGAGTTGCAACCCACACACCTACCCAAGTGGAGAGGGATACCAATTCGGATCCACCTCCCAAAATCAAGGAAATCCAAGGGCCATACAACTCACCCACCCCTCCTAACCTAGTTCCTCAAGAGCTATACACCCTTCCCCATGACACCATCACCATAGATAAGTCCATATTCCTATGGCTCAAGCGAGGCCTCACCATTCCTAGTTTACAACCAAGCCACTTACTCATGGGACATCAATCCCAACTCATTCCCACCCAGCCTCATGTCACTTATCAAACCTCCTATTGTGTAGAAGATTTGGGAGACTTAGTGGCCTACCTACATTGGCAAGTCCACTTGACCGATATGCTAGCCATGAGACCATCAGAGTCTAGCACCATTAGCCTAGCTTACCCCACCATTGGCTCCATCACTTCCATCTACACCAATGGCCAATTTACAAGTGAGATCATACTCCTTCTTCCCATGGAGGAGGAACCCATCCTAGTCTACTCCCCAACCATTGAGATCCCAAGTACTTTGATTGGCCAACCCATTAGCAACCTTGGCCCAATTATCTTAGAGAGAGATGATTCGCCATTTGAGGACCTTGAGAACATGGAGTACCCCTACCTAGGTGACCCTTACCATAATCCCTTTGACCCTTTTCTATGGGAGCCTAAATCTCCATGTGACCCACTTTCCCTATTCACCACCCACCTCACCTTACCCACATCGCCCATGTCGACCCAAACTCCTCCCTTCCTAGAATCGGGTTACAACATGAGAGCCTTGACCTTAGGCAATAAACACCTTGGGATTGATGAAGTGCCCCACCCCATAACCACGTTCGTAGATCCCTTCGACCCATTCACGTGGACGTTCAAAAGTCATCCCACATCTATGCACATGGAAGTCACCTTTGGGATAAACATGCATGTGTCCAGGCCTACCACACCATTTGACATGATTCATAAGTCGGGTACATTCATCCACATCACCCACATGTCAAGTAGGCAGCATAAGTGGACCATATTCGGATGTATTGGCCCACCTTCATTCATCATGAGTCTTAAGCATGATAGGAGCATACATGGATGTCCGGGTCCCCCGACATTTATCACACCCATGCATAAAAGGTTCATCTATGGATGTCCCGGCCCTCCTAAGACTACCACAGTCTTCATAGCATCAAAGTGTGATCGGTCTACATTTGGCTGCCCAGGTCCACCTTGGCATACGCATTCTCGCAAGCATATAGGAAGGATCAATGAGACTTACAAAAGGCGGGCAGATGCTCATCGGCGCCACTACGAGTTCCAAGTGGGAGACTCGGTGATGGTGAGGATGGAGCAGCTCCTTCCGGGACCTGCCTCCAAGTTGAGGGCACGGGGTTCGGGACCCTTTCGAGTTCTACGACGACTTGGCAGCAATGCTTATGAGCTTGACCTACCAGAAAGCTATGGGGTGCACCCTACCTTCAGTGTGGCGGACCTGGTACCCCACAAAGGCCCCGCGGTGGAACCCAGTGAGGAGCTTGAGCCTTTACCCCCCCTTATGAGAGACACTCCCGGAGGGACTCCACTTTCTAGCTTGAGAGACCGACGAGAGCAGGTAGAGGCAATACTGGATGAGCAGAGTATCATTACGAGGCACAGGGTGTATCAGCGCTATCTGGTTAGGTGGAAGATCCGTCCCCCGATCGAGGATACATGGGTGAGTCGGGAGGATTTGATATGCTTGGATCCTGACATGATGGAGCAGTACGACAGCCAGGCAGACCCATACTCGACAGGGTCGAGCTCTCCCCACCCCGGGGGATTTGATGAGGGCATCTCCCGACACCCCTCTAGCTTTGATCGCCTGCACACTCTTGATATGGATTGATCATGATCAACACTTGTTATCTTCATTTCCCAAGTTTCATTTTATGTATTTTCTTTTTATTGAGTCCTATCTTATGTATTTTCCTTTATTGAGTCATATGGTTTTAGTCCATTTCCCTTGTTATGTTTAATTGGGCCTTATTACTTTAGTTATGGGCCCATAAGATTGAGTCTAGGATATGCTCGGTCTTTTATCTTATTGTCAAGGATATTTTGGTCATGTAAAGAATGGTTGCCTATATA
Source organism: Amorphophallus konjac (assembly GCA_022559845.1). Lineage (NCBI taxonomy): Eukaryota > Viridiplantae > Streptophyta > Magnoliopsida > Alismatales > Araceae > Amorphophallus > Amorphophallus konjac. The sequence goes on from CM040121.1 coordinate 306,205,173, forward strand.
TAGGCCCCATCTCTCCTCTTGTATTCAACTTTTGATGAATATTGAAGAAAACCCTTTCAAACTCTCTCAATATCTCTCTCTCTCTCTCATTATCTCTCCATTCTCTCTCCTCCTCTCTCTAAATTTCGAAATTCACTCTCTCTCCTCCCTCTCTCAACCACTTCCAACCCCCACCTACCTCCATTAACTCCCCACAACTTCCCACAACCCCTCTTTAATCCTCACCTAGTCCCAAGGAAGTTCCACCACTCAAAACCCCACCCTCCAACCACCACCTACCCCTTTCACTTCCCTAAGCATATCTCCACCTTCCCAAGGCTGAATTAACTCATTCCAAAGCCCAAATTCGAATCTCCCCTTCCCTCCTTGCTCCCTAGGTCGCACCCCTCCTCTCCCCTCAAGCCAAGTTCGCCCCCTCCTCTCTTCTCCACTCCAGCTTTGTGTGCATGCCGACCTACAGTTTAGCACTCTGTTGCAGTGACGTCCACGACTGCATCCTGATTCTGCTGGTGGCGTGGCCTAACTTTCTGGAAAGGCCTCCCTGTGCTCTTCGCAGGCGAGGTGGAATCACTCCATTCCGAGTTCGTGGCCGTCCGTGAAGGCTGTTCTTCCCCGACTGCGCAGAACCTCTCAGACCAGGAGCTAGAGCGGCAGAGAAGACTCTCCCACGACGATCCTTGAAGGAACCAGTCTTTGAGGTCTTCTACAAAGTTCTTCCTCCCCCTGTCAGCGTCCAGGAACAGAAGGCGGAACCACGTTCGGCATCCGACAACCAGAGATACCAATTTTCTACCACACCCATGCCGGTCTGCCTCCTCACAGTCTGCACCGATCACCGTCCACTTCTATGGACACCCAGCTCATCTCCTACATCAGAAGACTTCCCCGTTTGTTTTGCTGCAAAGTAGACTCGTCCACAATTCCAACGAGTCTAGCGGTGCCAAATTTGGAGCTCAGGAGTGATCGTGGAAGCTTCTGCAACCTGCTGTTTCAGACTGAGCTCGGCCAGAGACCAGAGCTGCATCCATCTTCCAGTCGCTGGAGCAGTCAGTCCCCAGATCAGAACGTCATCCAAAAATTCAAGCCGCACCCCTCTCCGGTTAGCAAGCTTTTGGCGCAAGTTTCATCAGATTCCAAGCTCGGTGGAATTATTGGCAGCATCGACATTGGCCCTCTGTCCAGAAATACAGAAGCTAGGCAGAATCGGCAAAGCTCGGAAAGTCGACTCTATCTCGCTCGTTCCCCTCCCCGCTTGGCCGGCTGAAGGCCCCTCCCTGCGTGGAGGTAATTTTTGGTTGTAATACATTAACCCCCACCCCAAGATCCCCCCCTTGCAAGGGGCGTAGTGCTGTACCTCTTCACATTTTCAGGTCAAGCTCCATCGCCGCGGCGATCGGGTGTATACCCTCGCCTCCCGGCGCGCCCTCGTCTCCGAACGGGATCGATGTCTTCACACCGATCAGGTGAGCTTCTGATCACACCCTTGTAGCTTCATTTCTGCAAATGTAGTATTGCCTTGAATGCCCGTCGGACGGTAAGAGAGTGCTCGGAATTCATTTTAAGCAATATCGTGCCCACCGCGGCCCGTGAGTGAGTGCCACCCCACACCCCGCCTTGCGGGCCAGCCACCCACAAAGTTGGGACTCCTAGGCCCATTGGAGGTCAGCCTTAGCATTGTAAGTCCATTAGGACAATTGGGTCCTGCCTCGGACCCTCACCATCATCTCCCGGACCCACCGGGTGAATGTGTGAACCGAGTGAGCAGAAATCATCGTTGTGAGAATCATTGAGCGCTTGTATGCTTGCGGGTCTAAGTCCTAGGGTCACCTTATCATATTTAGTGGTCTTTGGGCTGTGCCACATCAATGATCCATTCCACATTATCTCTTATGATAATTTGGAGATTCAAAAAGATTTGACGTACGAACAAAAGTCTTACAAAATTATTGATCAAGAAGTACGTCAACTTCAAAATAAAACCATTCCTATGGTAAAGATTTGGTGGAATAAAGGATCGGATCAAGATGCTACATGGGAGACGGAAGAAGCCATGCGCAGGAGATTTCCCGAGCTATTCAACTGTAAGTACAATCTCCATAAAATTCATATATTTAATTTAGGGACCAAATTTTTTTAAGTGGGAGAGGATGTAATACCCCAAAATTTTATCTATGATATTTTAGAATTTTCTAGAATTTATTTAGATTTTCTAAGATTTTTTTAGAGATAAATAGATTATTAAACGAATTTAGGTTAAATAATAAGGCCCAATATTTATTATTTAACCTGGCCTTTTAAATAAGCCCAAATGGCCCAAAACCAAGCCCACAGACTTGGCCCATATTCTAGAAGTCTAGAATGTGATAATTACGGAGTTTAGAAGATAAATTGTCATTTATCAAAATTTTAAAGGGATAAATAGGAGATAATATCAAAAGAGTTTGAATTTATTTAAATTCGGCGCCAATAGGTAAAAACGGCCTATCCGACGATCGCATGGGACTAAAAACGTTCTAGACTAGATCGCTACTCTCTGCAGATTCCGTGAATGGAGGAAGGCATGAAAAGATGAGAACTTTGACATCGTAATCACCTAGGATTGATGCTATCCCTTAGTTAGAAGCGTCTAGAATGCTAGAGGATCGAATTAGAACTCTAAGTAGGACTCTAGGTTCATTCAAATCTCCAAACCCTAGCTAACCTTATAAATAGACCTTAAGTTTAACCTACGCGACCGTTACGTTTGGCTCATGTGGAACTAAGGTAAGTAGGGCGAATTTGAGGTAGGTTTTTTAGAATATTTTGTTCATAATACTAAGGTCTAACTACCCTCCAAATTTTGTCTTAGGAGATTAAGCCACCAGGAAGATAGAGGTGTTCAAAGTTGGTGGTTCGGTACAAGAATTTCAGGAAATTGTGCAACCGGGCCAGATTGATCGACCAAATAGAAGCCCTAAACGAGGTAATTAGATAGGGGTTCTTTAGAACTAATTGTTCCTTTTAGTACCATCTTCTTACCCTCAAAATTTCGTGATCATACGTGAAGAGGATCAAGAGTTAGAAGGCCACGAAGTTACAGGTTCGGTTCAGGACGAGTAGAAACTAGGGTCAAGTTCCAATGTTAAATTCGACGATTAAAGCCTAGTCCAGAGGTAGGTTATGTATTGAATGGCTTAAACGAGATGTTAGGAGTAAAAGCCCTCTTATTCCATATATTTTCAAGCATTATATGTGGAGAATTTCATGTTTTATTGAGACTGTGCAATTTCGTTCATTGTCATACATGGACCTAACCCTTTAATGAAAAAGATGAAATTTCTTATTTAAATTACATTTTTTCACGCCCCAAGATTTATGCAGCTGAAACAATCGGGAACGTAAACAGCCGGCATAGTAAGCCTTTTGCAAGCAATATAATCAGAGCGTCAGACAATCACACAAAGTAAGTGCACTAAAACCTTCGTCTTTATTTCATATAAATAACCATAAAAATACATAAGATCTTTGACTCTTAACATTCTTACACCATAGAGTCAAGAAAACAAAAATTTACATAATGACTTAGCTAGACATTAGAAAACTAAGGCTTCTCTCATCCATATAACCTTCAATTGCTCTCGAACCCGCTACTTGTATAATCCAAATCCGATTCACTAGTCCTTCCTAAAACATTAAGAAAATAGGTAATGAGCACACTTGTCGAGTAGGTATCTTCGTATCAACATGAAGGCGAGTTTAAGTGATTAGCATTTTAGCTCTAGAGAATAAGATAAATCATGCAAATACGGTAAAACATGTGAATAACCAAAGTAACAAGATACGATCATGACAAGATACGAGAATATGATTGATCAAGTATATAACAAGAATGTAAATTTGGCCTTTCCATGAACAAGAATGCAACAAGATTGTACTTTTTATAACCATGGAGGCTGTGCACTAGAAAGTCATGTAACAAGCAAGAAAGTACTTTTCGCTTAATAACAAGTACTTCGTGAATTTACGTGGATCTTTATTCATGTCCGTGGATTTTCACTTATTTATAAAGAAAGTACTCCCAGCGTAATGCGACGCCAGTAGCATCATACCCCATGGTTTACAGTATGTTTTCGACAATCAGTTGAGGAGACTAGCATAGAGCCCTTAAACACAATCAGTGCTCGAACTGCATCTTCAAGTATAAATCAAGCTACTTCCATGATTATAACAATAATGTGGCCAATAATGTACAAGTTCAACAATAATTCCATGACAAGGTAACCAAGGTATAGAACGTACCAATAATCGATCATGAGAATTCAAGAAATACATTAATAACTAGGTTATGCTATGAAAAAAATTCGGCAGCATAACGGTACATTCTTTATTTCCATAATTTATTAATGGCTTATTTGAATCAAGATAAGTTCTAGATAATCAATGGATCATCTAGGATCATAGGATACTCAACCCAAAGGTAAACCATGGGTTAAACATAATTAGATTTGATGAAAAAGAAGCTGGAACCATGCGGTCTAGGTCCGGGCCGCTAGGTGTCACTAGCGGTCATTCATTTGGCCGCTAAGGTAATCCCAGGCTCATTAATTAGACCACTAGGTGTCACTGGTGGTCATTCACTGGAGCTTCATTAAAACACCGGTAAAAGTGCTCTCTAGACAATGGGGTTTTAATGGTACAACCCGCTCAGCGTCCTAGTGGGAATCCCAGGCTCGCTGAGACTTATGGAGGCCTTGAAACAAGATTACCTAATCCGTTGGAAGGAATATCCAATGGAGAGATTTTCAAGTCCAAGAAAAATGTCACTATAAGTGCAATGTGTAACTAATGACAACACACCAGGATATGTGTCATGTACTTAAGAAAATGACTCTGAGATAAGAGAGATCATGATAAAACAGTGATCAAATAAGTCCATAAACCTTATGAAAACATGTCTATCAATACAAGAGTAAAAGTTTTTGGCCAATAAAATAACATCGGTTAAAAATAATCCCAAGTACACTAAGAACATGAAATCTCCTGGAGTACAACTAGTTATAAGAAAATAACACTTGAAACAAGAGTAATAACCTTCTTAACTAAGCTTAGCATATAATAATTTGGGCTAATCTGTAATATGTTTCGGGTTAACAATATTACAGAAATCAGAAAACTCAAACGGTCTAGTGGGTGACCGTTTCATGGGTGCTAACGGTCTGTCATAGGTCCGCTAAAGGTTTCTGGCTGTCTAAAGGATGATCGTTTCTTCCTATATTACAGACAGATCCAGAACCGAAGTTCAGACCTAATCTATAGCCAAGAAAGGTGTGAAGTCATGCTAGAGCGGGATATGTAAAACATGCTGCAAGGGTACAACATCATAAAGATGTAGATATTTTGCATAGATTTTAGCTAAGATCATTATCTTTGTAAGTAGTGTTTGGAATGACACATGCTTCATAACCTACATGTGCAATGATACCAAATCATTAAATACGACATGTACCATGCATGAAATTTCGTGAAACAAGAGGGCTTTTACCCCTAACATTAAGTTTAAGCCTTTCATGAGATAACCTACCTTTGTTTTGGGCTTTAGGCTTTGAATTTAGGGCTGGAAGTTAACCCTAATTTTCTGCTCGTCTTGAATCGAAGTAGTAACTTCTTGACCCTCTATCTCCCGATTCTCTTGACCTAAAGATGTGAGATTTGGAGGGTAAGAAGAGGGTACTAAAAGGAACAAATCGTTCTAAAGAACCTTTATCTAATTACCTCGTTTGGGACTTCTATTTTCCTGATATTCCTGGGTCGGTCACACAGTTCCCTGAGTTTCTTTCACCGAACCAGCGTCTTTGCAGGCTTCTATCTCCCTGTAGGCTTGATCTCCTAGAACGAAATTTTGGGGAAACTTAGATCTAACTAAAATGAACAAATTCCTAGAAGATATTTATCTCTATTTCGACTTATTTACCGTAGTTCCACGTGAGCCAAAAGTAAGGGTCGCGCTAGTTGGTTCTGGGGGCTATTTATAGGGTTTAGCTAGGGTTTCTTGGATTAGAACAATTCTAGAGTCCTAATTAGGTATTAGATTGATCTCTTAGAGTTCCAAGTTTGATTATACTTCTATCCACTTCGATTTCTGGGAGTTTGGATGCTAAAAATCCAACCTTTTTATACTTCCTTTTATTTATAGAATCTGTAGAGCTTAGCGGTCATTTGGGAGACCGTTTTCCAGTGGCTGACGGTTTCGCGATAAACCATTTTTTGTTTTGGGTGCCGAACTTGAAATCATTTCAAACTCTTGTATTATTAATTACCTCTTTATCCTAAAATTTTTCTACTTATCTCATTAATTCCGTAAATACATAAATTCCAAACTTCTAGAACATGGGCCAAAGTTTAAAATTATAATTTGGGCCAATTGGATGTGTCAAAATAGGCCTAATCCTCTTGGATTAGTAGAAGGCCTAAATCATTAGTTTTAATTAACCACAATTCAATCAATAGCCCATTTAAATGCTTAATATTTTTAATCCCAAAACATTCTTAGAAAATCCTCGGACGTTACACCCTCCCCCACTTAAAAGAATTTGATCCCCAAATTCCTTGTAATAAGATTTTCTAAGGAGAGTGTACTTACATTCAAATATTTCTAGAAATCTTTTGCGCATGGCTTCTTCAGTTTTCCATGTTGCTTCATGTGGCCATGACTTGGTCTATTGGATCTTGACCATAGGAATAGTCTTATTCCGAAGTTGACGCACTTCTCATTCAATGATCTTTATTGGCTTTTGTTCGTATATCAAGTCCTTTTCTCCTCAATGGTTTCGATGACAGACTTTCAAGGATTTTTGGCTGCTATGGGGTTGACAGATGCTGGCTACATTGGTACCAAATTCACGTGGGCTAACAATCAGACTGGGTCTTCTTTCATCAAAGCTCGTCTGGATAGAGTGCTGATAAACTCTCACTGGTTGCATTCAAATCAGAATATGGTTGTTAAACATTTAAATAGAGGCCCCTCTGATCATGCCCCTCTGCTTATACAATTAAATATGCCTCCTAGCAGATCTGCTCCTGGGAGATTCTTATATCAACAAATGTGGCAATCACATGAAGGATTCCTTGATTTTGTCAAAGAGCAGTGGAGTAAAAACACTTATACTGATATCCATCCTTTTTATACTCTCCAGAGGAAACTTAAAGATTTGAAGCAGGCTTTAAGAATCTGGAATAAGAATGTATTTGGTGATATCAATCGGGCTAAGGCGGATGCAAATGATCAGGTTGAAATAGCCCAGGCTTCCTTTGATGAAAACCCAACTGTGGAAAATAGGATTAACCTACAAAAGGCCAATGCTCATCTACGTCTCATATTAACCAGGGAAGAAATGTTCTGGTATCAAAAATCTAGAATTCAATGGATGTCTTATGGAGATAGAAACACCCAATTTTTTCATCACTACACAAAAGTGAAACGGCAGAGGAATCATGTACACAAACTGAAGATTAATGATACATGGGTGGAGGACCAAGATACTCTGTTAGACGGGGCTGTGGAATATTTCAAGAAGTTGTTAACTACTGAAGAGCATAATATAGAAGAAAATCTGTTCTATATGATTCCTCAGTTAATTACTGAGGAACATAACAGTTTGCTATGTGCTGTTCCTGAGGTAGATGAGGTCAAAGAGGCTGTATTTTCTTTACCTGGTAATAGCTCCCCTGGTCCGGATGGATTTAGTGGAGGTTTTTTTACCCACTGCTGGAATATTATTGAAGATGATGTAATCAAAGCTGCTCAAAGCTTTTTTCAAGGGTGGGGGTTACCTAAAGGTGTCACCTCCTCTATCTTATGCCTGATACCAAAGGTAAAAAATCCCTCATCTTTTGCTGAATTCAGGCCGGTGAGTTTATGCAACTTTGTATATAAAATAGTCTCCAAGATCATTAGTGACCAGATTAGAAATATGCTTCCTCTCATTATATCATATGAGCAAAGTGGTTTTGTAAGGGGCAGGCAAATATCTGAGAATTTTCTATTGGCCAAGGAAATGATGATGGACTTAGACAGACCTATCAGGGGGCATAATATATTACTCAAACTTGATATGGCCAAAGCATATGATAGAATTGAATGGGACTTTCTCTTCAAGGTCTTAAGAACATTTGGTTTCTCTAACAGATTTATTTCTCTAATAGCACAAATGATATCAAATTGCTGGTTCTCCATATCCTTGAATGGAGATACCCGAGGATACTTTAAATCCTCCAGAGGGATCAGGCAGGGGGACCCTTTGGCCCCTGCCCTTTTCATAATTGCAGAAGAAGTTCTTAGCAGAGGACTGCATTATATGTTTCAGAATGGATACTGTAAGTATTATCATCTATCTCGAGGTGTCCAGCAGATTACTCATATCCTATATGCAGATGATACTATAATTTTTATGAATGGTGGAGTCTCTTCCATTAAACACTTGCTGAGTTTTTTGGGTCAATATGAAAGAGTTTCTGGCCAGAAAATTAATGCACAGAAAAGCTGTTTTATGGCTGCAAAAAAAATGCCTAGAAGCTCTGTGGAAAGAATTTGCAGACTGACAGGTTATCAGTGCAAGACTGGTTCTATTACGTACCTGGGAATTCCTTTGTTTAAAGGTAGAATCAAAGTTCCTCATTTCAAATACTTACTAGATAAGATAAATGCCAAGCTTAAAGGATGGCAAAGCAAGATGTTGGCCCAAGCAGGAAGAATGATCCTCATTCGTGCAGTATTAGAATCTATTCCTGTGTACAGTGCTAATGCTGCCTCGATTCCAGGTTCTATAATTAACCACATTGGGAGGATATGCTCTAACTTTTTTTGGCAGGGTTATGAAGATTCTCACAGAAAGCACTAGGTGTCATGGAATAAAATGTGCAATCCTATTTCTGAAGGTGGATTAGGTATCCGAAATCAGAATGATATGCAAATCTGTTTCTATGTTAAATTACTTTGGAATGCTGTTCATTGCAATTCACTCTGGGCTAGGTTTGCCAGAAGCAAATATTTGAATAGATGTCATATTTCAGATAGCCATTCCCCTTTTCCTGCTGGAATAAGAACAAGAGACTTTGAGAAGGCAAAAATATGATGTTGGACAATTCCAGGATGATAGTTTTCTCTGGTACCTCCACTAATTTTCTGAAAGATAATTGGATTAACAACAAGCCTCTGATTGAATCGTACAGTATACAGCAAATGAATAGTTCCGAAGACTGCTCTGTTCAAGAAGCTCTGTCTAATTTTCAACATGTTATATGGCAATATCTGGGAAACCAACAGATGTGTGGTGAGATACAGAAATATCCTCTACAAGCTGGTGATGATATTCCTGTTTGGTCCCTCACCAATTCAGGGGAATTTAATGTCTAATCTACATATAGATTTATCAAATCTCAGCCAACAAGGCAAGATATATCATACAGAACCATATGGAATTCAAATTTTCCCCCTCGGGCGTCCATGTTCTACTGGAAACTTTTAAAGCAAGCAGTCCCTGTAGATGAGAGAGTTCAAAGCTGTGGGGTAAACATTGCTTCTAAATGTGTGTGCTGTATTAATTCGCATAGCACTAAAGATGAGAACCATTTATTTGTGAAAGGTGATATAGCCAAATTCCTATGGTCTAAATTCTCCTCCATAATTACCCCCTCCAGTCTGGAAATCTCGAATATATGTAACAGGTTAAAGTTTATCAGCAATGAGGCTATTATGAATAAGTCGGAAGGTTTGGTATCAATGTTAGTATCCATATTGATAATCTGGGAAATATGGAAACTTAGATGCAAAGCCATATATGAAGGAGTCAGAATATATCCCGAAAAAGTTGCAGAGCAGATTATTGAGGAAGTTAAGATTATCTTGGGCCGAATAAAATTCAAATTACAAGCTAGCATAGCATACCAGGCAGCTTTGCAATTATATGGCATCCAAGTGAGCTGCCAATCTGTCACATTCATTTTAGTCCGATGGAAGGCCCCTGACAGAGATTATATTTTGAATGTAGATAGGGCTAGCAAAGGGAATCCAGGTACTGCTGGGGGGGTGGGTGCTTTAGAAATCAGCATGGCCAACTAAAACTTGGGTTTTCATATTACTATGGTATTGGAACCAATATGGTGGCTGAAGGCCGGGCACTATTAGATGGTCTTAGGCTTGCTCAATATCACAAGATCAACATTTCAGCCATCTGCACTGATTCATTGGCCTTGATTCAGATGATAAGAAATAGAAGCAATCCGCCTTGGTCTTTGGTCCCATGGTGGAACTCTTTACTACAAATGATATCCAGGTTTCATTGCCCCATATACCACTCATACAGAGAAGGAAATCAACTTGCGGATTCATTGGCCAATCATGCTGTGCAGGTTGGGTGCAATGAAGAGTTTACATCAATCCGTGATCTCCCTTTAATAGCTAAAAGCTATGCCATAGCTGATGCAAGAGGCATCTACAATTTTCGGAGAAAGATTGTATAGAATTTTGTATAGGCTTTTTTAAAAAAAAAGTCCTTTTGAATTTCCAAGTTGTCGTAAGTTATGACATGGAAAGGATCAGGAACATACCTTTTGAGCATTGAGACGTGAAATACATCATGAACTCCAGATAATTGAGGGGGCAAAGCTATTCGATACGCGACTTCACCCACCCTGTTGAGAATTTCGAAGGGGCCAATGAATCTTGGAGTAAGCTTGCCTTTGAAACCTCAAGGAATACATGGTCTCCTACTTGAAATTCTAAGTCGCGCCATCGATTATCAGCATATGATTTCTGTCTATCTTGAGCCATCTGGAGTCTTTCCCGAATAAGTTTTATCTTTTCAGTAGTATCCCTGATGATATCGGGACCGAGAAATTGCCTTTCTCCTACTTCACTCCAACAAATAGGTGAACGACAGTTTCTTCCATATAGAGCCTCGAATGGTGCCATTTGTATGCTTGCTTAGTAGCTATTATTGTATAAAAATTCCACTAGAGGTAAATGGTCATGGCAACTCCCTCCAAAATCAATAGCACAAGCTCTTAGCATATCTTCCACCACCTGATTTGTCCTTTCAGTTTGACCATCAGTTTGTGGATGGAACACAATGCTGAAGTTGAGTCGGGTTCCTAATGAATGTTGAAGACCCTTCCAGAACTGTGATGTAAATCGAGGATCTCGGTCAGATATAATGGTAACAGGGACACCATGTAATTTGACAATTTCTCTCATATATAGTGCTGCTAATACATCCACAGAGCATCAACTTTTGATTGGTAGAAAATGTGCAGGTTTAGTCAATCGGTCTATGATTACCCATATGCCATCATGTCCACCTCTTGTCTTAGGTAAACCCATGATGAAATCCATCCCTATACTTTCCCATTTCCACTCGAGAATATTCAAGGGGTGTAATTTCCCAGCATGCTTTAAATGTTCTGCCTTTACTTGCTGACAAGTGAGACATCGAGATACAAAGTCTGCTACTTCTCTTTTCATGTTGGGCCACCAAAAGCTTCTTTTCAAATCTTGATACATCTTAGTAGCACTAGGGTGAATAGTATACTGTGACTTATGAGCCTCATCCATGATCAATTTATTGGTGTCGGCATGATTCGGCACACCGATTCGATCCTTAAATAATAGTCTTCCATCATTTGTGATAGAGAATTCCATCCTGTGATCAATATTATCCTTGATTTCCATCAATGTAAGGTCATTTTCTTGCAATTTGACTATATCTTCAATCAATGTAGGTTGAGATCTTATATTGGCAATCATACATCCTTCTCCTTCTCTATCAATATCAAGATTTAAGTGAGAAAATTCCTCAATAAGATATATCATACCTTTCTTGAGGCTTGCTAATGTTGCCATTGGTCTTTTGCTAAGAGCGTCAGCTTCTACATTAGCTTTGCCTGGATGATACTAGATAGTAAAATCAAAGTCTTTGAGATACTCCAACCGTCTGCGTTGTCACATATTTAATTCTTTCTGGGTGAAGAGATATTTTAGACTTTTATGATCTAAAAATATAATGAATTTCTCCCCATAAAGGTAATGCCGCCAAATTTTTAAGGTGAATATAACAGCTGCCAATTCCAGATCATGCACATGGTAGTTTTTTTCATGACGCTTCAACTGTCTTGATGAATAGCAAATCATCTTTCCATTTTGCATAAGAACACATCCTAGGTCAATGCCAGATGCATCCGTATAAACTTCAAAACTCCCACCTTCAATGGGCAATGCCAAAATAGGGGCTGTAGTAAGGTGATCTTTAAGAGTTAGAAAACTCTCTTCGTAATCCTTCGACCATATAAAAGGGTTCTCCTTTCTAGTGAGTCTAGTCAAAGGGATGGCGATCATAGAGAAGTCTTTAATAAACCTTCTGTAATAACCAACCAGACCTAGAAAACTTCTAACTTCTATCATGGTTGTCGGTTGGCTCCAATTCTTAACAGCTTCAACTTTAGAAGGATCGATAGCGATACCCTCTCTTGAAATAATATGGCCAAGGAAAGAGACCTCCTTTAGCCAGAACTCGCACTTGCTAAGCTTTGCGTAAAGTTTGTGCTCTCTTAGTGTCTGCAAGGCTATTTTTAAGTGCTCTTCATGCTCCTCCTTAGTTTTGGAGTATATAGGAATACCATCAATGAAGACGACCACAAATCGATCGAGATAAGGTCTGAAGACATTATTCATAACTTTCATAAATGCTGCTAGGGCATTGGTTAACCGGACGGCATTACAACGAACTCATAGTGGCCATATCGGCTTCGGAAAGCCGTCTTGTGTATGTCTTCATTCTCGATTCGGAGCTGATGATAACCTGACCTGAGGTCTATTTTGGAGAAGTATTCTGCTCCTGAAATTAGATCAAAGAACTCATCGATACGTGGCAATGGATATTTGTTCTTGATAGTGAGTTGATTCAGTCGCCGGTAATTGATGCATAGCCTAAGTGATCCATCCTTCTTTTTGACAAATAAAATTGGCGCACCCCAAGGGGATGTGCTAGGTCGAATGAAACCCTTATCTAATAACTCCTGAAGTTGTCTCTTCAATTTCTTGAGTTCTGTGGGGGACATCTTGTAGGGAGCTATTGAAACGGGTGCTGCTCCGAGTAGTAATTCAATGGAAAAGTTTACTTCCCTTTCGGGTGATAAACTGGATAAATCTGATGGGAATACATCGGGAAACTCATTCACAATGAGAATATCTTCTAAGATGATTTCCTTAGACTCGGTAATGATTACGGAAGCAAGGAAAGCTTCACATCCTTGCGAAATGAGTTTGCAAGCGTCAAGAGATGAAATAATAGCAGGATGCTTCTTATACTTGATACTAAGGAAGAAAAACCTTGGAAGACCTGATTTTCGAAAAGAGATAATCCTGTTGCGACAGTTTATATAGGCGTCGTGGTCCACAAGCCAATCTACACTTAAGATAGCATCATAGCCTTCCATGTCAAGGCATACGAGGTTTGCTAGAAGATTATGACCTTCTACCATTACCTCACTATCGGGGTAGTTGGTTGTAAGTTTGGTTCCGGGACCTAATGGTGTAGTGATTGCTAGGTCCGAAGGTAGAGGAACTGATGAAACTGGCAAGGTTTTTACAAAAGCAGTAGATATAAAGGAATGAGAAGCACCAGTATCAAATAACACGAATGCAGGATGGGAATAGACTTGAATGGTACCTTCCATTAACCCATCATCCTTTGGTGCTTCTTCATCATCCATAATAGCATTAAGACGAGCCTGTCGTTTGCGTCCACCATTGGAAATTTGATCCTTCATGAGGGGCAATCCGGCATGCGGTGCTCCGGGCTGCCACATCGTAAACAAACACCGAGACGCTTCCACCATTCTTTGGCTGAGTGGCCAAACTTCTCGCAGAAAGTACAAGCCGCCATGACTTGCTTTTCTTCTTCTTTAACCTTCTTATTTTTGTGGTAGCCACTACCACTCCTGTTCCAGGATCTCTTCTTGCTATCAAAAGATTTGTAAGGTTCCACGATACTAAATTTTCCCTTCTTTTCATATCGATCAGACCTTCAGCTCAGCACCTCTCCTTTACCTTTGAGTTTTTTGACCTTCTCCAAGGTCCTTTCGCATAGCTGTGCCCGTTGGACCATCTCCGAATATGTACGGATGTTCTGAGACCCTAGTTGTTGAATAAAGCCAGGCCTTAAACCATCCATAAATCGGTTAGCTTTCAATAAGTTGGTACTAACCATATGAGGAGCATAAGGCGCCAGCCTATAAAACTGGAGTTCATACTCCGCTACTGTCATCATGCCTTGGCGTAACGAAGCAAATTCCATAGCTTTCCTCTCCTTGACATGTTCGGAGAAGCATTTTTCTCAGAAGAGGGTGAGAAATCCCTCCCAAGTATGTGGTGCATCTTGAGGCGGTGCAGGAATTGACTTCCACCATGTACGTGCATCTTTATTGAGTTGGAACGTGGCAAGACGAACCTTCTCCTGGTCGGCACATTGCATAACCTCAAATATGCGATTCATTTCATCAATCAAATTCTCTGTTTCATCTGGATTAGAGGAACCAAAAAATCGTGGAGGATTTAGGCTTCTGAAGTTGCGGTGAAGATCACCAGCACCAGCTCTTGCGCCGGCTTGAGCCATGTTTTGCAATGCCTGGGTGAGACCCGCAACGGTCTGTTGCATTCCACCCCAATCAACGCGGTGAGCCATCGGAAGAAAGAGGCACCTAAGAAGAACGATGGGTTTGTTATTCTCCATAGAATTTAAAGGAAGTTAACTTAAAGATATATTCTAAGCAACTAGCTCATCCCGGGTTCTACCCAATTCTCACATGGGTTGGAGAATTTTTTCTAGTTTCATAGTTGTGGGTCCTTAAGCCTTGGACTTAACCTATAACATGATATGTACTTCCTAAAAATAAGGAAGTCATTGGACTTACGCTTTGATACCTCCTTAACTGTCACGCCCCGAGATTTATGCAATGGAAACAATCGGGAACGTGAACTGCCGGCATGGTAAGCCTCTTGCAAGCAATATAATCAGAGCGCCAGACAATCACACAAAGCAAGTGCACAAGTAATTCACTAAAACCTTCATCTTTATTTCATATAAATAACCATAAAAATACATAAGATCTTTGACTCTTAACATTCTTACACCATAGACTCAATAAAATAAAAATTTACATAATGACTTGGCTAGACATTAGAAAACTAAGGCTTATCTCGTCCATATAACCTTCAATTGCTCTCAGACCCGCTACTTGTATAATCCGAATCCGATTTACTAGTCCTTCCTGAAACATTGAGAAAATAGGTAATGAGCACACTTGCCCAGTAGGTATCTTCGTATCAACATGAAGGCAAGTTTAAGTGATTAGCATTTTAGCTCTAGAGAATAAGATAAATCATGCAAATACGGTAAAACATGTGAATAAAACCAAAGTAACAAGATACGATCATGACGAGATACGAGAATATGATTGATCAAGTATATAACAAGAATGTAAATTTGGCCTTTCCATGAACAAGAATGCAACAAGATTGTACTTTTCATAACCATGGAGGCTATGCACTATAAAGTCATGTAACAAGCAAGAAAGCACTTTTCACTTAATAGCAAGTACTTCGTGAATTTACGTGGATCTTTATTCATGTCCGTGGATTTTCACTTATTTATAAAGAAAGTACTCCCAGCGCAATGCGACACTAGTAGCATCATACCCCATGGTTTACAGTATGTTTTCGACAATCAACCGAGGGGACTAGCATAGAGCCCTTGAACACAATTAGTGTTCGAACTGCATCTTCAAGTATAAATCAAGCTACTTCCATGATTATAACAATAATGTGGCCAATAATGTACAAGTTTAACAATAATTCCATGATAAGGTAACCAAGGTATAGAACATACCAATAATCGATCATGAGAATTCAAGAAATGCATTAATAACTAGGTTATGCTATGAAGAAAATTCGGCAGCATAACGGTACATTCTTTATTTCCATAATTTATTAATGGCTTATTTGAATCAAGATAAGTTCTAGATAATCAATGAATCATCTAGGATCATAGGATACTCAACCCAAAGGTAAAACCATGGGTTAAACATAATTAGATTTCATGAAAAAGAAGCTGGAACCATGCGGTCTAGGTCCGGGCCGCTAGGTGTCACTGGCGGTCATCCATTAGGCCGCTAAGGTCCAGAGCTTCATTAAAACACTGGTAAAAGTGCTCTCTAGACAATGGGGTTTTAATGGTACAATCCGCTCGACGTCCTAGTGAGAATCCCAGGCTCGCGGAGACTTATGGAGGCCTTGAAATAAGATTACCTAGTCCGTTGGAAGGAATATCCAATGGAGAGGGTTTACAGTCCAAGAAAAATGTGCCTATAAGTGCAATGTGTAACTAATGACAACATACTAGGATATGTGCCATATACTTAAGAAAATGACTCTGAGATAAGAGAGATCATGATAAAATAGTGATCAAATAAGTCCATAAACCTTATGAAAATGTGCCTATCAATACAAGAGTATAAGTTTTTGACCATAAAAATAACATAGGTTAAAAATAATCCCAAGTACACAAAGAACATGAAATCTCCTAGAGTACAACTAGCTATAAGAAAATAACACTTCAAACAAGCGTAATAACCTTCTTAACTAAGCTTAGCATATAATAATTTGGGCTAATCTGCAATATGTTTCGGGTTAACAATATTACAGAAATCAGAAAAGTCAAACAGTCTAGTGGGTGATCATTTCATGCGTGCTAACAGTCTATCGTAGGACCGCTAAAGGTTACTAGCAGTCTAAAGGATGCCTGTTTCTTCCTATATTGCAGACATATCCAGAACCGAAGTTCAGACCAAATCTATAGCCAAGAAAGGTGTGAAGTCATGCTAGAGCGAGATATGTAAAACATGCTACAAGGGTATAACATCATAAAGATGTAGATATTTTGCATAGATTTTAGCTAAGATTATTATCTTTGTAAGTAGTGTTTGGAATAACACATGCTTCATAACCTACATGGGCAATGATACCAAATCATTAAATATGACATGTACCATGCATGAAATTTCATGAAACAAGAGGACTTTTACCCCTAACATTAAGTTTAAGCCTTTCATGAGATAACCTACCTTTATTTTGGGCTTTAGGCTTTGAATTTAGGGCTAGAAGTTAACCCTACTTTTCTGCTCGTCCTGAACCGAAGTAGTAACTTCTTGCCCCTCTATCTCCCGATTCTCTTGACCTAAAGATGTGAAATTTGGAGGGTAAGAAGAAGGTACTAAAAGGAACAAATCGTTCTAAAGAACCTCTATCTAATTACCTCGTTTGGGGCTTCTATTGTCCTAATCTTCTTGGGTCGGTCGCACAGTTCCCTGAGTTTCTTTCACCAAACCAGCGTCTTTGCAGGCTTTTATCTCCCTGTAGGCTTGATCTCCTAGAACAAAATTTTGAGGAAACTTAGATCTAACTTAAATGAACAAATTCCTAGAAGATATTTACCTCTATTTCGACTTATTTACCTTAGTTCCACGCGAGCCAAAAGTAAGGGTCGCGCTGGTTGGTTCTGGGGGCTATTTATAGGGTTTAGCTAGGGTTTCTTGGATTTGAACGATTCTAGAGTCCTAATTAGGTATTAGATTGATCTCTGAGAGTTCCAAGCCTGATTATACTTCTATCCACTTAGATTTCTGGGAGTTTGGATGCTAAAAATCCAACCTTTTTATACTTCCTTTTGTTCACGGAATCTGCAGAGCTTAGCGGTCATTTGGGAGACCGTTTTCCAGTGGCTGCGGTCTCGTGATAGACCGTTTTCGGTTTTGGGCGCCGAATTTGAAACCAGTTCAAACTCTTGTATTATTATCAACCTCTTTATCATAAAATTTTCCTGTTTATCTCCTTAATTCTGTAAATACATAAATTCCATGCTTCTAGAACATGGGCCAAAGTTTAAAATTATAATTTGGGCCAATTGGATGTGTCAAAATGGGCCTAATCCTCTTGGATTAGTATAAGGCCTAAATCATTAGTTTTAATTAACCACAATTCAATCAATAGCCCATTTAAATGCTTAATATTTTTAACCCCGAAAAATTCTTAGAAAATCCTCGGGTGTTACATTTTTCCTTATGCATATTCTTGGCCAATACTTTCCTAGCATGTTTAATCCATGTTTTACATCATGTTTATGCATAATATGACCTAGATTAGCTTTTATTTCATGGTTTTATAGCTTCTGTCTGAAGGCAGAAAACGGCTTTGACAGAACCGCCAAGTAAACCTTGCGATCTAATGAATGAATGTTAGTATTTTTTTAGCGGTTATCGCAAGACCGTCTGAACCACTATGCGGCCAGATCCCGACCGCTGTTTAGTTCTGAGAACCAGTTTATTTAGTTTCCATACTTATCAACATTATAATTATGGTATTTTTTCATACACTTTTGTTCTTAATTCTTATTAGAAATCCTGCTTTAGCATGTGCATGAGTTTCAAACTTTATTTTTATTATCATATAATTTCATGTCTAAATGTTATAGTTTTGTAATTAAATATTTCCTCTTATGTTTTTGAAACATGATTCATGGTGGTATTTAAAACGTTGTTTTGATCGTTGTTTTCACATGATCCACTCTCATCTCTAGAGTCATTTTCATAAGTACATGGCGTTTACTCCGGTATGCGACCATTAGATACACGTAGCACTTATAGGCACATCTCTTGGACTTGTGAACCTCTCCGCTGGATATTCCTTCTGTCGGATTAGGGGATCTTGTTTCAAGGCCTCCGTAAGACTCCGCGAGCCTGAGATTCCCACTAGGACGCCGAGCTAGTTGTACCCTTAAAGCCCAAGTTGTCTAGAATGCACTCACATGACTGATTGTTTTACTTCTTATACTCTGGTTAGTAGCGTCCTATAAGAGATCATCTTTGTTAGATAGTTGTTCTTTCCCTAACTGTTTCTATCAGAAAATGGCCCCCTCTGTGACCGTTATTACCCAGAAGTGGTTAAGTGTCGACTTTTCTTTCATTCTAGTTGACACAGTCTAGTTGCGACCTTAAGTGGACTATTATTATAAATTGAGCAGCCCAGCTGTGACCGTTTTCTTCCTGAAACGGCCCAATATATGACCGTCTCTTTCTGTCATGTTCATAACCCGATGTTTGACCCAAGGGTTGTTCTAAATGTGTTCTTGGATGATCTTAGGATTATCTGGATTCCAAACTTATGTATAATAAGTTAATGTTAAGATATGGAACATAATTAATGTACCGTTCTGCTGCTGGAATACCGCTGTGGCATAATGTTCTTTTAATTCTTCTTTGGAATCTTATATCATTTTTGGAACATTCTATACCTTGGTTACTTGATCATGAAACTTTAGTTGAACTTGTTACATTATTGGCCACACTTTATTGTTATATCTCGTGAAAGTAGCTAGATTTATAACTTGAAGATGCAAGACCGGGCACGGATTGTGTCCAAGGGCTCCATGCTAGTCCTCACGGCCGATGGTCAGAAACGTGCTATAAATCATGGGGTACGATGATACTGGCGTCACATTGCCCTGGGAGTACTTTCTCTTATAAATGAGTGAAATTCACGAGGCTCCTTATGGAAATTACATGCTTATTAATGCATAGCCTTTACAAGGTTGTGTAAGTACTTTCTAGTTACATACTCGTACATTCTTGTTCATGAAAGGCCAACTTACATTTACGTGATTAAATCTTACTTGTTCATATACTTACTTGCTCGGATATATCATGATTCTATATTCTTGGATGTTTTGGCTTATGCCTTATGATTTACCGCATTCTCATTTTTCTATCATACTTCTAGAGCAAAAATGTTAATCACTTAAATATTGTCTTCATGTTGATGCAAAGATACCTACTGGGCAAGTGTGCTCATACCTATTTTCTTGTCTTTTCAAGAAATACTAGTGAATCAGATTCGGATTATGCTAGTAGTGCGTCCGAGAGCGATTGATGGTCTATTTGAACGAGAGAAGCCATAGTTATAAGTGTTTAGTCGAGTCAGATGTAATCTTCGATTTCTTGAGTCGTAGAGATGATCTTATGTAATTGGATTATTCATTAATGAAATAAAGTTAAAATTTTGAACAATTACTTGTGCAATTACTTTTATGTGATTGTCTTGCGCTCTGATTTCTTGCTTGCGAGAGGCTTACCATGCCAGCTGTTCATGTTCCTGAAATTCCTTCTGCTGTATTAAAAGCTTGGGGCGTGACATATAAATAAAGTTCCGGCCAATAATGTATAATTCAAACAATAGGTTCATGGTAAAAATATCAAGGTAAGAATGTACCGAATAAGAAACATGAGAGCTCAAGGATGATTTAATTGGACATCATGCCACGGAGGAAATCTGACAGCATAACGGTAAATTATTAAATTCCTATAAATTATCAATAGCTTATTAAACATAATGTTAGGTTCTAGATAATCCAAGGACCATCTGGGAAAATAGAAAAATTAACTCTTGGGTCAAAACTTAGATAGAAAACGGTCACATCTGGGCCATTTCTTGGAGAGACGGTCATGAAAGGACCGCTACTTTGAAATAGCGGTTCGGTTAGGACCGTTACTAGACAGAGTCGACACCAGAGAGAGAGAAGGGTCAACGCATGGACAAGTCTGGCAGAACGTGGTCGTTCCAGGACCGCTACTTGAAAGTAGCGGTTCTTTGAGAATCGCTATTTGGCCAGGTTCCAGAAAACATCGGTATCATATGTGTTTTCAAAATTCATTAGGTTTTTAGGGTACAACCAGCTCGGCGTCCTAGTGAGAATCCCAGGCTCGCGGAGATTTATAGAGGCCTTGAAATAAGATCACCTAGTCCGGTGGAAGGAATATCCAACGGAGAGGATCACATGTCCAAGAGAGTGTTCCTATCAAGTGTAAAGTGTAACTAATGGCTACGTATCAGGATACGCGCCATGTACTTATGAAAGATTTGAGATAAGGGAGTGAAAACTGAATAAAACATCGATCAAAACACCATGACAGCCCAAGTTCAAAACATGACGAGGTGATTTATATACAAAACTATATGAGTTTGGCATAGAAGTAACATATGATTAAAATAGGTTTAAAACACATGAAGGGCATGCAATCTATCATGCTAGATGCACAATATGACCAATATTATGAATGTGGAGTCATAACTAGGATTAGAACCTAATAACTCAGGCTTAACATATGTTTATAAGGGTTGATCTGTAATCTGTTTGGAGTTAACAGAAATCAGAAATCAGAAACATGAAGGTAGATTGGGCAGAATCGTTTCTATACAGTAGCGGTCATATGGGAACCACTATTAGATGGTAGCGGTCTCTGAGCGACCGTTTCTAGACTGCATCAAACAGAACCTAACTAATGCATGTAAGGCCTATCCTAGGGCAATAAATGCATGGAAATGTAAGGGATTGAGGGATTAACATGTAGGAGCCTGATTATAATGAAGAGGGTGCATGGAAAGACATGAATCAAGCAAAATTTCTTATCTTTAGTTAAGGATGCAAGGTTATGCATGCAATAATAACCTAGATGCACAATGATAGTAAAACATGAAATACTCCGTGTATAAAGCATGAAATTGTATGAAATCAGAGGGCTTTTACTCCTAACATGTTGGTTTAGCCATCCATGAGATAACCTACCTCTGGGTAAGGCTCTAAACTTCAAATTCTGGACTGGAAGTCGATGTAGACTCTGGGGTGTCCTGCGTCAAACCAGCGACTTCGCGGCTTTCTAACTCTTCAACCCCTTGACCTAAATTCATGAAATTTGGAGGGTAGGTAGATAATATAAACGAGAATAACTTCTTCTGAAGACTCAACATGAAATTACCTTGATTAGAGCTTCTAATCTTACATTCTTCCTCTGACGGACACACTATTTCCTGCGCGTTCTGCAGCGAAATAGCAACTTTGGGAGCTTCTATCTTTCCAACGGTTCGACCTCCTTGTACGAGATTTGGAGGGGAGTTAGATAAAACTAAGGAGAGTAAAAACTTCTAAAGGACCCACCTAAGATGATGTCTCCTTACCTTCGATCCACGTGCTCCAAAACTACAGTTCACGTCGATCGAAGTTAGGCTCTATTTATAGGGTTTGAGTAAGGGTTGATTGATTAGATGGACTAGGAGTCCTAATTTGGGGGAGGATCGATCCCCAATAGTCCTAGACTTGGTTACCATGCCAGATAGCATCGAACCTTAGAGATTGGGATGGGAAAAATCCCATTTTTCACGCTTCCTCCACTTGCGTTCATGGAGCCTGGTAGCTGTCTCGCTAGAACCGCTATCAGGAGAAGGCGGTCGTGTGACTGGCCGCTTTCAAGTTTTAAGTCTGAAAATTTTGGATTTTCACTTTATCTCCTATTTATCCCTTTAATTGGTCTAATTATCCAATTTTAATTCTGTAAATTACCCTAATTACGTCTCTAGTAATGGGCTTGGGCCAAAAGGGTTTGGAAATTGGTCTATGGGCCTATTTTAGGTGGGCTGCACCCTTTCGTTAATATAGGGCACTTAAATTGATTTAACTAATTCTTAATACATTTAAGTACCCCATAAAGCTGAATAATTGTATTAAATTCCCAAAAATTCCCTAGAAAATTCCAGGCGCTATAGGTTCCATGTTAATCTGAATATACAACATCAAATATCAAGTGTTTGCATAGTTTCCACTATGGGGTATTTGTGTTTTAAATTGGATATAAAATTTTTATAGAGGGATCTATTCACCCCCCCTCTAGATCCGTCTTCCTGCACTCTGGGACACAACACTATGAAGTCCTTAATATGAATGAAAGGGTTACTTGTGCCATTATACATTCGATACGTTGTGCAATGCCCTGGATTTTGGGATCGAGTTTGCACGGGTTGCAGATCGTGTCTGAGTGGGTTTCAAACTTTTATATTGGTTTTTCAGACCCTTTGTTGGTATGTTTGTGGGTTATTCTGGGTCTGTGGTGGCAGGTGGAGCGGTCTCGCTTTTTTTCAGAATTTTTCTAAGTTAGAATCTATTTGTCGGGGTTTTTCCAGAGTTCTCGTGAATTTTCTAAAAGAAATAGAAAAAATATATAATAAAAAAATAAAAATTTAAAACCCTTTTTCAACCCCCCCTCTCTCCCCCTCCGTTCTATCATCTCTCTCGATGCACCCTCTCCCTCACTCTCTCGTCTCTCTCTTTCTACTCCCCCATTCTCACCTCTGGCGGCCGACGGCGGTGGGGAGGATCAGGGCGGAGTGACGACGGCGGCACGCCACGAGGGCAACGTCGAGGGGCGTGCGGAACATCAAGGCGGAGGTGGTTGAGTTCGTGGGAGCCGGCCACGTGGGATGATCATCGTTCTTCAAGGTTTCGGTGGGTAAAAGCTTCGAAAAATGTAGGGGGACAGACCCCTACTCTCCCCGCATGCTTTTCCTTCATTTCCATGCCACAGTGAAGCCGAGAGTGAGAGTGTTTCTTCTTTGGGGGTTAAATGCATGTTGGGGTTGAGCGGCAATTTTTGGCCGATCTAGGCATTGGTTCGTGGTTTGGTTGTGGCTTTCCGGTCTTAGGAATGCCGGGGGATGGATTCCCCATGTTTTCCCTTCGTCCGGCGATGAATGGGGCTCGCAATCAGACTCCGTGGGGAGTTCGGTGTGTTTTCTGTGAAACCGGCAAGGGACAGCCACATGGGCAGTGATCGTGTCCAGGATTGGGCGGTCAAGGGTCTAGCCGCCCAGGTCTGCTGGGCAGCCAGAGGTTGGGCCGCCCAGTGTTGCAGGCACGCAACACTCTGGCCGCCTTGCCCCCTTCTTTCTCCACTATAGCCCATGGTCAGGGCGGCCAAAGAGGCGGCTGCCCAGACCCTGCTTTGCCCAGGGTTGGTGGCCAGAAGGCTAGCCGCCCATGCCCTCTCGGCGGCCAGGAGGATGGTAGCCCAGCCTCCCTGTCTCTAGGCTCAGGGTGGCCAAAGGGTTGTGTTGGGTTTGCTGCGCTCCCTCTTTGTTTTTGGTATCTTTGTCTTTGGTATTGGTTTTGATGATAACAAAATATTGTGTGCGTTGCGTGTGTGTAGAGTGACATTCATGTGTACAAGTGTTGTGGCAAATGAGCTCATATGCTGATATCTTGCTTTGCAGGGTTGAAATACTTGGTGGATATAATTTACAGTTGCAATACTATTCTGTGTTGTCGACCTCACCATGGATTGGTGTCGACCTCATCTAGCCTCCCCCAAGCCAAGTAAAACATGGTTGTTCATAGTTACATTTCTCTTAGTTCTGCGAATCATGAATGAGCTCTCATGCTTATAGTCTATGGTTGTCAAATGTCTTTACTGCATTCCAGGCATATACTTTATTGGGTTAGACATGCATTGTATATATGAGTGTTGTTGTGGGCTTGCAAGTGCTTAGCCCATTCATATTATCAACTCTTGGATTCCTGTGAAAAACATTTCTATAGCTTGTTTCATTGAGTTGGACTGAATTTGCATTTCATGTGTGATTTGATTGAATTAATTTAGAAATGGGTTTTCCATATGCTTAGGACTGAATCAATATTTGGTATGATCTATTGAAACTCAAATCTTGTGTTAATGTATCTATATTTGACATGTGAGATTGTGGAGTAAATGAATTGAAAGACCTTGTTTTATTCTCATAGGTGAAGTATCACATGGGTTCTTATACCAGGTTGAAATGGTGAGTATCAAATTTACATATGGCAGTGTTATAAGGTTCTTAGTGCAGGCTAGAAGATTTATGTGAATGACATAATGCAAGACTTCTGTACTTATCAATTGCTTTAAAGTTAGTTCTTTATGTGGATTGACATGATATTGAGTTTTGAAATATTGCAGGTTCTTTAAAGCCCACAAATCCTTGAAATCATGGTAGGAATTTATGGTTGAATAAATTTCTATATGCCTAGATTGGGCTTGATCCTTCTCTCATGCTTTTGGGGTTAATTTCATTGCTTAAAGGCATTTTTCGGTTCTGGTACTACAAGTGTCGACTCTCAGAGTCGACACTTGTAGGCCAGCCTGCTACCTGGGCGCAGCAGGCTACAAGTGTCGACTCTGAGAGTTGACACCTGTAGGCCTCGGTATGGTTTTTGGTGAAAACAAAATAGTTGCCAAAAAGTGTCGACTCAATGAGTTGACACTTTTGGCTGGGTTCTGGTTCTTTTGTTTACTGGCAGAACACCCACAAACAAGTGTCGACTCTGAGAGTCGACACTTGTCTTGGGCGGTCCGAATCGGGTATGCCGTTTTTGTTTCGATCTCCACTTTTCTACATCCATTTGCCTTGATCTTTTACACCTTTAACCTTAAGGTTCCTATACTTTATCTAGAGGGGTTTTGGGTGGCTTTTACATGGGCTTTCTTGTCATTTGTTCATCTCTTTTTCTGCATATATATCTCTTGCGATTTTCACATCGAAAAACAACGAATGAGCTAATCTGTTCTATCTTCTTGCAGAGGAAAGAAGGGAGAGGGCGGCCACAAGGTGGAGAGGAGAGGGCTTTGAGTGATTATCAGTTTCTGATGTTTGCAGGTGGATTTGGAGCTTGGATCTGAAGGCTTATCCTGATCGAGCTGCAGTCAAGGTCGGTTCTTAAAGAAGGTGGACCGGCTGCTCCATCTAGCTGCAGATTCTACTCTCTCACTGACCGATGCTTCAAGGAAAACATCTAAATGGCCATTCAAGAACAAGGGGAAAACATTC
This sequence comes from Amorphophallus konjac, assembly GCA_022559845.1. Lineage (NCBI taxonomy): Eukaryota > Viridiplantae > Streptophyta > Magnoliopsida > Alismatales > Araceae > Amorphophallus > Amorphophallus konjac. The sequence continues at coordinate 306,230,941 of CM040121.1, forward strand.
CACATCTTTTACCCATTTGCTTGTGATAGTTTTCTTGATCTACATCCTGCTATGAGCATATATTGATTATCTTTGTTTTTTTCTGAATCGGAATATTTCTGTGTATGGTGTACGGAGCTGCGTCTCCGTGTGAGGATTTAGTGCGGGGTGAGTTCCTCGAGTGTGTGTGGTGTGCTGCGGTGGCAGTGGTTTGGGGCCAGGGCCCGTGTGTGTGGAATGCTGCGGAAGCAGTGTGTGTGGTGTTGGGGCTCGTCCCCGTGATTGCTACAGTTCGTAGCGTGTTAGTGAAGCCTCACTGGGTTTCGGTGAGGGGTTGACGTAGGGAGCCCATCGTGGTCCCGAACCACCTAAAAATCTTTGTGTTGCATGTGGTGTGCCTATGCGATTGTCCATTTCTCCTATCACCATTCACAGGCTATTTTATAGATTTTTATTCAGTGCACCATCGCACTTCGCTAGCTCTGCTATCTGTTATTAGTAATCGTTCATCGTTTGTTGGATTGGTAGTCCGTGTGAGATCGGAAAGATTGAGAGAACAATTATATCTCACTTCAGTTTAGATTAATTAACGTAGTTAATTTTATTTCCGTTGCAATTAATTTAGTTGTTTTTAAAATTGACCATCTCGACTGGGGGACAACTCAACCCCCCTTCTTGTCCGCCATCTATTCTGGGCCAATAATTGGTATCAGAGCGAGGCCTCTGATTTTATTCAATCTCACGGTTGAAGAGGAAAGATCTTTAGCGATGGAAAGTAGGGGAATGCTTCTTGAGGGACATTCTATACACAGGCCACCATTTTTTGATGGCATGAATTACGCTTATTGGAAAAACAGAATGATAATGTTTTTGCATGCTCGGGATTATGATAGCTGGAGAGTCGTTAGTAAGGGTCCTTATAAATTGCCCGATGATGAGGACAGTTGGACTGAAGAATAAATTAAAAAATCATGTGCAAATTTTAGAGCTATGAATATTGTTCAATGTGCTATACATCCGAATGAATATTCACGTATATCTATGTGTTCCTCTATGCAAGAAATGTGGAGAAGCTCCGACTCATATACGAAGGAATGTCAGAGGTAAAGGAGACGAAAGTAAATCTATTGGTCCGAGAATACAAGCTCTTCATGATGAAGCCACATGAGACCATCTCGAAGATGTTTGCTAGGTTAAGTGAGATCACTAATGGTTTGAAATCGCTGGGAAAGGAGTACACAAATCAAGACCTTGTGAGGAAGGTGCTGCGGTCCTTGTCACCACAATGGCATATGAAAGCGACCGTGATAGAAGACTCTAAAGATCTCACCACACTTACGCTGGATGAGTTGATTGGGTCCTTGATGACCTATGAAATCAACATTAAAAGGACAGAGGAGGAGAAAGGTAAGATGAAATCTGATGCATTTAAGGCTAACCCACAGCCTTATGAAGAAAGTGATGAAGGGTCAAGTCTTGATAGTAGTGAGGAAGAATTGGTGGACCTCATCACTAGAAGAGCCAGAAAATTGTTAAAGAAGACTAGAAAAATTTAGAAAAAGTCACTGGAAATGAGACGGGAGATAAGGTGCTATGAATGTAACAAAGTCGGCCACATGAGAAATGAGTGTCCAGATCTTGAAAGAAAATTGAAGAAAGGTACAGCGAAGAAGCCAAAGGCAATGAAAGCTATTTGGAGCGACGAGGATGAGAGCGAGTCCAAATCCGAGAAGGAGAATGAGTTGGACGAGCAAGTCCAGAATCTATGTCTGATGGTTGATGAGGAGAATGACACTGAGGTAAATTCTGATAACAAAAACCTCACTTTTAAAGAATAGCAAATTACATATGCTGGAGTGTATGAAAGGTGCGAGAAGTTGAAGCATGAAAATAAAAGCTTAAAAAAGAAGTTTCATGATATTTTGCATTCAAGTTCATCTTCATGCACTAAATATAGTTTGCTTGAGTTGGAACTTGAAAAAATGAAAGATGAAAATGAAATATTGTTGTCCAAAGTTTGTCTATTTGAGGATGAAATTTCATGCTTAGAAATTGAAAAACAACATGCTTATGAGAATGTTAAAAACATGAAAACTGAAAATGAACAAGTGGTAAAGGAGTTGGATGAAATCAATGTGAAGTTAAGCGAATGTGAAAAATCTAAGAAAGAAATGGAAACTAACTACAATATAATGTCTGATGAATTGAAGAAACTGAAAGATATTGTTCAAATGGAATTGAAAGGAAAACAAAAGATCGGTGAAACTAGCAATGAAAATGCTAGGAATGAGAAGAGAGTTGTGGGACACTCACCCACAAAGAAAAATTCTTTTGTAAGAAATCAATTTCAGAAATCCTTTAATCCACCTTGTTATTCTCTTGTTCATCCATGCATGAACTCATTTGTAAATACACCAAACATGCATAGAAGAAACCACTTTAGAAAACCAAATGTCACTTGCTTTTATTGTGGTATGTTCGGCCATTCTATGTACGTCTGTGACTTAATGAGGGCCGACGATGAATGGTTTGAGATGATGAACAAAATATCCTTTATTCGAAATGGAACTAACTCTAAGGGACCCAAGAAAGTTTGTGTAACCAAATCTATGAAGTGAGAAATTTGTTATGTAGGGGTGCCTTGAGACCGGGGTAAATAATTGCTTCTCTAGGTAAAGGTAAGAGAGCTCAAGTTTTGAAATCTTCTGTTAAATGATTCAAGCATACACGTTGTTGGATCTTGTTAACTTGACCTTCTTCAATCTTGTTATCGCCTCTTGTTGATTTTGGAAAAGTTAAAGTGTTTTGTTGAGTTGAGGAACTTGCATACACACTTTTGATTATCCTTTTGCAAATAACTGTTTAGTTTTGCATACATTCAAATCATGCTTTAGAATTGCACATATGCTTGCATATTTGTGAATAGAAATAAATTTTCTTTATCTTTTCTGTTACATGCATATACTTGGACATACTTTACATACTTTTCTGCTTGAATGCCATGATTCTTTGATATTTAAAATGGTGTGTTGTGGAATGGTGGATTCCGTCCACCGGGAAACACTCACCATGCGTGAGTCGGATCTTTGGACCTACACCTCCGTCACGTATCGGATATCATCTTGTATGAACTTACTTTCAAATCCTTGCTTGAATGCATGTATAAATTTCTAGAATATCATTTCTTGAAAATCTGCTAAGACCTCACCTTGCTAAATAAAATTGTATTGATTTAGACATGTTTGTTACATGGCACATATTAAGGGGGAGGTATTCATAACAGTGCATACACTTAGGGGCAGACATAATTGTGGTGAGACTAATTCATCTTTGACATTCAATACAACCACCCACACAATTTGCACTTTTTGAGATAAATGTTTCATTTTTATAAGGATTTCAAATATTCTACTCAACACTCAAAAGGGCTCTTGAATCTCTACATGGAAATCACATGTCTCGTGAGGAAAAAGCTATTTGACCCACCAAAAATTTGAATAAGTGAAATGTAGATCTGAGTAGTCGGGAATCTTCCCTGAAACAAAGGAGGAAACTCACGTCAAAAAGTGAAGTAAATCCACAATTAAAATAAGTGGGATATTGCACCAAGTAGCCGGGAAGTGCCCCTGAGACAAAGGGTACAACTCGCGTCAAAAGGTCAGTCACCATCTTAGTATTTTAAAAAAAATTGGGGATATACATAGCTACTGATACTCGAGCATTGTGTATGGAAGTGTATGGAAGAAAAGTTCTTTTTAGTGTTCTTCAGAAGATCTGATGATCCATATTGTTTTGGAATTCATTTCTCATCTTTTACATATTCACTTCGGGTTTGATTGTGTGAATGTACTTTATGAATCAGTCATCCTTCACGGTTTATGCAGTACCATCTTTTGTAAGCACGACCTTCTTAGTATTGTTCATGCACATCATGCTCCACAATCAGTCGCATTATTCTTACACCTGTCCCAAAGGGACTTGCTTGCTTCTATATCTTATTATGGATGCTTGAGTGCTTGCTTGCCTGATCCTTTTTATTCATATCATACTTCATTTCACTTTGATGCATCTTTAGATTATACATGTAAATAACAGGTTATATAACCCCATTGTCAGTCGATTTTTGTTGATGACAAAAGGGGAAGAATAATGTGTGTTTCAGTCATACATTCTGCACATACTTTGGTTATGCATTTTACATATAATTTAGAATTTGCACACTCGCACATATTTCAGCCATACTTGTGAATATCACAGTTTTCTGCATATAACATGTGTTGCATAGTCATAGCATTTAGAAGGCGTACATACAAATTTTGCAACTTCTAGGTCATGCATACACTGGGCAAAACTTAGGACATGCATAATTTTACATTTTCATGTTTACACTTGCACATCCTTTTGGGTTCTTGAAAGACTTGTACCTCATCTTAGGTTTGAAGGATGATGTGGTTAAACTGTATATTGCTCATACAGTTCACATTGCTGGGTTCTTGCGCCATTGATTTTAAATTCTATCTTATTTCTGAGGAAGCTTCATATCTATACACCTCATCCCCCACTTTTTGATAATGCCAAAGGGGGAGAGAGTTTTGAGATGGCCACAATATTTTATCATCATCAAAAAGGGGGAGATTGTTGGGTTTGATGCGCTCCCTCTTTGTCTTTGGTATTGGATTTGATGATAAAAAAATATTGTGTGCGTTGCGTGTGTGTAGAGTGACATTCGTGTGTACAAGTGTTGTGGCAAATGAGCTCATATGTTGATATCTTACTTTGCAGGGTTGAAATGCTTGGTGGATATAATTTACAGTTGCAATACTATTCTGTGGTGTCGACCTCACCATGGCTTGGTGTCGACCTCATCTAGCCTCCACCAAGCCAAATCAAACATGATTTTTCATAGTTACATTTCTCTTAGTTTTGCGAATCATGAATGAGCTCTCATGCTTATAGTCTATGGTTGTCAAATGTCTTTACTGCGTTCCATGCATATACTTTATTGGGTTAGACATGCATTGTATATATGAGTGTTGTTGTGGGCTTGCAAGTGCTTAGCCCATTCATATTATCATCTCTTGGATTCCGGTGAAAAACATTTCTATACCTTGTTTCATTGAGTTAGACTGAATTTGCATTTCATGTGTGATTTGATTGAATTAATTTAGAAATGGGTTTTCCATATGCTTAGGACTGAATCAATATTTGGTATGATCTATTGAAACTCAAATCTTGTGTTAATGTATCTATATTTGACATGTGAGATTGTGGAGTAAATGAATTGAAAGACCTTGTTTTATTCTCATAGGTGAAGTATCACATGGGTTCTTATACCAGGTTGAAAGGGTGAGTATCAAATTTACATATGGCAGTGTTATAAGGTTCTTAGTGCAGGCTGGAAGATTTATGTGAATGACATAATGCAAGACTTCTGTACTTATCAATTGCTTTAAAGTTAGTTCTTTATGTGGATTGACATGATATTGAGTTTTGAAATATTGCAGGTTCTTTAAAGTCCACAAATCCTTGAAATCATGGTAGGAATTTATGGTTGAATAAATTTCTATATGCCTAGATTGGGCTTGATCCTTCTCTCATGCTTTTGGGGTTAATTTCATTGCTTAAAGGCATTTTTCGGTTCTGGTACTACAAGTGTCGACTCTCAGAGTCGACACTTGTAGGCCAGCCTGCTGCCTGGGCGCAGCAGGCTACAAGTGTCGACTCTGAGAGTTGACACCTGTAGGCTTGGGTATGGTTTTTTGCGATAAATAGTTGCCAAAAAGTGTCGACTCAATGAGTCGACAATTTCTGCGGGGTTCTGGTTCTTTTTTTGCTGGCAGAACACCCGCGAACAAGTGTCGACTCTGAGAGTCGACACTTGTCCTTGGCGGTCCGAATCGAGTCTACCATTTTTGTTTTGTTCTCCACTTTTCTAGATCCATTTGCCTTGCTCTTTTACACCTTTACCCTTAGGGTTCCTATATTTATCTAGAGGGGTTTTGGGTGGCTTTTACATGGGCTTTCTTGTCATTTGTTCATCTCTTTTTCTGCCATATATATCCCTTGCGATTTTCACATCGAAAAACAACGAATGAGCTAATTTGTTCTATCTTCTTGCAGAGGAAAGAAGGGAGAGGGCGGCCACAAGGTGGAGAGGAGAGGGCTTTGAGTGATTATCAGTTTCTAATGTTTGCAGGTGGATTTGGAGCTTGGATCTGAAGGCTTATCCTGTTCGAGTTGCAGTCAAGGTGGGTTCTTCAAGAAGGTGGACCGGCTGCTCCATCCAGCTACGGATTCTACTCTCTCTCCGATCGGTGCTTCAAGGAAAACATCTAAATGGCCATTCAAAAATAAGGGGGAAACATTCCACATCTTTTACCCATTTGCTTGTGATAGTTTTCTTGATCTACATCCTACTGTGAGCATATATTGATTATCTTTGTATTTTTCTGAATCGGAATATTTCTGTGTGGTGCACGGAGCTGCGTCTCCGTGTGAGGATTTAGTGCGGGGTGAATTCCCCGAGTGTGTGTGGTGTGCTGCGGTGGCAGCGGTTTGGGGCTAGGCCCCATGTGTGTGGAATGCTGCGGAAGCAATGTGTGTGGTGTTGAGGCTCGTCCCCGTGATTGCTACAGTTCGTAGCGTGTTAGTGAAGCCTCACCGGGTTTCGGTGAGGGGTGGACGTAGGGAGCCCGTCATGGTCCCGAACCACTTAAAAATCTCTGTGTTGCATGTGGTGTGCATGTGTGATTGTCCAATTCTCCTATCCTCGTTCACAGGCTGTTTTATAGATTTTTATTCACTACACCATCGCACTTCACTAGCTCTGCTATCTGTTATTAGTAATCGTTCATCGTTTCTTGGATTGGTAGTCCGTGTGAGATCGAAAAGATTGAGAGAACAATTATATCTCACTTTAGTTTAGATTAATTAATGTAGTTAATTTGATTTCTGCTGTAATTAATTTAGTTGCTTTTAAAATTGACCATCTCGACTGGGGGACAAATCAACCCCCCTTCTTGTCTGCCATATATATTCTGGGCCAATAGGTTGGCTACCTAGGCCAGTCTGTGCCCTTGGTGGGCGGCCAAGGAATTGGCCACCCAGCCCTGTTGGGCGGCCACAAGTAGTGCTTTGGCCACCTAGCTCCCTTCAGCCTGGGGGTGTCATGTCCCGAGGTTTTGTTTCCCGGGGTGTCCATGGGAGGCTTGGCATTGCGGAATGTGTTTGCTTGATTCCAGAGGTTCTGTCGATTCCAGATGATTAGTGTGGCCATCCCTATGTGTGTTGTGCGGTGTGGGTAGTCATTCCTGTGATTAGGCTACTCGTGTCGACTTCCCCCGTGAGATTTCTGTGACTGCAGAGGGTATCCCCACGTGAGGGCTGTGATTGCAGCTAGATATCCTTGTTGGAATTGTGGGCTGAGGTTCTTGAGTTCTCGTCATCCGCCTTAGATAGTTTACCTATAGCTGGTAGTGTTGTTCCAAGGTTCCCAGTGGTTCATGCGCATGCGTATGCATATCCTCAGGTTTCCCGCGAGAGCACAGAGGTTTATGCCCTACTATTTCACTGCCTAGAGGGCTTGTCGTGATTGGATCAGGCAAGAGCACCTTGTGTGTACAATGCTCCTATAGAGGCAAGATCATCTGATCATGTGTACCTCCGTTAGGACAAGTGTACATTACTGATAGGTGCAGTGGCTCGTACCCGTGTCAGGCAGCTGGACACGGCCTTGCCGTTGGGTGCAGAGGTGCGGATCCTAGCCAGTCCGAGGGTGTGGTGTGTGTGAGTGTCTCTTCTGCTCCTCTCGAGACCTAGGTGTAAGTAGTGTGCATGCATATGAGGCCTTGGTGCATTATAAGACATCAGTGGACGCATCTGGCCATGCTATGTATACTCGAGTGGAGGACCCTATGCCGGTGAAGGTTGAGTTACCGATAGCGTTGTCGTGGCCCTTCCGGCAGACGGGCTAGTGTCACCCTGTATGTAGGGCGTGGTTCTTTTGGTAGTTCTAGCTCGGGATCGAGGGTTACTAGTGTTCAAAGGTTCTCTCGAGGGTGGAGGTTCCGTGTATGGCTGCGTGGCCTTGTTAGTGGTTCCATCTGCGAGGACGTACTGTCTGACCGTGAGAGTTGGGGTAGCGTATATGTTTCGTGTTCCCTCCGTTTATTGTCTTCTTGTTCTGGCCACCGTTGTGATATTGTTATTGTTGATATTTTATTGTTGCCGCTACTGTTGTTACTGTTTACTGTTTTAGTTATGGTGAGGATCCACAGGACCCCTACTGAGCCAATGAGATGACGCTCACTCCCTACTATTTAGGTGCAACGTTTCTCCTCGGGGTGGCGCGTTCCAATCGTCAGGTTGCCGGGGTATGCCCCGATGCAGTGTATGTTTCTTTTCCTTGACTGTACTTCTGGACTGGACTTTGTAGTTGTTATATTGTTATAAAATGTAATTTTATTTCTGTCAGAATATTAGATTAATTTTGTTAAATTATTTCCTGCTATTGTTTAGAATTTCAATGCATAACCACAACAATCCAAACAACCCTTCCGAGCCCTTCGGGTCGTGGGTGGCAGGCCAGGATTCGAATGGTATCGCGTACGTCACGGTATCCGGATCTTGAGTCGTTACAGTTGGTATCGGAGCGTGGTTGTGGAAATTCATGGGAATTTGGGACGATGCAATGACTAGAGTCAAAAGAGTCCAGTACAGTCGGCAGTTGGCTTAGGGTGTTTTGTTTTATTCACCCCCCTTCGTTTTCAGTGTGATTTATGTTAAGGGTTAGATGGCACCGAGGAGGTGAGCTTGAGTGTTGTTAGAGGTGCCGGTGGGGGATCAGGACGTGCCGAGTAGGGAGGAATCAGGTGGCGAGTCTTTTCCTCTAGGGGTAGTGGCCCCTGTGTGCCTGGTCAGGCCAAGTTTTATGCCGGCATGTATCAGTTCTTCATGCGGCAGATGAGTCAGCAGCATCGTGGTCAGAAGGCTGGTGAGGGCAGTTCGTCACACGGTGGCCGTGAACATATTTTGCGAGAGTTTCTGTAGTTTCACCCACTAACGTTTGAAGGCCAGCGGGATCCTGATGTAGTGAGATCGTGGATTGATGCAATGGAATAGGTGTTCCAGTCTATGGAGTGTGCCGAGGATGAGAAGGTCTTGTTGGTGAGTTACCAGTTGCATGGATCAGCCTTGTCATGGTGGACCACGGAGTGGGAATTGACATTTCAGTCACGTCCTCTACGTCAGATTCCGTGGCAAGAGTTTCTTGCGGCCTTTGAGCTACTTTTCAGCCCGTAGCATGTTAGGACGAGGAGGATGTGTCAGTTCATGGAACTGTAATAGGGAGATATGATAGTGATGCAGTATCGGTCACGGTTTATGGAGTTGGGTCGCTATACACCCCATATTATGGCAAGTGAGAGATTGAAGACTCAGTAGTTTGTCAGAGGTCTGAGGCCAGAACTTAGACACCCAGTGATTGCGACCCGTATTGCCGATATGGAATCAGCCTATCAAGCCGCGATAGTTTTAAAGGAAGATTGGCTAAGGACCCGAGAGCAGGTTGGTTCAGGGCAGTCTCAGTCAGGCCAGGGTTAGCTGAGGACTCTTCAGCAGCAGTATGTTCCCCAACAGTTTCAAAGGCAGTTAGAATCGGTATATCTTCCTTCTCCTGGCTCGAGTTCTTCCCCTTCGAGATTGAGGTTCAATCGGATGACTAGGTTGTTCAAAAGAAGCAGGTCTGGCAGGAGGCGCCATGAGCAGGAGGAGCAGGTGTCAGCAGTGACTATTCAGCAACTAGTGGTTCGACCACTGTGCCATGGTATGAATGAGCAGCCAGAACAGTGTTCAACGTGTGGCGGGTTTCACGAGGGCAGGGCATGCACCGATGAAGCGGAGCTGGAGTGTTTCAGGTGTGGTCAGATTGGTCATATTGCTCGCGAGTGCCCATGGCGGCCACCCCAATCCCAGCCATCTTTGTAGCAGTCTACTAGCCTGGCGAGTCAGGGATCCCGGCGTGCGTGAGGCACTTGACCGGGTAGAGTTGTCGTACCAATCCCATGGAAGGTACGTGTGAATTTTCGATTATTATGTGTTGTGCTTGTGTTAATTCCAATGTTTCCTTATTATAATTGTGCTTTTATAAGCTTGTGTTTTTCCCGAAGCATGTTCGGGAGTCACCAAAAGCGTCCTATGCTAGGGCAGTAGAGCTGCCTATGAGGGTTATGTGTTCATCCCTCGTCGTGCCTTGGTGCGTAAGTGTTGTCGAGGTCATGTGGAATCAGGGTAGTGGAGTATGGCATGTGTTTCAATGGTAAGCGTGTGCCCTTGAGGTTTCAGAGTCTGTTGTAGAGAGTTGTCTTTGGGTGAAAGGCTGTGTTGGCCATGTGAGTGGCCTTGGTTACCATATGTTAGCAGCAGTATCGTGTTGAGTAGCACTAGCAGAATTGAGAATCGGGTACCTCAGTGATGAGAGTGGTCGGATGAGGATATGTCACGTCCCGAACCGATAGCAGCGGAAACTTGCTCAGAACATGGCAGCGAAACAGTCATGACAATCAGAGCAATACAACCAACAAATAAAAGACAACACTAGTAGACACAATGAGGCCAGAATTAAACAAAAATATAATTTCATTGATATCAAGACTTCCAAATTACAAATTTTAACTCGACTTACAATAATGGACTCAAATAAAAGAAGAATAAAAAAAAAAGAACAAGACTCGACTCCAACTAGACTCAAGAAAAAAAAGACTTGGGTCTCTAAATCTCCAGGTCCACTCGATCACTCTTGCCCATTCCCAATTACATGTACTCCAGCTTCTATATTACCTGAAAAATGTTAAAGAAATGAGGGTGAGCAAGAGGCTCACTAGGATTTATATCTCTATCGCCAAGCAGCATTTAAGTAATTTGTTGGGTCCCATCCTTGGTGCAACCGCGATCAAGAGGGGGGGGTGAATTGATTGCGCCTTCCAAAAACAATGATCCATTAAAACATACAACTAAGATTGCTAAATCTTAGATGAAACACACAACGGAACAAATTCAAACACCTAAGATCTACTGACGTAGATCCAAATTATCATGGAAATGTTCTTTTGTGTGTGTGGAGATATTTGTTCAAACAACAGATAAACTTGTGAGTAGTGATGTGTGTGGAGAGAAGGTTGAACACAAGCAGTGCACGAAATAATCACCGATCAGATCTGCTACAGCACTGAGCAGAGATCTTATCGAACACCTAGCGAGTGTGTATGAGCAAACTTAATACGTGAAGCAGTGAGTGATTTAATGAATCAAACTAGACTTCACAATGTGTGCGAAGATTCAGTAAATGTGCACAATGAGCAATCAAGGAGTGTGAAGTGTATTAGAGTGTACCTATGAAGGGAGATAGAGGAAATGGAACAATCGCAGAGAAACAAACCACTGTTGAGTATTTTTAAGGTTGTTCAGTTGCAAATTTGTAACCTACGTCCACCCCTCACTAAACCCGGTGAGGCTTACACTATCTTGTAAACAACATGTAAACAACCTACAAGACAACACACATTGAGCCAGGCTCCAACACGCACGCAGACAAACACCTACGCATACACGGGGAACAAACTCCCCATGAGGAGGACACTCCTCACTCTATTTTTGTTAGTATTGGGTGTGCTACAGGCCAATTTTAGGTCCGGTAGGCCCGATAGTTGTACAATCTTATTCATCATTAATAAAGTGGTATTTGAGCATAAATTTATAATTATATATTACTCTACGATGTCCCTAGGATATGTGGTTGTAAAGTCAATTCGAGATGGAATCTCCATTATGAGACTGACTTTACATGGACACATACCTTAAAACTGTTCCTGGTTTGAGGGTAATCACTCGGGGACTTTGATTACCTATTAAACTAGTACACATGATTTATGAGTGAGCAGTCTCATGGTCACTGGTGCGGGGCACCGATACATATGTGTAGGAGTACGTTCTGGGAGGATGTACACTGGACTGATCCACTATTGGATCTTTAGATGGTTGATTATACCTAATGTCAACTGAAGATCCAATTGTCTCAGTAGCATCGTTGGTCCTTTGACCTGAGACATTGATCGGATCTTACACAAGGAATGGAATGCTTTGATACTTGGATAAGTGAGTTTAACCATAAGTCATGAATTGCCAAGTCATTAACCATTTCATGATACACGTGAAGATCATCAATGGTCAAGAGGGGATCACTCACTGTCGGGTATATGTCAGACAGTTAATGGGTCATGACACAGACGCTCCACTAATTCCCTGGCCAGGGTCATGTGAGTTCGTTTAGAACGGACGTCACACACTTTAAGGAGGTCGTGGTCGAATGGCACGATCATGGGGGTTTAACGGTTACCATACACTCGATCAAACCAGACTCATAGAAAGAGCGAGGGATTATAGTGATGCGGCAACTGTAGACTTATAGGTAGTAGACAGGGTGGTTTGAACTCGGCATCCTCTGGGATCATGCAGTTTTGCTTAACCCAACGTGATCAAAGGTTCGGAATAAATTAAACTATCATTCGGCTCTAGTAGAAGCGAATAATGAGTTTAATTTACTTCTAATGGTGAATTAGAAGTTAATGAGCCTTAAACTAGAGTGACTATGGGCCTAGAGGATCACACACTATAGGTTCTCAGGTGACGGAGTATTATTGTACATATGTATATGTTAAAAGCCTTAAAATTCTTTTGGGAAAAGAGTGATGAGAAAGGCTTCATATATGCATATACAATAATGCATGGACATATACACAATATATGAGGTTAGGGGTTCTTTTAGAAAGTGAAACCTATGTAACACACCTTTATATTATAAAGGTGTGTTACGTAGGTTTTCTCTTATTTAGCCCATCACTCCCAAGGGAGAAAACCACCCCCTTTCTTCTCTCCTCTCTTCCCCTCCCTCTTGCTCTCTCTCTCCCTAGTTGATCTCTCTATGTTCCTCTCAAGGGAGACGAGTTAAGGAGGGAAATAGGAGCGGTTCGGAGGATCCGCGGTCTGTGTGCAAGAGGAAGAACAGGTGGATACCGTCACTGCACGAGAATCCGTGTGTATCAACTCTAGAGGCCGTACACCTGTGCGGCTCTATATTCGAGAAAATCAGCATAGGGCACTGCGGATCGCGTCGTTCCGTGCTAGGTAATGATCTACAACCCGTTGTTAGGGTGGATGAATTTTATTGCATCGATTAGAGCAAAGATCTTGGATTCCAAAAGAGCATGGGTTCGTGATTTAAATTTTATTATCCGCTATGTTGCCCGAACCAGGCTGTTCGAATCTTTACAGTGGTATCAGAGCTGGATTGCGCTCTGATCGATGCAATTTTTAACATAGAATCATATTTAGAGGTAATTTTCATGATCTTCAATTATTAAAACGGATTACGGGATGCTGGGCATCCTTCTTCGTGAAAGTCTAAGGGAACGAGATGCTGGGCAATTTTTTTGTTCCTGGTAGATCACAAAAAAAGGGGAAGCATGTTTTTTTTTAAAAAAATAAGGCCGCGGGTGCACAGGGCGTAGTGCGCCCTGTGTGCCCGCCCGCGGTGGCGGGCGTCGCCTGGCGGCATCGCGTGGCGGGCGCTGCTAGGCGGCGCCGCGATTTAAGAAAATTACTTCCATTTAATTTATTATTGTGTCATTAATATATATAAATATGTGTGGACATAATAAATTAATTTATAATTTTTATATCAAATTTTAATTATCCTTTCTCAATGGAAAATTCAAATCTTTAATTTTATTTAACTTTTGAATTTAATTAGTTGGGATAATTATCACTTAATTTTAGATAAAAGTGTAATAATTGAAGATAATCATGAGAAATTCAATATTATGATTTTTAATTATTAGATAATTGTTAAATTCAAAAGTTGTATTTTTATTGGTGATTATTATTGAAAATTCTTATTTTTGAAATTTAATTATTAGATAATTATTAAATTCAAATTTTGAATTTTTAAACATAGTTGAGGATAATCACATTATTTAAATTTACATTAAAATAAAATTATTGGATAATTAATTTAAATTTAAATTTAAATGATTAGTTTATTTAATTTTATTTTAAATTATATTATTAGATAATTAAATTTAATTTTAAATTTAAATAGTTATCTCAATTAGCTAGATTATTTGAATTAGATTCAAATAAGCATGCCCCTGATATTATTGATGGTTCTATGTGTGCCTTGCTTCATGCTAGCTTGAATTGGCTTACTTATGTGTTTTAATTTTAGTTAATCCAACTTGAATTTTAAAAATTAAATAAAGCCAGCCTATTTTTATTTGCACATCCCACTTTTCAATCCAAATATAAGGATTATGTTTTGAAAAATAACCCTTGATTGACCTGCATGTGTGCAAGTGATCGTGGACATAGCTAATGCTATTGTTTGGGGCCTGCGGCTCTCCCTTCTCTCTCTGGTGAAATTCCTATGTACTTCTATCTCCCTTCATAAGTTGTACTCGCCCTGAGGGCTTCTGGAATTTTATTGGCATGTAATTTAAATTTTATCGACCTGCGTGCCATGTAAAAGTTATAATTTTTGTGATATCGGAGATCGAAGGCGTGGAGCACACCCAACAAGGACGATCTAGTTACTTCGGAAGTGAGCTGGATGTCTTGGTAGCATTAGGCATAGGGTCCATGATCATTTGCGATTTAATTTTAGCATTGGATGCATTTACTTTATGCAAACTACTAGGTATAGAAAATATATTTGATATATTTATATTACCACAAAGGGTAAGACCAAGATAAAATCAAATTCCCTCGCAATTTAACTTTAGATCTGGTAAGTGTGGCTCTATGAGTCATCGTGGCCCTCCACCATTATGGGGTGAATGAATGTCTTTATCTGATGGACTTGTTGTGCTTTCCACAAGGTCCGTGGGTTTGGGGGTAGGATTCCACTCCAAGACTAGGCCTCCATGGGGTGAGGAATTGAACTTGACTTTGTTGTGCTTTCCACAAAGGTCGGGTCATTAACTCATTGCTATGTAGTAATGGTGGTAAGATCTAACCGAGAGTATCCTTTGTTGTGGTTTCCACAAGGGGATGACTTCTCGGGGGCCGAAAATCGGATATTACATTGGATGCAAGTTCTTGTTGACTACCCTTAAGATGGCGTATGGCTTGTTGTGCTTTCCACAAGGTCATACCTCAATCTCGTTGGGATTTTGACCCACTAGGATGATCACGTAGATCTCCCGTTCTATATTCTGAGGGTTATATAGTTCGATCAAAAAATAGTGGGACTAACTAAGATAGAAAATCACATCTAAGTTAGAATTTCAACATATGCTAAGATGTCTTTTATTTCTTATCCAGATTACGATGTCGTCGTCCAACCCTGTCCGTGGCATCATGGATGCCAATAGGCTGACCGGACCAAACTTCTCAGATTGGCTGCGTAATTTACGGATAGTCCTTACTACCGAAAAAATAGCATATGTTTTCAACACAACTCATTCTGAGCTATATGTCGATGCCGATGAGGGTGAACAAATAACTTATGCCAAATGGTCAAAAGATTCTTCTCTTTCCCAATGTTATATGCTAGCCTCTATGTCTCCTGAGCTACAGAGGTAATTTGAAAAGACTGATTGTAGAGTCATACTTCTTAACCTACGCCAGCTCTTCGAGGAGCAGGGTAGGATTGAGAGGTATGATATCTCCAAGAAGCTTTTCAGGACCCGGATGTCAGAGGGTGCTTCAGAATAGGCTCATGTACTGAAAATGATGGAGTGGATTGAAAGACTCAATGCACTGGGATTCAAGTTGGATCTTGAACTATGCATTGATCTTATTCTCCAGTCATTGCCTGACTCCTTTTCTCCTTTCATCAAAAACTTCAACATGAATAGAATTGAAGTAACTCTCCCTGAGCTGCTCAACATGTTGAAAAGTGCTGAAGGGACTATGCAGAAAGATAAATCATCTTCTGTAATGGTTGTTGGCCGGGATAACAAGAAAAGGAAGGCCGCCTAGACATCCACCAAAGGGAAGGGAAAGAAGAAGGCCAAGGGTACGGAAGTCACAGTAAGAGTAATGCTAGCTGCGCGATGGTGCTCTGCTTTAGGGTTTTGATCTAGGGCTCGCCGCTCTGTCATGGCCTCCCCGTCGGGGGGGCCGGGACGCTCCGGCTCCCCTCCTCCTCTCAACCTGACCAAGGACTTCTCTTCTCCACCTCCCAAGTCTTACGCAACTGCTGTTTCCGTGCCTAAGGTTTCATTCGAGGACCTTCCGAGGGACATCCCGTTCAGGGCAGCGAGCACACACGTTTGCTCCGGGACCAACTCCGAACTTTCGGCAGTCTTCTTTTCGGCTGAGGAACTCTCGGCCATTTCCGAACCATTCAATCTATGCCTTGTATTCAAGTTCTACAGAGACCATCCTCCACTGGATGAGGTTTCGAAAGCTCTTCAAGATAAATGGCACGTACAGGGTGGTATTTCTGTATCAAGATTTGATCGCCGCCATGTCTTCATCAGATTCCTCTGCTACGAGGACTTCCTCCAGGTCTGGACGAGAGAGAGCTGGTCCCTACTTGGACAATCGGTTAAAATTTTCAGATGGTCCCCTTGTTTCCGGCCGGGTCTGGAGTCTCCGGTGGTGCCGGTCTAGTTTCACCTTCCTCTGCTTCCACCGTGTTTCTACAGCACTGGAGCTCTTTCATCGATTGCTTCCTCAGTTGGTCGTCTCCTGAAGATTGGGCCAGGTACTAAGTCTCTTCAGCGATTGGAAGGAGCTCGTATTTGTGTGGAAACTGATGTTTCGAAGCCTATTCCATCTGAGATATGGATCGGTGTTGGTGATGAAGGAATGAAACAGCCTCTGATTCCACTCTTCGTGCCATTTTTTTGCACAGCCTGTAGAAAGCTTGGTCATGAAGTGAAGAACTGTCTGCGCAGCAAAACTCCGGCCCAACTTCCCACTACTACTCCAACACAGATCATGAATGACGATGTCACCAAAGGTTTGACTGGTGCATCTAAGGGTAAAGCTTCTGAGTCTGCTATTGGAACTATTTTTGTTCAACCTCGTTGGCATATTAAATCCAATTCCCATTCTTGTTCGGCACCGATGGTGCCTGGTGAAAGTTCTCAAAGAGCAGACATGGCTAATTATCCTATGGAGCAATCTCTCCCACCTCAGGTCCCTACAGAGGTAGCTTTGGACTTCCCCTCTTCGGCAGTCTTGAATATCTCAAAGAAGCATGATCCTGTCAATGGAATCCAAGACTCTGCCTCGTTACCCAGGGATCCTTTGCTCTCTGTAGAAGAGTCGGACCTTGTCCTCCCTGTTCTTCCAGAGCTCCCTTCAGCCCAAAAGATGAGTACCACAGGTGTTTTAGCCCTTGTTCCAGAACTTGCCATTATTGACAAGCATAGAGAATCGACAAGTATTGACAATCTACCTGAGGAAGAGATGCAATCCCGATGTCAGCAAATCACTGTTTCTGCTGGAATTACCAATACTCAGATTTTGCTTAAAGAACAACCAGGTGTCTTGACTAGATCGATGAACAGAGCTAACTCCATGGGTAAGCTCTCCCTCAATACCCTTTTATAATGACTTTTATTATCTGGAATGTTAGAGGCATTGGTAATGATTTGACTGTGGCTCGATTAAAGCTTCTAATCAAAAGTCACAATATTCATTGTCTTGCTATTCTGGAACCAAAAATCCAAACAAACTTGCTTGATAAGACTTGCAAAAGGTTGGGTATGGACAAAGCAGTGGCTAATGGTGATGCTAATGCTCATATTTGGGTAATGTGGAAAGACCCTTTGGACATGTCTGTTATTTGCAAAGATGATCAACAAATTACTCTCAAGCAGAATGCTATGGCAATGTCAGAGTTTCATATGACTGTGGTTTATGCAAAATGTACTGTTGTGGAAAGGCTTGGTCTCTGGGCCTCTCTCATCAATATTCATATGCAAATTTTGGGCCCCTGGATGGTGGCTGGGGATTTCAACTATATCCTTGATCCGGATGAGAAATTAGGTGGCCTTCCACCTTCTCTATCAGCTATGTCTGATTTTAAGGACTGCCTTAATGACTGTGCTCTAACTGATGCTGGTTTCATGGGCTCGAAGTACACTTGGCATAATAACCAAAGTGGTAACAGAGCGATTTGGGCTAGATTAGACAAAATTCTAGTTAATGGCCCTTGGCAAATCTCCCTCCCTATTACTATTGAACATTTATCCAGAGAAGCTTCGGATCATGCTCCCATACTAGTACAGCTAGCAGCATTGACCAAGCGCAGATCTAGATTTTGTTTCCAACAAATGTGGACCTCTCATGACTTATTCCTAAGGGATGTAGAATCAGATTGGCGTAACAGCCCCCTGGCATCCTCTGCCCTGTCTACTCTTTACTTGAAGCTTAAATCCATGAGGAAAATGTTACAGACTTGGAATAAGCAGGTTTTTGGAAATATTCATAATAATCTATTGGTTGCTGAAGATTCTGTTTTGAAGGCTGAGTTTCACTACGATGCCCACCCCTCTCAGATTACCTTTGACAACCTTGAGGCTGCTAAATCTGACTTGGCCTCCAAACTGCTTCAGCAAGAATGTTACTGGAGACAGAAGTCTAGGATTAAGTGGCTAGCAGAGGGGGACAAAAACACAAGGTTTTTCTATATGACTACTGTTGCCAACAGAAAGAAGAACCTGATTCCTCACTTGCGGACCTCTGCTGGAACTCTAACCTCAGATCATGAAGAAATGAAGGGTATTACTGTTGATCATTTCAAAAAAGTTTTTTCTTCTCAATACCACCAGATTGATGAGGATTTTCTTAGTAACATTACTCAGGTGGTATCCCCTGTTGATAATGACTGGTTATGTGCTGTTCCTTCAGAATCTGAAATTAAAGATACAGTCTTCCAAATGTCTCCTGACAGTTCACCTGGTCCGGATGGTTTTTCGGGAGCCTTCTACCAAAAAACTTGGCAGATTACTGCTGGTGTGATCATCAATGCTGCTCAAGAATTCTTCACTGCTAAGCACACGCTGCCCAGATTTTTGACTGCTACACTTATAGCTCTTATTCCCAAAGTCACCAATGCTACTGATATTTCTGAATATCGGCCGATCAGCCTCTGTAACTTTGTGTATAAGATTATGTCTAAAATCATCAGCAATAGACTTTCAACTATTCTGCCCAAAATTATTTCACTTGAACAGTCTGCTTTTGTGAAAGGAAGATCTATTGTGGAGAACATTGCTCTTGCTCAAGAAATGATTCATGAGCTGGGAAGAAAGACTAGAGGAGGCAATGTAATTTTCAAACTGGACATGGCGAAGGCTTATGACCGAATTGAGTGGGATTTCATCAACTCTGTGCTCTCAAAGTTTGGTTTTAGGTCTGATTTTATAAAACTTATCAAAGCTATGATGGGCAATTGCTGGTTTTCTGTCCTTCTTAATGGTGATTCAGCAGGCTTCTTTCACTCTACAAGGGGTGTTCGCCAAGGAGATCCGATGGCTCCAGCTCTCTTCATTATAGCAGAGGAAGCTCTCAGCAGAGCTATCTGTAAAGCTCAGTTTGAGGGAAGGGTGGACTGGTATGCGGGACCCCAATGCTGCCCTAACATTTCCCATTTACTGTTTGTAGATGACACATTAGTTTTTAGCAGGGCCAATGCTTCTTCTATTAGATACCTGATGGGCATCATTAAATCCTATGAAAGAGCTTCCGGCCAGTCAGTTAATGTGGGCAAGAGTGGTTTCTTCACCCATCCAAAGGCAAAGGCCTCAACTATTAAGAAGATTTGGGATATCACCGGCTTCTCTCACCACTCCTTCCCTCACAAATACCTGGGTTTTCCTCTTATTTATGGCAGATCCAAGAAAGTTTACTTCTCTGGCATTATTTCCTCCATTCAGAAGAGAATAGAAGGCTGGAATGCTACCTATTTATCTCAAGGGGCTAGAGTGGTTCTGCTGAAACACATTCTTACATCTATCCCCATTTATTCATTAGCATCCTCTCTTCTGCATGCTGGTATACACCAGACTTTAGACCGATCATTTGCTAATTTCTTCTGGGGCTCCTCTAATCAAGGAAACAAAAGGCACTGGTTATCTTGGAACACTATATGCAAACTTGTTAACAGGGGTGGACTTGGCATTCTCTCCTTGAGGCAGGTGGAGTTGGCGTTTTGGGTCAAAATGCTATGGAAGGCTATTCACTCTAATTCCATATGGGCTATTTATTTCAGGGCAAAATACATAAGGGGCAGGCATCTCTCTGAGGTTGATTTCAAGGAATGAGGGGCCATTCTAAGCGGAGCTGGACAAAGGCTAAGGAACTGATCTTGTAATACAAAAAAGTAATTGTGGGTGATGGCTGCTCAACCAATTTCTGGAAGGACACTTGGCTCGGTAACAAGCCTTTGATATCTTACATCACCACTACCCAAGTTCACCACCCGAAGGCTACTGTCCGGGAGGTTATATTGAACCCAGCTCCGGAGGACATTTCCTTAATTGACCGAACTCTTCCTCCTGGTATCAAAACAGCTATCTGACATACCACTTTAAATCACTATCAAGATATGGAGGTATGGAGCCTTGCTTCCTCAGGCAATTGCTTGACTTCTTCCATTTATAAAGCTACCTGTAGGCAAGACTCTGATATGAACATTCTACCCTATGATCGGCTATGGACCAAATGGGTTCCTACTAAAATTTCCATCCACCTGTGGAGGATTCTTCATAACTGCATCCCTACTGACACAAGGGTGAAATCCATTGGCATCCCTCTCCCTTCGAAATGCCACTGCTGCAAGCAACACAAAGTGGAGGATTCTAATCATCTCTTTATTAAAAGTGATTGGGCTACCTATCTTTGGTCTTCTTTTCAAAGAAACAGCTGTGATTTCAGAGGCCAGACTGTAAAATCCATGATTCTCAATATTATCCAGAATTCCCATGTTCACTCCTTGTTTGGTCTATTCAAATTAGCTGCTATTGGCTATGGGCTGTGGGAGCTATGGCTTGCCAGAAATGCTACTAGGTATGACAGGAAATTCATCTCACCTCAAGGCTTATTCCACAAAGTTGTTTCTCAAGTAAAACAGGTGATCAACATTGCCAAGCTTTGGGAAGATCAGAAGCTCAGCCGCACCATCCTAGCAAACTTTGGCATTACTGCTACTACTTGGGCATCTCCTTTAGTGAAAATTGTCAAATGGTCTTGCCCGCCCTGGCCCTTCCTCAAGCTTAATATTGATGGTGCGCACAAACAGGCAGGACATTCTGGTGGTGGCGGTATTATAAGGGACTTCCAAGGCCATATTTTGTTGGCCTTTTCCCACTATTATGAGAATTGTCCAAGCCTAGTGGCTGAAGCTAGGGCTATGGCTGATGGAATAAAATACCTCCATGCGATCTCCTCTCACCCTACTTTGATTGAGAGTGACTCTCTTCTTCTAATTCAAGTGCTTAACAAGGAAACAGATTGTCCTTGGGAGATTCTACCATTTATCAGAGAAATCTGGAGCTATCCTCCTCAAACCAAGAATTTCTCCCACATATTCAAAGAAGCCAACTCAGCTGCGGATTCTTTAGCTAATTTTGCTTGTCACTCACATTGTAATTCTTTTTTTACTTCGTAGCATGATCTTCCCAGTGTAACTAAGGGTGCTGCTAGACTAGATAAGCTAGGTATGCCTAGCATTAGAGTGATGTAAGCTCTATTCTTTTTATGATCAATAAAATTCCCCCTGGTTGTGATTTAGACTGTGGGTTCCGAATTGGATCCACATTCTAAATCACCACTAGGCAGGGCTTTCTATATAAAAAAAAAGGGTACGGAAGTCACCAAAGGTGACAAAGGAAAGGGCAAGAAGAATGAAAAAGAGGACAAGTACTTTCGATACGGACAAACTAGGCATAGGAAAAGTAATTGCAAGGCAATTCTGAATGAAGGTATTTTTGTTATAGACCTTAATTTGTCATATATGAAATTCATATCATGGGTATTGGATACTGGATGTGCATCTCATATCTGCAACTCTTTGCAGGTGTTGACAAATAGAAGGCGACTAGGCAAAAAGGAAATTGAGTTGAGGATGGGCAATGGAGCTTTAGTTGCTGCCAAAGATGTTGGGACTGCACGTCTCAGTTTACCTTCAGGAGTCATTTTGGAGCTGAATGACTATTTTTATGTTCCTACTATCATTAAGAACATTATTTCAATTTCTAGTTTGTATAACGTTGGATATATATTGACTTTTAATAGCACTGGCTGCCTTTAGTGGACATGATAAGAGGGCTGCTAACTTTCTCGAGCTTATACACTCAGATGTGTATGGACCCATGTCCATAGAAGCAAAAGGGGGTCACCTCTATTTCATCTCTTTTATTCATGACTTCTCGAGATATGGCTATGTGTATTTAATGCGGCATAAATCGTAAGTCTTTGAGAAGTTTAAGGAATACAAGAATTGTTAGGAACGGTGCGGAGGATTCAGAGGGGGGGTGAATGAATCCCACCCTTAAAAACTTTTCGCTCAATAAAAGACTCGAACACTATCCAGGCAGAACAAACAATCTGAAGCACAAGTAGAATATTCTCTTAAACCAATGAGAAAATATGTAACTCACGCCCAAATAAACAACTAGCGGAAGCAGCACAGATATAATCGAGAATGCAAGGCAACCTATGAAGTGTGGTAGAAGATATGGAGGAGACACACCACAAAGCAACCAACCACTGCACAGAAGATTTTTAGGTGGTTCGGTCCACAGACCTACATCCACCCCTCACTCCCAACCGGAGTGAGGCTTCCACTAGCACAAGCTAGTAACCTGCAGACTCAGTCTGCGAACAAGGTGCTGCCACACAGCTTGACTAGGGGAACAACCTCCCCTCTTCCTCCCAACCGGAGGGACACCCCAAGTGACTCTCAGCCACTTGGAAACCAGAGACCGAAGTCTCTCTTCCTCCAGACCAGGAGGGAACCCACTAGTGACTTCCAGTCACCAGCAAACCAGAGGTCGAAGACCTCTCTTCCTCCAGACCAGGAGGGACCCCTGGACTTGCAACCCACAAGCCCAGAACCGGAGATCAGATCTCCCTTCTCCTGAGTCCACAGGAGGAACCCGACCTCAGTCCAGAGGATCGGAAGAACATAGTGACTCAAAGTAACAAAAGGAAAAACAAGAAATGAAAATATCGCAGCAAACGGAAAGCTGGAAACTCAATGTAAACCGTAGCTCTCGCAGGAGCAACTGGATTGGATCTGATCCAAAATCCAGTGAAAATAACGAAGCTTCTCTCTGCTCTTCTTCACGAGCTCTTCATCTCTCTTTTTCTCTTTCTTTTTCTTCTTCTGCTATCTCACTCTAGCTCTCTGCCGTCTTCTTCTTATTTCTTCTTCTTCTGCTTCTCTGCCTCTCTTCTTCTTCTTTCTGGATCGTGCAGACACTCTTTCTTTTTTAGCACTCGATCTCTTCTTCTCTTTCTCTTCTTCACTCTCTTTCTTCTTTTATGGGATCGAACTCCCTGCACTTCAGCTTTTTCTTTCTCCACTTCGATCTTCCTTCATCTGTGGACGAAGGCTCGTATATATAGCAGCAGCAGCAGTAATTAGGGTAGGGCGTGTGCCTTCCACATCTCCCACCCAACACTCTCGGACCACGTGGCAGCATCAGGGAAGGGCTTCTTCCACATGTGACCATCATAGTTCCTCGTCCTCCTTGGATCACGAGCCAAGTCAGCCAGTCTCTGTAAAGAATCCCCAAAGACTAATCATGTCTTTGTGCGTTCTCGCACGGAAGCATATGAAGTCTCAGGGGAGCATCTATGGCCTCTGGACAGCATCACCTGTCAGACGATCATACAGAGACTTATCAACTTGGTGTCGATACTTTGTAAAATGAAATGCATTGTATATACTTGTGAATGCGAATGCCATGTACGGACTTAGAAAGTGAAGACCAATGTATAGACTTAGAGACCCAAAGGCAGTGTATAGACTATTCTTTTAAATACCAAGAGACTAGTCATGACTTTGTGCGTTCTCGCACGGGAGCATACAAAGTCTCAGGGGAGCATCGATGGCCTTTGGACAGCATCACCAGCGTCAGGGGAGCATGGGGAGCATATGCCGTCTCTGGGGAGCAATCGCTGCTCCAGGAGAGCATCCTCAATGTCAGGGGAGCATCCGGAGGGACAGGCGAGCATGCACGTCTGTTGTACAGACTCTACCAATGTATAGACTTGGTGGATAGTGATGCATGGCCAAACGGATGTATAGACTTCACTGTGAATGCATGAACAGTGAATGAGTGTATAGACTTGATCAAGAGAGATGCTGGCCAATCGGAGCATTAGCAGTCACTGGAGGGCATACTCGGTCCCAGGAGAGCATCCGGGGGGGACAGCGAGCATGCGCGACTGATGTATTAGACTTATGAACAGTGCGTGCATCTACAGTGCAAATGTATGGACTTTAACAAAATGCCTAACACAGTCCGATGTACATACTTTGCCTTAGACTCTAAATGTGAATGTATGGACTTTATGAATACATGCTACAGTGCCAATGTGTAGACTTGATGAGACATTCACGAGTGTATACACTTGGCCAAACGTAGGGAAAGGTATGAGGAGTGTATAGACTATGCTTCACTTCGAGTAGCCACAGTGATGTATAGACTTGGCCTTTGAGATGTGGCTGTACAGACTTGGGGTCCAACTGTGGATGTATAGACTTGAGTGAAGTGAACGGATGTTCAGACTTTGAAGATCCACTGTGGATGTATAGACTTGAAGATGCAAGCGATGTATAGAGTTGGGCTGGCTACAGTCTTGTTGTATGGACTTGATCTCAAGGGCCGGCTGTACATACTTGGAAGGCTTGACGGAGGATGTACAAACTTGACGAATGGCTTGAAACACAGACACCTTCCCAGTGTATAGACTTGCAAGAGTTTCACGAAGGCTGTATAGACTTGAAGCAATGTGAATGATGTATAGGCTTTACCAAAGTGCAGGCTTTGAAGTTCCACAGAGGGTGTATAGACTTGGAAGTCTAGTGGAGTCAACCCATCTAGGCGGGGGGTCGACCCACTACAGCATGCTATGCTGACTGTATGCTAAATACAATTGTGCAGACTTCCATAAGCAGACATCCACAAGCAGAGTAAAGCAATGAATGCTTTATGCATCAGATAACATGACTGAACATCAAATATGCAATGCTTTAGATCTGTTAAACTAACTGAACAGCAATGCAATGCTTTATGCTCTGATAAACAGAGTGAACATCAGAAAGACTAAATAACAGCATGATGACTCACACAGCAAGATGACTCACAGTGATTAACTCACATCAAAAACCAATCATCAAAACCATCATCAAAATCACAGGGGCACAACAATCTCCCCCTTTTTGATGATGGCAACACTTTCAACACATTGAGTCATTCTGATGATGTGAGCCATTCTGATTCTGATGACTCAAACTATTCTCCCCCTTTGACTTCATCAAAAAGAAATTAGTTTGAGAAGTTAAAGCAAACCAGCATGCAATGATTGAATAAAAATCTCCCCCTTTGGCAAAAATCTCCCCCTTTGATTTAATCAATATGAATGCAGATGCAGATGGAGATACCAAAATGCAAGATCACAATTCTCCCCCTTTAAGAATTTCTATGCAGCATGATGCATATGACATGGAAGCTCCCCCTCAATAAGTGGAATCTTATGAGATAGATGAGAAGGAGACCACATGGGCAAACAAGGAGAAGTTCAGGTCAATGAACTAAGGACATGAGCAGAAGAGATATCAATATGAATGCAGAAGAGTTTCAAGTTGCAGATCTTCGAAGAAGCTCCAATCACAAGAAAATCAGTCAGATTTTCAGAGAGGTATCAATCTCATAAATCCAAAACATAAGTTTTCAAAGTCTTCCATTATAAGGGATTATGAATGAGCTTTATTGAAAAGCATGGTTTAAACATGATGTATGCAGAGTTTATCAATAAAATTCCGTATTGATATCTTAAACCATGGTTTAATAAAAATGAACCAAGCCCTCATATTTATCTTGATTATCCTCCCTTTGTCTTACACAATCAAATTTATTGACTTCTTTCAGAATTACATGCACTAGTATTGAGATTAAGCAATTATGAAGTCATATGATTTTGTCTAGGGTTGTAGCAATTTGATTTTAGCATCAATATTCAGATATTTCAATTTGTTCAACAATTTTCATGCTACAAATTTTACGAGCACTCTAGTTCAGTGCACACATTGTAACTCGAGGATATACCTTGATCAGAGGCCAATATCCCTAAGCACTTAGTGTGACTAACTGTTATGCTATATATATGAACATAGGTAGCATTTACACATCATGACACACTCCAAATTATTTCTAGATGAGTGAGTTATATTTCTTAGTGTGCATGCCATTGCTCTGCCTGATTTACAATTATTCTTAATCAGAGTTAACTATAGTACCTCATGACACAGTCCTTTGGACATGTGTTTCTCAGTGACCAAGATCATTGCTCTGACAGATATTTCCCTTTAGACATTTCAGATAAATTCATTTACTTCAAGTCAATAATAATTTCATGTACTTAACCAATTGAAGTCATGTATTCAAAAGTGCAGATTTCAGAAGTTTTCACAAGACACAACATGAAACAGATGGTTAAGGTTTATTAAACATGCTTCAGATATTTTTAAGAGATTTTAAAGTCAACCCTTGAGTACATTAAACTTAAATCACCTGAGTTATTTCAGATATTCATAAAAACGTATAATAGAAAATTTCTAGATCAAGAATTTTCAGATTTATGGTCGAGATAGCCCATTGAAATCTTCATGAAAGACTGATAGAATTCTGAAGCCAAAAGATACCAATAGATAAGAAAGTTTTTGAAGCCCAGAGTTTTCAAAATATGATCAAGGTTTGTCGATAGAAACCAATAAGAAGGATATGCAATGAGTTCTCACAAGAGTATGTATTTGACAACCTACATGCAATGCATTGACTCCCCCTTACAATATGCGTTCAAACTCTCTTTTTTACATTTTTCAAATTAAGGAAATGCAATGCACTATATGTATGTAAGGACATGCAAAGACTCAACATTGAATGCTATGCAAAGATATGTAATTAACTCCCCCTGAAAATATGCAATGATTGCCATGAGAACTGAACATATGATTTTGATTCATGCACATTCAGACTGTCCTATCCAGCAAAGTGACCCATGGTACTAGGCGGAGCACTTGGTCTAAAAGACCACCTCACACATAGTAAGAACCTCCAGACAGACTTCCCTGCCTTTTGGTAACTTACCATTTATATACCATTGAGGTCAATCATGATAATTCAACATGGGCAGTAAGCATGGATCAAATTTCAGCTTATCAGATTTTTCAGAATGCAATAGACAGATTTTCAATGAACTATGCAACAGACAAATTTCAAGCCACATACATATGCAGTTTAGATTTTCAGAAGTTTCAGAGTGCTAGTGCAAATGGAAGATGATAAATGAATATGCAAACACAGACTTAGCATGTCATGCAGTAGAACTAAAAACAGGAAGTGCAAGAAATTTACCTGAAAGATTCATGAAGGGGTTTTCATTCTTGAGTGCCTTGGTTTATTACCCCTCTTTATTCTTCAGCTTCCAAGGCACACCTGCATAGCAAAGTTATTTTGCACAAACAGGTACCCAAGAAGTCTTGGGTCCTGACATGACAATATCACTTCTAGCAGATTTTCTAAACAATTTTCTAGCAGCATGGTCATCAGATTTCATCAAGTGGCAATTATTCATGGAATGACCAATTTGTCCACAGTAATGGCATGAATTAGCAGATTTCAAATTCTTCTTATGCACATTACTGTTGTTATGAAGTTTATTGGCAGAGAAAGAGTTATGTTTACTATAATGATAGTAAGATGGATCAGGTTTCAGATTTAATCTATGCACATTCTTGTTAGCATGAAATCCATTTGCATATACATGAGATGTCTTGTTAACAGAATAAACATTCTGTTTGCCAAAACCAGTTTGGTTTTGATATCCTGCCAGCCAACAGGTTGTAGCCCTGTGACCTGACTTTCCACAGTTATAGCATGAAAAAATAGAATTTAGGTTCTTTTTATGCACATCATTATGAACATGAATTTTATGTGCATTAGCATGGAAATTTCTGTTATTTGCATGACCAAACTGCTTTCCATAATCAAGACATTCAAAGTTTTTCTTTTTGAAAACAACTTTGTTCTTTCTGAGAGCATTTGTACTTGCAGGGAATTTAAACCTTCCAGAGATGAAATTTTTCCCTTGAGCATGCCAACAGTCTTTGACTATGTGGCCATGCTTTCCACAGTGAGAGCAATAAGAGGCATTCCTTTTAAAATTGAGTTCATTATTGCCATAGCCTCCTTGGGCATGCCAACAGTCCTTGACTGTGTGGCCATACTTTCTACAGTGAGAGCAATTGATAAAATTTCTTCTAAAAGAGCCTGACCAACATTCAGAGGCCTTGTGACCTCTCTTTCCACATTCAAAACATGAAATAGAATTTCTCCTCCCAGCATTCAGCCAGCA
Organism: Amorphophallus konjac; assembly: GCA_022559845.1. Classification (NCBI taxonomy): domain Eukaryota; kingdom Viridiplantae; phylum Streptophyta; class Magnoliopsida; order Alismatales; family Araceae; genus Amorphophallus; species Amorphophallus konjac. The sequence goes on from CM040121.1 coordinate 306,259,576, forward strand.
TTCAAATTCCTTATGACCCAATTTTCCACAATTAAAGCAAATCATATGCTGATTTATTGAAACAGACTTGTTCTTGTTAACAACATGATTGCTCGCATGAAATCTATTCTTATCACTAACAAACCAGCATTGTGAAATTTTGTGTCCTAATTTACCACAATGGAAACATTTAGTTTTCCTTTTCTGAGGTGAAGGATTTTTATCATGAGATCTCCTAGCATTCTTATCATCCTTCTCCATCAACTTACACTCATGCATCAGATGACCAAATTTATGACAGTAATGACAGATCATTTTCTTTTTGGATGCATGTGAATGTGTGTGAGGACTGTGATCAACATGCACTGATGAACCCTTTTCATTTATTTTCTGTTTTCCAGTCCTTTTCTGATTTTCATCATGTTTTTCTATTTTCTTAGCCTTGTACTGAGTTGGAGATGAAGTAGAAGGCTTTTCCTGTTCAGAAGATTTAACAAAAATAGTTTTCAGGTTGGCTCCATCAACCTTCCTCATGACTGGACTGTAACCCAGTCCTTCTTTCTTAAAATTAATCTTTGTTCCCAGCTTTTTCTGAACATTTGGTTGTTTATTTTCTGAGGTGGTGGCTACATCTGAAGCTTTGATAAAAGATGTCATTAGCTTGTTCTGAAAGGCCTTTTTATCGACATTGTTGTAGCCCAACCCTTCCTTTTGAGTATTGACCTTAACTCCTAACAACCTGTCCAGATTTTCTTGACCACTCACAAACTTTGACAGAGAGTTCTTTAAGTCTTGGATTTCATTTTCTAAAGAGGTGATTTGTAACTCATAACTGGCAATCTCTTGCTCACTGCAATTCATAGCTTCACTCAAAACTTTGTTAGTTGTTTTATATTTCTCAACTTCCTGTTCTAGATTGCTCAGTTTATCAGAATCATCAATGCAAACAGTTTTCCCTCTTTCCAAAGCTAGAAGTCTCTCTGACATAGTGGAGTTCAGCATTTTTAACTTCTCATTTTCTTCCTTAAGCTTGTCATTCTGAATTAACTCATTTATCAAAGTCTGATCTTCTGAGTTAACTTCTTGCTTTCTTCTGTTTTCAAATTCCTTCAAATCTTTTTGCTGTTTTTCAAGATCTTTCTGTAATTCTATGTTTACAGATTTTATGGCATTACATTTTTCAGCAAACAAGTTCTTCTCCTGCTCAAGTTTCTCAAATTTTTCATCATTTTTATTAACAAATTTTCTCAGAGAATCATTTTCAGATTTTAGCTTGTTTAAATCTGAGTTCATACTTTCAAAGTTTTTCAGCAATTTTTCATACTGGTCATGATAGTTAACAAGAGTCTGATTATCATTATCTGACTTGAATTTTTCTTTGAGTTCAGATATCACATTTATATGATCTTGATTCTCAGTTTTCAATAATGAAATTTGTTTCTTCAACATTTGAAAATCAGACATACAGGCATCATGAACATTTTTCAATTCAACACAATTTCTACAAGGAGAGCTTGAACTATCTAACCCAGTACCCTTCTTCAATTTTTTATACTATTTTCTTAACAGTTCATGAGATTCAAGTAGCTTAGAATATGCATTTTCCCAATCATCTAAAGTATAGTTTTCAAAGGGATTTACCTCATCATCATCATCATCTTCATCTTGACTGCTACCTTGATTGCTTCTGTCAGCCATCATGCAGCTGTCCACATCTCTTATCTGAGTTCGCTTCAGCATGTCCAGAATATCTTTAGCAGAACTACAATCAAAGAAACATGAATGAAAGGCTCTATCAGTAGCAGCTTTCATCAGATTTATAGCTGTCTGATTCTCTTCATACATTGATTCGTGAATGTCAGTCCATTTTGACCTTTTCTCTGGTAATTTATGAGGACCATGTGAAATCACTTTCCACAGGTCTGGATTAACATAATTAGCATAATTCTTCAGACTAGCAAACCACACATAAAAATGCGTACCACTAAAAACTGGTGGTTCACCCATGGAGACAAACAGATATAATGCAACAGGAATATTGATGCACCAAAAGTAAATTAGCACCTAAGACTGCAAGATCGGATCTGCAGGTCGCTGGACCTTGTATGCAGACACCGCTCTGATACCAATTGTTAGGAACGGTGCGGAGGATTCAGAGGGGGGGGTGAATGAATCCCACCCTTAAAAACTTTTCGCTCAATAAAAGACTCGAACACTATCCAGGCAGAACAAACAATCTGAAGCACAAGTAGAATATTCTCTTAAACCAATGAGAAAATATGTAACTCACACCCAAATAAACAACTAGCAGAAGCAGCACAGATATAATCGAGAATGCAAGGCAACCTATGAAGTGTGGTAGAAGATATGGAGGAGACACACCACAAAGCAACCAACCACTGCACAGAAGATTTTTAGGTGGTTCGGTCCACGGACCTACATCCACCCCTCACTCCCAACCGGAGTGAGGCTTCCACTAGCACAAGCTAGTAACCTGCAGACTCAGTCTGCGAACAAGGTGCTGCCACACAGCTTGACCAGGGGAACAACCTCCCCTCTTCCTCCCAACCGGAGGGACACCCCAAGTGACTCCCAGCCATTTGGAAACCAGAGACCGAAGTCTCTCTTCCTCCAGACCAGGAGGGAACCCACCAGTGACTTCCAGTCACCAGCAAACCAGAGGTCGAAGACCTCTCTTCCTCCAGACCAGGAGGGACCCCTGGACTTGCAACCCACAAGCCCAGAACCGGAGATCAGATCTCCCTTCTCCTGAGTCCACAGGAGGAACCCGACCTCAGTCCAGAGGATCGGAAGAACACAGTGACTCAAAGTAACAAAAGGAAAAACAAGAAATGAAAATATCGCAGCAAACGGAAAGCTGGAAACTCAATGTAAACTGTAGCTCTTGCAGGAGCAACTAGATTGGATCTGATCCAAAATCCAGTGAAAATAACGAAGCTTCTCTCTGCTCTTCTTCACGAGCTCTTCATCTCTCTTTTTCTCTTTCTTTTTCTTCTTCTGCTATCTCACTCTAGCTCTCTGCCGTCTTCTTCTTATTTCTTCTTCTTCTGCTTCTCTACCTCTCTTCTTCTTCTTTCTGGATCTTGCAGACACTCTTTCTTTTTCAGCACTCGATCTCTTCTTCTCTTTCTCTTCTTCACTCTCTTTTTTCTTTTGTTGGATCAACTCCCTGCACTTCAGCTTTTTCTTTCTCCACTTCGATCTTCCTTCATCTGTGGACGAAGGCTCGTATATATAGCAGCAGCAGCAGTAATTAGGGTAGGGCGTGTGCCTTCCACATCTCCCGTCCAACACTCTCGGACCACGTGGCAGCATCAGGGAAGGGCTTCTTCCACATGTGACCATCATAGTTCCTCGTCCTCCTTGGATCACGAGCCAAGTCAGCCAATCTCTGTAAAGAATCCCCAAAGACTAATCATGTCTTTGTACGTTCTCGCACGGAAGCATATGAAGTCTCAGGGGAGCATCTATGGCCTCTGGACAGCATCACCTGTCAGACGGTCATACAGAGACTTATCAACTTGGTGTCGATACTTTGTAAAATGAAATGCATTGTATATACTTGTGAATGCGAATGCCATGTACGGACTTAGAAAGCGAAGACCAATGTATAGACTTGGAGACCCAAAGGCAGTGTATAGACTATTCTTTTAAATACCAAGAGACTAGTCATGACTTTGTGCGTTCTCGCACGGGAGCATACAAAGTCTCAGGGGAGCATCGATGGCCTTTGGACAGCATCACCAGCGTCAGGGGAGCATGGGGAGCATATGCCATCTCTGGGGAGCAATCGCTGCTCCAGGAGAGCATCCTCAATGTCAGGGGAGCATCCGGAGGGACAGGCGAGCATGCGCGTCTGTTGTACAGACTCTACAAATGTATAGACTTGGTGGATAGTGATGCATGGCCAAACGGATGTATAGACTTCACTGTGAATGCATGAACAGTGAATGAGTGTATAGACTTGATCAAGAGAGACACTGGCCAATCGGAGCATTAGCAGTCACTGGAGGGCATACTCGGTCCCAGGAGAGCATCCGGGGGGGACAGCGAGCATGCGCGACTGATGTATTAGACTTATGAACAGTGCGTGCATCTACAGTGCAAATGTATGGACTTTAACAAAATGCCTAACACAGTCCGATGTACATACTTTGCCTTAGACTCTAAATGTGAATGTATGGACTTTATGAATACATGCTACAGTGCCAATGTGTAGACTTGATGAGACATTCACGAGTGTATACACTTGGCCAAACGTAGGGAAAGGTATGAGGAGTGTATAGACTATGCTTCACTTCGAGCAGCCACAGTGATGTATAGACTTGGCCTTTGAGATGTGGCTGTACAGACTTGGGGTCCAACTGTGGATGTATAGACTTGAGTGAAGTGAACGGATGTTCAGACTTTGAAGATCCACTGTGGATGTATAGACTTGAAGATGCAAGCGATGTATAGAGTTGGGCTGGCTACAGTCCCGTTGTATGGACTTGATCTCAAGGGCCGGCTGTACATACTTGGAAGGCTTGACGGAGGATGTACAAACTTGACGAATGGCTTGAAACACAGACACCTTCCCAGTGTATAGACTTGCAAGAGTTTCGCGAAGGCTGTATAGACTTGAAGCAATGTGAACGATGTATAGGCTTTACCAAAGTGCAGGCTTTGAAGTTCCACAGAGGGTGTATAGACTTGGAAGTCTAGGGGAGTCGACCCATCTAGGCGGGGGGTCGACCCACTATTGCATGCTATGCTAAATACAATTGTGCAGACTTCCATAAGCAGACATCCACAAGCAGAGTAAAGCAATGAATGCTTTATGCATCAGATAACATGACTGAACATCAAATATGCAATGCTTTAGATCTGTTAAACTAACTGAACAGCAATGCAATGCTTTATGCTCTGATAAACAGACTGAACATCAGAAAGACTAAATAATAGCATGATGACTCACACAGCAAGATGACTCACAGTGATTAACTCACATCAAAAACCAATCATCAAAACCATCATCAAAATCACAGGGGCACAACAAGAATGAAGTAGAGAAACAGACTGGTAAGAGTATTAAGGCTCTTCGATCAGATCGAGGAGGAGAATACCTAAGCCATGAATTCACTTCTTATCTTAAGGACAATGGAATTATTTCTCAGTGGACTCCACCGTATACACCATAACACAATGGTGTATCCGAGAGGAGAAACAGGACCTTGTTAGACATGGTCCGATCCATGATGTCCATGTCAGGACTACCCTTGTCTCTCTGGGGTTATGCCTTAGAGACTGCAGCCTATTTACTGAATAGGATCTCAAGTAAATTTGTTCCTTCTATACCACATCAGATATGGAAGGGTAGGAAACCAAATTTTAATCACATTAAAATTTGGGGGTGTCCTGCCCATGTGAAAAGGAATGATTATGATAAGTTTGAGTCTAGAATCGATAAGTGTAGGTTTGTGGGATATCCAAAGGAGACCTTTGCATATTATTTCTATCACCCCTCTGAGCAAAGGGTCTTAGTGGCTAAGAGAGATGTATTTCTAGAAAGAGAATATCTACTCCAGAAAAACTGTGGGCGCCAGATAGAATTGGACGAGGTCCAAGAACCATAACCTAGAGACATTATCTCATTAGATGAGACTGATTCAGTTAATCCTACTCAAGATGAAACACAGACACTACGGAGGTCTGGTAGACTACCAAGAGAACCTAAGAGATATGTTGGACATGTCTCAGAGAGGTCCTCTAAGGTATGCATCAATAAGGATGAAGATCCTCAATCCTACCAGGAGGCGATCCGTAGTGTAGACTCCAAGAAATGGCAAGAGGCAATGGATTCAGAGATCCAGTCCATATATACCAACAAAGTTTGGAACTTGATTGATGTACCCGAAGGGAAAGCCCCTATCGGCTGCGAGTGGATATTCAAAAGGAAGATTGGTGCTGATGGATACATTGACACGTACAAAGCCAGATTAGTGGCGAAGGGGTATCGTCAAAGACGAGGCATTGACTATGACGAGACATTTTACCAGTGGCTATGGTTAAGTCAATTAGAATCCACCTTGCCATTGCTGTATACCTTTATTATGAGATTTGGTAAATAGATGCGAAGATAGCTTTTCTTAAGCGAAATCTTTCAGAAGAGGTGTACATGGTACAACCTGAAGGATTCACCTCCAAGCTTCATCTTAATAAAGTATGCAAACTTCAGAGGTCCATTTATGGATTGAAGCAAGCATTTCGGAGCTGGAACTTGAGATTTGATAAGGCTGTCAAAACTTTCAACTTCATTCGTAATGAAGATGAACCCTGTCTTTACAAGAAGGAAAGTGGGAGCTCTGTGACCTTTATGGTCCTTTATGTTGATGACATCATACTCATTGGGAATGATGTAGGGATGTTGACATCAACTAAGTCTTGGTTGTCCAAGATCTTCTCCATGAAAGATTTGGGAGAAGCATCCTATGTGCTGAGCATAAGGATCTACCGAGATAGATCTAATAGGATGTTAGGATTATCCCAATCCATGTACATAGACTCTATCCTCAAAAGGTTTAGGATGAAAAATTCCAAGAGAGGTCTTTTTCCCATGAGACACGGAATTTGCCTATCTAAGGGGATGAGCCCTAGGACATCTGAGGAGGTGGCACACATGCATAAGGTACCCTATACTTCGGCCATAGGGTCAATCATGTATGCAATGCTATGTACATGGCCTGATGTTGCCAATGCTTTGAGCATTGTCAGTAGATATCAGGCAAATCCAGGCGAGGAGCAATAGAAGACAATAAAGGGCATCCTTAAGTACTTGCGAAGGACTAAGGATCTTTTTCTACTTTATGGAAGATAGGACCTACAACTTAGAGCTTACACAGACTATAGTTTCCAGTCAGATCCAGATGACTGTAAGTCCATGTTTGGATTTGTATTCATGTTGAATGGCGGGGCAGTCAGTTGAAGAAGCTCCAAGCAAGATACGAATACAGACTCGACGACGGAGGCATAATACATTGCTGCAGCTGAAGCTGTTAAGGAAGCCGTCTGGATGAAGAAATTCATCTTGAAACTCGGCGTAGTTCCCCAGATATTAGCTCCCATCCCATTATTTTGTGAAAATAATGGGGCCATCGCCCAAGCGAAGGAACCGAGGTCTCTCCAAAGGTCGAAGCACATTCTGAGGCACTTCCACATTATTCGGGAGATTGTTGATCATGGAGATGTGATGGTAGAGCGTGTACTGTCAGAAGACAATATACCAGATCCACTGACTAAGCCTTTGACACAGATTTTGTTTGAGCGGCATCGGGATAAGATGGGCCTCAAAGTTGTGGGCAATTGGCTGTAGTCCAAGTGGGAGATTGTTAGTATTGGGTGTGCTATAGGCCAATTTTAATTTGGGTCGGGTAGGCCCGATAGTTGTACAATCTTGTTCATCATTAATAAAGTGATATTTGAGCGTAAATTTGTAATTATATATTACTCAACGATGTCCCTAAGATATGTGGTTGTAAAGTCAATTCGAGATGGGATCTCGATTATGAGACTGACTTTACATAGACACATACCTTAAAATTATTCATGGTTGGAGGGTAATCACTCGGGGACTTTGATTACCTATTAAACTAGTACACATGATGTATGGGTGAGCAGTCTCATGGTGACTGGTGCAGGGCACCGATACATATGTGTAGGTGTACGTTCTGGGAGGACGTACACTGGACTGATCCGCTATTGGATCTTCAGATGATTGATTATACCTAATGTTAACTGAAGATCCAATTGTCTCAGTAGCATCGTTGGTCCTTTGACCGGAGACATTGATCGGATCTTACATAAGAAATGGAATGGTTTGATACTTGGCTAAGTGACTTTAACCATAAGTCAAGAATTGCCAAGTCATTAACCATTTCAGGATATGTGTGAAGATCATCAATGGTCAAGAGGGGATCACTCACTATCGGGTATATATCAGACAGTTAATGGGTCATGACATAGATGCTACACTAATTCCCTAGCCAGAGTCATGTGAGTTTGTTTAGAACAGACGTCACACACTTTAACGAGGTCGTGGTCGAATGGCACGATCATGGGGGTTTGACGGTTACCACACCCTCGATCGAACCAGACTCATAGAAAGAGCGAGGGATTATAGCGATGCGGCAACTGTAGACTTACAGGTACCAGACAGTGTGGTTTGAACCCGGGTGTAGATATATTTTTCCCCTCCTACCCGTTCCTTCTAATGTCTTCCCAATGTCTATGCTACCATATCCGACATGAGAAGTGAATGAAGACAGAAGGAAAGGAAGGAAATAGAAACCTGTGATCACCAGCAAAGTGCCGAACGTGATGAACACGCCGTACTTTGGAAAGAGGGAGAGACACTCGCCTGACCTGCAGCGCTGGGTAGATGAACGGCTCCTGGAGAACCGCCTATAGGATGCACGGTCTCACAATAGACCGCCTAAGGACGCTGCAGAAGTTGCGGGATGAAGCGCTCCTGGAAGTTGAACGGCTCTGTAATGACCGCAGGAAGAAGAAGGACGGTCGAGTCTACACCGCACGTCTCCTAGAACGGCTAGTATAGAACCGCGCAAGACCACCAAGCCAGAAGTCACCAAGGGGTCCAACCTCCACCCTCTCCAGCCGGCCAGAGGGGATGGGCCTCGTGCTAGGAATTGCTGACCTACGAAAACAACGTGAAAACACAAAGAAACAACCCTAGATTAGAACTGGACAGTGTAGTAGATGTCAAAATAATATGGAGTAAACATTAACGAATGGAAAGGGGGATACCTGGGGGATTTTAAACCCCTAGGGTGTCAAAAAACGTGGGTGGGTGTGTGCATGGTAATGAAAATGAAGAAGAACGTGGGAGAAAGTGTGAAAAGTGATGCATGCAATGAAAGAAGTGACGAAACCTATCAACCACAAGAGACTCAAAAGCTAAACTACTCCCTGAACCGGAGGCTTGTATGGACGTGGAAAGCCTCCCTTCTTGGTGCTAGGTCACTCAAGAATGCGGCAGGGCTTCACCGTCGACCAAAAATCTCCCCCCTTTCAAACCCGGCCTTTAGGGTCTATTTATAGAGCACTAAAAAGCTTGCCCCGAAATTAGGGTTTAGAGGCATTTTTAGGTCGAGATAATCAAAGGAAAATCGTAGATAAATAGATTATCTTTCATCCAGTCGAAACGGCATTCAAAATGGTTGATTATCCGTGGAGAAATTGATAGGAGAAGTTGGGGATAAAATCACGGATAAAAGGGATAAAATCTGTTGAAATTCATCAATCGAAGGGATGAACGGTCTTACGATAGACCGCTCAACTTGTTGTGCGGTCATGTCTTGGCCGTTCAACCCTATCGGTGGAAATTCAAAATAAATCATAAATAATCCAAATTATCAATCGAACTAACCGAAACCTTCGCCGTTAGACTCTCATATATAAACGGCTCAGATGAGACCATTCAAATGTAAAGTGGCCAAGTGCAAACCGTTCTAGCCTTGTCGGTGATAAATAGATTAATTGGATAATTATCTGAGAAAACCATTAAGCGCAGGACTCTGAGAGATGAGCGGTCACCAACCATCCGTTCATCAAGTTGAACGGTCAGTGGAGGACCGATAAAGGCTTGTCGGTGGAAATTCAAAAAATTAACCAAAATACTCCAAAATATATGGACGGTTCATGGTAAACCGTACATGCATATGGGCGCTTGAAGCTTATAGAAAAGCCCAATCAACCAACACCAAGGCCCGTTAAGCCCTGAATCAACTTGGACCTAACCAAGGAGGGAGGCTACCCATAAAACTGGCCCAAGATATGCCTGAAAATAGCCCCAACGAGTGATGGACAACTCGAGGCATCAACAAATGGGAATAAGAGAAACGACTCAACTTATCGACAAAAAATGGGTGTCAACAGATGCCCCTCCTTAACGTCCTCTTTGCAGGGAGCGAGCGGAGGTGAAGCGGAAGTGACATGGAACATGGAGATGAGGCGGAAATGCAGCGGAGTGGACCGAAAAGCGGGCGTTGAGGTAAAACGACACCCGTTTTTACCAACAAGCGACAGGAATTTTTCGGAAAACTCTGAACCAAACGCAAGGAATGATAAAACCAAAAGCGACACCAGTCTGGAGGAACTAAACTAAACGAAATGAAACAAATCGATAAGACCAACCTCATGGGGGACACAATCCCGCGGTCCAATGAGGAGGCCAAAAGTAGGCAGTAAAAGTAAAGGAAACAGGCTAAAGCTCCAGACGGGGACCTCTTAATCAACCAAACCAAGCGAATTGACTTTTTGAGAACCTTTCAACTCAGAGTGGAATTAGTTCCTCTTGTCCAAACACTAAACGCACAGCTAACCATCACTGATGGGACATTCTTCAAGCAAACCATGGGTCATGAAAGCTCAAAAGATGCGTATGATGCATGCTGGGCTAAAATAAAAGAAATCGTTAAAACAAATGCGAATGAAGATTAAAATATAAAACACTCGAGAATAATATTACTAAGCAGGGAAAATCAGAGTCAAGATACCATCCGCAATCACAGCGTGCGGGATAGAACCATCCTCCCCATGATATCCCAACCTAACGGCCTATCCGAAGATTAAACACGTGAACCTGGATCATCATCGTTTTTGTTAAAGGGGAACATCAGATCCTTGAACACATAGATAACCAACTGGTTCTCGAGATAATATAATATAGTACCATATAATAATGCAATAAGGGTGACAAAGATAGAAGGCCATACCTGACTTACCTGTGCAGGCGAATCGGTGAGTGAAAGTTTGGATGCTACACATAAAAATGTTAACAAGATTTGCAATAATGTCAAAATTCATCAATTGAACACCAAGTGCAGATGTGTGGGTAAAACAACTTCAAACATGAACGGTTAGATCCAAACTGCCCAAAGACGAACGGTTACAGATAAGCCGTACATATCATAAAATTTGAACCGACTTAAACATCCTACCGTTGAAGATGAACGGCCACAGATCAATCGCACAAACCAAGGACGGTCTATCGCTAGACCGCACAACCTCTGCAACCTTGAAATGCTAAACCCTTCGTCTCCCTCCACCGTAACCGACGGTGGGGGAGAACGAAGGGTAAACCACCCCATTCCAACCTCTCTCTCCATCTCCCTCAAGCTCTCTCCTTTCTCAAACCCTCCCTCTCATCCTCTATGCGCCAAAAACACCAAGCACGATGCCCCGAAATGGCCGAAGAAGGAGGAAGCTCGTCGCCGCCGTTGACCACCGCCGTGGCCGCGAGCATCGGTGCACCACCGCCGGCGGACGTGCCGACGATGTCTACGGCCGAGGGAGACGCACTCCCGCCACTGCCTGGCGCCGAAGAAGAGCCGAGGATGACCACGCTTAGAGACGAGGATGCCGGAGCGGCCACACCGGTGGAGAGGCCGGCCAAGAAGCCGAGGGACCCCGAGGTAGGTGCACTAACCCCCCCCCCCCCATTTCCATTTTTCTTTAATTTTAAGCCATGCATGTTAGTTCTATGGGGTTTTTAGGGGGATTAGAGATCTTAGGGACCGGTTTGGGGCGCCATGGCGGCCTCCCTGCCGGCGGGGAAACCCTCACCGTCGTCGGGGAAGACGACGGTAGGGCGGTTTAGTCAAAACCACGCAAACAAAATCATGCTGCTCACATAGAGCCGCCCAACATCCATACGGCCCAGGGGTATCCATTCAAACGCACACAACAACAGAACCGAACCAATTAACGACGGTGAGAGGCCCACCGTATAAACAAAAAACGGGCCTCATCGGTCCGTGCCAAAACCGGTCAACAAAGAACCATGCGGTCCCTATAGGACCGCCCAACCTTCCTACGGCCCAGGAGCGGCCGCTCGACTCTAGGAAGCCTGAGGAAAGAACGGTGCAAGCTCACCCGTTCAAGATAGGAACGGCCCACTCCGGCCCGTTCGAAACACAGAACCTAGGGAGTTAGAACGGTGGACATAGGACCGTTCAAAGGGACGAGCGGCCTGTGGGGAACCGCTCTTCTGACAGAGATTTAAACCTTGATGATTTTTTATTTATATGAAACAAAATGCTTAAATGAATTACTAAAATACATCTAAAATGAATGAAATGAATGCAGGGAAAGCGCATGACCCGCACCTCATGGCTGCAGGTCCGCGCAGTGTACTTAGCACTGCCGGACTTCCAGAGGGAGCAGTTGGCTGCCATGGGGTTCGCCCCATTCCTGAGCATCGAGGTGTGTCGATTCGACGCAGCTCTTCTCCACGCCCTGCACGACCACTGGGACCCAGTGAGTCGGACATTCCTTTTCCCATGGGGGCATATGGTCCCCACGCTGGAGGACGTGGCCAGGCTCACTGGCCTTCGAGTGCACGGGTCACCGGTTAGCGGGACTACCTTTCCCGACTACCGGGCAATGGCTCGGGGATTGCTGGGCTCAGAGCTGCGGCGCCCTGAGAGGCAGTCGACCCTCCTACCCCGGGCTAGTCTCTAGGACAACCTGGGATTACGACGGGCGGGAGTTGCAGTTGGCGAGCAGCCGGAGGAGCACTTACATCGGTTGGTGGAGCTGGCACGGCCGAGAGTAGCTGCAGGGCCGGGAGCAGAGGCGGACAGAGTGCTGAGGCGGTTCTTGATGCTGATGTTCGGGTGACTCCTCTTCTTGACACGAGCACATGTGATGAGCTACCGGTTCCTTCCTTTCCTCGAGTAGCTGAGCCATGTGGGTGACTACGCATGGGGAGCAGTAGTCTTCGCCTTCCACTTCGACACGGTGAGTTCGACGGCCCGTCGGACGATGCTTGGGGGCTTCTCCCCCTTACTCTAGGTACGACTCTTACCCTAGACTTAATTATGCAATTCTATGTGTTTCCTAAATGCTGACACGATGCTATGATGCATGTGTGGGCCTACGTATGCCTACGTGGGCTGGGCAGAGGCGAGGAGACCCGTCATGGGCTCCTGTCGATCGCACGGAGGTGGACAGCACCACGGGAGACCGCAACCTTGAGACGGCAGGTCCGAGAGCTGCAGGATGACCTGGACGCTCTACCGTTTGCCTCGGTATGCTTCTAAACTTAGACTCTTTAATTAAATGCAATTTTTATATGATGATGGTGCTGATGCGACTTTCTATTTTTTGCAGGAACGGTGGACACCTTACACGGAGGAGGGCCAGGAGGGTCAGCCTTGGGAGGTTGGCGCCCTTGCCTTTTCCAGACGAGATGTGTGGCTTCACTGCGTGAATGTGGTGGAGTCACTGCACTACAGATTGGTGATGAGGACCATCGGGGTCCATCAACCCGTGGTGGAGTTCCCGGCGCCTAAGAAGGCGGGGGAGCAAGTGACGAGGACTACCCGGGGCCTAGCGGCAGCATTTGATTGGTCTATGAGGAACGCTATGCAGGTGGCCGACTGGAAAGCTCTTGGGCGAGTGGTGACCGCCCGAGTGGAGAGCGACTCAGCATACTACACTGCGTACGGCAGACACTACCGGGACCAGGTGTTTCGGGGTGCCCACCGACCGGTACGACTTCTAAACTCAAACTCTGTCTATTATGCTTATGATTCTTATATGATGGTGCACTGACACATGGACTTCTAAATGTAGATTGACCCTGCGGGACGACTGGCGGAGCTGCAGGGGCTTCTGCACTCCACCATCAGGGATCGGCACGAGGCCCGATAGGCCCTGGCCCTACTAGTGAGTTTTCTAAACCCTAAACTCTTTAAATATGCAAATGCTTATGATTATGACTATACATGTGACTGACCTGGAGTTTTGGATGCAGCGTGTTGAGGGGGCCCAGAGATAGGGGGCCGATGCTCCTCCTTCTTCTTCTACCTAGACTCCTGCAGATCGGGCCGAGCGGGAGGCCGACTTTACTCGGATGGTAGCGCGGGCCAAGGCAGCCGAGGTGGCGCTCACTGAGAGGGTACGTAAATCACTATACTTTCTCTTTGTTATTTATGCTTATGAAATGTATGAAATGCAATTGACTGACAATGATATATGCATGCAGACGTCTGAGCTGACCCGCCTTAGGACCGAGCTTGAGTAGAGCCGGGCAGCGGCTCGAGAGGAGATGGCCCGTGTGCGAGAGGAGGTAGCACAGAGCCGACCAGCAGACGCGCTGGAGACCGCTTCTTCGGGCTGAGCTGAAGCTACTTCCAGCCAGCGCGACCGAGGCGGAGCGCTACTGGGCTGAGGCGGAGCAGGCCCGGTTACAGACTGCCAGACTGGAGGGCATGGTGGCGGGCATGAGAGAGGTGAGTCGAGAGCGCAGCCGAGCGACTCCGAGCGGCAGCCATGGCACTCATGGCTCTGTTAGGAGTTACTTTACAGGTTCCTCCGGCCACCGGAGGAATGAGGAGGAGGAGCGACGCCGGTGACGTCAGCGTGACGAGGCGGTTTCCGCGATGCCTCCACCAAAGAGGCATGAGGGATCTGGGGACAGCGACGGGGGCCTAGGAGAGGGACATGCTTGACTTTTGTACTTGGCCCGACTTTTGTATATGATGTGATATGATAGTGATGTGCATGCTTTTGTTTTGATTTTTGTGGATGTATGAATGTATAAATGGATGAATGTATGAATGAATGGATGAATGCAACTACTGACTCGACACGAGTGCGTGAGTGAGAGACGACGACTACGGGTGAGACACGACTACGGGTGTGACACGACATTTCCATGAGTGAGAGAGAGAGTGTGATGCCAAATGAGTGAGATGAGTGATGTCAAATGAGTGAGATGAGGGCGTCAAATGAGTGAGATGAGAGACGCCAAATGAGTGAAATGAGGGACGCCAAATGAGTGAGATGAGAGATGCAAATGAGTGAGATGATAGACGCCAAATGAGTGAGATGAGGGACAGCACGACTGCTAGTTAGACAGATGCACAACTTGTTGGGCAAGGGCTTCAGATCAGAAGAACGGTTCTCAGTGGGCCGCTCAAAGCAATATACAGTCTGTATTAGACCGCTCCAAAGATAATAGAACGGTTTAATATTAACCGCTCGGAATGCTGAACGGTTTACCATGGACCGTATAAGAGGAAGAATGATCTAACTCAGGCCGCCTAAAGTCTTGCCCTCGAGTTCTTTGGAGGATGATAAACGGTCCGTTGAGGACCGCGCAATGGGATGGGCGGTCTATCGTAAGACTGTCCAATGTGGTATCCTATGAACTCGAATGGGACTCTCCTGGAGAGTCCCTAACCCAAGGGTGAACTGCCTTAAACCCATCCAAACCTCATCTTAACTCGTCCTAGACTTATCCAACCCCAATCTTAAGAGACCTAAGCTTCCTAACCAGCCCTATAAGTAGGAGGGGGCCTAAATTCGTGATTCACACATCCTCCTCCTTCTAAGCCTTGAAATCTTTGCTATTCATCACCAAATCATCATGAAGAGGGTCTTAGAGGGAAGTTCCATGGAGGGAGCATCTTTTGAAGGGCCAAAGCTAGCCAGGAAGGAGCAGGAAGTGCTTCAATGACTGACTGCGATCCCGCGACATCTGAGCTCGAGCCCTCTGAGAGAGGTAAGTTAATCATGATTTCGTTCAATTCAATTCTTTCATTTACTTACATGCTTTTCTTTTCTCTCTTTTTTTCTTCCATCCTCTTTCTTCCCACCTCAGCTTCTCCCTGGCCCCAGGCGGTATTCCACATTGAAGTGGTTGGCTCCCATGGTCCGCGCCTTGCCTGTAGGAGTGACATCTATCTTGAGATCCTGGCACTTACAAGCTCTCCTAGTGTTAGGTCAGAACTACCCAAAGCTTTCTCATGATTGGCATAGCATCTCTGCCTTAGTTGAAATTTGACATCCCCAAACTCATACATTCATCTTCCCAGCATTCGAGGCCACTATCCTACTGGAGGAGGTAGAGACCTACTTCTCTTTACCTAGGTCCCAGGTGGGAGGGGAAGACTCAGTGTGTTATACTGTTGCCCCTATAGATCCTAGCCTGATCTTGGGAGGGTTCATACCAGATAGCAAGGATGTCCATACTTTCGTAGGCCCACGTCAGTTTCACCTTCTTCCTCTTAGCCAGTGGGTAGTGGAGCATTGTAAGAACAGGTGTGGATGGGATGAAGCTATAGCTAAGGCCGCATCCGTTTGCTTGTGCGGGGCTATCTTGTTTCCTTCAGTTGACCATGTGCTAGAGATTCCCCTTCTTAGTACCATTAGCGGCCTATGGCAGGGACTTTCCATCTCCCAGGCCATCCTAGCCTACTTGTACGAGGGCCTCACCTCAGCAGCCTTAGGCGGTCCCATGTTTGGTTCTATGATCCTTCTAGAGTGTTGGATGGGCGCCAGGATGAAATTCATCTATAGGGAGGATGTCACTTCAGCTAGTAGGATCTTCGGGAGCCACCCCCTCTTCTTTATAGGTGACGCATTTGGATTCTCTCCGCAGGTAGAGTGCAGGACAGCTGAGATGAAGACCAGAGACGAGTGACGACTGTACATCAACAGGCTGCTTCTGGATAGGTTCGTGATGCGCCCGGACTTCCTCCGTGACACCACCGTCAGAGTTCCTAGGAGGCCGGGCATGGACTTGAGGCTCGTGAGCGACACCGCATTGGCGATGTACAGCCCGCACCCGTGCTACCTACAGGTTGGACTACCTCGGACTGTTCTACCAACACTACCCCACCTTCCCGCACTACATGCGAGGAGGATCGGTTCAGAGGAGGACGAGCAGGCGGTCAGGAGTGCCCTGATCCTGTGGGAGGTGAGCAGGGTGCTTACACTACTAGCAGAGGTTGTAGAGATCCCGGCGACGCGCCAGGCCTATGTTAGAGAGCTGAGAGAGATATTTCCCCTCGCGGATGCCCAGCAGAGGATTGAGTGATTTTCTTTTGTTTCATGATGATGTTTGGATAGGACTTGTGTTTAGAAAGCTTGATATATGAAATGAATAGAATTGATGATTGGATTGAGTTTGAGCTTTGGGTTTTAGGCTTGATGTGATTGCGTAGGTTGGGATAAGAGTTTAACATTCACACGGTCACGAGCCAACTGCACTTTTCAGCTTCAACCTGCCCCCGCACACACACAATTACAGAAAACAGATTAAATCTATTTTTAGGCTTAACCCCTTGCCTATAACAAGTTAGGAAATGACCAGTTCTTGATTCTTGGTCAAGGGGGTAAGCCTTATTAAATAGGCAAATAACAAATGTCAAATGAATGCAATGGATGCCATGAATGCAAATCAAGCAAATCTTTTTGAAAATTTTGAAAATATCTGATTTTTGTTTGGATTTCAAAATATTTGATTTTGTTTTGGGTTTTGAACATGTTTGATTTTTTTTCTCAGATTTTAAAATATTTGATTTTTTTGGATTTTGAAGTATTTGATTTCTTTGGGTTTTGAAATATTTGATTTTTCTTGGTTTTGAAATATTCGATTTTTTTTAGTTTTAAATATTTGATTTTTTTTGAGTTTTTAAAATATTTGATTTATTTGTATTTTGAAATATTTGATTTTTTTGTATATTTTTTTTTATATTTTGAAATATTTGATTTTTTTGGGTTTTGAAATATTCAATTTTTGTTTGTATTTTGAAACCAGCTTAGACCTGACGACAGGGAACCTCCCATCTCACTAGGGGCCTCCCGGGCTCAATGTGCAATATCTTTAAGGACTGCCCGTGGCCGGTGCTAACTTTTCTTTAACGGTGCCTCTACCGAGGTCATACCCTGGGTAGGATCCATTCCTTGGAAAATAAAATAGATTTTAATAGAAAAGCTGATGGAATCCTCGGTTCAAGATTCAAAATTTAAAAATTTGACGGGGATCGGCAATCAACTTCATCAACACAATCAAATGGCCAATCTATTTGTCTCATGATAAATGGGCCTCTTTATGGGCCTTATGGGTTATGTCCGTAGCAATTATGTAATAGTCCTTTCATATTTTTGTCTTTAAGTCTTCCAATAGAGTGTCTTTTAGTCTCCCCAAGAGAACTATAATGAGTAGACATTAAGTGTTTAGGATAGTGTCTTTTGGTCTCCCCAAGAGAACTATAATGAGTAGACATTAAGTGTTTAGGATAGTGTCTTTTGGTCTCCCCAAGAGAACTACAATAAGTAGACATTAAGTGTTTAGGATAGTGTCTTTTGGTCTTCTTTGAGAGTCTATAAAAGAGTCATGTATCTTTCATTTGAAAACAGTGAATGAAATCTTATTTTTGGAACCCCCATGTGATGCCCACGTAGGAGGGGCCTTCCCCTCCTTTATCTTCTTCCCCCCCCCCTCTTTTAATTCCCATGGCCGTGAGTGCCTGTTCTTCCTTCCCTCTCCACGGGTGAGATGCCCAGTTCTTCCCTCCTTGCCACGGGTGTTGATGCCCTTCATTCCTCCCTTCTCCTCCAGCCACCAGCATCTTCCGCTCACCCCCACAGCTTGGCCGAACTTCCCGTTCCCCAGTTCCTCCTGTCTTCTAACCCAATCTTTCACTGCTGCGGCAGTCTACCTTCCTTGCCTCACCCTCTAAGCTTCTTCCTCCCGGCCACGCTATTACCTCATACGCCCACGCTACCTCCGTTCCCGTCATACACGCACTGCACCCCTTTCCACAGCCTCAAGACAACCCCCTGCAACCCCAACCACGTCCACCCACTATCCCCATAGCTTACACCCACAAACACCACCACTAAACTTAGCCCCCACTCCACAAGCCCATCCCAAACCCGCAGGCAGCTTCTGGCCCAATTTGCAGAGTAACTTCCAGCTCGTTCCAGGTGGAGTCTGCATCCAAGGTCTTCAGCAAAGTTGATCGTCCACAAGTCCTCTTCGCAAGCGAGTTGGAATCGTGTCGATCCGAGTTCGTGGCCGCCCACAAGGGACTTTCTTCCCCGACTGCGCAGAGAAGGCCTGACAGCGACCTGAAGCGGTTTGGGGCAGCAACCACGACCTCTTCTTGAAGGATTCAGGCTCCAGGATCTTCATCAAAGTTCTCCATCCTCAAGTCAGCTACCGGGATCAGAAGACGGAACCGCAATCAGAGGTCGGTGGCCAGAGTTACAAATTTTATACCCCGACGACCCCATTCTGCCTCCTGTCTGTCTCCTCCGACCAGTCCCCACTCAACGGGACCTGCACGTCCACACCGACATCCGACTGAGGCGAGACCAGTGCCGCTGGAAAGTAGTCGTCCCCACGATTCCAACGCCACCTGCCGCGCACCAAACGGAGTTCGGGGTTGCTCGTGGTGTCCCTGTCAAGCCGCTGTTCAGAAGCTGCCCCTGCACAGAACCAGAACGGGGTCCCCGCTCAGTCGTCCGTGGCGACCAGGTTCGGGCGGAACCAAAATTCAGAAAAATTGTGCTGTATCCCTACCCTGTTACGAAGCCAACGGCACCAACCGCGCCTCCGGCAAAATTCCAGAGTGCGATCCACAGCCACTTCAACAGCTGCTGGTCACAGATTCCAGAACCGGACAGAATCGACTTCGGCATTTGTTTCACATCAAAAGCTGGTGATAGGTATAGAGGTTTTTAGGGCTTGAGTTCTTCTCACGACACCCCATTTTCAAAGAATTTGGTCTGTTGCGCCGGGGCTTTATGTCAATCATCGGACCTACTTCCGCTCTAGGCACGCATACGACCGGGCTCATAACGTCCCGCGGGGAAACTGTACTGCCACTCTTGTCGTGCCTAGTTTTGTTATTTGGGGACTTTCAAACTTTTTTGAGAGCTTCGAGCTTTGGGTGAGCTTTTAGCCTTGATTTTTGCCCCTTTTCTTCGTTCCTTTCTTTCTTTCTTGTCCTCTTACGGAATAAGGTCATAATGGACTACCCCTATTTGAGACCTCTTTTATTGGGGGTCTAGATCGGTCCTCGCCCCCTTATTAACCCTTTGCCCCTATTTTCAGCCGAGAGAGAAGGAAAAATAAGGACTTTCACCCCCCCCCCCCCCCCGAAGCATGGCCAAGGGAGAAACGGTGTCGTGCAAAAGAAGGAAACCAACCCACGGGGGGTCGTGTAGTGTGTGAAATGTTGAACCGAGGATTTCCTTTCGTGATCAAGTGAAGGTGCACCCTGCCACCAAGTCGTCGCTGATTTGACTCTATGGATAAAAGCGTTTTAAATATAGCCCATTCCACGGATTTGGTAATTCTTCACCCTCCGCGTTGATTAAACGATACGCGTTACCCGGATAGACTTCCTTAACTACAAACGGCCCTTCCTAGTTGGGTTGCAGCTTAGACCTGGGACCTGCTGACCTGATAAATTTGCGTTTCAAAAACATATTACCCACTTGGAATTTTTTCTCAATGACCTTCTTTTGGAAATACCGCGAGACATGCTTTTGATAAACCGAAACATGATTGGCCGCATTAAGCCTCTTCTCGTCTAAGAGTTCCAGTTGGACTAGCAACGCCTCTTGACGCTCGTCGAGATTGAGTTCTTTGTCCAGCTGCACCCTTAGGGAAGGGATCAAGATCTCGTATGGGAGTACCTCCTCCATCCCATAGGTAAGAGCAAAAGGAGTTTGCCCCGTGGGGGTACAGACGGCGGTGCGATAAGCCCATAGAGCTTCTACCAATTTATCGGCCCAATCAGCAAATTTGTGTGATTCACATGTTTTCTTGATAATTTTAAGAAGGGTTTTATTCGTGGCCTCAGCCTGGCCATTACCTTGGGGGTAGTATGGTGATGAATGATGCAATGATATATTAAACTTCTTACAGAGGTCCCGGAGTTCTTGAGAAACAAATTGAGGCCCATTGTCGGTGACGATATCACTTGGCACTCCAAACCGCGAGATGATATTCTTTAGGATGAAGTGACATACTGTGGTGGCTTTGATTTCTGCATAGGCTTCAGCTTCCGCCCACTTGGTGAAGTACTCCGTAGCCGTCAAAATGAAGGACTTCTGCTTGACTGCGGAATTCGGGTCACCGAGAGGTCCGATGATATCAAAGGCCCACATGGAAAATGGCCAAGGAGTAGAGAGAGGATGGAGGGAAGAAGCAGGAGCATGGATCTTGTCAGCATGGAGCTGGCATTGAAGACACCTACGGACATAGTTGGAACAATCTTCTTCTAGGGTTGGCCAGTAATAGCCCTGCCTAAGAATCTTCTTCGCCAACGCCTGCCCATTTACGTGCCCTTCACACTCACTGGAGTGAGCTACTTCTACTACCTTCTAAGCCTCATCATCATCTAGACACCTCATCAGAACTCCATTGAGAGCTCGCCTATACAATTCTCCAGCAACAATCGTGTATCTTGTGGTGACTCTTCTAATGGCCTTTCGCTGCTTGGCATTCGCCGTCTCCGGGAATGAACCATCCCTACAATACTGCTCAATCTCATAATACCACGGCAACTCTTCTTCTTCTATGATCTCCTCAAGTTCAGTTAACGAAACTTCTTTCACCTCTTCCCTTTCTACCTTCCTTTCTATAGATTTCCTAAGGTTGTCGAACCAGGGATCCTGAAGAGAAGGGACGTCTAACCGCTGGACCACAATGGTCTCAGTGGCACGACTGAGGGGAAATGAGAGAGAAGACGCTAGTGATGCAAGGGTATCAGCCAAAATGTTCTGAGAACGAGGAGTGTGAATATAGATAAGCTTCCGGAATTACCTAGCCAAGAGCGTGACCAGATCTTGATAGGGCTTAAGCTTAGGGTCACGGGTGCGGTAAGTTGACAAAACTTGACGCAGCACCAACTGAGAGTCTCCTATGATGTTAGGGTATCGCGCGCCCAAGAGGTA
Organism: Amorphophallus konjac; assembly: GCA_022559845.1. Classification (NCBI taxonomy): domain Eukaryota; kingdom Viridiplantae; phylum Streptophyta; class Magnoliopsida; order Alismatales; family Araceae; genus Amorphophallus; species Amorphophallus konjac. The sequence goes on from CM040121.1 coordinate 306,281,338, forward strand.
GGCGTGCTTCAGACCGACAAGGAGAGCCTCATACTCGGCTATATTATTCGTGGCAGGAAATGAGAGTTGATAAGCGATAGGGATGGTCACCCCTTCCGGAGTAAGGAGAACGGCGCCGCTTCCACTACCCTGGGAATTGAGAGCACCATCAAAGTGGAGAGACCAGAAAGGAAGATGAGTGATTACTGCCAAATGTTCATCAGGGAATTCATCCTAGATTGAATCAGTGCGAGGGATGGTCGAATGAGCGAGATGCTCAGCAATGGCGTATCCCTTGATCGCTTTCTGGACGATGAAGGTGATGTCGAATTGAGAAAGAAAGCTCTGCCAGCGAGCTAATCGGCTAGAAAGGACAGGCTTTTCTAAAAGATAACAAATGTGGTCCATTCTAAAGATCAGCCTAACCTCGTGGGCAAGGAAATAGTGTTTGAGCTTCTGAGCTACCCACACTAGCGCTGCACAGGTCTTCTCCATGGCAGTATACTTGGATTCAGCAGGATTAAACAACCTTGAAAGGTAGTATGCTGCCCTTTCCCTTCCTTCATCATCTATCTCAGCCAGGACACCTCCTAGGGAGTCCTCAATCACATAAATGTATAAGATCAGGGGTTTCCTAGGGACGGGTGGTTGTAGAACCGGGGGATTAGAGAGATAAACCTTAAGCTCCTCTGGCCATCATTGCCCTCTGATAAGTGGCACCTGCATTCTTCAATCCAAACGGCATAACGACATAGCAGTATGTGCCCTAGGGCATGGTGAACGAGGTCTTCTCTTGATCCTCAGGAACCAGACGGATTTGGTTATATCCGGAATAACCATCCATAAATGAGAGGGCTTCATACCCAACAGTGTTATCAACTAATACATCAATGTGAGGAAGCGGGAAATCGTCTTTCGGACATGCCTTATTTAAGTCCCTGAAATCGATACAAATCCGAATTTTGCCATCCTTTTTCATTATCGGGACTATGTTTGCCACCCACTGCGGATATAAAACAACTCTAATAAACCTGGCTTTATGCAATTTGTCGACTTCTTCCTTTATCCTTAAAGCCATCTATGGGTGGAATCTTCTCGCCTTTTGTTTAACGGGTGTTGCCCCTGGTTTAAGAATCAATCGGTGTTCAACCAATGTGGGGTCAAGACCCGGCATGTCCTTGTAGGACCAGGCAAAAGAATCACTATACTCCCTCAAAATCTTGATGAGCTCCTATTCAACCTGAGGAGCGAGGTTAGCAGAAATAAGTATGGGCCTGGGATCCTCTTCTGTCCCAAGATTAATTTCCTTAGTGGGTTCATCCACTGCCGAGGACGGTTAATCAAACCTTTTCAATCCTTGCGCGTACAGATCAGGAGTGTCATCCATATCGCTTTCCTCATCGTCAGCTGGGTCCTTCTCATTCACAATTTCGTATACCCCTAATCCGTCATTGCTCCACTCCCCATCCAATTCCTCATCTTCCTCTAAGACAATTGCGGTCTCTACAAACTCTGGGCACCTAAGGAGGGCATGGCACCTCTTGGCCAAATCTTGCAAAAACCTATCAGGGATGGATTTAGGACGACGCATCACAGGGTGCACTGCAAATGAGGACGGGCTGACTAGACTTGAACTAGACTCTACTCCAACAGACTCTGCTAACCTAGGAGACTCTCTGCACATGGTACATCTAACCTAGGAGATAGGAAATCTACCAGAAAAGGAACAGGGGTTTTGTGCCCCTGGGAAGCTGAGCAGAACACAGCGTAATCTTCCATTGAAACCTCCGTTTTGAAATTGGCATTTTTTTTGGAGGCCGGAAGAGATCACGTAACATGAGGAAGAGGACAGAGGAGGAGGGAGTTGCATGGGAAACAACTCGGGGAAGATGCAGTCGAAGAATGGATCAGATGAGGAAAACCACATTTTGTGGAGTTGAGCATTGGGGGGAGGAGGAGTAAACAAGGTTGACAGATCAATCGGCGGGCAGCACCTGCAAGCACATGGAACAAACAAAATTTCAGGTGGTCTCTCGGTGAAGTACGGGTCGACCAGAAGTGGAGGGGAACGGGGGACGAACCCCAATTGTTGGAATAAAGAGGCAAGACGGGATGGGGACAGAGAAAAGGTAGTGATAGAGCTCCCCACTTCCCATGGCCCCTGGCGGACCAGCTGCGTCGGAGAATGCTTCACTAGCTGCATCTCTTTCTTCTTCAGACGGTCTTCTCTTTTACTGAACAACTTTTCAAAATAACCAACTTCTCGCTCGCTCTGGTGTCCGCACCAATTCTCCCCGGGTGGGAGAAACTCGACCCTGTCGAGTAAAGGTCTGCATCACTCTGGTACCGCTCCAGTAGGTCCGGATTTATCATCTGCAACTCGGCCCGTGTGATCCAAGTATCCTCGGTGGCGAGTCACCCTCTCCATCGCATTAGGTAGGGCGAGTAAGATCCACTCCTGGTAACAGTCACCTACTCATCCAGTATATGATCTATATGCTCTCGCTGCCATGGAAAAGGGGCGGGAGGTGGACACTCTGGTGTGGGATCACTCTCAATGGGACGAGATGGCTCAAAGGGCTCAATAGGGATCACCGCTGGGTCCCTATAGGTAACTAGATCCGACACATTGAAAGTTGAGCTTATACCATATTCCTCGGGCAGGTCCACAACATACGCATTGGATCCAACGCGTTTCAACACTCTAAATGGACCGGCTCCGCGAGCTTGCAATTTCTTTACGGTTCCAGAGGGAAACCGTTCAGGTCTTACCCTGATCATGACATATTCACCCTCTTGGAACTCACGGTGGTGTCGATGGACATCGGCTAACTCCTTATACCGTGGATTGCTGGCCTCAATGTGACGACGGATGTTGTCATGCAGACTCCTAACATGCCTAGCAAACGACTCGGCAGACTCCGACACTCGTGCATGGATGGGCATGGGAACAAGATCCACTGGCTTCCTAGGCCTACGACCTGTGACAATCTCGAATGGACTCATGTCGGTAGACCTATTAACTAAATCATTATATGCAAATTCTGCCAATGGTAATATGAGATCCGAATCCCCTAGATGATCCCTGACAAGACACCTCAAAACGTCACCCAGACTCCTATTGACCACCTCGGTCTGACCATCTGTCTGGGGATGATATGCAGTGGAAAACTTGAGGTGAGTACCCAACATATGCCACAGTGTCTTCCAAAAATAACTGGTGAATCTAACATCACAGTCAGACACTATGGTACGAGGCAACCCGAACTTGCACACCACATGAGTAAGGAATAGGCAGGCTACCCTCGAAGCATCCGAAGTCTTCGAGCAGGGAATGAAAAGGGCCATCTTCGAGAATTGGTCAACAACCACATAGACCGAATCATGCTTCCTAGAGGTACGTGGCAATCCCAAGACAAAATCCATGCTAACATCCTGCCACGGGGCATCAGGCACGAGAAGAGGTGTATAAAGGCTCGAGCTTTGCTTCTTCATTTTGGCCATAGCACATGTACGGCACTGAGCGACAATATGAGCAACATCACGCTTCAAGCTCGGCCAATAAAATCTATGCTCAACAGCCTCGATAGTCTTGTTCCGACCAAAGTGGCCGGCTAGACCTCCCGCATGTAGCTCCCAGACTAAGAAGTCTCGAACCGAAGTTCAGGGAACACAAAGCCTGCCTCCTCGAAAGAGGTAACCCTCCTGAAGCACATAATCATCAAGCTCTCTCGAGGGTCCGGCCTAGAGAGTGGTATAAATCTGACCGAAGTCAGGACAGTCAACATAGGCCTCTCTCATCTTCTTTAACCCTATGACCTAAGCACTCATGGTGGTAAGCAAACACGCTCGCCGACTCAAGGCATCGGCCACCTTGTTCTTCACTCCAGCCTTATGTTTTAGCACAAATGTGAACTGCTGGAGATACTCAACCCAACGGCTGTGACGCGCATTAAGCTTCTTTTGGGAATGGAGGTATCTCAAAGCCTCATGATCGGAGTATAAGACAAACTCATGATGTAAAAGATAGTGCCTCCAATGCCTAAGAGCCTGAACAACTGCGTAGAATTCCTTATCATAAATGGAGTATCGCAGTTTCGCGTCATTCAGCTTCTCACTAAAATATGCGATCGGGTGGGTCTCCTGACTCAACACTCCTCCTATCCTAACACCCAACGCATCACAAGAGACCTCAAACACCTTCGAGAAATCTGGCAATCGAAGGATAGGTGTCTGGGTCATGCGCTCCTTGATGTCCTTGAAGGCAGCAACTGTGGCCTTCGTCCATACAAATGTGCCCTTCTGAATACAATCCGTGATCGGGGCAGTGACGGAGCTAAATTCGCAAATAAAGCGACGATAGAACGTCGCGAGGCCATGGAAGCTGCGGACATCATGGATCGTGCGGGGTTCTGGCCACTCAACAATGGCCCGGATCTTCTCCGGATCAGCGAAGACCCCGGTACTAGACACAATAAAACCCATGAAGGTAAGCTGAGGTGTCATGAAGGCACACTTCTGTGGGTTCGCATACAGCTGCTCTCGCCTAAGAAGTAGACAGACCTGCCGAAGGTGGTCTAAGTGGTCCCCCGTGGTGTGACTATAGATAAGAATATCATCAAAGTACACAACCACAAAGACTCCAATGAAAGGTCGAAGGACCTGAGTCATGAGTCGCATGAAGGTGCTAGGGGCATTGGTTAACCCAAAGGGCATAACCAACCACTCATAGAGACCATCCTTGATCATGAATGTGGTCTTCCACTCATCACCTGGCCTAATCCTCACCTGGTGGTAGCCACTCTTAAGATCGATCTTCGAGAAGATAGTGGCACCGGCCATCGTGTCTAGAATATCATCTAGGCGAGGGATAGGGAACCTGTACTTCACGATGATTTTGTTGATGGCAAAACTTTCAATGCACATTCTCCACGTGCCATCCTTCTTTGGGGCGAGTAATGCGGGAACAACACACGGACTCATGCTGTCCCGAACAGACCCTCTCTTCATCAACTCATCGACCTGCCGTTTTAGCTCGGCATGTTCCGTGGGACTCATGCGATAATGGGGAAGATTGGGCAATGAGGAGCCCGGAATCAGGTCGATAGCATGCTGAATATCCCGCATGGGTGGGAGTCCCTCGGGAAGCTCCTCGGGAAAAATATCAGCGAACTCCTGCAGAATAGGAATGGCATGGGGTGGGAGTTCACACTCGGACTTCGGCTCCACCTCACGGACCGTAATAGCAAATACAGGGCAGCCCCTACTAGCCCCCTGCTCCATTTCTCGGGAGCTAATCATCATCAATCTCCTAGTTGAGGGCTCGCTTGGGCCTGATGTAACGGTCATAGCCCGAGCTAGGGATGGGGTACTGGGCCCGGGGATGGAATGCTCCGGAGTACTAGGGCTAGTAGGACACCTAACTGATGGGTTCTTGGGCTGATTGGGGTGGAGAGTAATCTGTTGGCCAGCATGGTCGAAGGTACAGGTGTTCGACCAGCCATGGAGTGTGGCATCCCGATCAAATAACCACGGCCTATCAAGAATAATGCTGCCCACCTCCATGGGGAGGACATCACACCAGATATCGTCACGGTAGACACGGAACTGCAGTGGGACCAGACACCGCAGCCTGATCGGAATGGAGGTGGAATCCACCCATGATACTCGATAGGGGCAAGGATGATCCACGAGTGTAAGACCAAGACTGGAGACAGTGCCCGTGGAGATTGCATTGATGCAACTCCCACTATCGATGATCACCTTACAAACTTGCTTCCCAACCTACAGAATGTATGAAAGATAGTGGTCCGTCGCCAGTCATCACTGGCCTGTGGCTGGGTGAGAATACACCTGACGACCCCCAAGTGGGTATCGTCCGGATGCTGGGCATTTTGGCCATTACCTTCGACCTCATAGTACATGTCAGCTAGCTCTGGATCTGCTTCATAGCTGACTAACTCGAGGTCCATAGGGGTGGTATCCTCGGCCTGTGTGTCCCCAATAATAAGAGACTTGTGGGTGGGACACTGGTTGGCAAAATGGCCAAACCCATTGCAGCGATAACACTGCTGCAGTGATCCACTAGGCTCCCCAATCATGGGTCCTTTCCCGTTATTGTCTTGTGCGTGCTGTTCTGGCACTGTACGAGATGGTCCTGCTCTCGTCAGGATGTGACGAGGTGTTTCTTTTTCATCGTTGCGTTTGTCTCGATCATGTTGTACTTGGCAGTGTTCGCCGAAAGGCTTGAATCTGCGGTACGTTGTTCGAGATTTTTCCGTGTGTTGTTCAGGTTGCTGTTGACCTTCAGCCTTGGTTTGATGACCGTACACATTCTTACGTTGTCTTGGTCATCCTGGCTTGAGTCTGTTCAGCTCCTGATGTGTTTTGCTTCTATTGAAGTGCTCGATTAGAATCCGTGTTAGAGAAGTTGCTCAGGCGAGCTAGGATTTTCCCTTCCTGGTGAGCTTTCATGGTTGAGCTTCTTGCTTCTTGTCCCTTCTGGTGGAATCTTTTTCGAGGTTTGCCTTGGAATTGTTGTCTTGGTGATGCCTTTGTCCTGTGTCTACTTAAGTGTGGACAACTTTGTTTTGAGCCTGATCTGCTCTTTGCTATACGGTTACTTGGCTTTGGACTCCATGATGGTGTTAAGAGCTGTCGTGTACCGTATTTGTCGTGCCGTGTCCAGCGGTCGATGTATCGTGAAGGCTCGATAACTGTTTCAGGATGTGAAGGTAAGCTGAGATTGATGCTTTCCTTGTGCTTTGTGCTGAAGCTGGTGCTCTTCTCCTGTTGCACTTAGGCTCCTTGTGATCGATTGTTCGCGAGATCGGTGCTCGTGGCGTGTTAATTGCGATCTTTGTTGATGGCAATGGCGCCTGGTGTGTGCTGAGGTGCGACTACCGAGGTTGTTCTGTTACCTGTGCGCGTTGTTGAGAGTGCAGCGGAAGTGTGTGGGTTGGCTACCCACGCGTCGAGAGATTTGTTCTTTCTCGATGTGACTTCGTCTTGCTTCTTATGCTTTGATGTCGTTTGTTGCCGTGCCATTGTTGGTGGTTTTCTGGTGTCGGCTTTGGCATTTGCGAGTGTTGGGGAATTTGTCGGCATTCCTGCTGATTGAGTACCCTTTGCTCTGCATTTCTTTCTTGGGTGTTGTGCTCTCGAGGCGTGTTGGTGGTCCTTGAGTTGCGTTCCCCGAGATTGTTGTTGTTTCTCGTTGTTGTGGGTCTTCTCTTGGTGAGCAGTCTGATGCGTAACCCGTTGCTTGTGGTCGTGTGCTCAGCTATTCTTGTGCCTTGTTGTGACCCTGCTTGCAGATGTGTTCCTTGGTTCTGTGTTTGGAATGGAACCGGAATTCTGCGAGTGTTGCTATTGTTGTTGTTTTGGCGCTGTTTCTCTATGATTTTGTGTCTCTGTCTTGGACCATTGTCTTGTCGGTCAGCTTTGTTGTACTCTTTTTCCCTAGAGTTGGCTTGCGACTCGATCAGATGTAATATCTGAGTGAGGACTGACTTGATTGTGTTTGTGGTCAGGTGCTATTGTTGTCGTTGGTGTCCTGTGTGCCAGGTGTTCCCTGTCGCCTTTGGCACTAGAGCCGATGATGTGGTCGAGCTGTCAGCTGACAGGATTGTGTTACCTTGGTTAAGCTGATACTCGTCGTGCCTGTCGTTGTGTTTCTCGGTCGGTTGTCTGTTGTTGTGGCAGTCGTGTCTCTTGTCCTGTGAGACGTAAGTGACGTTGCCTTGTTTCGGAGGTGTCAGAATTATGTTCACTTGGGTGCCATGCTCTTTTGTGGATTGTTGCCTTGAGATCCTGAGCGTGTGCCTGTAATTGTGATCTGACGGTGTTCCTCTAAGCTGTGTCTCTTGAGATTTGTGTTATTTTTGAGGTTGTGCTGTCGGGTTGTTCTTCCCTGCTTCTCCTTTGTTAGTCCTTAATTTCGAGGGTGAAATTTCTTAAAGGAGGGGAGGATGTAATGCCCTGGATCCTTGGTAGGTCTTGCTGGATCTTCATTGGATCTTTTGGATTGGTTTCGGTGAGTTTCGGTTCGCTTTTGTGGTTTCCGAGTTGAGCTTTACGAGCCGTGTGGGTTTTTCTATCGTACTAGTTACGGAACCCTACGGTGAGTTTGTTTGCCTGTTCCTCGACTCGTGGATGCTGCAACGACAGTGTACTCGTCGAGCTGGTCGTTTTGGTTATTTTTGAGTATTTTTCGGAGTTAGGGCCAGAAATTGGATTTTTCGAAAATTAGGAAAATTCCTAATTTCTTTTCCTTTTTCTTTCCTTTTCCTCTCTCCTCCTTCTCATTCGCACGTTCGCCTCTCTCTCTCTCCCGTTCTCCCGCCTTCTCGCCTCCGGCTGCAGACGGAGGGGTGCAGGGGCGTGCTGGTGATGACGAGATGCTACTGAGGTGCGCGATAGTGCGAGGATCGAGATGGATTTGGCGCGATCCCGAACGGTGGATTCAAAGCCGAGGGTTCGGTTCGCGGCGCGGTTTTCGGCCCGGTTTAGTCCCTTCGGGGCACGATTTCTTTGGTGGAGGTAGGGTGACGGTTCCTCACTTCTTCCTCTCCGTTTTCCCTGCCATTGCACGTCGTTCGGCAAGGAAACGGCCGAGTTTGGGCTTGTTTAGTCTAAACCGTGATTTTCGGAGTTTTTAGGGTTCGCCGGAAAACGGCAACCATTTGTAGCTCAGTTAGTGTTGAACTGACCGTTGGGATGTTAGGATCCCATCCATGCTAGTTTTGTGTTGATCGGTGGTCACTCGAGGCCGGTAGGAGCCCGGGAACCTCGTTGACCCATTTAGGGTTGATTCGTTGGAATCGGCCCGATCTTGCGTTTTGATGCTTGCATGTGGGCTTTTGAGCCATTTTATGTTGTTATTTGTCGTTTGGGTTTGGTTCCCCTGCATTCCGGCGTGAATGGGGCATGGAATGGGCCGGTTTGGCCATTCCCTTATTTTCCCACCGTGACCGATGTAGCGGTCGTTCCAGGGACCATTACATGGCCCTGACGGCCCTACGATAGACCGCCACTTCGTTTGGCGTTTAGAGTTTTGTGGCTTTTGTGTGTGTGACGGCCCTGGGGAGGCGCGTCACACCCATGTAACACACCTATGTTAACGCGTTAAATTGCTTCGTCGTTTTGAGTTTTGGGGTTAAGTCGGTTCCTCTAACGCGCTTGACCCAGCGCGTTAGATGTATGTGATGCGCCTGCCCCAGGCCGTTACATTCTGTTTGACCGACGTTGACCATTAGAGGCGGTGCCTCTGACGGTGGTTCCCCCGTGCGTTAGGCCTGTGTAACGTGTCCTCTCTGGACCGTTACATACTGTTTTGGCTGAGTGGGGTTGCTGCGTCGTTGGATGTAACGGTGGGGCCCCTGTGCGCCAGGCGTTTGTAACGCGCCCTGTGCTGGCCGTTACATGCCTCTCAGCCTCTGTTTTTGTCTTGAGCCAGTGTGTAGCGCGCCTGCTCCTACGCGTCAGGCGTGTGTAATGCGCTTGGCCTAGCGTGTTACATGGCTCGAGTTGCCGTGGGTTTTTGTCTTCGGTTTGTGGCTGTAACGCGCCTTGTCTTGCGCGTTAGGTGCTTGTGACGCGCCTGCCATGGCGCGTTACATTTGCTGTGTTGGTGTTTTGGTCCGTGTTGGCCCTGACGGCCCCGGTCGGGCGCGTCAGGTGTGTGTAGCGCACCCCGTGCTGGCCGTTACATGCTGTTTTCTATGTTTTAGAGTTTCTTAGGGCGGTGTGAGTGACGGCTGCTCCCCCGACCATCACTTGGAGTGTAACGGCCTAGACTTAGACCGTCAGGTTCATGTAGCGGTCTAAGGGTGACGTGTGACATGCCCTGTGCTCTGATTTCCGTTCCTTCAGTTTCTGCTTGTCTTGGCTCGGCCTTGTGGTCTGCCCGTTGTCCCGTGGATGTGTTCTGACGTCCTATGAGGGCTAGGACTACGTTTTAAGGTAGCCAGGAGTCTTCTTGCTTGAGGTAGGATTCTCTTTCCTACTCTTTGAGCATTATTGTCGGGTTCTGGTCAACCCAGTGTGACCTAGGGGTTGACAAGTAGCCCTGTGTGTGTCTCGGTGGTTTTGCCCGGCCCGAGACACTGGTTCTTGATGCCTCGAGGTATTGCCTTACCTCGGTTTGTGTGTCCAGGTGTGCTGAGGGTTGCTGGTGTTCCCTCAGGTCTCTGTGTGTTGTTTTCTGCAGAGTGTCGTTTCTTGGCTTAGGATTAGACCGATTGGCGGCTTGTTCCGCTGTCTGTGACGATCTTGCCTTTGAGTCGTTCGACTCGGGATCATTACGTCGTAGGTCTAGTTGCCTTATCCTGAGTCTGTTCGGCGGTGGTTGTACTGCCAGGAGTGCTGTCTGTTTGTGCGACAGGGTTTGTGGGCTGTCTGAACTTTAGCACTCGTGTTTTCGAGTCTTGTGCCTCGTGAGCCTCCGTTTGTTGTTACCCTTCGGTCTCTTGAGTGCCGGCCCGCTTGCGGATAGCGGAGGGTTCCCGTACACGGTTTGTAAGCTAGTTCCGTGGGCTCCCAGCCAACGATAGCGTCCTGTCGAGGAAGAAAACTAGCTAGAGGACCTGGCTTAGGCTAGAGCCAGTGTGTGCACACGTTGTCAGGGACTGAGGACTTACGTTGACGGACGTGACCCTGACTAGTTACATGTTTTGTTGTTGTTCTGGTTCTGGTTCAGCATCTGTTGGTGCTGCCTCTCCTTGGACTCGGAGCGGTTGTTCCTTGCACTTGGTTTTGAGTACCTTGGCTTCCACCGTTTTGGGCGTGTGTAGGTAGGTACTTGTGGCGCAGCGTAAGACGTCAGTGACGCAGCTGGCTGTTCCAGTGAGGAGGTGCTTCCGTCACGTGACACGTGACTCTCGGCGTTTCTTACGCATTGTGACCTTTGTGAGTGGCCCTCTCGTGGCTGTACTCGGGGTCGGTGCCCTGTTGCGTGCGCGACGTTCTGGTCGTGCGTGGGGCGGCGTGCACGGCGTTCTAGTCGTTCTGGTTGTCGTCCGTCTGGGCCTTTTCTAGACCTTTTCCGTTTGTGTAGTTGGCTTTTGCCCTCTTCTCGATTTTGGCCGACGGACTGGTGTACCCTACCGTGTGAGTTTAGGGTTGACCGTCTGTTGCCTTTTAGAGTAGCTTAGAGTGCCGAGTTCTCCTCGGTGGCCGTGTTCCAGGTTTTGGGGCCTCGCTCTTTCTTTTGGTTGAGCTCCCCTTACTGTTAGCATGTTCCCTATTCCTACTGTCCCTGTTCTATTTATAGCTTTGTAGTGTAGCTTTTCCTGCTTTGCTGCACTTGCTGTTTCACAGTTGCTTCCGTTGCACTGTGCGTTTTCCAGTGGGGATCCGCGTGACCCCTACTGAGTTTCAGGTTCGAGACTCACCCCTGCTTTTCAGGTGGGTTTCACCTTCTGCTTCCGCTTGGTTCCTGGAGTGTGCGTGCTCGTTGTGTGCCGATGCTGCCAGCTAGTACCTGCGTCGGGCTTCTCCGCACCTTTTGGTAGGTCTTTCTTTTCAGTCGACTGTACTGTGCTAGACTTGTTGTCTTTAGCTTTGGACAGACTCTGGGATATAATTGTTAATTTGAACAGTTAATCAAAAAGTAATTTTATTTCTACTACTTTAGCAAACCTATCTAATGAAATTTAATTACTTCTGTTATATCTCTGTGGTTTCAATGTACTCTACACGTGCCCTTATCCCTTCGGAGCTTTCCCGCTCTTGGGAGGCCTCGCGGGTTCCATGCGGTATCACGCGTATCCGGTAGTCCTACCGGGTATGCCGGGTATCCGGAATCCGGGTCGCTACAACTTGGTATCAGAGCAGTGTTCTGAGATGTTCGGAGGTCTTTTCTGAGCTATCAGGGCATTGTCGTGTGAAGTACATGGGAATCTGAGATATACAGTTTCCAGAGTCGTGAAGGTCCAGTACAGTCTTCAGCTGGCTGCAGTTTGTGATTCTTTGTCGCGTTGTTTTCTGTGTGTTGTCTTGTGCATGCTGTTCTGACACTGTACGAGATGGTCCTGCTCTCGTCAGGATGTGACGAGGTGTTTCTTTTTCATCGTTGCGTTTGTCTTGATCATGTTGTACTTGGCAGTGTTCGCCGAAAGGCTTGAATCTGCGGAACGTTGTTCGAGATTTTTCCGTGTGTTGTTTAGGTTGCTGTTGACCTTCAGCCTTGGTTTGATGACCGTACATGTTCTTACGTTGTCTTGGTCATCCTGGCTTGAGTCCATTCAGCTCCTGATGTGTTTTGCTTCTGTTGAAGTGCTGGATTAGATTCCGTGTTAGAGAAGTTGCTCAGGCGAGCTAGGATTTTCCCTTCCTGGTGAGCTTTCATGGTTGAGCTTCTTGCTTCTTGTCCTTCTGGTGGAATCTTTTTCGAGGTTTGCCTTGGAATTGCTGTCTTGGTGATGCCTTTGTCCTGTGTCTGCTTAAGTGTGGACAGCTTTGTTTTGAGCCTGATCTGCTCTTTGCTATACGGTTACTTGGCTTTGGACTCCATGATGGTGTTAAGAGCTATCGTGTACTGTATTTGTCGTGCCGTGTCCAGCGGTCGATGTATCGTGAAGGCTCGATAACTATTTCAGGATGTGAAGGTAAGCTGAGATTGATGCTTTCCTTGTGCTTTGTGCTGAAGCTGGTGCTCTTCTCTTGTTGCACTTAGGCTCCTTGTGATCGGTTGTTCGCGGGATCGGTGCTCGTGGCGTGTTAATTGCGATCTTTGTTGATGGAAATGGCGCCTGGTGTGTGCTGAGGTGCGACTACCGAGGTTGTTCTGTTGCCTGTGCGCGTTGTTAAGAGTGCATCGAAAGTGTGTGGGTTGGCTACCCACGGGTCGAGAGATTTGTTCCTTCTCGATGTGACTTCATCTTGCTTCTTGTGCCTTGATGTCGTTTGTTGCCGTGCCATTGTTGGTGGTTTTCTAGTGTCGGCTTTGGCATTTGCCAGTGTTGGGGAATTTGTCGGCATTCCTGCTGATTGAGTACCCTTTGTTCTACATTTCTTTCTTGGGTGTTGTGCTTTCGAGGCGTGTTGGTGGTCCTTGAGTTACGTTCCCCGAGATTATTGTTGTTTCTCGTTGTTGTGGGTCTTCTCTTGGTGAGCAGTCTGATGCCTAACCCGTTACTTGTGGTCGTGTGCTCAGCTGTTCTTGTGCCTTGTTGTGACCCTGCTTGCAGATGTGTTCCTTGGTTCTGTGTTTGGAACGGAACCGGAATTCTGTGAGTGTTGCTATTGTTGTTGTTTTGGCGCTGTTTCTCTATGATTTTGTGTCTCTATCTTGGACCATTGTCTTGTCGGTCAGCTTTGTTGTACTCTTTTTCCCTAGAGTTGGCTTGCGACTCGATCAGATGTAATATCTGAGTGAGGACTGACTTGATTGTGTTTGTGGTCTGGTGCTATTGTTGTCGTTGGTGTCCTGTGTGCCAGGTGTTCCCTGTCGCCTTTGGCACTGGAGCCGATGATGTGGTCGAGCTGTCAGCTGACAGGATTGTGTTCCCTTGGTTAAGCTGATACTCGCCGTGCCTGTCGTTGTGTTTCTCGGTCGGTTGTCTGTTGGTGTGGCAGTCGTGTCTCTTGTCCTGTGAGACGTAAGCGACGTTGCCTTGTTTCGGAGGTGTCAGAATTATGTTCACTTGGGTGCCGTGCTCTTTTGTGGATTGTTGCCTTGAGATCCTGAGCGTGTGCCTGTAATTATGATCTGACGGTGTTCCTCTGAGCTGTGTCTCTCGAGATTTGTGTTGTTTTTGAGGTTGTGCTGTCGGGTTGTTCTTCCCTGCTTCTCCTTTGTTAGTCCTTAATTTCGAGGGCAAAATTTCTTAAAGGAGGGGAGGATGTAATGCCTTGGATCCTTGGTAGGTCTTGCTGGATCTTCATTGGATCTTTTGGATTGCTTTCGGTGAGTTTCGGTTCGCTTTTGTGGCTTCCGAGTTGAGCTTTACGAGCCGTGTGGGTTTTTCTCTCGTACTAGTTACGGAACCCTACGGTGAGTTTGTTTGTCAGTTCCTCGACTCGTGGATGCTACAGCGGCGATGTACTCGTCGAGCCGGTCGTTTTGGTTATTTTTGAGTATTTTTCGGAGGTAGGGCCAGAAAGTGGATTTTTCAGAAATTAGGCAAATTCCTAATTTCTTTTCCTTTTTCTTTCCTTTTCCTCTCTCCTCCTTCTCATTCGCACGTTCGCCTCTCTCTCTCTCCCGTTCTCCCGCCTTCTCGCCTCCGACTGTAGACGGAGGGGTGCAGGGGCGTGCTGGTGACGACGAGATGCTGCTGAGGTGCGCGATAGTGCGAGGATCGAGATGGATTTGGCGCGATCCCGAACCGTGGATTCAAAGCTGACAGTTCGGTTCGCGTCGCGGTTTTCGGCGCGGTTTAGTCCCTTCGGGGCACGGTTTCTTCGGTGGAGGTAGGGTGACGGTTCCTCACTTCTTCCTCTCCATTTTTCCTGCCATTGCACATCGTTCGGCAAGGAAATGGCCGAGTTTGGGCTTGTTTAGTCTATACCGTGATTTTCGGAGTTTTTAGGGTTCGCCGAAAAACGGCAACCATTTGTAGCTCGGTTAGTGTTGAACTGACCGTTGGGATGTTAGGATCCCATCCATGCTAGTTTTGTGTTGATCGGTGGTCACACGAGGCCGGTAGGAGCCCGGGAACCTCGTTGACCCATTTAGGGTTGATTCGTTGGAATCGCCCCGATCTTGCGTTTTGATGCTTGCATGTGGGCTTTTGAGCCATTTTATGTTGTTATTTGTCGTTTGGGTTTGGTTCCCCTGCGTTCCAGCGTGAATGGGGCATGGAATGGGCCGGTTTGGCCATTCCTTTGTTTTCTTGCCGTGACCGATGTAGCGGTCGTTCCAGGGACCGTTACATGGCCCTGACGGCCCTACGATAGACCGCCACTTCATTTGGCATTTAGAGTTTTGTGGCTTCTGTGTGTGTGACGGCCCTGGGGAGGCGCGTCACACCCATGTAACGCGCCTGTGTTAATGCGTTACATTGCTTCGTCGTTTTGAGTTTTGTGGTTAAGTCGGTTCCTCTAACGCGCTTGACCCAGCGCGTTAGATGGATGTGACGCGCCTTCCCCAGGCCGTTACATTCCGTTTGACCGACGTTGACCATTAGAGGCGGTGCCTCTGACGGTGGTTACCCCGTGCGTTAGGCCTGTGTAACGTGTCCTCTCTGAACCGTTACATGCTGTTTTGGCTGAGTGGGGTTGCTACGCCGTTGGATGTAACGGTGGGGCCCCTGTGCGCCAGGCGTTTGTAATGCGCCCTGTGCTTGCCGTTACATTCCTCTCAGCCTCTGTTTTTGTCTTGAGCCAGTGTGTAGCGTGCCTGCTCCTGCGCGTCAGGCGTGTGTAACGCGCTTGGCCTAGCGTGTTACATGGCTTGAGTTGCCGTGGGTTTTTGTCTTCGATTTGTGGCTGTAACGCGCCTTGTCTTACGCGTTACGTGCTTGTGACGCGCCTGCCATGGCGCGTTACATTTGCTGTGTTGGTGTTTTGGTCCGTGTTGGCCCTGACGGCCCTGGTCGGGCGCGTCAGGTGTGTGTAGCGCGCCCCGTGCTGGCCGTTACATGTTGTTTTCTATGTTTTAGAGTTGGTTAGGGCGGTGTGAGTGACGGCTGCTGCCCCGACCGTCACTTGGAGTGTAACGGCCTAGACTTAGACCGTCAGGTTCATGTAGCGGTCTAAGGGTGACGTGTTACATGCCCTGTGCTCCGATTTCCGTTCCTTCAGTTTCTGCTTGTCTTGGCTCGGCCTTGTGGTCTGCCCGTTGTCCCGTGGATGTCTTCTGACGTCCTATGAGGGCTAGGACTACGTTGTAAGGTAGCCAGGAGTCTTCTTGCTTGAGGTAGGATTCTCTTTCCTACTCTTTGAGCATTATTGTCAGGTTCTGGTCAACCCGGTGTGACCTAGGGGTTGACAAGTAGCCCTGTGTGTGTCTCGGTGGTTTTGCCCGGCCCAAGACACTGGTTCTTGATGCCTCGAGGTATTACCTTACCTCGGTTTGTGTGTCCAGGTGTGCTGAGGGTTCTGGTGTTCTCGCAGGTCTCCGTGTGTTGTTTTCTGCGGAGTGTCGTGTCTTGGCTTAGGATTAGACCGATTGGCGGCTTGTTCCACTGTCTGTGACGATCTTGCCTTTGAGTCGTTCGACTCGGGATCGTTACGTCGTACGTCTAGTTGCCTTATCCTGAGTCTGTTCGGCGGTGGTTGTACTGCCAGGAGTGCTGTCTGTTTGTGCGACTGGGTTTGTGGGCTGTCTGCACTTAAGCGATCGTGTTTTCGAGTCTTGTGCCTCGTGAGCCTCCATTTGTTGTTACCCTTCGGTCTCTTGAGTGCCGACCCGCTTGCGGATAGCGGAGGGTTCCCGTACACGGTTTGTAAGGTAGTTCCGTGGGCTCCCAGCCAACGATAGCGTCCTGCCGAGGGAGAAAACTAGCTAGAGGACCTGGCTTAGACTAGAGCCAGTGTGTGCACACGTTGTCAGGGACTGAGGACTTACATCAACGGACGTGACCCTGACTAGTTACATGTCTTGTTGTTGTTCTGGTTCTGGTTCAGCATCTGTTGGTGCTGCCTCTCCTTGGACTCGGAGCGGTTGTTCCTTGCACTTGGTTTTGAGTACCTTGGCCTCCACCGTTTTGGGTGTGTGTAGGTAGGTACTTGTGGCACAGTGTAAGACGTCAGTGACGCAGCTGGCTGTTCCTGTGAGGAGGTGCTTCCGTCACGTGACACGTGACTCTCGGCGTTTCTTGCGCATTGTGACCTTTGCGAGTGGCCCTCTCATGGCTGTACTCGGGGTCGGTGCCCTGTTGCGTGCGCGACGTTCTGGTCGTGCGTGGGGCGGCGTGCATGGCGTTCTAGTCGTTCTGGTTGTCGTCCGTCTGGGCCTTTTCTAGACCTTTTCCATTTATGTAGTTAGCTTTTGCCCTCTTCTCAGTTTTGGCCGACTGACTGGTGTACCCTACCGTGTGAGTTTAGGGTTGACCGTTTGTTGCCTTTTGGAGTAGCTTAGAGTGCCGAGTTCTCCTCGATGGCCGTGTTCCGGGTTTTGGGGCCTCGCTCTTTCTTTTGGTTGAGCTCCCCTTGCTCTTAGCATGTTCCCTATTCCTGCTGTCCCTGTTCTATTTACTGCTTTGTAGTGTAGCTTTTCCTGCTTTGCTGCACTTGCTGTTTCACAGTTGCTTCCGTTGCACTGTGCGTTTTCCAGTGGGGATCCGCGTGACCCCTACTGAGTTTCTGGTTAGAGACTCACCCCTGCTTTTCAGGTGGGTTTCGCCTTCTGCTTCCGCTTGGTTCCTGGAGTGTGCGTGCTCGTTGTGTGCCGATGCTGCCAGCTGGTACCTGCGTCGGGCTTCTCCCCACCTTTTGGTACGTCTTTCTTTTCAGTCGACTGTACTATTCTAGACTTGTTGTCTTTAGCTTTGGACAGACTCTGGGATATAATTGTTAATTTGAACAGTTAATTAAAAAGTAATTTTATTTCTGCTACTTTAGCAAACCTATCTAATGAAATTTAATTGCTTCTGTTATATCTCTATGGTTTCAATGTACTCTACACGTGCCCTTATCCCTTCGGAGCTTTCCCGCTCTTGGGAGGCCTCGCGGGTTCCATGCGGTATCATGCGTATCCGGTAGTCCTACCGGGTATGCCGGGTATCCGGAATCCGGGTCGCTGCAACTTGGTATCAGAGCAGTGTTCTGAGATGTTCGGAGTTCTTTTCTGAGCTATCAGGGCATTGTCGTGTGAAGTACATGGGAATCTGAGATATACAGTTTCCAGAGTCGTGAAGGTCCAGTACAGTCTTCAGCTGGCTGTGGTTTGTGATTCTTTGTCGCGTTGTTTTCTGTGTGTTGTCTTGTGCGTGTTGTTCTGGCACTGTACGAGATGGTCCTGCTCTCGTCAGGATGTGACGAGGTGTTTCTTTTTCGTCGTTGCATTTGTCTCGATCATGTTGTACTTGGCAGTGTTCGCCGAAAGGCTTGAATCTGCGGAACGTTGTTCGAGATTTTTCCGTGTGTTGTTCAGGTTGCTGTTGACCTTCAGCCTTGGTTTGATGACCGTACATGTTCTTACATTGTCTTGGTCATCCTGGCTTGAGTCTGTTCAGCTCCTGATGTGTTTTGCTTCTGTTGAAGTGCTCGATTAGATTCTGTGTTAGAGAAGTTGCTCTGGCGAGCTAGGATTTTCCCTTCCTGGTGAGCTTTCGTGGTTGAGCTTCTTGCTTCTTGTCCCTTCTGGTGGAATCTTTTTTGAGGTTTGCCTTGGAATTGCTGTCTTGGTGATGCCTTTGTCCTGTGTCTGCTTAAGTGTGGACAGCTTTATTTTGAGCCTGATCTGCTCTTTGCTATACGGTTACTTGGCTTTGGACTCCATGATGGTGTTAAGAGCTGTCGTGTACCGTATTTGTCGTGCCGTGTCCAGCGGTCGATGTATCGTGAAGGCTCGATAACTGTTTCAGGATGTGAAGGTAAGCTGAGATTGATGCTTTCCTTGTGCTTTGTGCTGAAGCTGGTGCTCTTCTCCTGTTGCACTTAGGCTCCTTGTGATCGGTTGTTCACGGGATCGGTGCTCGTGGCGTGTTAATTATGATCTTTGTTGATGGCAATGGCGCCTGGTGTGTGCTGAGGTGCGACTACCGAGGTTGTTCTATTACCTATGCGCATTGTTGAGAGTGCAGCGGAAGTGTGTGGGTTGGCTACCCACGGGTCGAGAGATTTGTTCTTTCTCGATGTGACTTCGTCTTGCTTCCTGTGCCTTGATGTCGTTTGTTGCCGTGCCATTGTTGGTGGTTTTCTGGTGTCGGCTTTGGCATTTGCGAGTGTTGGGGAATTTGTCGGCATTCCTGCTGATTGAGTACCCTTTGCTCTGCATTTCTTTCTTGGGTGTTGTGCTCTCGAGGCGTGTTGGTGGTCCTTGAGTTGCGTTCCCGAGATTGTTGTTGTTTCTCGTTGTTGTGGGTCTTCTCTTGGTGAGCAGTCTGATGCGTAACCCGTTACTTGTGGTCGTGTGCTCAGCTGTTCTTGTGCCTTGTTGTGACCCTGCTTGCAGATGTGTTCCTTGGTTCTGTGTTTGGAACGGAACCAGAATTCTGCGAGTGTTGCTATTGTTGTTGTTTTGGCGCTGTTTGTCTATGATTTTGTGTCTCTGTCTTGGACCATTGTCTTATCTGTCAGCTTTGTTGTACTCTTTTTCCCTAGAGTTGTCTTGCGACTCGATCAGATGTAATATCTGAGTGAGGACTGACTTGATTGTGTTTGTGGTCCGGTGCTATTGTTGTCGTTGGTGTCCTGTGTGCCAGGTGTTCCCTGTCGCCTTTGGCACTAGAGCCGATGATGTGGTCGAGCTGTCAGCTGACAAGATTGTGTTCCCTTGGTTAAGCTGATACTCGCCGTGCCTGTCGTTGTGTTTCTCGGTCGGTTGTCTGTTGTTGTGGCAGTCGTGTCTCTTGTCCTGTGAGACGTAAGCGACGTTGCCTTGTTTCGGAGGTGTCAGAATTGTGTTCACTTGGGTGCCGTGCTCTTTTGTGGATTGTTGCCTTGAGATCCTGTGCGTGTGCCTGTAATTGTGATATGACAGTGTTCCTCTGAGCTGTGTCTCTCGAGATTTGTGTCGTTTTTGAGGTTGTGCTATCGGGTTGTTCTTCCCTGCTTCTCCTTTGTTAGTCCTTAATTTCGGGGGTGAAATTTCTTAAAGGAGGGGAGGATGTAATGCCCTGGATCCTTGGTAGGTCTTGCTGGATCTTCATTGGATCTTTTGGATTAGTTTCGGTGAGTTTCGGTTCACTTTTGTGGCTTCCGAGTTGAGCTTTACGAGCCGTGTGGGTTTTTCTCTCGTACTAGTTACGGAACCCTACGGTGAGTTTGTTTGTCAGTTCCTCGACTCGTGGATGCTACAGCGATGATGTACTCGTCGAGCCGGTCGTTTTGGTTATTTTTGAGTATTTTTCGGAGGTAGGGCCAGAAATCGGATTTTTTGAAAATTAGGAAAATTCCTAATTTCTTTTCCTTTTTCTTTCCTTTTCCTCTCTCCTCCTTCTCATTCGCACGTTCGCCTCTCTCTCTCTCTCTCCCGTTCTCCCGCCTTCTCGCCTCCGACTGCAGACGGAGGGGTGCAGGGGCGTGCTGGTGACGACGAGATGCTGCTGAGGTGCGCGATAGTGCGAGGATCGAGATGGATTTGGCGCGATCCCAAACGGTGGATTCAAAACCGACGGTTCGGTTCGCGACGCGGTTTTCGGCGCGGTTTAGTCCCTTCGGGGCACGGTTTCTTCGGTGGAGGTAGGGTGACGGTTCCTCACTTCTTCCTCTCCATTTTCCCTGCCATTGCACGTCGTTCGGCAAGGAAACATCCGAGTTTGGGCTTGTTTAGTCTAAACCATGATTTTCGGAGTTTTTAGGGTTCGCCGGAAAATGGCAACCATTTGTAGCTCGGTTAGTGTTGAACTGAACGTTGGGATGTTAGGATCCCATCCATGCTAGTTTTGTGTTGATCGGTGGTCACTCGAGGCCAGTAGGAGCCCGGGAACCTCGTTGACCCATTTAGGGTTGATTCGTTGGAATCGCCCCGATCTTGCGTTTTGATGCTTGCATGTGGGCTTTTGAGCCATTTTATGTTGTTATTTGTCGTTTGGGTTTGGTTCCCCTGCATTCCGACGTGAATGGGGCATGGAATGGGCCGGTTTGGCCATTCCCTTGTTTTCCCGCCGTGACTGATGTTGCGGTCGTTCCAGGGACCGTTACGTGGCCCTGACGGCCCTACGATAGACCGCCACTTCGTTTGGCGTTTAGAGTTTTGTGGCTTCTGTGTGTGTGACGGCCCTGG
Organism: Amorphophallus konjac; assembly: GCA_022559845.1. Taxonomy (NCBI): domain Eukaryota; kingdom Viridiplantae; phylum Streptophyta; class Magnoliopsida; order Alismatales; family Araceae; genus Amorphophallus; species Amorphophallus konjac. The sequence goes on from CM040121.1 coordinate 306,302,153, forward strand.
GGAGGCGCGTCACACCCAGGTAACGCGCCTGTGTTAACGCGTTACATTGCTTCGTCGTTTTGAGTTTTGGGGTTAAGTCGGTTCCTCTAACGCGCTTGACCCAGCGCGTTAGATGGATGTGACGCGCCTGCCCCAGGCCGTTACATTCCGTTTGACCGACGTTGACCATTAGAGGCGGTGCCTCTGACGGTGGTTCCCCCGTGCGTTAGGCCTGTGTAACGTGTCCTCTCTGGACCGTTACAGGCTGTTTTGGCTGCGTGGGGTTGCTACGCCGTTGGATGTAACGGTGGGGCCCCTGTGCGTCAGGCGTTTGTAACGCGCCCTGTGCTGGCCGTTACGTGCCTCTCAGCCTCTGTTTTTGTCTTAAGCCAGTGTTTAGCGCGCCTACTCCTGCGCATCAGGCGTGTGTAACGCGCTTGGCGTAGCGTGTTACATGGCTCGAGTTGCCGTGGGTTTTTGTCTTCGGTTTGTGGCTGTAACGCGCCTTGTCTTGCGCGTTAGGTGCTTGTGACGCGCCTGCCATGGCGCGTTACATTTGCTGTGTTGGTGTTTTGGTCCGTGTTGGCCCTGACGGCCCCGGTCGGGCGCGTCAGGTGTGTGAAGCGTGCCCCGTGCTGGCCGTTACATGCTGTTTTATGTGTTTTAGAGCTGGTTATGGCAGTGTGAGTGAAGGCTGCTCCCCCGACCGTCGCTTGGAGTGTAACGGCCTAGACTTAGACCGTCAGGTTCATGTAGCGGTCTAAGGGTGACGTGTTACTTGCCCTGTGCTCTGATTTCCATTCCTTCGGTTTCTACTTGTCTTGGCTCGGCCTTGTGGTCTGCCCGTTGTCCCGTGGATGTCTTCTGACGTCCTATGAGGGCTAGGACTACGTTGTAAGGTAGCCAAGAGTCTTCTTGCTTGAGGTAGGATTCTCTTTCCTACTCTTTGAGCATTATTGTCAGGTTCTGGTCAACCCGGTGTGACCTAGGGGTTGACAAGTAGCCCTATGTGTGTCTCGGTGGTTTTGCCCGGCCCGAGACACTAGTTCTTGATGCCTCGAGGTATTGCCTTACCTCGGTTTGTATGTCCAGGTGTGCTGAGGGTTGTTGGTGTTCCCTCAGGTCTCTGTGTGTTGTTTTCTGCGGAGTGTCGTTTCTTGGCTTAGGATTAGACCGATTGGCGGCTTGTTCCGCTGTCTATGATGATCTTGCCTTTGAGTCATTCGACTCGGGATCGTTACGTCGTAGGTCTAGTTGCCTTATCCTGAGTCTGTTCGGCGGTGGTTGTACTGCCAGGAGTGATGTCTGTTCGTGCGACAGGGTTTGTGGGCTGTCTGCACTTTAGCTCTCGTGTTTTCGAGTCTTATGCCTCGTGAGCCTCCGTTTGTTGTTACCCTTCGGTCTCTTGAGTGCCGGCCCGCTTGCGGATAGCGGAGGGTTCCCGTACACGGTTTGTAAGCTAGTTCCGTGGGCTCCCAGCCAACGATAGCGTCCTGCCGAGGGAGAAAACTAGCTAGAGGACCTGGCTTAGGCTAGAGCCAGTGTGTGCACATGTTGTCAGGGACTGAGGACTTACGTCGACGGACGTGACCCTGACTAGTTACTTGTCTTGTTGTTGTTCTGGTTCTAGTTCAGCATCTATTGGTGCTGCCTCTACTTGGACTCGGAGCGGTTGTTCCTTGGACTTGGTTTTGAGTACCTTGGCCTCCGCCGTTTTGGGCGTGTGTAGGTAGGTACTTGTGGCACAGCGTAAGACGTCAGTGACGCAGCTGGCTGTTCCTGTAAGGAGGTGCTTCCGTCACGTGACACGTGACTCTCGGCGTTTCTTGCGCATTGTGACCTTTGCGAGTGGCCCTCTCGTGGCTGTACTCTGGGTAGGTGCCCTGTTGCGTGCGCGACGTTCTAGTCGTGCGTGGGGCGGCGTGCACGGCGTTGTAGTTGTTCTGGTTGTCATCCGTCTGGGCCTTTTCTAGGCCTTTTCCGTTTGTGTAGTTGGCTTTTGCCCTCTTCTCGGTTTTGGCCGACAGACTGGTGTATCCTACCGTGTGAGTTTAGGGTTGACCGTCTGTTACCTTTTGGAGTAGCTTAGAGTGCCGAGTTCTCCTCGGTGGCCGTGTTCCGGGTTTTGGGGCCTCGCTCTTTCTTTTGGTTGAGCTCCCCTTGCTCTTAGCCTGTTCCCTATTCCTGCTGTCCCTGTTCTATTTACAGCTTTGTAGTGTAGCTTTTCCTACTTTGCTGCACTTGCTGTTTCACAGTTGCTTCCGTTGCACTGTACATTTTTCAGTGGGGATCCTCGTGACCCCTATTGAGTTTCTGGTTAGAGACTTACCCCTGCTTTTCAGGTGGGTTTCACCTTCTACTTCCGCGTGGTTCCTGGAGTGTGCGTGCTCGTTGCGTGCCGATGCTGCCAGCTGGTACCTGTGTCGGGCTTCGCCCGACCTTTTGGTACGTCTTTCTTTTCTGTCGACTGTACTGTGCTAGACTTGTTGTCTTTAGCTTTGGACTGACTCTGGGATATAATTGTTAATTTGAATAGTTAATTAAAAAGTAATTTTATTTCTGCTACTTTAGCAAACCTATCTAATGAAATTTAATTGCTTCTGTTATATCTCTGTGGTTTCAATGTACTCTACACGTGCCCTTATCCCTTCGGAGCTTTCCCGCTCTTGGGAGGCCTCACGGGTTCCATGCGGTATCACGCGTATCCGGTAGTCCTACCGGGTATGCCGGGTATCCGGAATCCGAGTCGCTATAGCGACGGTGGTGGCGTGCGCGTGTGCGGCAGTGTGGGAGCTCGCGGGTGCGGCGGCTCGCGTGGTGGACGATGGCAGATGATGGCGTCGCGACGGTGCTGGGCGTTGGCGGAGGGAGGTCGACGGCAGCGACGGTGGCGTGGCGCTGTCGAAGGCATGGGGACCCTCGGACGGGCGTGGGGGTGCTCAGACGGCAGCCTACGGCGGTCGGGGACGGCGACAGGGCGACGCTGGCAGTGCAGTCGGTGGAGAGGGGGGCTCACGATGGTGGCGTGGTCGCAGCTGGGCGGTTGGGCTGTGGGAGAGAGAGGGAGTGAAGGTGGAGGGGGGCGTGGGAGCTGGAGGGGGAGACGTAGCCGAGGGGGAGCAGAAGTGGTCGGACGGCGTGGGCTAGCAGATGAGAGTGAAGGAGAGGGTGGCCGGACTATCTGAAAAGAGATGGCTCCGGGGTGAGGTTTTACGTGGGAGAGAGGGAGAGGGCTGCTGGGTCGGTGAAGGAGGGATGGTGAGAGGGGTTTTGTGGCGTTGCAGCTAGAGAGCGGAGGGGAGAGTGAGGGATGGCTGGGTTCCGGTGGCCGGGAGAGGAGATGGGCGGAGTGGGATAGTAGAGAAGTCAGGGAGAAGAGTGATGGTGGGTTCGGAAAATGGGGAAGGTTTTTGGTTCGCAAGGGGGCTTGAGATGGCAAGCAGAGGGAGAGGAGGTGCATGCATGCAAGCGGTTGTGGTGGTGCAGGTGGAGGGCTAGAGCAAGGGGGTGGTCTACGATGGGAAGATTGAGAGGGCTGCTGTGGGGTGGAGGGTGAGTGCAGTGAGAGGAGTGTGTGCGTATGTGTGTGTGCCGTGGGGGAGAAGGGTGTGAGCAGTGAGAGGTGTGTGTGTGTATGTGTGTGCCGTGGGGAAGAAGGGTGTGTGCAGTGAAGTGAGAGAGAAAGAAAGAGACGGAGAGGGTGAGGGAGAGTGTGTGCGTGTGGGTGACATAGTAATAATAATACATATATTTTATTTTGTTTTGTTGCATTTTATTTTATTTTATTTTATTTTATTATTTTTTTTCTTTTTATATATTTTTGTTTGTTTGTTTTGTTTATTATTATTATTTTTTTTGGTTTATTTGTTTGTATTTTTTGTTTATTTTTAATGGTTATTCTATTTTTTATTTTTATTTTTTTTAATTTTTAATGTACATGTATTTTTGCTTAAATAACCACTTGATATGTATATGTATATATTTATATAAAGATAAAATTATTAAAGAAAACTAATAGAATTATATATAAACATACATATGCTTATATTAATTTCTATCTCTGTCAAATAAATATAATCTAACAAAAAGTAAGGAAACCGCTCAAATAAGAAGAAAGCGTAAGCCACTTTGGGGCATCACGGTATAATATGAAAATTTCTCACGATAACGTCAGAAATAGCGTGTCTACAGGGTTTAGCAGTGAAGGTGACTTGGAATCTACCCTGGAAGCACTGTGTGTAACGACCTAGAATTTGGATGCCGAGAGAGACCCGATACCATTCGAATCCTGGCCCGCCACCCATGAGTTGCAAAGCTCGAAAGGGTTATTTTGGGTGTTGTGGTTATGCATCAAAACTCTTAATAATTGCAGGAAATAAATTACAAAATTAAGAAATAATTGACATAAAGAAAATTAACATTTTATAACAATTATAACCTAATTACAAAGTCTAGTCCACATGTACAGTCAAGAAGAAAAGAAACGTACACTGCTACGGGGCATATCCTGGCACTGGCGAGTTGGCTACTAAACGTCCTCCGATCGAGACGCACCACCTCTAGGAGAAGCGCTACACCTGAAAAAGTAGGGAGTAAACCTCATCTCATTGGCTCAGTTGGGGTCCTGCGGATCCCCACCACAAAGATGGCAGTAACAACAGTAACAGTAGTAACAACAATGACAAGAGTAGTAGTAGTGGCAAAAGCAACTATACTAATAACAACCTCCACAACAGTGGTCAGAATGATAATAACAGTAAATGATTGAACCACAGAGTCTCCACACTCCTCCGACCTTCACCATGGAAAAACCACACCCACACGGTGATCCATGGCAAGGCCACGGCCACACGGTGTAGAAATCGCATGATACCTTTGTTGTGGGAACTATCATCACGGATAGAAGCCACTATAAAACCTTGTCGCCGAAACATGCTCTCACAACAATCTAAAAAGCCCTGACAACACTGTCAAAGGATCTCGGCCTCACAGTCGTGAAGTCACGCAAGGGTCACCCGGTCAGAACACACTACCTCCAGCCCAGGAGAACAACGACTCGTAATCGGGAAACTAAAACGACATGTGACTGAAGTACTCACTCGCTAGTACCGGCCGGATGCATCCACTGACATCTTACACCACGCCTACTCTCCCTGGCCTACCTACCTCTCCCAGAGAGTGAGGCAAGGAACTGGGTCGGATGCATCACGAACGCCTTACACCACCCACCACACACACACCTGCCCACCTCTCCCAGAGAGTGAAGCGGAGTCAAAACAACAACACTAGGACTAGCTGGGGTAGTACTCGTTAGTACTGGTCCTCTGCCCTCAACAACATGTGCACACATCAACGGCCTACACCCGTCATGGCCCTACAACTGGCACTACTTCCCCCCACCCAGACTCTTGGGACAGTAGGGAGGGGTCCCACAGTGACTAGCCCAGTCGACCACGGGAACAACTCTTGTCTTCCCAGTTGGAACGTGTCTGCACTCAGTAAGCAAAGTTCTCGACCCTCCAGCCACTCTGTGCACGACACTCAGTGAGCTACGCTAGCGGAGTACTACATTGAAGGAGAGCTAACTGACGCACACCTAAAACCACAGTGTTGAATAGCCCGAAGCTAGTAAAACTACCTAAGGCTAGTAACAGAAACCAGCAAATGCCGACCTTCTAAACATGCGCTGGAGCGACCTTCCTCTATTACTAAACCATGTGCGGAAAGACCACATACCACACATGAATCACCTAGGGATGGCCTATAATAGTTACACATAATTACCAGATCATACAGAATCACGCGCGCACCTTCTCCACGAAGCCACATCCAATAGGGGGCACCTTAGGGGATGAAAATCATGGAACACAACACCCGGACACCAAAGGGGCTGGGCTACCAAACTGTAACGCCCCGAGATCCGATTCTCAATTTATGAGCATAATATATTTTTTTCTTTCATCGGACCCCGAAGCATTACTTCGTACGTATCGCGGAAGCACAAATGCATACATTCGCATGAGAGAGAGAGAAACCACAATTACATGAAATGTAAATAGCATCTCAACCATTCATAATTTCCAAAGAAGAGTACATGTCCATTATTACAAATTAAACATGAGTCAGCACATGCTCGCCACCCCATAACCATACATATAAGAGAGATATTCATTCACAGCCTACCCAAACGAAGTATGGATTAGCACTACTCCTCGGCTGCAGCCTCTTGTTCTTTTGTCTATCTACTTGCTGCCCTCTTATTAGTGCTGCGATTTTCATCCTAAGAAACAAGATGAGCTAATGCTTTCCATTCTTTTGCAGAAGAAGAAGGAGGAGTGCTGCCACAAGGTTCAGAGGAGAGAGGTTTGTGAGGTTAATCAATTTTCTGATGTATGCAGGTTTGATGGGAGCTAGGATTGGAAGAATATATCCAGTATGAGCTGACGAAGCTGTAGACAAACCCGGATCTTCGAGGAAGACGATCGGGTGCTCCATCCTACTGCAGATTCATTTCTCTCCAACCGAAAACTTCAAGAAAGATTTTCATACACCTATTGGAAAACGAAAGGGAAATGTTCTATATCTTTTACCCACTTCCTTGCGTTGGTTTTCTTGATCTAAATCTTGTGTGAGCATATGTTGTAAATGCTTGTATGTTGCTGAACTCTGAATATTATTGTGTGTGTGGACGGAGCTGCGTCTACGTGTGGTTTTAGAGTCCGGGGTGTGTTCCCCGACATCGTGTGTGTGTGTATGCTGCGGTGGAAGCGTTTTGGGGCCAGGCCCCGTGTGTGTGGATTGCTGCGGAAGCAGTGTGTAGTGAAGCCTCACCGGGGTTCGGTGAGGGGTGGACGTAGGGAGCCCGTCGTGGTCCCAAACCACCTAAAAATCTCTGTGTCTATTGTGATTGCCTATGTGATTGTTCATTTCTTCTATCTCCCTTCACAGGTCAATTTAGTAGGTCTTTACTCACTACATCATCGCACATTGCTTCATCCGCTATCCGTGTTAGGATTAATTTTAATTGTTCCTTGCATCGATAATCCGTGTTTGGCGTAGGTTCTATCATCCATTGTCTATTTTATTCGAGTGAGATCGAAAAGCTTGAGAGAAGATTATAATCTCACGTTTGTTTAGGCTATTTAACGTAGTTAATATTAATTCTGCTGTGTTTTGTTCAAATTGGTTTTAAAATCCTCCATCTCGGCTTGGGGACAATTCAACGCCCCTTCTTGTCCGCCATCTGTCTGGGTCAACATCATTTAAGTGCATTTAGAAGGTTTAGAGTTTAGAAGTTTACCGATGCATAAGGGAGCGTGTCCATGTCCTCCGAGATCACCAGTGACAAGCATCGTAGCGACCCTGTCTCCCGCACCGCCATCCACCGCCTCACGATGGGTAACCGGTCCGGCTATACCTCCTTTCCCCGTCCTAGGTCGGGGAGGTACAGGTATCTCCATTCCTACATTAGTCAATTGTCAGCATAGCATATCATAATCATAAGCATGTCATAAGCATTTAGGGATAAGCATTTTACTTGGAGCAGAGGTGAGAAGCCCCCCAGCATCATTTGCCGGTCGGTGGTGCTCAAGGAGTCGAACAAGAATGCTAGCACTGCAGCTCCCCAGGCGTATCCTCCAACTCCGTCCAAGTCCCGCAGTAGTGGGAGGAGTCTGACGCTCACTCCATCTTCCCTCGTCATGAACAAGAGCTTCCCGAACAACAATATCAGGAAGCGGCGAAGGGTGATGTCTCCCTCTGGTCCTGGTCCAACTGACACTCTCTCTCGGGCTCTGTCTACCAACCTCCCGAGATGCTCCTCAGGCAGCTCTCCCACGGCTACAGCCGCACCCCTCAATCCTAAACTCTCCTAGAGTGTCGCCCGTCCCAGCATGGACGAGTGTCATCCCGGTCTCAATAACTCCAACCCAAGCAGCTCCTGCGCCAACTTTCAGTAGTCGACGTTTGTGGTCCCCGTCTGTGCTCCGTGCACTCTCAGTCCCGTGATCCGCGCGACATCCTCAAGCGTCGGGATCATGTGTCCCCATGGAAATAGGAAAGCTCTACTGATCGGGTCCCATCTCTCATGGAGTGCGTACAGCAATGCTGTGTCTGTCCTCATCACCTAGATGCTGAGTAACTCCCCAAATCCCATCACTATCAGTCGCTCTTTCTGATAATCTGGTAATGCTAAATAGACTGCCTGGACTTGCAGCCAAGAAATCCTGGTCTTTCTCTTCCCCTGCATCCATTTAAAATAGTCAAACATTAGTCATGCATGTAGGTCATACAATTCATGCATTGCATTGCATAAAAAATTCAAAAACATAAAAAAGCTTTGATCCCCTTGCGGTCTCCATATGGACCGTTGATCTTTCCCAAGCGGTCACCTATTTGACCGTCTGGACTCCTAGCGGTCACTGGAACGACCGCTAGGCACCCAGCGTAAGGGCATTGTTTGCCTCGTTTCCCTAATTCATGGAAATGGCCTACAAGTTATCTCAATGGGTCCACAGACCCATTTCCACTCCATTCCACATACATGCAGGCATTCAAAAAATTAAAAAATTTGAAAAAGATGGTTTTTTGGGTCGTCGGCCTACCTCAGACGACCACCGTCTGATCACCGTTGCCGGTGCCTCTTCGGCCGCAGTGGCGTCTTCATCTTCCTCCACTTCCGTGCAGGGCCCTCCTCCGCCGTGGGAACTTCTCCTTCCTCTGGTTGGGTCGCCGGTCTTTCTTCCTCCGCCGATGGGTTCACCACCGTCGCCGGTGGCGTCCTTTCCTCTTCTATCTGCCGTTGGAGGCGTTTCACGGCCCTTTTCTTCACCATTCTGATGGTGGGAGACTCGGTCGCGGTGGTCGCCGGTGGGGTGGATTACCGGAGTGGCCGGGGTATGGAATGGAACAGGATTGAGCGAATGGCGTGAATAGAACGACCGTTCTATTTTTGAAATCACTCAGAGCTTAGCGGTCTATCGCCAGACCGTTACGGTTTTCTTAGCGATCCTTATCTAGACCATTTTCCATCTGGGTATCCCTTCTCGAGGAATGTGAACCGCCCTTGATCTAGCGGTCTATCACTAGACCGTTAGGGGTTTGATGTGGCACAGCCCAAGGGTGATAAACGAAGACTTAATGAACCTAAGACCTAGATCCGCAAGCATACAAGCACAGTCAACGATCTTACGCTAGCGGCTCACTCGCACGGTGCACACGATCTCCCGATGGTGACCGGGAGATGATGGCAAGGGTCCGAGGTGGGACCCAATCATTTCTGAAGACCTAGCGGGCTTAGGCTGACCCCTAAGGGCCTGGGGTTCCCAACTTCGTGGGCGGCCGGCACGCCGGGGCGTGGGTTGGGAGGCACTCACTCACGGTCCGGGGTGGGCACACTTATGGTGGTGTGTGAGTCCGGGCTCTCGTCTCACCGACCGATGGCAAGTAAAGACTATACTAAATAAGCAAAGGTTGCAACCAGCCAAGGAAGTATCAGATGCTCACCTAATCGGTGTGAAAACACCGATCCCGACCGGAGACGCGGGCGCGCCGGGAAGCGTGGGCATACGCCCGCACGTTGCGGCGATGGCGCTTGACATGAAAACAAGTGGGTTACAACACTACACCTCTAGCAGGAGGGGGGTCTCGGGGTGGGGGTTAAGAGATTTACAACCAAACACTACCTCCATACAGGGAGGGGCTGTAAGCCAGCCAGGCGGGAGTGGGAGTGAAGCTAGAAAACCGTTGTGTCAAGGTCCGCCGGTGCTGTCCGCTTCTGGAACCGCAGGATAGACGGTTGAAGATGATGCCGCCACGGTCTATGCCGAGCTCAAAAATAGTCGAAATTGGTGCCAAATTTTTCTGACTTGACCAAGGATGACGTCTGAATTTTCGTTGAATTTCTTGATGATGCCCCTGGTTAGGGCAGGGCCGGGAACAAGGCTAGATTGCTCTGGTTCGGTTGCTTTTAGGGTGATGCTGCTAGAAGACAGGGGCACCACAAATAGTCCCATGCTTTGTTGAAGGTGAGACTAGAGTCGTTGCGATCGTGGTCGAGTCTTCTTTCTGTCGAGACCAACGGCGCCATCCGCAGATGTAGGAGTTGATCGTGGAGGCCCGAATAGTAGGGGGTGTTGCTTTAGGCTTAGAGAAACTTACCTGACGCACCTTGGAGAGAAAATTTGGAACTTTTGATGCTAAGGTCCTAAATTCGCTCTGCTTGTTGGAGACGATAGGGGACATATAGGGGAAGCTCTCAGCCAAGTGGCGCTCCAAGAATCAGTGGAATCAAACCGTGGGAGCCTCTGCAATTCTTCTCTGGTTGTCTGCCTGGGAGGAGCTGCGCAGGTCGCCGAGATTTGCTCCTCCGGGCAGTTCCGAGATCGGACGGTGGCGGGGCTGCTCTCGTTGCGAAGCTGACTGGACGATGATTCCAACGGTTTATGATGCGCCTCCTGAAGCCCCCGGATGTCGCCGTGGCACGCTCTACAAATTGAGGGTTCTCTGCTGCCTACGACCTGAACCAGGGCTACTAGTGGTGGGGGCTATGGAGGGGGAGGGAATGGGTGAGGGGATGCTAGGGATTGAGGAGGTGATGGTTGGGGAAGAGGGAGGGACATCGCTGGAGGTCTCTTGGGGCTGAGGGGCAGCGATGGAGGGGGGGAGATGAAATTCCAATTTGGATTGGGGATGGGAAAGGGAGTGAATGGGTGTCTAGGGAAGGGTGTGTTTGAAATTCGAATCTGAATTGGGGATGGGATGGGGATTAATGAAGGGCCTAGGGAAGAGTGGGGGATGTCTTGGGAAGAGGGAGGGGTGTCTTGGGAAGTGGGAATGGAGGGAGATACGAATTTAAATTAGTCTTGGGAGGGGTGATGGTGGGTAAAGAAGGGCCTAGGGAAAGGTGGGGGATGCCTTGGGAAGAGGGAAAGGTGTCTTGGGAAGTGGGAGTGGAGGGAGATTTGAATTTGAATTAGTCTTGGGGGATGTGATGGGGAGTAAAGATGGGCCTAGGGAAGGGTGGGGGATGCCTTCTTGGGAAGATGGAAAGGTGTCTTGGGAAGTGGGAGTGGAGGGAGATTCGAATTCGAATTAGTCTTGGGAGAGGTGAGTAGAGAGAGAGAGGGAGAGAGAGAGAGAGAGAGAGAGATAGAGAAAAGGAGAGTCACACTCCAACTAGAGGGGGAGGGAGAATTCACTCAAAGTGGATCTTAATTCTCAAGCATCAAGTGTTCAAATGGGAGGGGGTTGGGTCCTATTTATAGGCACCCAACTCTTTACATGACCGAAATGCCCTTAGCATTTACACAAAAGACCAAAGCTATCCTAAACAACCAACATAGGCCCAAACTAGGATACAAAAGCCCAATTAATACAAAACAAGGGAAATTGGACTCATGACCACATGACTCAATAAAGAAAATACATAAATAAGACTTCAAATAAATGAAGATAACATGCAATCATTATAGCCGGACATCCTCAAAGTGATGTAGGCGATCCGGGCCAAAGAGAGCGCTGTGAGATGCCCTCATCAGGGTTCCTTAGCGGTCCTGTCCTAGACTGTTTGGTCACGAGTGTAGGTTGTTGGTTTGAAATATTTGGCTATTTTGAATGGTTCATGTCTTATTATGCCTCAAGCTTATTATTGTTGATGGCTAATTTTCTTATTGTCAAATCTTGAACGCCGTCATATTATGCCATCTCGCCAGGTAGGTAAGTCAGGTAAGTATCCCGATTCCTTAGTCCCTTAATGCATTACTATATGGTATCTATGATATATTATCTCAAGAATCGACTGGTCATTCATGTGTTCTGGGATCTGATGTTCCCCTTTAACAAAAATGATGATGAACTAGGTGCATATGTTTAATCGTTGGATAGGCCGTTAGGTTGGAAGAGTTGGGGGACGATGGTTCTATCTTGCACGCCGTGGTTGCACATAGTGTCTTGACCCTGATTTGTCCGGTCTAGCAATACTATTCTCGAGTATCTTGCTATTTTTGTCTTTTCTTGGCATTTCATTTTGATGATTTCTTTTATTTTAGCCCAGCATGCATCATGTGCATCTTTAAGCATTCATGTGCCCTCATATGTCTAAAGTGTCTCAATAATGGTGGATAGCTATGTATCCATGGTCTTGAATAAGGAGAGTCATTCCACTCTGAGTTGGAAGGTTTCCTTCGGTCTATTTGCTTGGTCTGGTTTAGCTGAGGATTCTTGTCTGGAGTTTAGTTGCTCATCTCTTTTACTTTTCCGTTCGTTGCTCCGACTGCCTGTCAGCTATGTGTTCCAGTGAGGAGGTTGGTCGTGACTTTAGTTCCTTTAATTGATAGTTCCCCCAGACATGCGTCATTTGGTTTTGCCGTTCCTTGTGATTGGTTCGAAATTTTTCGAAAGATTCCGATCGCTCGTTGGTAGAGAACGGGTGTTAGTTTGCCTTAACGCCCGCTTTTCAGTCCACTCTCCTTCATTTCTGCTTCATCTCCGCGTTCCATTTCACTTTTGCTTCACCTCCGCTCATTCCCTTGCAAAAAGGACGTTAAGGAGGGGCATCTGTTGACACCTATTTTATGATCGATGAGTTAGGTCATCTCCTTATCCATTTTTATGATGTCCCGAGTTGTTCACTGGTTATTAGGTCATTTTTAGTCATTTTTGGGCTGATTTCACGGGTCATTCTCCCTGGTTGGGCCTAGCTCCCTTAATTTCTCGTCATTGCATCTTATTGGGCCTGGATAAGGGCTAATAAGGATTTTCTTGTGGATTAACTTGAAGATTTGTTGTTCTTTATCTCTTTTGCCACGTCTATTAGCCTAGCAGTCTATCGTACGACCGTTAGGTAGGCGTTGGCGGTCTTTTGGTGGACCGCTAGGAGTAGAGTGTCCTATTAGGTCTCTTTGATCTTATCTTCTTCTGAACGAATGAGCTTAGCGGTCTATCGCTTGATCATTTTCCTGTCCCTTGCGGTCTATCGCAAGACCGTTTGCGGAGATCGAGAGTCCTACCCCACTGTTCTTCCTCTGCTTCACCGTGGACGAACTAGAGTCCTTGGTTTGCTGATTTCTCTCTAGATAGAGGCTCTCAGAAGCTTCTATTTGTTTCTATGGACTCTTGGGAGTATTATCCTCGAGATTTATTTGGTTTCAGGCCTATTTTCGAGTCATTATCCCTCCAACTCGAACCTAGGGTTTGAGGACCTATAAATTGAACCTTTGACTTCATGGCTTGAAGAGGAGATTTCTGGAGTTTGCGTCGAAGTGCTGCTGCATTCTAGAGCGAGTACTAACCAAGGAGAAGCTGTTTCTACGTCTATAAGGCTTCTGGTTCAGGGAGTATTAAGTTTCATTAGTTGTCTTAGTGTCTTTTTCTCTTGGTTTTGGTCTTTCCCCTTGCATCTTCATAGCATGTTCCCTCTTCTTCTTTCCACGTTCTCTGCACTCACAACACATTTCAAAACATCTTCCTATCTTTTCCACGCCCCACAGGGGTTAAAAAACCACCAACCCCCAGGTATTCACCCTTCCTTTTATGCACATTTGCTTAATTGCATTATAGGTACTACACTTGTCCTAAGGGCTTATTGGGTCATTTTTCTTTGTGTCTACACTCTTCTGCATGTTTACAGGACTTATTGCATGAGGCCCAACTCTTCTGGTCGGCCAGGAGGGGTTGAGATTCAAGTTCCATACTTTACTATTCTGGGTGCCCTTGCGGTCTCTTCAACGACCATTTGCAGATCTCTGGCGGTCTGTCGCAAGACCGTTTACTGTCTCCTAGCGGTTGTCTATTAGACCGTTTTATTCTACTGCACCTGGGTTTTCTCTCTCTCGTGGCGAGTGGCTTCACTCGGTTCTTTCCAAGGTATATATTGCAGTTTTCTGTTTTATTTACTTTGGTGGCGATCACATCATTCTTTATTTGGGCATTGTTCATTCTTTTACTTTCTTGTCTTCTTTCATTTTAGTTGCTCCACACCCCCGGTGTGTGTTTTACTTCATCTCCCTTGCTTCATGCCTACGTCGTGTGTTTTTAATTCCCCCTTTACATTTCTGCCATATTTGCGATAACATGCCCACATGCTCTGATTTCATGTTGATTGCTTGAGTTAGTGCATCACTTGCTCACATTCATCACCATCACATTCACTCTCACTCAAAGAGGTGAAAAGAAACATCAACACCTGCTAGCTGCCAATTTCATCTGGATGATTTAGTGAGCAACAGATTCCGTTCTGATTCTTGATTTGTCCCATGGTTTATACCGACATAACCCTAGTTCATCTCCTGCATGATATGCCTTTGAACTCTGGAGAGCGGAAATCTCGTCGCCCGTACGGAGAGGCCAAAAGAGGTCCAACCAGATCGAACGAGGCCCAACTCCTTGAAGTGGTAGCCCCCGAGCCCACTCAATATAACCCCAATAACTCACTCGGAACAAGCGCTTCTTAGGCGGCCTTCGGGTTGGGAAGTCTGAGCATCAGTTCAATCGAGAAAGCTCCCTTAGAGCCCCCTATTCCCTGTCCTGACCGTGCACTCATTGCTCGGGAGACCACTCCTGGGCAAGTGCCTATCGCTCGAGCTCACTGATGGAAGCATATTGGTACGGCCGTTGCGAGTCCCTTAAATGGCAGGAAGCTCAAGGGGATAGGGGAGACCAAGAGTCCGCGTGCTATAAGGAGTCCGCATGAAATACTTAACCCCCCCTGAGACTCCTCCGCTTACAGGGATCAGTCGCACAACGGGTCACTATTTAAACTGGAAATGCCCTACTACAAAGAGGTAAGCCAGGTAAGAGCCAAAAACCCTGAGCAGGAACCACTTCACCTTTTGGTGGAGAGGGATCTCGCACTCCCACTTTCCTCCTAACTATTCCCTTCGCACCAGAGCTCTACTACTTTGCTGACTTAAGCATTGGAGGGTCTTCCCCGGGGATCTATCCCTGGGCACCTCTAACTCGTTTCCCTTCTTGCAGTTCACACTTCAAGGGTATGTGGTTGGAGAGGGGAAATCTCGTCGCCCGTACGGAGAGGCCAAAAGAGGTCCAACCAGACCGAACGAGGCCCAACTCCTTGAAGTGGTAGCCCCCGGGCCCACTTAGTATAAAGCCCAAAAACTCACTCGGTACAAGCGCTTCCTAGGCGGCCTTCGGGTTGGGAAGTCCAAGCATCAGTTCGATTGGGAAAGCTCCCCGGGAGCCCCCTATTCCCTGTCCCGACCATGCACTCATCGCTCGAGAGACCACTCCTGGGCAAGTGCCTATCGCTCGGGCTCACTGATGGAAGCTTATTAGTGCGGCCGTTGTGAATCCCTTAATGGCAGGAAGCTCAAGAGGATCGGGGAGACCAAGAGTCTGCGTGCTATAAAAGAGCCCGCATGAAGGACGTAACCCCCCCTGAGACTCCTCCGCTTACAGGGATCAGTTGCACAACGGGCCACTATTTAAACTGGAAAAGCTCCACTACAAGAGGTAAGCCAGGCAAGAGCCAAAAACCCTGAGCAAGAACCACTTCACCTTTTGGTGGAGAGGGATCTTGCGCTCCCACCTTCCTCCTAGCTCTTCCCTTTGCATCATAGCTCTACTACTTTGCTGACTTAAGCATCGGAGGGTCTTCCCCAGGGATCTATCCCTGGGCACCTCTGACTCATTTCCCTTCTTGTAGTTCACACTTCAAGTGTACGTGGTCATCCTCTTCCCCGCTCAGGAGCAGTGCGAGATAGCCCCTCTTCATCTGGCACCGTCTGTGGGAAATGAACAAAGAGCCATCATGGTACGAAGAAATTCTGGCAGGAGGACTGCCGGTGACTTGGGGAAAGCCCTGGTGACGGAAGAAGGTGCACCTTCTCTCCCCCCAGAGAATTCCCCATCAGGCAATCACGCCAACGAGGTACCTCCATCGGTGGCGGGGGAACAGCTTCCCGGCGGGAGCACCGATGCCCTCCAAATCCTCAACATAAAATTGGATGTCCTCGTGGATCTCATGAGGGCCCAAGCAGCTAGGGAGGAGAAGTCGCAGCTCACCCGGAAGATCCCCCCTTGTGGATATGGCTCCCAGCAAACCGCTGGAGGCCGTTTTACCCTCTGGGGGCGGTGGCTCATTCGCAACCTGTTAGGAGGACCATCACATGCCCCTCCCCCGTGTGAGCGACGTCACGCAGTTCGGAGTTCGATGGTGCGGGGAAGAGGAAGAAGCGGAGAGCGCGCGGGCTCCTCTTTTTTGCTTGTTTTGTTTGCTGCAACACAGAAATGAGAGGAAAGAGAGAAGGGGCCACCACGGGAGATTGCTCCGGCGGGGCGAGCGGGACAAGTATGATATAGCAAAATATGGGGATTAAACGGCCATAGCGGGAAGTGACTCGCCGCGACCTCGGGGGGACGGGAATGATGCAAAAATTAAATAACAAGAATTGAAACGGCCATTGGGGAAGTTACTCGCCGCGGCCTCGAGAATATGAACAGAATATAACAGAATATAGAGAAAATATGAGAACAGAAATTTAAACGGCCATTGGGGAAGTGACTCGCCGCGGCCTCGATGATAAGATGTGATCGCCAGGGGCCAAAAGACCCCAAAATAAGAAGGTGATCGCGCCTACCTCAAGAGCGGGAGATGGCGGGTTGCTTCTTCCTCTCCTTCCGGCCGGCCGACGGAGAGGGCTTTCCTCGGGTACCCTTGCAAGACAACGACAAATAAATGACAAGTGGATTAGAAAGATGGAGGTGTAGTATTCGAATCCTCGCGATAAAAATAACGAAATGATGGCAAGACACACACCTGGTTGGTGTTATCTTTTAAACCCCTCTCGGACTCGAGTAGGAGGAAAATGAGATGATGGATGCAAGAAGTATAAGAGAAGAGGCGCCCTTGTGAAGGGGGATAGATGATGCAATATGATGAATGTAAAGGACTATGGAGAAAAAGGGGAAGAAAAGGCTTATTGGATGAGCCGAGGGTGAAATCCGGCGGAGCTCCGGCAGCGTGGGGACGACGTGGAAGCGCGGTGGATGAAGACGACCTTCCTCTCGCGAGCGTGAGCACCCGAGAAGCCGGCAGAACCTCCACCTACAAAAGAACCCACGGGTTAGAAAAATGACTCCGTAGCCTCTGGGCTCCGGCAGCCTATCGGATCACTGCTTAGCTCCCCTAGAACTGAGGGGGTGGGCCTCTATTTATAGAGTTCGGAAGGTGGAGGCGTCCAGGACCCTGGACACCTCCATCAGGGCCGAAATAATATTTTATTCTATTTTTATTGATTTTTTTAGAATACTTTTATGGGGGCGTCCAGGGTCCCGGACGCCTCTAACAGGTCCACCGAAAACCGACGACGGCCGCACGCGGTTTGGCACAACGCGTGGTTTTGTGAGCGGCGCCTCGTGATTCAAAAATGGGCGCGTCCAGTCATCTGGACGTCTCTAAATTTGGCTTTTTTCACACACGACAAACCGTCGTTCGGTGGCCGGCGCCCGTGAGTGAGTTGATGGAGGCGTCCAGGGGCCTGGACGCCTCCAAAAGTTTATTATTATTTTTTTTTATTTTTGTCTTTTGTCTTTTATGCCAGGGCTGGCATTTTTTTTTTTATTTGTTTTTATGGAGGCGACCAGGGACCTGGACGCCTCCATTAATATATATTTTTTATTTATTATTTTTTTTTGTGCCAACTGGCATTTTATAAATATTTTTTATTATTAGTTTTTATGGAGGCGTCCAGGGTCCTGGACGCCTCCATTAATATATATTTATTTTTATTTATTTTTGGGCCCTGAAAAAAAAATAATAAAATAAATTAAAAATATGGAGGCGTCCAGGGGCCTGGACGCCCCCATGAAGACCCACCCGGGTCCTCAAATCAGGCGTCGTCGGCCGCCCGGCAGACCCCCTTCTTGATTCCGGAACCTCTTGATGCGTCTGACTGGTGTTGATGCCGTCCGAATGCCGTGACGAGATGATTCCGGATGCCGAAAAAGGCGGAAGAAGACTCAGGAAAAGGAAGCACTCGAGCGATTCGAAATGCGTAGGCCATCGCGGGGCGTCGTATAGTAATATGAGACTTTCTCAGGAGACGTCAGGAATGGCGTGTCTACAGCTGCCCCGCCTTGGCGTCTGCTTTGCAAGGGAGCGATACGTAGTGGAATGGTATCGAAGTGGAGTGAAATGGAGTGGGAGCGGACTGATAAGTTGATGCCAAGGTGTGATGAGACACGCTTGTGACGTTACTGTTTGGAATCTTTCCTGAAGTTTCAATGAGGCGACCTTGAAGGAGGTCTTTCAAATATTGACGATTGCTTGGACGGAGATCAAATAAGGGAGGGTGAGATGTGCACTCAGGCACGAAACAAAAGAAGACCAACTTCTCGGTGTGGAAGTACCTGGGTCATAAACCGGAGGTTTCACCTTTGGGGAGCGGTTACCAGCCAATGTGGAAGTGCTGCGGCCAAGGTGGGTCAAAAATGTAAAGGAATATCTGAGGGTCTGTCCAAACAAGGGTCTCCTTTGGAAGAGCAGCGTAGGGCTGTCTCAAAGAAACTCAGTATTTCATTCAGAGTGGAATATCTCATATTTGTAGGAATTGAAACACAACGGCTTTCACAATCGAATCGCTTGAATGATCTTCCGCAATAAATCAAAGTCCTATATGAATGCATGCTGGGTTTAAAGAAAAATTTAAAACAAACAAAAATAGAAAATAGCCAAGGATAATATTGTCAACTTGTGAAGAACGGGTCAGGATACCGACCCGGTGAGCTGATACTGGGCTGGGGCCCGTTTATCCGCGCACCAACTCACTGAATGGAACCGTCGTCCCCATTCTATCACAGATGACGGCCTATCCGTACAACCCAAACTCTTCCGGGATCATCACCGTTTTTGTTGAAGGGGAACTCAAATCCCAGATTCGTTCGGGCCGCAAGGTCCTTGACATGCTCTAGTAGCGTAGGTATCATATACTATGATGCATGACATGGTGGGACCAACCAATGAAAGGTGGGACAGGAGATAGGACAAAGACGTCCGTTAGTAAAACCTGCACGGGCCAGCAAAGGTTAGCAACATCAAAAGGTAGCAGAATCGCACCACAGTTCAAAGGAGATCCAGACAAAATCTTGACAATGACCACTGATGTGACATGTTTTGTCCTGTAGCACCCTTCCCTTCCTATAAGAACTCCCCTTAGGCTAGTTCATTCAAATGCACCAAGGTGGGTTTTGGAAGCTCAGGAGAGGAAGGAGAGGAGAATCTAGAGATTTTCAGGATGGAAGGAGAGTCTTCCCGCGTTATGAAGAGGAGCAAGCCTAGCAGCGAGATTAGGCGACTTTCCGACCTCGAGGGTCATCTGAGTGGGACGATCATGTCGCATATGGTAAGCCGACTCATTTCAAATTTCTGCACGTGAACCTTCTTCTTACTTCCTTCATTTCTTCTTCTTTCCAGCCATATCCACTCTTCCCAGGCCCGAGGAAGTTTTCCAAGCTGCCATGGCTTTCAAAGCTGACTTCCAATATCTCCATTGGCATGAGGGCCATACTCTCGAAGTGGCATCTGCAGGGGCTCCTTATTCACGCCAAGCATTACGAGAAGATTCGTATGGACTGGGCGGCTATGGGCGCGCTAGTGGAGGTCTGGCATCCCCAGACCCACACTTTTATCTTCCCGACCTTCGAGGTGACCATCCTCCTCGAGGAGGTGGAACTTCTGCTTGGTTTGAAGAAATTCAAGAGCGACGGGAAGGTGAAGGCTATGCGGATGCTGACACGGGGTACTTCTGAAAGCGTCCTTGGAAGCTTCATGCCGCCCGACGCAGCTAGAAAGGTCCGTACTCAGAAGGGGATCGATCTCCAAAAGCTTGCGGAGTGGGTCATGAACGCCCTGAGAGGGTCACCAGACGATGACTATTTGGAGGGAATCATGAAGGGGTTCACCATTTGTCTGGCGGGTGCTCTCTTGTTCCCTTATACCGACAACATGGTGGAGGAAGACCAACTGGGTGCTATCTGCGGGATCTGGCGTGGAAAGAGGGTGGGACCCGCCGTCCTCGCCTATCTTTACAGCGGTCTTACTGCCTCGAGCCTGGGTAAGCCTCCATTTGGTTGTGCACTTGTCTTGAATTGCTGGCTGGATTTGCATTTCAAATTCGACCACCGCGGGGGAATGCCAACCGCTTCGAAGCTCTTCCAACAAAGCCCGCTTCACCACATAGCCGACGTGTTAGGCTTTGGTGGTACTGTAGTGAACCGCGTTCCGTGGCTGAAGAAACGTGAAGACTGGCGGTCTCACTTCCGCACCGTGACACAAGGCTTCTTCACTTGCGCACCGACATGTTTGCTTTCGCTTGATCTCCTCAGGAGGCCTTCTCCCGAAGTTGATCTTCAACTGATCGGCGCGACCGAGTTTGTTCTTTACAACGCGCATCGGTGCTGCCTCCAGATTGGCATCCCACGCCATTCGTTCCCGCCACCGACTGACATTGTTCCTTTGAAGAAAAGGGAGTTGGGCACTGAAGCGGACGCGAAGGAAGCGAAGGCCATTAAAGCTCCCTGGAAGACAAGTGTTGCGGGAAAGGCCTTAGCGCACGTGGCGGAGGAATACG
Organism: Amorphophallus konjac; assembly: GCA_022559845.1. Taxonomy (NCBI): domain Eukaryota; kingdom Viridiplantae; phylum Streptophyta; class Magnoliopsida; order Alismatales; family Araceae; genus Amorphophallus; species Amorphophallus konjac. The sequence continues at coordinate 306,322,717 of CM040121.1, forward strand.
AGCCGTGGAGGGCTTATGTAACCGAACTGGGGAAGTTAAGGCCTAAAGCGCCTAAGCCCCTGATGTAGTTCACTCTGTTTTTTTGATGGAATAAAATCTGGCATGGATGTTTCGGAACCCCGTCCCCTTAATTATTATCTTTTCTATGGTTTTCCTTTTTCTTTGTATATATATATTTTTTATTTTGTTTGGATTATATACATATTCTTATATAAATATATTATTTTTTTTTGTTTGAAAAAATTTTTTATTATGGGGGCGTCCAGGGGCCTGGACGCCCCTAATTTTTATTTTATTTTTATTTTATTTTTTTGTTTTGGGGGCGACCAGGGTCCTGGACGCCCCAACTTTTATTTTTTTATTTTGTTTAATTTTTTTGTTTTGGGGGCGTCCAGGCGCCTGGACGCCCCAAATTTTTTTTTAAATTTTGAAATAAATAAACCAGGCACCTGGACGCCCCAAAGAAGCTAATTCCTATTTAAGGGTTGCCCCCCCCCCCCTTTTGCTCGTTTACTGTTCAATCTGACGACCCAGTCACCCAGACGACCTATTCTTAGTCCCCATGGAGCGAGGAGGATCGAGCCAGGTTCCAGGGAAGCGAAAACGACTGGCTCGTCGTGCGAGGAGGTTGAGGGATGATGCCGAGGAGGCTGCAGCAGAGGAGATTGCTGCGGAGGAGGGGATGGAGGTGCCTCTCCTGGCCGCGGAGGCTGCTGCGGATGCTGGTGACGCGGGAGAGGACGATCACGACCCGGTAAGTACCTCGGAATCCTCACTCTGTGGTTCAATAGGCTAAAACGGGTGTGCGAGAGGCTGTGAGAGAGAGGCGGGTAGTGAGAGAAGGAGGCGTCCAGGGACCTGGACGCCTCCATGTTTTCTTTTTCTTTTTTTATTTATTAATTAATTTTCGTAAATAATAAAATAAATTTAAAAAATAAGGAGGCGTCCAAGACCTAGGACGCCTCCATAATTATATATTATATATTTATTTTTGTTTTTTTTGGATTTTTGGATTTTTTTTTTCGAAAAAGGAAAAAAGAAAATAGGAAGGAGGCGTCCAGGGGTCTGGACGCCTCCAAAAATATATATATGTATTTTTTTTTTAAAATAAAATAAAATACTATATACAGTGTTATTGTTGATTACTGTTCATGATGCTGATGTGTTCTTTGTTGGTTTTGTGGTTTGCAGGGCGTGATGAAGGGCCGGATCAGCTGGTCCTTGGTGGTGGCAGCATACCGTGGGCTGCCGGATTTCCAGAGGGCGCGTGTGGACGCCATGGGCTTTGGAGCTTTCCTTAGGATCGAGCCCTTCCGGCTCGACCTTCCTCTTATCCAGGCACTGAGGGAGCGGTGGCACGCACCGAGCCGGGCGTTTCTGATGCCCTGGGGGCACATGGTGCCGTCACTGGAGGACGTGGCTCGGATCACCGGGCTACGAGTTGACGGAGAGGCAGTCAGCGGGGTCACCTACCCCGACTACCGAGAGAGTGCCCTGGACCTGCTGTGGTTAGAGACGAGCGTGACTGATAGAGACAGCAGGGTAGTCGGCCGAGTGGAGATCATGGAGGCGCTCGGATTCGTCGACCCGCGCCAGCGGGTTAGCGAGACTGGAGCGGAGTTCTTGGCTCGACTGGAGGGGGATGCTCGTGCAGCTTTCACCCAGGATCCGAGCGAGAGGGAGCTGGTGGATCTAGACCTTCGGAGGTTTCTTTTCTTCTTCCTGGGCCGCCTTCTGCTGGGGACGAAGGGGGATGGCATCCACTGCCGTTTCCTCGGGCTCTTGGCGGATCTGGATAGAGTGGGGCACTATGCGTGGGGAGCGGCTCTGCTTGCCCATCTGATTGCCGATCTCTCCCAGACTTCGGAGAAGGAGACGACAGTCAGCGGCTTCGCACCTTTCCTCCAGGTAAACATTTTATTTTATGCATTCTCACAGTTAAATATGCAATTATTGTACTAATGATGTATGATGGATGCAGGTGTGGAGCTATTACTATTTCCCGATGGGGAGGGCTAGGCATGGGAACAGGAGGGCCGTGCCTCTGGCGCGGCAGTGGAGGCCGGTCGTGGTTGCAGCACCCCACGGCTACCAGCTGGCGTCACTTCGTCGAGAGCTGAGCGAGTATCCCGAGGCCATGGTATGATGCGCATGATTTTTTTGTGTTTATGCATGTGACTGAATGGTAACTAACATGATGTATGTATGGTGATGCAGGTGGTGTGGAGGCCCTACTTGGGCATGGGCGATGCTGGCCAGCCCTGGGTTGTAGCGGGTCTTCCTCGCTTCAGGCGGGACGTGTGGGTCCATTGCCTGAACGAGATTGAGCCGCTGCGGCTTAGACTGGTCATGAGGACGTTGGGGCTGGCCCAGGAGTGGGTAGACGTAGATGCGCCGGCCCGCATTGGGCGGAAGACCAAGGGGAAGGCGAAGATCGTGGACTGGCGCACGCGCTTCCCAGCACAGTACCAGGACTGGCAGCAGGGCGGGGCCCTAGTAGTGTCCCACGTACAGGACAGCACAGACTACATGAGACGGTACCGAGCTACGTACGGGGACCGCCTCTCCTTGGGTGGTATGGCAGGGGTAAGTGAAATGAAACTGCTCCACTTTTCTATATGTATGCATGGGATACTAACTTATGTGTAATGCAGGATGCTCGTGATACCATGATTGCCGACCTGCGGGCCCAGTTGGCGGACGCCAGGCGACAGTTGGTGGCCATCCGACAGGAGTTGGAGATCCTGGTGAGTTTATGCAATGCATTTTTTGTGACCTGGATTTTTGATGCTTAGCCTTTGACTGACGTTTGCCCCGTGTTTCAGCGGGCCCACCAGACAGCGGCAGCCGCGATGGCTGGTGGAGCGGGTTCCAGTTCGCGGGGCCCTCCTCCGGAGGTTTCTGCCCTCCAGGAGCAGCTGGCGTACGCGGTGGCTCGGGCTGAGGAGGCCGAGCGTGACCGCGAGGCTCGAGTGAGTGCTTGCTTGGCCGCGACCCTTTTCCAGCTACTTTCCTTCTATCACTGTTCTCTTACGGTGCATGCGTGCCTTGACAGGTGGCCGAGATCCGAGAGGCCCTGACGCGTGCTGTTCGTGCTGAGCAGGAGCGTGATGCTCGGGTGGCGGAGCGTGATGCCCGGATTGCGGAGCTAGAGGAGGAGCGGCGACGGGAGGCTGAGGAGCTTCCTCGCGACGTAGTGGATCTGCGGATCGCCCTCGAGCTGTCGAGGAGAGAGGCGATGAGGGAGAGAGAGGAGAGGGAGAGGGATAGGGAGAGCGTGGAGAGAGAGAGGGAGAGGGATAGAGAGAGAGAGAGGGAGGAGCGACAGCGGGATCAGACCGAGAGGAGGGCTCTAGAGGCCCAGCTGCTGGAGCTCCGATTGAGTCTTGGCACGGCGGAGGGGAGGCTTCGGGAGAGCGAGGAGCGGTACCAGAGGGCGAAGGAACGCGGGGCGCGACTTCGTCAGTCTGGTTCTTTTTCCATGGGCAGCTACCTGGTTTCTTCGGCCGAGGAGCGTCGTCGCGCCTTCGAGGCTGGAGTGCCACCGCAGGGCGAGGCGAGCACGGCTTCTCAGGGTTCACAGAGGTCGCGGAGGCCCCCTAGGGATCTCCGTCATAGGAGGGAGGAAGGAGATGACCAGGAGGGTGACGGTGAGAGTTAGAGAGTTGCTTGTACACGTCACCCTTCTCACTGTATGATGTACTTTCGGCTATTATATGAAATGGAAATGGCTTTTGTGTTGTGTGTACTTCTCTCTCTCCCACACTTTCTTTTTTTTGCACTGAGTTGTCCCTTGAGACACGCTTCGCGAGACCTTGCCCTGAACAGCGGGGAACTATATTTTTTACGGGGGAATTTTGTTTCCTTTCCACCGTTTTGGGCGCGTCCAGGCGCGAGGACGCGTCTTAATCCTTGATTTTAAATTTAAAGCGACGGGTGGTCCTTTCTTCTCCCGTGCCTTACCCGCAAACGAGCCCGCCTCCCGCCGAAACGCGCTTGCCCCTTTTTCGTCTTCCTCCTCTTTTGATCGATGGAGTTCGGTGGGCCCGACCGTGGTGAAGGTGGAGAGGGACGAGGAAATCCTCGCCCAAGGAGGGACGCGCCCGATCACGGAACGGCGTCCATGGAGGAGGAAGGGCCGCTTCGGGCCCCCGAGGGACCCGAGGGGCCCGATGGCATGGGAGGAGGTGAATACGGTCCGGTAGGTCCTCCGATCTCTTCCTCTTTTAATTCATTTTGGGTTTTGAAGCGAGCCGCGCGAGGAGGAAAGGGTTCGGTGAGTGTTGCACTCAAATGATGGACGCGTCCTAGACAGGGGACGCGTTCCTTTTGACTGATATGGGACCCCTTTCTTGGTGCAGGACATGGCAAGGACCCTGGGCCTGGCCGATGAGTGGGCGAGTGCAGACGAGCCGAGCCGCGTCAGGAGGGAGAGTCGCGGCAAGGCGAGGCTCGAGGACTGGCCCGTACGTCTCCCTGGACAGCAAGGGGGTGTACTGGTGCAGGACAGTGCCGACATCCTGCGGCGGCAGAGAGAGAGTTACGCGGGGCTTCCCCAAGCTGGGGACACGCGTGGCATCGGCGGCTCGCGCGCCCAGCTGTCAGAGACTAGGCGGCAACTGGCCGTCGCTCAACATGAGCTGTCGCTCCTGGTAAGTTACGTGCCGCCCTTTTAACTTCAGATTTCGGAGTTTCACTGACGGCCGTTGTTTATTTTGTTCCAGCGTGCCCAGCAGACAGCGACGGTGGGAGCGGCTGGCGGATCTTCTAGCTCCTCGGCCCCTTTTCTCGAGATTGCTTCCCTCCGGGAGCAACTTGCCGGTGCGGTGGCCCGTGCGACCCGGGCGGAAGAGGAGCGTGACGCCTGGGTGGCGACTGTAGCGGAGCTGCGGCACCGTGGTGAGGAGAGACCTTCTCCAGACATCCTGGAGTTAAGGGTTCTTCTGCAGATGATGAGGAGAGAGGTAGAGAGAGAGAAGGCCGAGAGAAGGTCCGAGCGACAGCGGGATCTGACCGAGAGGAGGGCCTTGGAGGCCCAAGTGAGGGAGCTCCAGCTGGGCCTTCAGGCCGTCGTGCAGAGGCTAGGAGGGATGGAGACGCGCTACGAGAGAGCGCGAGAGTTCGGGGAGCGACTCCGCCAGTCCGGTCGCTTTGCCGCCAGTGGCTTCTTCGCCACGCCAGGGGAGGAGCAGCGAGTCACTGCTGCGGAGCAGGCGCCCAGAGGCGAGGCAGGTGCTACTGCACGGGGATCCCGGAGGCTTCTGAGGGACCCTCACCTCGGGGGAGAGGAGGAGAGTGCCCGGAGAGATGAGTGATGGTGAGGATTGGCGGGCTAGTGGACCCGTCACCTCTTTATGTTTATGATGTTTTTGACAGCTTATGTAGAATTATGAATGGAGTGATTTGATTTTCTGATGCTTGTTTGTCCTCTTGTGCGTTCCTTCTTCCCTACACTTCTTCTCCTTTGCACTGTTCCCATGTGACGGATCTGTCGAGACTCCGCCTCGAGCGGAGAATCACGTCTTATTGTGACCATTTTCCACGGGAATCTGCCGTCGAAGTCAATACTGGCGGCCCTAGTTCCTTTTCCCGGATGTTGTGCCAAATTTTGCGGGCGTCCTCCAAAACATGATAGGGTATCCCTAGACAACATAGGGGCTATTCGTCCTATTCTTCGTCCAGTCAATCACCCTGTGCGAGCGGTGAAACGACACATGGGGCCGCTTGGTCGGTGTCTTATTACGAGGGCTATCATCGACAGGTGATGGAGGCAATCTTGGCCCGCACTCCTTCCATTTCTATAAATTCGTGTCCCTTTTATCTTCCAGGTATATCGAGAGCTAACTCGAGGAGCACAAGTTCTTACGGGAGAAGAGGAGTTCAAAATTCCGAGAGTTGGATGGAGGGCGAATCTTCCCATTCCTCGAAGAGAAGCAGGTCCAGTGGTAGTAGTTCCAGAAGGCTTTCAGACCTTGAAGGGCACTTCAGCGAAAGGGCCCAATCACAACTCGTAAGCCAAGTTTTCTTGCCATTTTCTCATTTTTTCTTCCTTTCTTCTGACCGAACCTCACCCCCATTCCTTGTATGTGTAGGTTGTGATGAAATCACAAATCTTATGGGAGTTGGTAGTAGCAGCGTACAGGGGCCTCCCAGATTTTCAGAAGGCGAGGCTAGACGTGATGGGATTTGGTACCTTTCTTCGGATCGAGCCGATCAAGCCCGACCCGGTTCTGATCCAAGCCTTGTGTGAGAGATGGGACCCAGTGAGCCGGGCATTCCTGATGCCCTGGGGGCACATGGTGCCCAGCTTTGGAGGATGTGGTCCGGATCACAAGCCTGAAGGTAGAGGGCGAGGCAGTGACCGGAGTCACTTACGCGGACTACAGAGAAGGTGCCCAGAAGTTACTGGGTCCGGACCTGGATGGTCGGAAAAATAGGTCGGTAGCTAGGGCGTCCCTCATGGGTGCATTAGGGCTCACCGACACTCGTCGGCGGGATGATGAATCCTCAGAAGAATTCATGGAAAGGATAGAAATAGGATGCCGCGCCGTGTATTGCACAGATTTCGGCAACTGGGAAAGATGTAACATAGATTTGAGAAGATTTCTCCTCTTCCTTTTGGGGAGATTGGTACTGAGCTCGAAAGGGGATGGTATCCAATGTTGCTTCCTGGAGCTGCTGTCAGACCTTGAAAGAGTAGGGTATTATGCCTGGGGAGCCGCCATGCTGGCACACTTGTTTGCAGGCCTATTCCAAGAAACGGATCGTGAGACGACTGTGAGTGGTTTCACACCATTCATCCAGGTATTTTTGTGGCTTTGCTTGTTTTGTATATTTTTTTTTTTTTTGTGTTTTTGCATGGTACTGATGACCTGCGCCGAGCAGTTATGGAGCTATTATTACCTCCCCATGGGGAGAGCTCGACATTGGCGACCTGCGATGGTGCCGTTAGCCAGGCGGTGGGAACCCATCATGAGTGCGGCACCCCTAACCTATCAACTGATGGTGCTGAGGCGAGAGCTACAGGAGTTCCCTGCAGCGATGGTAAACTGGAGACCCTACTCAGACATGGTCGATGCCGACCAGCCGTGGGTTCTAGCAAGTCGTGCCCGGTTCGGACGTGAACTGTGGATGCACTGCCTGAATGAAATCGAGCCGCTCCGGCTACGATTGGTTATGAGAACCTTAGGACTGGCTCAGGAATGGGTGGATACGGCCGCGCCACCTCGTGTCGGGAGAAAGACGCGAGGACCGGCGACCTGCATTGACAGGCGCGTGCGGTTCCCTGAACAGTACGAAGACTGGCAACGGGGTGGCACGATTGTAGAATCGCAGGCGCGGGACAGCGAAGACTATTTGCGTCTATATAGGACAAAGTACGCAGAACGGTTCCAACCCCGGGGACTTGTGGAGGTAGGTTTCCCCTTTTCTCTTCTCTTCTTTCTCTTTTCCTTGGTTTTCTGGTGAAAATGCTGACTTGTAAGGCCGCAGGATGTCCGGGATGCCATGATCGCGAATTTACGGACTCGCTTGGCAGAGATGGAACAACAGTTGGGCGATACCCGCGGAGCTACGAGCGCCTTGGTAGGTGTACAGTACGTTCCTAGTTAAAACCCCAGATTCCAGATGTTGGCTGCTAATTCACATGGTCGCAGCATGCCCAGATTGGCGCAGCCTCCCCAGCGATGGGAGTAGGTGGTTCCTCTTCCAGCTTGTGGATTCCCACCTCAGAACTTGACTCGCTTCATGAGCAACTTGCTCACGCCACACAGCGTGCTGCGGAGGCAGAAGGAATGCTTCGTGTACAGGTAAAAGTTTCAGCGTTGAGTTCTCTTGTTTACGCCTTATCGCGTATCTGAGATGGTTCACTCGGCAGGAAAAGGAGACGGAAGAAGCGCTTGCCCAAGCTGTGCATAAGGAGGCTGGGATAGCAGAACTGGAGAGGGAACTGCGGCGTCATCCTGATGACGACTCATCCAGGGATGCTATGGAACTGAGGATCACTCTCCAGTTAGAGAGGGAAGACCGTGAGAGAGAACGGACAGAGAGAGAAAGAGACGCAGAGAGAGAAAGAGCCAACAGATTGACTGAAAGGGAGGAACGAAGGGCCATGGAGGCCCAACTATTCGAACTCCGAATCAGCCTTGGTCTTGCTGAACAGTGGCTGAGAGAAGGTGAGGAGCGCTACCGAAGAGCACGAGAGCGTGGCTTTCGTGTTGGTAGCTTCTCTGCTGCTTCCGCGGATCAACGCCGGGATGTGGGAATAGGAAGAGGAGTACAGAGCGGCAGGAGTACCGCTTTTCGTAGTTGGGTAGCACCTTTGAGAGTGTTTTGCCCGGAGAGTAGTGGGACGAGTAATGCAGAGAGAGAGGGCGGAACTTGATGTAAATTTTTTTGGTTTTTTGGAATAAAAAACAAGGTTCGGTTTGTTTGTTTTTCACCTTTGCTTCAGTTACCTGAATCCCTGCACATATCACTGAAACAAACAAATCAGAATTTCTGTTCTGACTTGGCCCCTTGCTCAATAAGCAAATGGTCACTGTGACTGTCCTTGATAACTGGTCAAGGGGCCAAGCCTTTATTTAAGGAAGGCAAGGGAAAGATGCGGTGATGATAAATGCGACAGGCAAGCACACGAATGCAAGCGGTATTAAAGTGAGATGATGCACGTAAATGCAATCATGCAAAATTGATTTGTTTTCTTTTTTATATTTGACATTTTTTTTTGTTTTATCATAAAAAGATTTTTTTGTTTGCAAATATGTACATTTCTCTTTTCTATTTTTTTTTTTACTTTTATCATTTCAATTTTTTTATTGCTAACGCCCAGCAAGCACCCAAATGGCACCTAACCTATGTGAGACAGGGGTTTCTTACTAACCTCCCAGGTATCCTAAGTGCACATCTAGGTTGATTTGGGCCTCTAGACCCCTCGAATGACGATCCCGCCGGCTAAGACTTACCCTGATGACAATACCGTCATGCCATGCTTAGGCTCCCAGTTGCTTCCGACCACAGGGATTCACCCAAAAGGTGTTTGAGGTAGATGATTTGCCCGACCCGGGTCTGTTTCCTCACAACTCTAGATGGTATAAGATGGAACACCCTGGAACCCTAACGACCAACCGCGCGACGCTGACCCGGAATCAGACGCCGTCGTACCCATAGGTGACGCGCTTGCATTGGCCTAAGCCCGAGGTTAAACAAGAAGACATCAAGGTGGTAAACAGGGGTCTTGACCAGCCAGAAACACAGAGACTCCTTCGCAGCGATAGCTTTTGCTTTTCAAAGTAGGCAACCAAAATGTGTATATTAAAATAAGGTCGCAGACCCTGGGCAGTTTTCACCTTTCAGAAACTCCATCGAACCTTCATCTTTAGAGGGAGAAGGAAGAGCGTAGGGGATAAACCTCCTGAGAGGACCGGCAAAGCCGTTAACCCGGCGAGCGAATAAGGGCCCATTAACTCTTTCCTTTCGGACAACTTCGGACCAAATCTCGAGCATTTACATTCCACGGCCCCCCTTTGTGGATTCAGACTTTTGCTTTGAGGGGTTCCGTTTATCGTACCAGGCACGGTCACGACCAGGCTTTTCTCTTGATTTTGATTTTGTATTTCTTTCTGTGAGGGAGATATAGTCGTTTGACATTGGTGGGCTCCCTCTTCGTATGCCTGCGGGGACACTGCCCTCTTCTCGTGCTCTGATCGATGCTCGAGGAAATGGGTCCTACTCTTGCCTTTGGGGTTTGAGTTTCGGTTTCTCATGCTCAGCGTTTTAAGGGCGCCGACTGTATTATTTGGTCGAAGAGAAAAGAATAAAGATTACAGCTTCCGGAGATCTTCTAGGTGTGGCCCTACGGTAGGTGATGCTACCAACTTTTTTGAATAAAATACATAAGTGAACACATGTTAGCTTCCTTCAAGCGAGCATAGGCCGACGTGGCCGGACAGGGGTCTCCACGGTTCTGGCAAACCAAGACCCGGTGCCTACCAAGCCTTAATGGGCCCTATCCTAACATGAAGGTTAGATGCAGGGACTTAACTACATGGTGCCTGCCAGGCATCGGCATTTTGAATTTTTCATATTTTTAGTGGTTTTCAATATTTCCTTGTTTTTGATGTTTTTTATCTTTTCATCATTATTTTTTTTGTTTTGTGCTAAGGGTAGTATTTCTTAAGATAAAGCCCATTCCAAGGGTGGGATAACTCGGTCCCTTCGGCGTTGATTAGCTTGTAGGCGTTGCCAGGGTACACGGCTTGAATTACAAATGGTCCTTCCCAATTGGGTTGGAGCTTAGAACGCGGCCCTCCAGGTTTGACAAAAATTCTTTTTACGACCATCTCACCGACTTTGAATTTTCTCTCAACGACTTTCTTTTGGTAAAAGCGAGCGAGTCTATTTTGATACACACGCGCGTGTTCGGCGGCGGCCAGCCGCTTCTCATCCAAGAGTTCCAACTGGGCGAGGAGTGAATTACGACGATCGTCGAGGGGAAATTCCTCACCCAATTGTACCCTGAGAGAAGGGATCAGAGTCTCGTACGGGATTACCGCTTCCATACCATAAGTGAGGGCAAATGGAGTCTGCCCGGTGGGGGTACGGATTGAAGTGCGATAGGCCCATAGAGCTTCGATAAGCTTTTTTGGCCAGTCTGAAAACTTACTAGACTCGCAGGTTTTTTTGATGATTTTGAGCAATGTTTTATTGGTGGCCTCCGCTTGGCCGTTACCTTGTGGGTAATATGGCGATGAATGATGCAATGCAATTGCGTACCTTTTGCAGAGGTCCTGTAGGTCCTGAGAAATGAATTGTGGCCCATTGTCGGTGACGATCGTGCTTGGGACGCCGAATCTGGTGAGGATGTTCTCCATGATGAACTTGCAGACTGTTGACGCCTTGATTTCCGCGTAAGCTTCGGCTTCGGCCCATTTGGTGATGTATTCCGTCGCAGTAAGGATGAAAGATTTCTGCTTGGTGAGGGAATTGGGATCACCTAGGGGACCAATGATGTCGAATGCCCACATGGAGAAAGGCCATGGGGAGGATATTGGATAAAGTGAGGAAGATGGTGAATGGATTTTATCGGCATGAAGTTGACATTTGACACACCTACGGACATAGACAGCACAATCCTCTTCCATAGTGGACCAGTAAAAGCCTTGGCGAATGATCTTTTTGGCGAGTATCTGACTATTCACGTGGCCACCGCACACACCCGAGTGCGTCTCCTCTACACATTTCCAGACCTCATCGTCACCAAGACATCTTAACAAAATACCAGTAAGGCTCCTCCTATACAACAATCCTCCAACTAGGGCGGTTTATTTTAAATAAGTGGGGGATAAAACAAGATTTAGGTGAAAGATACCTAGAAGAATTTACAGGATGAGAAGAAATCAAAGAAATCAGTGAGGACTAAAGCCTCGGAAACAGTGTGAGAACGGGCAGGTGCCCGAGGAAGTTAACGTAGAAGGAACCGGGTCGAACCCGGGAGTGGGATCGGGAGGAATCAGAAATTGATGAATCGAGAGAGGCGGACCCGAAGGGTCCGGAGGTAAAGGAGGAGAATCATGGGGAAATGAATCTGGAGGTTCCGGAGGAAGAAGATCATGAGGGACCCGATGCCCTGGGAGGTGTGTAAAAAGACAATTCAAAGGGGTGAAAAGAATGAAGGACGTGATGACTTGGAAGAACAAAAGGATAAATCGAAAGAAGGAGAGGCCTGGAGGTTCCAGGTGGATATGGGAAGGAAGGGCGCGATGCCCTGAGAGAGATGGAGAATAAGACAAGATATCCGGAGGTTTCGGATGGATATGGGAAGGAAGGGCGCGATGCCCTGAGAGAGATGGGGAATAAGATAAGAAATCCGGAGGTTCTGGATGGATATGGGAAGGAGGGGCGCGATGCCCTGAGAGAGATGGGGAATAAGATAAGAAATCTGGAGGTTCCGGGTGGGGGTGAGAGATGGATAAAGACATGGAATTAAATAGGGAGGGGTCCGGAGGTTCCGGACAGGGATGAATGTAGGGATCCAGAAGCTCCGGACAACGAGGAATGTGAGGGTTCAGGGACCCTAGAGCAGAGGAGCTTGATGACTTAGATTTAGATGACGGGAGGCGTCTCCTTAACCAATGGACTGCCCATAAAAAGAAGTTGAATAGCAGCATGAGCAGTGATGGACCGGGATAGGAAGTGGATGAACTGATGTGGGCTCCTTCAACAAGGGGTTTATTGTCCTTAAGCTTCACTTTATGCTTTTCCCTCTTCTTGGTAAATACTCTCTCATAGTGCGGCCCTTCAACCTTCAACACGAGTTCTCGGCCGCCTGGGTTTGCAGGCTGATCCCAATGATGTGCCCAGGTAGAAGGCCTCTTCTTTCTCTGACCAACCGGGTCCATTAGTACGGTCCGGGCCCACAGGCTCTCATTTGACGGACTTCTAATAAGGCCCTTTGGACATTCGTACATGAACGGTAACTCTCTTGGCAAAATATCAAAACAAAGATTTAAGAGCTCCGCTCGTGAAGTAGGGATCTTGACATGAAATGGCTCCCTTGGAAAAAACTCCCGTGATAGATGAACGGTGTCTATCATTGGAAGTTGGATGCTTGGCATAAGGAGCTTCATTTTTGGGGCACCGCTCAAGGCTGTTGGAATATCACACGTGATCATGCTGGGTAACATAGGCGTTCGCCTCTTGCATGGAAGTTGGTGGTGAGTAGACATGATGTTAAAAGCTTCCAGCAAGAACTGCCCTGACTCGCCCTCGAGTACAGAGTTCATCATCCCCTTTGTAGTGGAATGTGTCATCACCATGCTGGAGGAGAAACTCCTCTCTTGATTAGTCAGTTGGACTATGACCGAACAAGGGGTAATAAGAGCCTTGAAAGCATGTTGGCCAATGAGTAACGTGATCGTAGTTATTTTGGCCCCTGATTTGGTCAGCACCAATTCCCGAGGGTCCTTCTTGATGGGCATTGGTGCAGATGGAAATTCGGCATTCTCAAAGGTGACCGGCACAAGAACCCGAATCGGCATTCGGCAAATTAAATCTTGGATCTTGAATGGCATTGCCGTGGCCAAATTCTTCTTGTCCGATTCTTGATCATCATCTTTGGCACATGTATTTGTAGAAAGACACCCACTCCGAGAGGTGGTGGAAGGGGGCGAGATTGAGACAACAGGCTCAACGGGTAATGGAGATTCAATGATGGGGGCTATAGGAAGGGCAAGTGGAGGTTGAGACACGACGGGCTTCTCCTTGTTCTCGAGAGGAGACGAGGTTGGCTCGTGTGCAACAATCAATGGGCCCGGTTCAGGGTTAATCACGGGTTTAGGTAAGGGGAGTGGAGGAATAGGAATGGTTGGATTCGGGGTTACAAGGCTAGTGGAGGTTTTAGGTGGAGACGATGGAGGATTACTCGGTTGGGAACAAGAGTTAGTGGAATGCTCAGTGGAAGCCAATGGTGTGGGGGTTATTTGTACAATTGAAGGGGTGACAGTAGAAGGCTTGGTACGTAGGAAACGTCGGATTTTGGTGATACGTGGTGGGTTAAGGGTAGAAGGTGATTCATGGTGCATTGATGCGGGTTGTTGGGGTGTAAACCCGTCATCGTAACACCATGATGACTCATAAGCAGGGGTAGAACTAGTGGCTTCATCCTGAGCAGGGGGTTCTTGTGAGAGCAGTGGAAGAGGGAAACGAAGAAAACTCGGAGTAGGTGTATATTCAAAATCTTCATAAATTTCATCATGTGCCATTTCCAATTCTTTATGATCATCAAGTTCAAATGGACGCCGTGGTGGAGGCGTGTTGATGAGATGAGGTGACGTATATTGACATGGAGGAATTTGCGTATATAGATGTGGATGTGGAGGCGGAGAGCCGTATGGATTAGTGTGATGAATGGATGGTGGGCAGACGGCGTCCACTTGATCGTTAAAACTTGGGAGAACTTCTTGCTCACTCATATTCTCAATGCCATACTCATCTCTTCTCTCCTTCCAATCCTTCTCCATTTTAGTGATGTTATTCATGAAAGTGTGAAGGGGGTTGGCTTGAGGAGGGGAAGGAGGAAGAAATTTCCTCTCAATAACAGCCTGTAAGGCTCCAAGTTGAGAGCTGAGAGAGTCGACATGAGAAGCCATGAAATCCCAGGCATAGGGAACACTAATGGAGGGGGAAGCTCCACTAACAGTGGCCTGTATTCCATATGAGGACTTATAGGACGGGCCAACGTCCATGGGATGAACCTGTGGGTCAGGATGATAGCCCCAGTCTGAGTTGTAGACCCCATAAGAGTCGTGACCTGGGTCACACATTTGAGACCCATAACGGAAGGCGTCGGCCTCGAAACAATTGTAATTATATTCAGCCATCCATCATGTTTTTTGAGAGCGTAATAACATACACGAGCAAACAATTAGCATGGATTAACATACAAGTGAATGCTTTACGTCCCTTTTTTTTGTTTTGATTTTGATAATTTTTGTGTGTTTTTAACCAGATCAGAAGTTCACACAAAATAGGAAGGACCCTAATTCCAATTTGTTTCACCGCCGTGTCAGCTAGGGTCTCTCGTCTCACCACGAATGAAATGACTAACTCCGGGGAACTTCAATGGTACAACCAGCCCAGTGAACGAAGAGGAGATTCTTCGATGTCGGGGACTTACGGAGGTCCCAGTGTAGGAGATTCTAGTCCGTTGAGAGGAATTCTCAAACGGAGAGTCCTTCCTTCACCGGGAAAGGGTGATCCTCAAAAAATGAAAAAAAGGATAGAAAAGAGGAATGGATGTATGCAATGGAATGCTGACAGATATATGGAGTGGGAAAACAACAGAAATAACAGACATATAATAAACAAAGAACCAATCAAAACTGACGGTGCTGCCGTGAGCACAACGGGGGCGCGCGCGGGCGCGAAGGTGGAGAGGCACGGACGGTGCCGAACTTGCAAGGGTAGCCGAAAGGAAGCAGTAGAGGTCCCACCGTGATCGCCAATCTGTGAGCGACGTCACGCGGTTCGGAGTTCGATGGTGCGGGGAAGAGGAAGAAGCGGAGAGCGCGCGGGCTCCTCTTTTTTGCTTGTTTTGTTTGCTGCAACACAGAAATGAGAGGAAAGAGAGAAGGGGCCACCACGGGAGATTGCTCCGGCGGGGCGAGCAGGACAAGTATGATATAGCAAAATATGGGGATTAAACGGCCATAGCGGGAAGTGACTCGCCGCGACCTCGGGGGGACGGGAATGATGCAAAAATTAAATAACAAGAATTGAAACGGCCATTGGGGAAGTTACTCGCCGCGGCCTCGAGAATATGAACAGAATATAACAGAATATAGAGAAAATATGAGAACAGAAATTTAAACGGCCATTGGGGAAGTGACTCGCCGCGGCCTCGATGATATGAGCAGAATATAACACAATATAAAGAGAATATAAGAACGGAAATTTAAACGGCCATTGGGGATGTGACTCGCCGCGGCCTCGATGATATAAGCAGAATATAACAAAGCATAAAGAGATTATAGGAATAGAAAATTAAACGGCCATTGGGGAAGTGACTCGCCGCGGCCTCGATGATATAAGCAGAATATATAACAAAATATAAAGAGAATATAGGAAACAGAAATTTAAACGGCCATTGGGGAAGTGACTCGCCGCGGCCTCGATGACAAGGTGTGATCGCCAGGGGCCAAAAGACCCCAAAATAAGAAGGTGATCGCGCCTACCTCAAGAGCGGGAGATGGCGGGTTGCTTCTTCCTCTCCTTCCGGCCGGCCGACGGAGAGGGCTTTCCTCGGTTACCCTGGTTGGTGTTATCTTTTAAACCCCTCTCGGACTCGAGTAGGAGGAAAATGAGATGATGGATGTAAGAAGTATAAGAGAAGAGGCCCCCTTGTGAAGGGGGATAGATGATGCAATATGATGAATGTAAAGGACTATGGAGAAAAAGGGGAAGAAAAGGCTTATTGGATGAGCCGAGGGTGAAATCCGGCGGAGCTCCGGCAGCGTGGGGACGACGTGGAAGCGCGGTGGATGAAGACGACCTTCCTCTCGCGAGCGTGAGCACCCGAGAAGCCGGCAGAACCTCCACCTACAAAAGAACCCACGGGTTAGAAAAATGACTCCGTAGCCTCTGGGCTCCGGCAGCCTATCGGATCACTGCTTAGCTCCCCTAGAACTGAGGGGGTGGGCCTCTATTTATAGAGTTTCGGAAGGTGGAGGCGTCCAGGACCCTGGACACCTCCATCAGGGCCGAAATAATATTTTATTCTATTTTTATTGATTTTTTTAGAATACTTTTATGGGGGCGTCCAGGGTCCCGGACGCCTCTAACAGGTCCACCGAAAACCGACGACGGCCGCACGCGGTTTGGCACAACGCGTGGTTTTGTGAGCGGCGCCTCGTGATTCAAAAATGGGCGCGTCCAGTCATCTGGACGTCTCTAAATTTGGCTTTTTTCACACACGACAAACCGTCGTTCGGTGGCCGGCGCCCGTGAGTGAGTTGATGGAGGCGTCCAGGGGCCTGGACGCCTCCAAAAGTTTATTTATTTTTTTTTTTTTTGTCTTTTGTCTTTTATACCAGGGCTGGCATTTTTTTTTTATTTGTTTTTATGGAGGCGTCCAGGGACCTGGACGCCTCCATTAATATATATTTTTTATTTATTATTTTTTTTTGTGCCAACTGGCATTTTATAAATATTTTTTATTATTAGTTTTTATGGAGGCGTCCAGGGTCCTGGACGCCTCCATTAATATATATTTATTTTTATTTATTTTTGGGCCCTGAAAAAAAAATAATAAAATAAATTAAAAATATGGAGGCGTCCAGGGGCCTGGACGCCCCCATGAAGACCCACCCGGGTCCTCAAATCAGGCGTCGTCGGCCGCCCGGCAGACCCCCTTCTTGATTCCGGAACCTCTTGATGCGTCTGACTGGTGTTGATGCCGTCCGAATGCCGTGACGAGATGATTCCGGATGCCGAAAAAGGCGGAAGAAGACTCAGGAAAAGGAAGCACTCGAGCGATTCGAAATGCGTAGGCCATCGCGGGGCGTCGTATAGTAATATGAGACTTTCTCAGGAGACGTCAGGAATGGCGTGTCTACACCCCGGAGCAGGAAGCCTCCTCGACCCCGAGGAGGGAGAAGACCGGATCACGCCGACCATTTCCAGAAGTCGAGGCCCCCGAGGAGCGTCAGGACAGCATGCAAGTGCACCCCCCCAGCCCCTCCGGTCAGTGACAACCGGAGCTGTCTCTCCGGCTGCGAGACTTTGAGAGGCGTTTCGCGGAGCAAGAGCACGCCCTCCACGCCTTGCAGAAGACCTCTCTCATGGAGGACGAGGAGCGATCCCCGTTCTCCGACTATATTCTGAAGGCAGAGATATCCCCCAGGATCTCACTCCCGACCTTCAAGTCATACGACGGCTAGGGAGACCCGGCCGACCACTACGACAGCTTCGACGCCCTAATGGCCTTGCATGGGGCGTCCGACGTAATCAAGTGTCGAGCGTTCATGACCACTCTGGTCCAGGGTACTCAGGCTTGGTTCAGGGCCCTCGCCCCCGACATCATCCACAACTTCACGCAATTCAGGCGAGTGTTCAAGGAAAGCTTCGCCGGCAACGATCCACCCCGGTCAGTGGCGAGATTATTGGCCCTCAAGCAGGAACCGAGGGAAAAGTTGCGGGCTTATATCAACCGATTCAAATCGAAAGCCATGTGCATCCCCCGCATGGATTTGGCCTCAGCCATCACCGCATTGACCGGGGGTACCCGTGACGAGAACCTACGGTGCGAGCTAGTGCTTCATCCTCCCACCTCCATTGCCGAGGTAGTGACCCTGGCCTTGCGCCATGCAGAGTGCGAGGAAGTCCTCAGCGCCTGCCAAGGCACGATAGGCTCGGGTAGGGAGGGGGACAAGAAGCGACCGCCCGAGCAACGAACGGGCCAAGGAAAAAGGCGGAACCAGGACGGAGACCGAAAAGAGCCGTCTCAGAAGTACGAGCGGTATACCCCCCTTACCGCTCCCGTCTACGAAATTTATGAAGACATCAAAGGCTCGGGCCCCCTCAGCCAACCCGAGCCTATGAAAGCTAAGCACCGCAATCGCCGCAAGCATTGCCTGTTCAACAGTGATCACGGGCACCAAACCAGCGATTGCCATCAACTTCAAGATGAGATCGTGCGCCTCGTCCGCCAGGGACACATATCCCATACGTGTCCGGGCAAAGGGAAGACCGAGGTGGCCCTGAAGAGATCGACAATGCCCCCCGCAGAGTCCACATCAACGTCATCGCGGGTGGTGCGACATCAGGCGGAGATAGCAGTCGAGGAAGAAAGCGTCATGCCAAGCGGGCGAGCCGAGCCTCCATTGAGACCTTACGGCCCCGCAGGCGAGCGAATAGTAGGCCCTGGTATTCTCTGACCAGGACCTGGAAGGGTTAACCACCCCACACGACGACCCTCTCGTTGTATCAGCTACAATAAACCATTGTAATGTAGATAGGATCTTAGTTGACAATGGTAGTGCCCCTGATACTATGCATGTTTCCTCAAGATGGGAGAGAATCCATATAAACTCCGCCCGATCCGAAACCCCTCTGTGGGTTCAACGGCCAGTCAACTTATCCCGATGGAGCCCTGAGCCTGCCAGTTACTATTGGCACCCCTCCCAAAACCGTTATGGTTATAGTAGACTTTATCATGATTAAAGGGATGACGGCATATAATGCCATCTTCGGCCGAGGCATTCTCAGCCGAATGAAAGCGCCGCCCTCTATCTTTCACCAAAAAATGAAGTTCCCAACCAAACATGGCGTGGGGGAAGTCCAAGGTAACCAGGCATTGGCTAGACGGTGCTTTATAATCTCGGTCGAAGCCACTAGACCGGAAGGAAAAAAAGGAGTAAAGGGATCCGAAGATGGACTTGCAACATCTGAGCCTGGTGGCGAGTTGCTAACGGTCTTCCTTAACGGTGACCCGACTCTAGGAGTAAAGATCGGAGCCGATCTACCACTTAAGGAACAGGAAAAATATAAGGATTTCCTTGTCCGGTATATCTAAGTCTTTGCATGGTCTGATGAGCACCTTCTTGGGATTCCGGGAGATGTGGTAATGCACAAGCTCAACCTCGACCTCACAATGAAGCCAGTCCAGCAGCACAGGAGAAAGCATGCCCCAGAGAAGCAAGCAGTCATCAAAGAGCAAGTCATCAAGGGGCAGAAGACTGGCCTTTTTCGCCCGGTCCTGTACCCTACATGGCTCGCCAACGTCGTCCTTGTACCAAAGGCTTCTGGGAAATGGCGAATGTGCGTGGACTTCACCGACCTCAATCAGGCTACCTCGAAGGATTGCTACCCGCTGCCGAGCATTGATCAACTGGTCGACTCATCCTCTGGCAACGAGCTACTCAGCTTCCTGGATGCCTACTCCGGCTACCATCAGATCAGGATGGACCCGGAGGACATCGAGAAGACCACCTTCATCACCAACTTCGGCGTACACTGCTACACCCGGATGTCGTTTGGGCTAAAGAACACCGGAGTGACATATCAGAGACTGATCAACCACATCTTCGAAGGACAGCTCGGTCAGAACGTCGAGGCCTACATTGATGACATGCTCGTCAAAACACCGAAGGCCAAAGACCACCTCGCCGACTTAGCCAAGACCTTCGACACCCTCCTGAAGTGCAGCATGAAGCTCAACCCTGCCAAATGCGCCTTCGGAGTCAGATCTGAGAAGTTCCTAGGCTTCTTGGTAACTCAGCTTGGGATTGAGGCCAACCTCGACAAGGTCCAGGCCATCCTGGACATGCGGCCACCCACCTGCATCAAGATGTCCAACACCTCACAGGGCGCATTACGGTGCTCAACCATTTCCTGTCCCGGGCGGCCGAACGATGCTTACCCTTCTTCAAATTATTGAGGGGACTAAAAATGGCATATGCTAAGTTCACCTAGGATGAGGAATGTCAGAAGGCATTCGCCGAACTCAAGGAATTTTTGGACTCGCCCTGGGTACTGTCCAAGCCGGTCCAAGGCGAAGCTATATACCTCTATCTCTCGGCGACCCCTACTATAGTGAGCTCGATCCTGGTCAGGAATCACGCAAGGATCAAGAGACCAGTTTACTATGCCAGTAGGGTGCTCAATGAGGCCGAGAACAGGTATCCCGCAACTGAGAAACTCGTGCTAGCGTTGGTTACCTCGGCCAAGCGCCTCCGACCCTACTTTCAAGGGCACTCCATCGTCGTATTGACCGACGAACCCCTGAAGAAGATTCTCTTTCACCCTGAAGCCTCGAGACACCTCGTCAAGTGGGCCATCATGCTCGGGGCCTACGATATCTCGCATCGCCCCCGCTCATCCATCAAAGGATAGGCTCTAGCAGACTTCATCGCCGAAAGCACGGTCCCGATTGAAGAAGTACCTTCACTAGTGCCCGGGCCCACTTGGGATCTGTTCATCGACGGGTCCTCTAACTCGGCCGGGTGCGGCGTCGGTGTCCTCCTCAAGTCCCCTAAAGGAGCGGAGCTGTGGTACGCCCTGAAGTTCAACTTCCAGGCGTCCAACAATGCCTCCAAATACGAAGCCCTTATCTCAGGGGATAGGATGGCTCGATGACTAGGGGCCGAGCGGGTCAGAATCCACACTGACTCCCAATTGGTCGCTAGACAGGTCAACAGTGATTACGAAGCTCGGGAAGGACAAATGGTCAAGTACCTCTAGGCGGTCAAGAGGATGGCCCAACTCTTTGAGAGCTTTGAGGTAGTCCAGATAGCTCGGGAGGAAAACTCCTGAGCGGACGCCCTCTCTCGATTGGCCTCCTCGCTCGACCCCACAGGTACACGATCGGTCTTTCTCGAAGAGCTCGGGCGACCGAGCATCAAGTCCGAGCTTATGACCATTGACTCGGCACCCCCGAGCGACTGGCGGACCCCCTACATATCCTTGCTCCGGGATTCTCAAGAACCCATCGACCCTCGGGAGGCTCGGAAGATCAAGTACCAAGCTCGGTGTGTCGTCATACTAGGCGATGCCTTATACCGCAGATCTTTCTCCAGTCCCCTCCTCAAGTGCATCAGCGCCGACGAAGCCAGCCGAGCTATTCAGGAAGTAAACGAAGGCACCTAGGCAACCCACATTTTACAATAAGTCCCCGACTCTTGATACAATGACAAATAACCAAGGGTGTAGGGGGCACCCTTGGGCCTAGCCCAATGAATTGGGCCCATTAACCAACTAACCAACCTCATAACACTCAAACTTAGGTAAATAAATCAAAGACCTAGGGAAATTACTCAAATAAAAGAGAAAATACATCAAATGACTCAAATAGAAAGCTAAAAATAGATAATTGGGCCCACATAGAGTGATGCCCGAGCTCACACAACTCCGGAGTGTGACGACGACCCGAGCCAGAGAGACTCGTAGGTGATGCCTCCATCAAATCCCGTAGGCTGTGAAGAGCTCGACTCCGTCGAGTAGGGGTCCATCCTGCTGTGGTACTGCTCGAGAAGGTCGGGATCCAGCCGCTGGAGATCTTCTCGACTCACCCACGAATCCTCCGAAGGAGGTCGATCCTTCCACCTGACGAGATAGCGCTCATACACCTTGCTCCTGGTGGCAGTGACCTGTTCATCCAATATTCGTTCAATTCGCTCACGCTGGGCTCTCCGGGCTAGTGGACTCTCCTCACAGGTGGGTGCTCTCTTAATGGGGGAAGTAGGCTCAATATCCTCACTAGGCACCACCGTGGGACTCCTATATGGAACTAGGTCGGCCACGTTAAATGTGGGGCTCACTCCATACTCCTCGGGAAGATCTATCTCATAGACGTTAGTGCCAATGCGTCTCAAGACCTGGAAGGGACCAGCCCCACGAGGCCTCAATTTGGTGGTGGCTCCGGGGGAGAGCCTCTCCGTCCTTACCATCACAAAGTCACCCACATGGAATTCTTGGTGGCGTCGATGAGAGTCAGCCTGCCTCTTATAAGTCTCATTCTTCTTGCTGATGTGCTTGCAAATTTCTTCATGTAACTCCCTAATGTGTTGGGCAAATGACTCAGCTGAAATAGACACTCTAACATGCTGGGGAAGGGGAATGAGGTCAGAGGGTTTCCTTGGCTTGTACCCATGTACAGCCTTGAATGGACTCATCCCTATGGATTTGTTAACAAAGTCATTGTATGTAAATTCAGCCTGAGGTAGAATGAGATCCCAATTCCCTGGACGATCCTCAACAAGACACCTAATGAGGTTCCCTAGACTCCGATTGACAACTTCGGTTTGGCCATCAGTTTGAGGGTGGTAGGCCGTGGAGAATTTAAGGAGGGTACCCATCAAGTGCCAAAGGGTCTTCCAAAAATAGCTGGTGAACTTGACATCCCTATCGGAGTCTTTGGTCTTGGGTAACCCATGGAGGCGAACAACCTCATCAAAGAATAATCGGGCCATCGGGAGGCATCGGAGGTTTTGGAGCATGGGATGAAGTGGGCCATCTTGGAGAATCTATCCACTACCACAAAGATCGAATCAGGTTTCCTTTGGGTCCTGGGTAGGCCTAATACAAAGTCCATGCTTAAGTCTTACCATGGACGATCGGCGATGGGGAGAGGGGTATAAAGGCCGGTGTTTTGCTTCACTTGTTTGACTAAAGCACATGTACGACATTGGCCCACTATCTTGGCTACGTCTCTCTTGAGACTTGGCCAAAAGAATTGACCCTCAACTAGAGCGATGGTTTTATGAACTCCAAAATGACCAGCTAGTCCCCCGGCATGTAACTCCCAAACCAAGAAGTCACGGAGTGAGGTCCGTGGTATGTAAAGTTTTGGCCCCTTGAAGAGGAACCCATCCTCCAAGATAAAACCCTCATGTTCCTTACTAGAATGGGTGGTCAAGGTGGTATAGATGTGCCCAAAGTCGGGGCAGCAAGGGTACTCATCCTTGAGCCTCTCAAATCCGATAACCTCCACTTGGATAGTGGACAACAAATAGACCCTCCTACTGAGTGCATCCACTGCGCGGTTCTCACTTCCTGTCTTGTGTTTGATTAAAAATATGTAGGATTGGATGTACTCAACCCAGCGGGCATGTCGGGCATTCAACTTTTGCTGGGAGTTGAGGTATTTTAGGGCCTCATGGTCGGAAAAGATGACAAAGTCTTTGGGCAACAAGTAGTGCCTCCAATGTCGGAGGGACTGAACCACGGCATAGAACTCCTTGTCATAAGTGGAGTACCTCATCCTAGCATCACATAGCTTCTCACTGAAGAAGGCCACTGGGTGCCCTTCTTGGCTAAGGATCCCTCCTATTCCTATCCCGGAGGTATCACATGTGACTTCGAAGACTTTGGAGAAATCGGGTAGGCATAGGACCGGGGCTTGGGTCATCTTCTCCTTAAGCTCTTGGAAGACATTGGAGGCTGGTTTGGTCCACAAAAAAGTCCCCTTTTTGAGACAATCAGTGATAGGGGCAGTGATGGTGCTAAATCCCCGGATAAACCTCCTGTAGAATGTGGCCAACCCGTTGAAGCTTCGGACCTCATGAAGGGTGTGGGGTTCCGGCCAATCAAGAATAGCTTGGACCTTCTCGGGGTCCATGGAGACACTCTTGGTAGACACCACAAATCCTAGGAAGGTGATGGATGTGGTCATGAAGTGACACTTTCCTAGGTTGGCAAATAGACTCTCATGCCGGAGGATGGTGCAAACTTGCCTAAGGTGGTCAAGGTGGGCCTCTTGGGATTGACTATAGATGAGAATGTCATCAAAGTAGACCACTAGAAATATTCCAATGAAAGGCCTAAGAACCTCCATCATGAGCCACATAAAAGTACTTGGGGAATTTGAGAGCCCAAAAGGCATGACTAGCCATTCATAAAGGCCAACCTTGGTCTTGAAGGTCGTTTTCCACTCATCTTCCGGCCTAATCCTAACTTGGTGGTAGCCACTCTTGAGGTCGATCTTGGAGAAAATAGTGGCTCCAGCTAGCATGTCAAGCATGTCATCAAGCCTAGGGATGGGGAACCTATACTTGATGGTGATTTTATTAATGGCCCGACTATCCACACACATCCGCCATGATCCATCCTTCTTGGGGGTGAGGAGGGCCGGGACGGCACATGGACTTTTGCTAATGTGGATGAAGCCCTTCCTAATGAGTTCCTCTATTTGCCTCCTAAGTTTGGCATGTTCCGTAGGGTTGAGGCGATAATGAGGAAGGTTTGGAAGGGTGGCTCTCGGAACTAGATCAATTGCGTGTTGTACATCATGCATGGGAGGGAGTTGGTCCGAGAGCTCCTCTGGGAACACATCATGAAATTCTTCTAGGAGATGCCGGACTTCTATGGGATGGGGGCTGGAGGGAGTGGACTCTCCTAGGCAAATGATCACCGCATATAAAGGCGTCCCTTGAGCTATCTCCTCTTCAAGCTCTCTTTTGGTGATGAGATGAAGACCCTTGGTCAACCTCGAAGGCTCACCTTGGTTGGGGTTTTGGGTAAGTGATTGTGTCGGAGGGGTGGAGTTCCCAGAGGGTTGTGGTGTGGTGGGGTGATGTCCTTAAGGGAGTGTGTCCCTCTTGGGCATGGGACGCGATGGGGAGGGATTAAGACGGATAGTCTTTCCCTCATGCTCAAAGGTGCATGTGTTGGTCCTACCCAAGATGGT
The DNA here is from genome assembly GCA_022559845.1 of Amorphophallus konjac. NCBI lineage: Eukaryota > Viridiplantae > Streptophyta > Magnoliopsida > Alismatales > Araceae > Amorphophallus > Amorphophallus konjac. Next base: position 306,347,396 of record CM040121.1, read on the forward strand.
GGCATCCACATCATAAAGCCAAGGTCTTCCTAGTAGGAAGCTACCTACTTCCATGGGGATAACATCACACCATATTTGGCCATGGTAGGAAGAGAAGGTGAGGGGCACAAGGCAGCGAGTATCGACCGAGATGGAATTGCTGTTGATCCATGAGACCCGGTATGGACTTGGGTGGGGAGTGATAGCAAGCCCTAGGAGCTTAACGGTGTCGGGGGACACGGCATTGACACAACTCCCATTATCTAAGATCACTTTTCTCACATGACCCCCTATCTTAATAAAGGTGTGAAAGATTGAGGTTCGACGCCAGTCCTCCTCTTGGGGTTTGGTGAGGGTACATCTAATCACTCCTAGATGGGAGTCGGTGGATGTCATGGTGTGGTCTAGACCCGACTCATGGTATTGGGTCTCGTACTCTTCCTCCCAATCTAGTGAGGCTTCATGGACCTCAATCATGCTCTCAAGTTTCCCTTGGGGTGGGGGAGTCTCTTCAACTAGCAAACTAGGCAACCCTCTAGATGGGCATTGCCCCGTGAAGTGTCCAAATCCTTGACATCTATAGCATTGTTGGCGCCCATTGCCCAGGGTGGTCCCTCCTACATTTGGGCCTTTGGAACTCTCTTCCCTCCATGGAGGAGGGTGGCTAGGGGTGGCCTTGTTTGGAGTGGTGGTGGGAGGGGGATAGTAAGGCCGTAATGGGGCATTCCCACTTGGGCTAGGGGCCTTCATAGGGGGGGCCGGGGTGGTTCAGGGCCCCATGCTTTTGGGGTCGGTCGGTCGGGGAGGGGCAAACCTAGGGATTCTAGAGAATCGCTCAACATCCTGAGCTATTTGGTAGGCTTGTTTAAGGTTGTCGACATCATGAAAAGTTCCCTCTTGATGTGGTTTTGGAGCCCATTCCTAAATCGGGATAAGGTGACGGCCGGGTCCTCATGAACTCCACACTTCAAAAGATAGGAGTCAAATTTCTCAATGTATTCAACCACAATCTTCCCTTCTTAGGTGCGACTTTGCCACTCATCTAAGAGCATTTGGTGGTAGGATAGGGGCAGGCACTTGCTTCTAAGTTGGTTCTTCATACCTTCCCAAGTGTCAATAGGCTCTTCCCGCCTAACCCTCCTTAACCCCTCTTGGTTTAGCCAATAAGTCTTGGCTAATTTGGTGAGGTGCATCTTGACCAACCTCACTATCCATGGGTCGAACATAGGGTACCATTCAAAGTATTGGTCCATGGCAGTCTCCCATTCTAAGTAGGCACTTGGTTCATGGGAACCGTCAAAGTTTGGGGCTTCTACCTTGATCATCCTTAAGAGGGGGTCGTCCGGTTCGTGCCGTGGATGCCTTTCATTATGTTGGTGGTGGCGATGTCTCTCATAGTCATGGTAGGGGTCAACATTCCTATCCTCCCTATCAATTTCAGCATGTGGAGGGTGGGCTCTTGGACCATTGTTCCTTGGGTGGTCGTCCCGTGGACGTATTTCATTAGGTTGGTGGTGGCGAGGCCTCTCATAGTCATGGTAGGGGTCAACATTCCTATCCTCCCTATCAATTTCAGCATGTGGAGGGTGGACTCTTGGACCATTGTGCCTTGGGTGGAGCTCATGCTCTTCTAGCAGAGCAAGCCGAGTGGAAAGGGACTCTAGTTGGGCAAGAATGGTGGCAAGGGTGGCATCCACCCGGTTCATTTGACCTTGGGGTTCCTCCCTATGGGCATCTTGATTGAGTTGGGGATTGGGACCCACAGGGGGAACCGAAGAGGATGGATCGGGTCGATACATGGCTCCACTACGGGTGGACATGCAAGGGAGGGGAAAGACTTGACGGATGGTTGACTCAATGCAATGGTCCTAGCACTTAGGCTTGATAGAGACAAGTCTAAGTCTGGCTCTGATACCAATTGATGTGACACCACCTTGGGGGTGATAGTCACAAGACCGATGCACCTTGGACCTTATCAAGCAAGCACAATTCACAATTGAAACGGACCGATATCGGCGGCCACTCACCCGACACTCACCCAAGTCCCGGGGTAACTCGGTGATGCCGAGTGGAAGTTGTGAGGGCTGGGCCCTTGCTGCTAGAGGGCCAGGAAGGCCAAGGGTTTTCCCAACGGTATGGAGGCCCAATTCAATGGAGCGGACGTTGTGCCGAGGGCACAGGTTACACACTCACTCCCACGGTGATCTCATGAAGCAGAGGAGCTTGCGGATCGAGCACTCACTCTCACGGGCAAGCGAAGCTATGAACTAATATTGAAAGAACAAGCACTAGGGGAAGCAAGGGTTGGAACACTTACGCGACCAGTTTGAAGAAACCGGTCCCGCTTGGAGACGTGGGCAAGCGGGTAAGCGTGGGTTCCCCACACGCCGCGCCGGTGTAGCTTGAACCTATTTAAGGGATTACAACACTACTCCCCATGCAAGGGGGGGACGAGGGGAGGGGAAGTCACATATACATTCAAACACTACCTCCCACAGGGAGGGGCTGTAAGCCGGCCGGGCGGGGAGGGGAGGATCGATCTAGGAGCTAATTGAAAGAAAGTCACCGGATCTGTCCGCCCTCTGGAACAAGGGATAGGCAGTCAAAGTCGGTGCCGTTGCGGCCTATCCTGAACTCCGTTATCAACAAAACCAGTTGGAGAACCTTCGTAGTTGACCCAGGAAGAAGTCCAATTTTTGGGAAAATTTCTGGATGACGACGTTAGACGGGGCAGGGTCGTGAGTAGGTCCTTTGTTCTCTGATTCTGACTGCTACGGTACCACTACAGTGGGAAGAAGAAGTCACCACGGGCGCTCCTGAGCTCTGATTCAGGAGGGTCTAGAGTCGTTGGATTTGTTGACGAGTCCTCTTTGAATGGAGATTCACGAGGACACCAGAGGAGGTCGGAGTAGACAGAAACAGCCTGAACAGTCATCGGGGGTATGTTCAGTCCCAGAGTGGACAGAATAGCGCAGCCGGGGGAGAAAAATGAGAACTCTTAGCTCCGGATGCCGAACGGGGTGCCGCTTCTTGATTCAAGAATTAGACTCATCGTAGAAGATCTCAGCTAACCCCCACTTTCATATCTTCAAGATGATGGCTGTGGGAGCCTCTGCAAACAACTTCAGGTTGGTAGTCTGGAGGAAGGTGCGCAGTCTGGGGAGATCAGATCCTCTGGGCAGCCACGAGCTCAGAATGGAATGAGACCACTGCCGTTGCGAAGAGGATGGAGAGACGCTTCGAACGGTACCACTTGTGCTTCAAGGGATGCCGGGATGATGTTGTGGCCGAATCTGCAAGATGCTGGTACTCTGCTGCCTGCGAACTGAGAAGTGCATGTTGGAGATGGGAGGTGGGAGATGAGGTAAATGGGAGGGGAAAGGGGGTGGATGGGTATGGAGGCAACCCTTGGGTGTTAGGGGCTATGGAAGGGGGCAAACCAAGGTGAGGGAGGGGGAGAATGGGGGCAGGGAGGTGGTCTAGCAGGTGGTGAGAGAGTGAGCTACGAATTTGGCACTAGGAGGGAGGGGAAGAGGGATGATGGTTTCCCTATTTGGGGTGGTCTAGGGCTTGTGGGAGGAGAGAGTGGAGGGGAAAATATTCAAACTTCTCTTGGAAGATGAAAGATTGCATGGGGAAGAGGGAGGATTGTGTTGGGGAGAGTGGGATTGTGTTGGGAAGAACAATATTCTCCTAGGGAGGGGAGATATTTGGTGGGATTTGGTGGGAGGGGAATGATGGCACCTAGGGGAGTGGAAAAGTAGTGGAGGTGGAAGCTTGGGTGGAGGATGAGGTGGAGGAGAGAGGTGGGATTTGAATTTGGGGAAGGGGGAAAGAGAAAGAGAGGGTTGGGTGGGATTCTCTCCCTAGGGATTCTCACCCCACTAATAGATTCTCTCCACAAGAAATTTTAATTTTGAACTCACAGAATGGCAACTTTCATTAACATAAAATGGGGGGAATGGGGTCCTATATATAGGCAACCCACATTTTACAATAAGTCCCCAACTCTTGATACAATTGCAAATAACCAAGGGGGTAGGGGACGCCCTTGGGCCTAGCCCAATGAATTGGGCCCATTAACCAACCTAATAGCACTCAAACTTAGGTAAATAAATCAAAGACCTAGGGAAATGACTCAAATAAAAGGGAAAATACATCAAATGACTCAAATAGAAAGCTAAAAATGGATAATTGGGCTCACATAGAGTGATGCCTGAGCTCACACAACTCCGGAGTGTGACGATGACCCGAGCCAGAGAGAGTCATAGGTGATGCCTCCATCTCTCTCCTCCCCTCCCAACCACTTCCTCTCTCCCCTCCCCCTCCATTAAAGCCACTCCAACTCCTTACAACCCCTCTCTTTACTCCACCCCATCCCCAAGAGATCCTCCACCAATCCTCACTCCACCTCCCAACCCCCAACTACCCATTTCCCTTCCCCAAGCATATCTCCACCTTCCCAAGGCTGAAGTAGCCCCTCCCTAGGCCAAAAATTCGAATTTCCCTCCCCTATGGGATGTACCATCCCATCTCTCCACCCCCTATCAACCCTTGGTCGCCCCTCCCATCCACCACCCAGCCCTTGGTCAGCCTCCTTCCTCCCCCATTCCACCTTCTCCCTTGGGCGCACCCAGCCCTCCCCCTTCACCTTTCCAGCCATTCCTGCAAGCTTAGCCCCCATCCCTACCCTCTCAGCCCCCAGCAGCATCCAGCCATGCCCCCCCACCTCCCATAGCCACCAGCCTTCATCCCATTGCCAAACCCTCACCCATCTCCACCTTCCATATCCCCCCACAATCAGCCCCAGCTCTGGGTTGCAAGCAGCAGAGTACCAGCAGATTAAATGAGTGCCATGGCGTCACTGTGAGGCTTCAGCAGGCGTACCATATACCGTTGGAATCGTCATCTAGTCAGCTTCGCAATGAGGGTAGCCCCGCCATCGTCCGATCTAGGAGCTGTCCGGAGGAGCAAATCTCGACGACCTGCGCACTTCCTCCTAGGTAGACAACTAGAGGAGGCTTGCAGAGGCTCCCATGATCGGATTTCTAGGAATCTTGGAGCACCACTTGGCTGAGGGCTTCCCCTTCAAGTCCTCTGTCATCTCCAAGAAAGAGAGCCATTTTTGGACCTCGGAGTCAGAAGTTATTGATTTTCCTTCCAAGGTGCACAAGGTCAGTTTTCTTGAGCCTGAACTGACACCCCCCCGCTATTCCAGCCTTCGCGATCAGCTCCGACATCTTCCGACAGCCCCTTTAGTCCCGGATCGAAGAAGACTCAACCACGATCGCAACAGCTCTAGTCTCGCCTTCAACAGAGCATGGGATTGTTCGTGGCGCCCCCGTCTTCCAGCAGCATCACTCAGGAAGCACCCAGAGCCAGAGCGGTCCAGCCCTGTTCCAGACCCTGCCCCAGCCAGCGACATTGTCAGGAAATTCCACAAAAAATTCAGGCGTCATCCTGGGTCAAGTCAGAAAGATTTGGCACCAATTGTGACCTTTTCTAAGCTCGACAGAGACCGTGGCAGTGCCATCTTCGATTGTCTATCCGGCTATTCCAGACGCTGGCAGAACCGACAGAGCTCGGCACATCGGTTTCTAGCTTCACTCCCCCTCCCCGCCTAGCCGTCTTACAGCCCCTCCCTGCGTGGAGGTAGTGTTTGGTAGTAAATCTCTTAACCCCACCCCGAGAACCCCCCTCATGTGCGAGGTGTAGTGTTGTAACCAAATTGTTTTCAGGTCAAGTGCCATCGACGCAGCGTGCAGGTGCGTGCCCATGCTACCCCGCTCGCCCTCGTCTCCGGACGGGATCGGTGTCTTCACACCGATCAGGTGAGCGACTGGATATCCCTTGGCTGGTAGAATTATTTGCTTACCTAGTATTGCTTGTGAATGCCCGTCGGACGGAGAGACGAGAGCCCGGACTCGCACACCATTCTTAGTGTGCCCACCGCGGACCGGGAGTGAGAGCCACCCAAACCCACGCCCCGGCGTGCCGGCCGGCCATGAAGTTAGGAATCCTAGAGCCTTAGGGGTCATCCTAAGCCAACCAAGTCCTTAGAATATTTGGGTCCCACCTCGGACCCTCGCCATCATCCCCCGGTACCACCGGGAGATCGTATGCGCCGTGCGAGTAAGCCGCTAGCGTAAGTTCGTTGAATGTGCTTGTATGCTTGCGGGTCTAGGTCCTATGCTCATTAAGTCATACTTCATCATCCCTGGGCTGTGCCACATCATGCGAACTTTGAATCCTGAGCAAGTGGAACCTGTGTCTGCACACACTTAAAACAAGAAACAAGTTAGATCCGTTCTTAGGCTCAACCCTTTGCCTTCAGCAAGTTTGAGAATGACCAATTCTTGATATTTGGTCAAGGGGTGGAGCCTTATTAAATAGGTGAAAAAATGCAATAAAAGAAAATGCAAATGCATGCTATGCAATGATGATGGTATTTTTTGACTTTTGAAATATTTGGTTTTTGTTGATTTTGAAATATCTGATTTTTTTGAGTTTGAAATATATGATATTTTTGAATTTTGAATTATATGATTTTTTTTTATTTTGGAATATAAGATTTTTTTGGTTTCTTGAAGACTAATTTCGTCCCGGTAACGAGAGCCCTACTTGTCACACTAGGAATCTCTTGAGGTTGGCATGCTTTTGAGGTGACAAACCTTGGCCAGGGCCAATTCTCATGATGGCTTCTGCCGAGGCCATACCCAGGGTACCGTTTCAGTCCAAAAAAAAATGAATCGAAAGGTAAGCCTAGGCCAGGTATAGAGGTTTTAGGGCTTGAATCCTTCTCATGACAACCCTTTTAGGGATTCAGTCTGTTGTGCCGGGACTTTGTGTCCGTCATCGAACCTTCATCCATCCTAGGCACGCGTACGACTGGGATAATAACGTCCCACGGGGAAACTATATTGCCACTCTTGCCATGCCTAGTTTCACACTTGGATCTTTTTTGGATTTTTTTGGACTTCAAGCTTTTAAATGAGCCTTTTAATTTTGCTTTGATTTGCTCCCTTTCTTCAGATGTTACAGGTACTTTTTCTCTTGTGGATCCAGGTCATAACGGACTGCCCCTATTTGAGACCTCCTCTCGTCACTATGTTTAGATTGGTCATCACCCCCTTATATGCCTCTTGCCCCTAGATTCGGTCGAGGAGAGAATTGGATAGGGACTTCAACTTCCCCCAAGCATGGCCAAGGAGAAATGGTATTTATACAAACTGGGGAACCCGACCAGGGATGTCGTGAAGTGTGTGTGATTGTCGCGCTCAAGCTCTTCCTTCATGATCGAGGAAAAGAGGCACCTCACTACTGAGCCTTCGTTAGCTTGACTTCTAAGGAAAGAAATGCTTAAGATACAACACATTCCAAGCGTGAGACAGCTCCTCACCTTCTATGTTGACTAAACTATATGCATTCCTTGGATAAGCCTCTCTTACGACGAACGACCCCTCCCAGTTAGGTTGTAATTTAGACCTAGGACCCCCGGACCGAATGAATTTGCATTTTAAAATCATATCACCTATTTAAAATTTGCGCTCAATTACCTTCTTTTGAAAATAACGCGAAACTCTCTTTTGATAAACAGACACGTGATCGGCCGCATTCATCCTCTTCTCATCCAAAAGTTCCAGCTGGACGAGCAACGCCTCTCGACGTTCATCGAGATTAAGTTCCTTATCGAGCTGCACCCTTAGAGAAGTGATTAGGATTTCGTATGGGAGCACCGCCTCCATCCCGTAAGTAAGAGCATAGGGGGTTTGTCCCGTAGGGGTACGGACGGATGTGCGGTAAGCCCATAGAGCTTCCACTAACCGTTCAGGCCAATCAAAAAATTTGTGAGATTCGCATGTTTTCTTTATAATTTTGAGAAGGGTTTTATTAGTAACTTCGGCTTGACCGTTGCCTTGAGGATAATATGGATACGAATGATGCAATGCAATATTGAACTTCTTACAAAGGTCCTGAAGCTCTTGAGAGATGAATCGGGGTCCATTGTCGGTGATGATGCTGCTTGGCACTCCGAACCGCGAAATGATATTCTTCAAGATAAAGCGGCACACCATGGTAACTTTGATCTCCGCGTACACTTCCGCTTCGGCCTACTTGGTGAAGTACTCAGTGGCGGTAAGGATGAAGGATTTTTGCTTTGTCTGAGAGTTGGGATCACTAAGCGGGCCGATAATGTCGAAAGCCTACATAGAGAATGGCCAAGGAGCAGAGAGAGGATGAAGAGATGAAGCAGGAGCATGGATTTTATCAGCGTGGAGTTGGCATTTAAGACACCTCCGGACATAGAGGGAGCAATCCTCCTCTAGAGTGGGCCAATAGTAACCCTGCCTAAGGATCTTGTTAGCTAGAGCCTGGCCATTGACATGACCTCCTCCACACTCACTTGAATGGGCTTCTTCGGCCACCTTCCAAGCTTCATCATCATCGAGACATCTCATGAGCATTCCATTAAGCGTGCACCTGTACAATTCTCTAGTAATGATAGTGTACTTCGAGGCGGCTCTTCTAATAGCCTTACGTTGTTCAGGATTTACCCCTTCTGGGAATGATCCATCTCTACAATACAGCTCGATTTCATGGTACCATGGCAATTCTTCTTCTTCTAGAATCTATTCTAACTCAGTTAAAGATACCTCCTTCAAATCTTCCTTCTCAGCCCTAGCTTCTACAGTCTTCCTTAGGTTGGCGAACCAAGGATCCTGAAGAGAAGGGGCGTCCAATCTCTGGATGATGATAGTCTCAGTGCTTTGAATGAGAGGGAAAGACAGGGAGGAAGCAAGTGATGCCAGTGCATCAGCAAGAATGTTCTGAGATCGAGGAGTATGGATGTAGATTAGCTTACGGAATTGCCTACCCAAGAGAGTGACCAAGTCCTGATATGGCTTGAGCTTCTGGTCACGAGTGCGGTAAGTGGACAGAACTTGCCGCAGAACGAGCTGAGAATCTCCTATGATGTTTAAATAGCGCGTGCCCAAGAGGTAGGTGTGCTTCAATCTGACCAGGAGAGCCTCATACTCGGTGATGTTGTTGGTAGCATGAAAGCAAAGCTGATACGCAAAGGGAATTGTTACTCCTTCCGGAGTGAGCAGAACAGCGCCTATCCCTCGGCCTTGGGAATTGAGTGCACCATCGAAGTGCAGAGACCAAAAGGGATGATGGGTGAGAACAAAGAGATGCTCATCTGGGAAATCATCCTGAATAGAGTCCGTGCATGGGATAGGAAGATGGGCGAGATGCTCGGCAATGGCATATCCTTTGATTGCCTTCTGAACAACGAATGTGATATCATACTAAGAGAGGAAGCTCTGCCAGCGAGCTAACATACTAGAAAGGACAGGCTTTTCTAAGAGATAACGAATTGGGTCCATTCTAGAGATCAACCTAACTGGGTGGGCTAGGAAGTAGTGTTTCAGCTTCTGAGCTACCCACACTAAGGCGGCAGAAGTTTTCTCCCTGGTAGTGTACTTGGCCTCCGCGGGATTAAATAACCTGGAAAGGTAATAAGCTGCCCGCTCTTTACCTTCGTCATCTACATGTGCCAAGATAGCTCCTAAGGAGTCCTTAATAACATAAATGTATAGGATTAGGGGTTTCCCAGGGACAGGAGGTTGCAAAACCGGGGGATTAGACAAATAACCTTTCAAATCTTCATAGGACTTTTGACAGTCTTGATTCCACTCGAACTTGACCCGCCTTTAGCAATTCATAAAACGGGCGGCACCTTTGAGAATGATGGGATATGAATCTTCTGATAAATTACAATCGTCCAATCAGTCCTTGAAGCTCCGTGATATTCTTAGGCAGAGGCATGTCCATGACGGCCTTTGCTTTGTTAGGATCAATATGAATCCCCCTTTTGCTGACTATAAAGCCTAGCAACTTCCCTGAAGAGACTCCCAAAATACACTTCTTTGGATTCATTTTTAATTGGTACTCCCTAGCTCTCTAAAGCACCTTAGCTAGAATGGCGGGGTGTTCCTCTTTGGTCCTTGACTTCACCAAGATATCATCCACGTAAGCTTTCATGTAAACATGCATCATATCATGGAATATAGCCATCATCACCCTTTGATAAGTGGTACCCGCGTTCTTCAAACCAAACGGCATGACCACATAGCAATACGTACCCCAGGACGTGGTGAAGGAAGTTTTCTCTTGATCCTCGGGAGCGAGACGGATCTGATTGTATCCTGAATAGCCATCCATAAATGACAATGCTTCGTACCCGGCGGTGTTATCCACCAAAACATCTATGTGATGCAGCGGGAAATCATCCTTGGGACATGCTTTGTTAAGATCCCTGAAATCAATGCAAATGTACACCTTTCCATCCTTCTTGATGACAGGGACTATATTCGCCACCCACTGTGGATATAAGACAACTCTAATAAACCTAGCCTTGTACAATTTATCGAATTTTTCATTTAATTTTAAGGCCATGTGGGGATGAAATCTTCTTGATCTTTGTTTTACGGGTGTTGCCCCTAGTTTAAGCACGAGTCGATGTTCCACCAAAGAGGGGTCAAGACCCGACATGTCCTCATAAGACCAGGCGAAAGAATCGCTATACTCCCTTAGAACCTTGATTACATTCTCTTCAACCATTGGAGGGAGATTAGTGGCAATAATGATGGGCCTGGGGTCTTCTTCAGTTCCTAGATTTATTTCCTTCGTAGGTTCATCCACTGCCGACGATGGCTCATCGAATCTCTTTAAGCCTTGCGCATACAGATCGGCAGTGTCATCTATGCCACTGTCCTCACCATCGACCGGGTCCTTCTCATCCATGACTTCATAGACTCCTAATCCATCTTCGCTCCACACCCCGCCTTGCTCCTCTTCTTCTTCGATCGCAATTATTGTAGCTATGAACTCCGGGCATTTCAGAAGAGCATGACATCGTTGAGCTAGATCCTACAAGAACCTATCAGGAACGGATTTTGAAGGACGCGTCGGCAGGCGCGACTCAAGCAAGGAAGGGTTGGATGACCTAGAAGACGACCCTACTTCTCTAGACTTACCAGACTCTACTACCCTTGACTCGACAGACCCTACGTCTAACTTAGGAGAAAGACAACCTAATGGGAAGGAAGCAGCAGGGACCTCATGCCCCTGGGAGGAAGATGAAGAATAGATAGCGTAATCTTCCACTGAAATCTCTGTTTCATATTTGACGTTTTTTTTGGAGATCAGTGGAGATCATGCAAGAAGATGGAGAGGAAGGCGGAGGAGGAAGTGATGTGAATCGACGTCGAGCACTGAAATTTTTCATTTACATTTGTGTCCTTTTATTTACTTTTATATCCTTGGGAAAGTATATGTGCAACTGTAAGGCTTTATAAGCCAATGTGTCATTCCCTTGGATTGTTTGAGTTTTTGTGCAAAATGTCAGTAGGTCCAGCAAGGGGGCCCTCACTCCTTCCCCATTAGTCCACATAAGCTATATGGGTCCATGTGGGACTGGTCAAAGTCCTAGGTGGCATCTAGAAGGTCAATTGGACACATGGGAGACAAGTGGTTGAAAATGTCAAAGGGAGGCCACCTACCTTACCTACCTAGTTAAAGGAGTGCCCCCTCCATATGTAATTTATTTATTTTGAGTTTTTGACCACATGGGGGAAGAAAATGGCCTATTTCCCACGAAATTCCCAGCCCCCCCCACCCCTTGCCACTCTCTATATAAGCCCATGTATAATGTCATTAGAGAAATTAATGAAGAAATTATGTGAAAATTGCTTGAAGCAAGAAGGGTGTGCCCTCTCTCCTCTCTCTCTCTGGTTCTAATCTACTTCCTCCAGCCCTCTAGGGTGTGAAACCCTCTCCTATATTCTCCTTAGACCCTCTGAGTTCCCTCTCTGCCGCCGCCGCCGCCGTTCGTGCCGCCGTCGCGCCGCCACTGCCGCTACATCGAAGTTCTATCTCCATCAGGATAGAACCTCTCCTCCGAAATTATATCTCTAGTTTGTGCTGTCTGATTGAGCCCTAATTTTGAGGGTTTGTTCTGTCCATCTCCTCGAACCTCCAGTTAAAATTTCGTGTCATTTGGAGTCCATTTGATATTTTCCCCGTATTTTTGTTTGTCCTCTGAGTAATCTGCCCTTTAGCAGATCTACGGGACAGAGTCTCCTTATTATAATTTCCCCACCCACTTAGAAAATTTTAGAAAATCCACAAAAATTCCCTAGTGTTTCTCACGTATACTCCCTTCCACCGTAATTTTCGTTGAGTCAACAAATATCATTTAGCCCTCAGTCAAAGGTCTATTTCAGGCAGGTTCATCTCTGCCCTGTGTGTCTGTCAGTCCGGGTAAGAAATAAAAAGGCTGTTTGCAGTCATTTTTAATTTTAATCCATTCTGTGGATGGAGCCACCAAAAATATATGTTGTAGAAATCTGATTCCTCTATCCATCGGTACCTCTTGTGCATCAATTCGACATCGGATCTGGTCGTAGGAATTCTTTTTGTGAAGCTGTGCAGAGCAGATCTGAATTCAGCCAGCACAACTCAGTCCGGGAGAAATTTCAGAAATAAATATCAATGGTCAACTTCAGCGACCGCCCCTTTAGAGAGTCGATCAGGGACATCCCGCCATCGTCCCAGCCAAGCGACGCCTCCGGAAGTTCTCAGGAAGGCGACGTTCCTTTGGAAACTGTTGCTTGCTGTCTAGTGAGTCATCCACCGAGTTGGCGCAGCACCGAGTTGGAATAGTGCCGAGTCGGACCAGCATGCCGAGTTCGTGCCATACGCGCCTCCATATTGCTACCCGTCAACCCAGGGTCGGTCCTCCCGGGCCCCACTTGTAGCCCTTTACCTCCCTGCGTGGAGTGGGCAATAAAATTCACGGTTGTAATTAACTTTTTAATGTTGTTACCGGGAGTTACCGTAACTGGCCGGGAACGTCTTCCCCACGCCCGGAGCATAGAGGTAAACTCGATACCCTCCTCGTAGGCATTGCTTTACTCGTATTACTTCGTATATGCCGCTGCATGTGATAGGTTTCTAGCTTGTTATTCTATTATCACCGCTGCGAGAGAGCGAGATTGAGTGTACCGTTCCGTGACTCGATCCGAGTTAACGCGGAAAGGCCGATACCCAAGGCTCACTGCCGGTTTCTCAACCGTGCACGGTCCCACATCTTCCCTCGCTAGGGACACCCGCGAGCAAGAGTCCCAGGTCGCATGTCCGTCCCGCATCAATTTGGTATCAGAGCCCCAGTTCAGTCTAGGGTAGTATTTGGTCAAAAATAAAAAAAAGTGTCATTTACGTCTAGTCATCGTCTAAGTCGGTCTAAGGTTGCATCCGCATACCTTTGTTCGGTATATAAAAAGGTGTTGTCCGAACGTTAGGCTATGCCTATCGGGAAGGCCGCACACTTGCGCGAGTGATCTTCGGATCGATTAACTCCATCACGTACCGAATCTTGGTTTTGTCTAGGTGTGTAGTCGAGTCTCATTTTAACTTTGCATGTGCATCTCATTCTAAGTCGTGTCTTGGTGCATGCATTAACAAAAATAAAAAAATGGCCTTGCATGACCATTCCTAGGGATCCGTTCCCATCTTTTGGCAACTATGGTTAACCCATACCTCAGGCCCGACCAAGGCAACCTGTCTGTGTCCGAGTACATTAGGGACTTCGAAGTGTACCGGTTAAGATGTGAAGTCGGGCTGGATAACATCGAGGCCGGAACTCAGTTCTGGAAAGGTTCGCGGCTTCACTTCCAATTTGAATTATTTTTCCGCCACGTGAAAGCTTTGGGGGATTCTTATAAGGTTGCTCTAGAGGTCGAGCCATTTGAGTCTCGGTTGAATGCTGCCATACGGCAAGCCGATGCCGCCCTTCGGCGAGCATCTACCTCCCAGCCAATTCTCGATCCGGTCGAACCCCCACTTGGGCCCCCACCCCAGTCGGGGAATCCTTCAACACCCGAGAGTGCTACATTGTCACCCTCTACTTCCGAACTTTACTCGGAACCATCTTATGTGGAGCCACCAAAGCCCGAGCCACCCGTGTTTCTAACGGGTACACTTTTTATAGCCGAGCCACTTCTTAGTTGGGTCAAAGATGACTTGGTCCCACTTCCTTACCCATCTATGGACCCCACCCTACCACTAGTGCCCGTCAACTCCTTTCATACCACTTTCCGGTCTAGTCATCATGTTGACACTTTGGATGACTTTATTGTGGGATTAGACGAACAATGGAAGTTGACGCACTCATTGGCCCGAGGCTTCGACCAACCCACTAGTCTTAGCTTCACCCATCCGGCCTTAGGGTCCATTACCTCCGTGTGCACCATGGGATGTGTCACCACGGAGATTCTCTTATTCCTCCCCATGTCGGCTGAGCCCAACTTCATACCCTTTTGCCCGAGGGAGGAATCTTATTTTCTACACATGACCGTCGTCCCACCGATCATAATGTATGACGATGACTATGAATTTCAAACTTGGGACCATGTCATGTGAGAATCCATCTCATTGGGTCATACCTTCTTTGACCCTTTTGACCCCTTCACTAGTGAACCTCCCGAGCTATCATATTCACTCCACTTCATACAAGGAGTTCACTATCACACCCATACCCCTCGGTCTAGTTGGCATGCCTTACCTACGTCTAAGGGTGATGACGAAGGTAGTTTTGGATCTCCTAGCCCTTCCCCACCCAATTCCCATAGGTTGCCAATGCATGAGTGGTGCATATTAGGATGTCTAGGGTTCCATTTCGTCAACCATCAAGTGCATCTAATGTATGCATGGCACATATTCGGGTGTCCTGGTCCACCGTCGCATGTGCGTAGGTCGGACTAACATTAGGTTGTTTAAGGTCTTTGTGAGTCTTTGTTTGTCTGTCGTGTGTTGGTGCATGCATCGAGTCAAGTCGGTTTGTATGCTCGCGTTGTTCGTCCCTTTCGAGTACGAGACTTATCGGACTTTGGGATCGGTTCTACTTCACATATCGGATCTAGTCACATAAGAGACCCGCGGTGATTCCTAGTGAGTCTTCGAGCCGCCTTCCATCCTTTGAGAGTGACCCCACCCCGGAGTGTCCACCTCTAGCCTCATTCCCACGGCAGCGTGTGCATATCGAATCTATACGGGATGAGCATGTGTCGATTACTTGGAGTGGAGCGTACTCCGCGCTTCATGGTACGATGACGGATCCGCCGTAGCTACTCGAGCAACCACATCCCTTACTCGATGGGGTCGAGTTCTTCCCACCCGGGGAGAGTTGATGAGAATCGATGTCGAGCACTGACATTTTTCATTTACATTTGTGTCCTTTTGTTTACTTTTATATCCTTGGGAAAGTATATGTGCAATTGTAAGGCTTTATAAGCCAATGTGTCATTCCCTTGGATTGTTTGAGTTTTTGTGCAAAATGTCAGTAGGTCCAACAAGGGGGCCCTCACTCCTTCCCCATTGGTCCACATAAGCCATATGGGTCCATGTGAGACTGGTCAAAGTCCTAGGTGGCATCTAGAAGGTCAATTGGACACATGGGAGACAAGTGGTTGAAAATGTCAAAGGGAGGCCACCTACCTTACCTACCTAGTCAAAGAAGTGCCCCCTCCATATGTAATTTATTTATTTTGAGTATTTGACAACATGGGGGAAGAAAATGGCCTATTTCCCACGAATTTCCCAGCCCCCCACCCCTTGCCATTCTCTATATAAGCCCATGTATAGTGTCATTAGAGAAATTAATGAAGAAATTATGTGAAAATTACTTGAAGCAAGAAGGGTGTGCCCTCTCTCCTCTCTCTCTCTGGTTCTATTCTTCTTCCTCCAGCCCTCCAGGGTGTGAAGCCCTCTCCTATATTCTCCTTAGCCCCTCTGAGTTCCCTCTCTGCCGCCGCCGCCGCCGTTCGTGCCGCCGTCGTGCCGCCACCGCCGCTACATCGAAGTTCTGTCTCCATCAGGACAAAACCTCTCCTCCGAAATTGTATCTCTGGTTTGTGTTGTCTTATTGAGCCCTAATTTTTAGGGTTTGTTCTGTCCATCTCACGTAACCTCCAGTTAAATTTTCGTGTCACTTGGAGTCCATTTGATATTTTCCCTGTATTTTTGTTTGTCCTCTCAGTAATCTACCCTTTAGCAGATCTACGAGACAAAGTCTCCTTGTTGCAATTTCCCCACCCACTTAACAAATTTTAGAAAATCCAAAAAAAATCCCTAGTGTTCCTCACGTATACCCCCTTCCACCATAATTTTCGTTGAGTCAAACAAAATCATTTAGCCCTCGGTCAAAGGTCTGTTTCAGGCAGGTTCATCTCTGCCCTGTGTGTCTGTCAGTCCGGGTCAGAAATAAAAAGGTAGTTTGTAGTCATTTTTAATTTTAATCCGTTCCGTGGATGGAGCCACCAAAAATATATGTTGTATATCTCTGAGTCCTCTATCCATCGGTACCTCTTGTGCATCAATCCGACATTGGATCTGGTCGTAGGATTTTTTTCGTGAAGGTGTGCAGAGTAGATCCAAATTCAGCCAGCACAACTCAGTCCGGGAGAAAAATCAGAAATGAATATCAAAGGTCGACTTCAGCGACCGCCCCTTTAGAGAGTTGATCAGGGACATCCCGCCATCGTCCCAGCCATGCGACGCCTCCGGAAGTTCTCAGGAAGGCGACGTTCCTTTGGAAACCGTTGCTTGCTGTCCAGTGAGTCAGCCACCGACTTGGCGTAGCACCGAGTTGGAATAGTGCCGAGTCGGACCAGCAGGCCGAGTTCATGCCGTATGCGCTTCCAGATTACTGCCCGTCAACCCAGGGTCAGTCCTCCCGGGCCCCACTTGTAGCCCTTTACCTCCCTGCATGGAGTGGGCAATAAAATTCACAATTGTAATTCACTTTTTACTGTTGTTACCGAGAGTTACCGTAACTGGCCGGTAACGTCTTCCCCACGCCCGGAGCGTGGAGGTAAACTCGCTGCCCTCCTCGTAAGCATTGCTTTACTCGTATTACTTCGTATATGCCGCTGCATGTGATAGGTTTCTAGCTTGTTATTCTATTATCACCGCTGCGAGAGAGCGAGATTGAGTGTACCGTCCCGTGACTCGATCCGAGTTAACGCGGAAAGGCCGATACCCAAGGCTCACTGCCGGTTTCTCAACCGTGCACGGTCCCACGTCTTCCCTCGCTAGGGACACCCGTGAGCTAGAGTCCCGGGTCGCATGTCCGTCCCGCTTCAGGAAGCCTGAGGGGATATTTGGATGGGCAGAAGATGTCTAGAAAGGGTTCGGAAGAAGAGAAGAATGGAGTAGATAGATCGATTGGCGGACAGCACGTGCATGTCCTGATAATGAGGAAATCGGTTGGCATTTCAAAGAGTAATGGATTGATCAAGATGGGAGGTGAGCGGGGTATGAATGCAAACTTTTGAAAGAATGAAGACAAGTGGGAAGGGGACCAAGTGAATATGATGGGTGAGCTCCACCTTTCCCGCAGGCGGTTAACTGGCTTCTTCGGCTCATAGCACACAAGCCGTATCTCCTGGTTTGTCTTGCAGCTTTCTTCTTCATAAAACAACTCTTAAAATGTTTGGCTGAAATCAATCATATCGTCGATCGGCCCCTTAGGCAGCAATGGCAGGCTTGATGGAAATGTAAGTCACGGATTTAGAGGGGGGTGAATGAATCCCCTTTTAAAAATTATTGCGGAATTAGAAACTAGAACAAGTTAGGGACAAACAATTAAGGGTGCAGAATCAATAGCTCAATCTTTAAGAGTATTTCGCCCTAATCAAAACCAAGAGCATAGCCTGCTCACAACCTGAAATAATATTGGATGCGTTCGGCACACTCAAAAGGGCAAATCTCACAGCGTATAGAAATAGAAATGACTTGGAATCAAAACCTGCGAAGGGGATAGATGAAATGGATTCACACTCACAAAGCAAACCACTAACACAAGATTTTTTGGTGGTTCGGCCATACACCAAGTCTGCCTACATCCACCCCTCACTGAACTCAGTGAGGATTACCGCTGACAAACAGCTTGAAACGCTGAGCCTCACAGCTTGCTAACAGAGGAACAAATCCTCAACGTTGAGCCTCACAGCTTGCTACACACACTGAGCCTCACAGCTTGCTAACAGAGGAACAAATCCTCAACGTTGAGCCTCACAGCTTGCTACACACGCTGAGCCTCACAGCTTGCTAACAGACGAACAAATCCTCAACGCTGAGCCTCATAGCTTGCTACACCCGCTGAGCCTCACAGGTTGCTAACACACGCTGACTAACAGCTTGATGAAAGGAATCAAAGGAAAACAGAACACAAATAAAAATAGCTGGAACAATAGCAACGGTAGCTATGAAACTGAAAAACACGTTGGCTTGGATTTGATCCAGAGGCCAAGAAAGAACACACAGTTCTTAAAAGGAAATCCAGGCTCCACACTTTTCTTCCACATGCTCTCTCTTTCTCTTCTTCTTCTCACTTTTCTTCTCTCGAGCTTCTCCTACCCTTCTTCTGTGTTTCAGTGTTGCCGCATTTGATCGCAGGTGCGGCCTTCTTATAGGGTTGTAGGTAGGGTTTCCACGACCTCACGCGTCCGGCGTGTGTAGGGCTTGTCCCAGCCTTTTCCAGAGAAGCCACGTGTCAAGAGAGGATTGGGGCGTTGATCCACGTGGTAGAATGTCAGAAGTATTATCCCTTGGGATCACGTGCCAATCATTGAGTCCGTTATCCCCCACGCGCTCATACTTCAAGCGTGATGTGAGGAAGACCACGTGCATTGCAGACGCTCGATCATGTGCCAGTCTGCAAGACATAAGTGTCAAAGTGAAAACATGCACAGACATATTAAGACATTGCACAGACCTTGAATGCAAACGCACAAGGCAAACACTTGCACCGACCTAGTCTTGCCTAGACAAAATCATGCACCTACGTTGATATGCATTGACCATCGTATGAACGAGACAAAAAAACTTGCACCGACCTTATATTCCTTAGCACAGACGTTGTGTAGCTCAAATGTAGGTAAAGATAGGAATGCACTGACGTTGATCCTTTCATACCTTGCACCGACCGTGACTATGCATCAAACAGTAACTTCCACAGACTTGCAACATGCACCGACCGTGCTTGTGCTAGACGAAAAGATTGCACCGACTATGTATATGCCTTAGAAGAGTCATAAGATGCAGGCATGCATTGAGACGCAGAATGAGACGCAGACGGGGTCGCAGCTGTGCATGAGACGCTAATAGAGACGCAACACCGAAAAAAGCATCGACCCTGTGCATGAGACGCTAACAGAAACGAACATGCAATGACCTTGCATATAGATAAGGTGAAAATATGCATCAACCTGCATGCCCAAAACTTCCACCGACTTGGTATACTGACCAGCCAACTATGCACGGACTTCATATGCATTAAGCTAGATGTGCACAGGCCGTGGATGTTCCTTAGACAAAAGCATGCACCGACTAGGATGTGCACTGACTTATTCTGTGAAGAACAAAACATGCACTTACCCTACTCATGCCTTAGGCGAATGTATGCACCGACCGGTATGCAATGCATATGACATGCACACAAGGCATTTGATGAAATCTCACACACATAGACAGATTTTATGCAAATGCCCAGAATGCGTAAAAGGGAACAGACGCATCATGAAAACTATGATATATGATTCATGATTTTGACAGCATCAAAACGTAGGGACACAACAATCTCCCCCTTTTTGATGATGGCAAAACTATGAGTCATCACAAGCCATTCCAATCAGGGAACTAACTCTCTCCCCCTTAGCAATGTAGCATATTAAGGACACAGCAAGCATCATGCAACCAATGACCCCAAAGACTGACTGAATGACCCCAATGACTGACTGACTCAACTATTCTCCCCCTTTGATAACTTCAAAAAGGAGAGGTTTGAGAGTAGAAATGAGAGATAGAGTCCAAAAGAGAATTATCAGCACCAATTTAGCAGATAAAATGAATTTGTAGATAGGCCAATGTAGCAGATAGGAATGAAGAGATTCACAATTAGATACGAATTTCATAAATCAGAATGAAGTCAAGTTCAGACTCTGTCATTATAAGGGAGTTATGATAAGATCCTTATTTAGATGCGTGGTTCAAATCTATTAGATTCAGAGTTTATCAATGAAAAAGCTTTAAAAAGAAAGAACTGCATTCTTGTTTAATAGAAATGAACCAAGATTCCAAAATAGAGCCCTGTCAACCTCCTATTATCTTACTCAAATAAACCAATGACACCTCTAGGAGTTACTTAAAAAGAGTATTGAAGTTAAACACACAAACCGGTCTGTTCAGGTTCTCAGGGTTTCAGCACAATAACTTGTCCTTCGATCACATTTTCAGATTTTTTTCTTTTTAGCTCAGAATATGCTTTTTAGCTCAGAATATTTTTAAGAGCAATCAAGTATAGTCAACACCTTTTGACTTAAGGGTACTCGTTTATCAGACGTCAGTACCCCTAGTTACTCAGTGAGACTAACTGTCTTGCTTCAATTTGAACAGAGATAACAAGGACACTTCATGACTAGGTCCACTCTATTTCTTTGATAGAGGGCTTAGTTTCTTAGTGAATCCTTTGTCATTGCTCTGCCATGAGCATTGAAATATACTTTTTTCAGGCTGCCCTTAGAGTTTTCAGTTAGTTCTATGTTTAAAAAGAATACTCCATCTAAGAATCTCAACCAAAGGCAATCATAGCTCTACATTTTTAGATTCAAGCAGATTTAACAAGACACAACAATGTGAAAACTGGTTAAGGACTATTAAACTTAAAAACAGTTTCTTTTCAAGACAATTTATCTTTAAACTCAAAGATATCATTAAAATCAAACCAGTAAATTATTTAGGAGTATCATAATCCTGTATAATAGAAGATTTCGAAACAAGAATGTTCAGATTTATGATCATAGTACACAAATTGGAATCCTTCTGAATTTTGGGTGTTCTTGAAATGGGTGACAGATAAAGCAGAGAAGATAGTCAAGGCGAGTTCAAACAATAGAATACGAGTCCCCCTCAATTGATGCAGACAATTTGACTGACTGAATGGAACTCATGAGGTAAAGAGTGAAAGACAGTCAAGCAATTTCAGAGATATACCTTATGCTCCCCCTAAGTGTATGCACTCAAACAACCTTTTTGGTATTTTCAATATGAATGGCATGCAATGAAATTTGAAATCAGTATATGCACTTAACAACATGTAGGCATGTGCATTGACTCCCCCTAACTAAATGCACTACATGTACTCAATGTATGAAGAAGCTCACATTGTGCAATTAAAATGACTATTCAGTTAAGAACATGTATGCATGACATTTTATTTGACAACTTAAGCATGAAATGCATCAAACGGGATTTCTAATGAATTCAGATAAACAAGCCTGAGTGAAGCCGGAATGTTACCTGAAGGGTGCAAAAATGGGGTTCTCACACCAGGGTGTCTTGGTTTATTTACCCCTTTTATTTCTCAGCTCTAAGGCACACCTGCAAGTTAGCTTCCTATTTTGCATAAGCAGGTACCCAAGCAATCTTGGGTCCTGAAGTGACAGGGGCACCTTTGAATGGTGCTCTCAACATTTTCTGAGCTAACATGTCATCAAATTTAATCAGATAATAGTTAGACCTAGAATGTCCTAACTGTCCACAATAACGGCATGATGCAGTGATTTTAAAATTCTCTCTATGCACATTACTGTAATCATGGAATCTACGTGTATTTTCATGGAAATTTCTGTTAAACTCTAAGACTCATCATTCTTAAACCAGATATTTTGCATTATATAGATTTATATACCAGAAGACTCTAATCTATGTATGCCTGGTTGATGAATGAATAAATCAGTTTGTCAGCATGATAATTCCTGTCTTTTCATCACGTTGAAATTGTCATCTCATTCTTCTATCACTTCCCTGATAACCGCACATGTCTCTACCATTTTTTTACTGATGGCAAAAAGGGAGAGATTTTGATGGCAAAGGGAAAGGGAAAGGGGGAGAGAGAGCTTCTAATGGATGGCAAAGGGGGAGAAAGAGTTTCTTGATGTTTATGGAGAGTCGTTGGTAAGGGAGAGGAAGCTCTGTCTATGTTTGTCTATTTGTCTGCCAGGTAGGAGAGTCGTCTGTTTCTGCTACCCTATTACGTTTGACTGTGACCACTGCATATTCTGACTCTAATGTAGATTGTGTTGCCATCAATATATAACAGTGTTGCCATCATCAAAAAGGGGGAGAATGTTATGTCTCCTCTGGATTTGATGTCTAGTTTTGATGTTAGCAACATTATGGTTGACCGTATTTTTTGACACTAGCAACACTGTGATGATTTGTAGTTTCTACTTAAGTCAGAATAAGTTCCTGTTCATTATAAGGTCAATGCATACTCATCTCAGGTCAATGTATTCTCATACATCGAGTAGAGTTAGGTCGGTGTATATATTCAGTCCAGTTCAGAAGGTTAGTACATATGCAGAAGCATTGCATTAGAAGGTCGATGCACATATACATTTTGCATTAGAAGGTCGATGCACATATGTATTAGAATATCGGCACATATGCATTTTGCATTAGAAGGTCAATGCACATATACATTAGAAGGTCGATGCACATATGAATTTTGCATTAGAAGGTCAATGCGACTGAAGAAGTCTTGCACTACCAGGTCGGTGCACATTGTATATGAGTCGATGTTACCAGGATCTGTATGATAGAAGTTACTTCATCAGGTCGATGCATACCATAGGCTAGTCGATGCTAGTGAGCCAGCGATTGCTACATAAGGTCGGTGCAACAATGGTTATCATTTTTAAGGTGGATGCACCTTGTGCATCTGCTGTAAAATAAGGTCTACTTGTGTGATACACAGGTCGGTGCATCCTCATGAGATCCTGTCCTCATTCATTCTTTCGTTACATATCAGGTCTACCTGTGGTATACATAGGTCGATGCATATGCAGTCAATCTACTGCATTCGTGCAGAGGTCCAATCACACAGGTCGGTGCATTGTGTGTATGCATAGAGGCATCTGCATTATCATATATTCTTTTAATCTGGATGTCTGACTCTTATGAAATTGGCTAAGTCTGCATTCTCTTAAGCACTTATGATGATAAAGTGTTTGATGAAATGTTTTATATCTTGTTGACAGGAACATCAATATGACAGCATCAAACAACTTAAGGAAAATGATTGAACATCTGAAGTACAGAGAGAGTTAGTGTAACAGCCCTGATAAAATATTAATAACAATAAAGATTTTAAAAATAAATCAAATAATTAGATAAATAAAACAATATAAAATAACGCCTCGGATAAAGGCGCTATTTAAATTATAAACGCCTCTAGTTAAGGCGTGACTCAAGAAGTGACGCCCTCACCAAACGGCGTCAAATTCCAACGTCAAAAAGGGTAAGGCCAAGAAACGCCCCTAGATTGGGCGTGTTTTAAAACATGAAACGCCCTTACTCAAGGCGCTTCTTAAGAAACGACCTGAACCAGGTCGTCAATTCAAGAATCGACGCCCTGACCGAAGTCGTTAATTCCATTCCAGTCCCGTTCGAATCCAGATCTTATCCAGGGTAATTGATAAGCATTAGAAAGAGTTCAAACGTGGTAATGACTCTATCATGGAAGTATTACTTCCACACAATCACTAACCCTAACAGGATTTCCAAAATCCTATAAATAAACTGTTCGATCCAACCCTAAATCTATTTGGACGGACGACTACTGCACGGTACGTGAAGAACATATGTTCTTCTAATTCCTTTTGTTATCTGCTTCGGTTACATGAAGAACTAATGATTCTTCATCTTATGTTCCTTCTTACAGGTCGGGAAGCTCCTACGAAAGAACCAGGTAATGTTCTTTCTTCCTTATCCTCTCGTTAGGTAGTTGAAGAAACTAATATATGTTTCTTCTTTCCTGTAGGATCTACAGCAAAATTGACAAAACCAAGAATAGGTGTTCTTCATCGAAAACGAACTCCTTCTTAAAAGGATTTTCTTCCTCCTGTTGCTACTGCGGTTGATTGGTTGCAGTGGAAGTTTCAGATCTTTCAAACCCTTCGTCAGTTCAATCATATTAAGGTAGGTTTTCTCAAGCTACTGTAGCCCAAATAAAAACAATTCAAGATACGTATATATTAGCATGACATGCATATGGTTTATTATAGTTTTAATACGTATCTGCAATATTTTGAAAGAGACGCCCCTGTCAAGGGCGCTATTTTACAAGACACGACCCTTACAAGGTCGTCAATTTCATATTTGACGCCCTGTACGCAGGCGTTAATTTTATTTAATCATTAATCACCCATCTTAAGAACTGATTATATATGGAATCAAGATTCTATAATAATACATGATCATATGTCTTCAAACCTGCTAAATTTATTGTCATGATCTTATATTCGTTCCTCTCTGTTATCCTGAAATTATTACTGTTAATTTCTGAAAGTTGAATTAACGGCCTTGTCTAGGTCGTCTCTCACTGGACTAACGCCTGACACTAAGGCGTAACTTGAAAAGTAACGCCCCTTAATAGGGCGCGTTCTGTTAAATTCCTGAAAAACATATTCTGTAAAAATAAGAATCTGAGAGTAACGCCCCTTCCCAGGGCGCGTTTTTTGATAATTCCTGAAATTCTTTATATTCTGTCAAATATTGTAAATAAAAGGACGCCTGCTACTGTAGTCGTCTCATTGTAAAGAAACGCCCCTGACCAGGGCGCGTTTCTGACAAATTACTGAAATATTGAAATTGTGCAAAAATGGAAAATAGATAAACGCCCTTCTGTTAGGCGTTAATTACTTGAGAAACGACTTTACATAAGTCGTTATTTTACTGTAAACTATTTTTAACTCGTTACTGTTAACCGATGGTTTCAATATATATTATATACATATATCGACACTATATCTCCACTCCGTGAGTATAGTCCCACGTTTTCATGTTGTTTTATCGATCACACTCAACTCTCATTGACATACAAGCTCTCCATTGGACATTCCGTTCCTTTGGACTAGCGAGTTAGTCATAGAGACCTCCGTAAGACTCCTCGTACCTTGGATTCCCTCAAGGTCGACTGAGCTGGTTGTACCCTAAAAATCCATTACACAATCTTTGCCATGTCAATCTAAAGAAACATGGTATATCGGCCCTTATGATTATACAAAGAGTATATCATGAGAAATTCTTAATGGGATGATGATATCATGCCATATCATGTCGTTCTTGTAAACCTCAATTCTATGATAAGAATGAGGGTATCTTACCTTTGATATACTGTTCATGTGGACCTCAATTCTATATAAAGAATGTCCATATTGATTTGTCATGGTACCCAAGTTAAGGGAATTATAATTCTACCTAGTTTTATCGATATCGTGAATATACCGTTATTATCGCCATTCTATGTCCTTTGTCATATTTTGGACTCTATTCTATCAAAGTTGTCATACGTGTCTACAAGCTTGATTATTGAAATTCTATATTGGCTATAAAGAAGAGTGGATGTCAAAACACATGATAAATGCCTGCGCATATAGGGCCCGATCTGGTCCTGGGAGGAGCACTCGAAAGTACTTGTGCCCATGGGAGTTAAAATAATAAGGTATCTGGCATTGTACCGAGTACTTGACTTGCTTGATTGGACATTCCACACATATCTTGTACTTGAATCGTACTTGACTTGACATGAAATGCGTGGCCCGAAAAAGGGTAATTTACTTGCTTGATACATGATAGCCAAAGTTCTTGACATGACTTGTTAAATGTACTTGCGTGAATATCTCAAATGTCTTGTTATCTTATTGAAAGTTCATGATTAAGTTCATCTTATTTCCTTGATATTACATTCTCTCTATCTTGTCGTTTTATGCGAGCATGCATAGCTTTATTGCATTCATGAAAGATGTAATAACTTAAACCCCTTGCTAGTACTTGAGATATAATTTCCTACTGAGCGTTCGCTCATTCCGTTTGTCCCTTTTTACTTTTCAGGTAAGTCCGACGACGATGGAAGTCAATCGGATGGGAATGGTCAAGAGTGAAAGAGCTAGAGCTTGTCCAAGTGTCATCTAGTCTTTTTCCTATTTTCTTGAGTCAACTATGTACTTTTCTTTTTATTAAACAGAGTATTAGATTTGTAATAGCCTATTAATAATAAAGGATTGGGTTATCTTGCTGTTTTGCGCATCTCTGTCTTGTGTCGAATACACGACCACTCTGATTGACATGATTGATATAAACTCGTCACGCGTCTCCGGGTTTCTTCCGCGCTCGGGGCGTGACACTTTTTGTGGTATCAGAGCCTAAGGTATTCCATTCCTAGGAAAACCCAAGTCCAAGGATAGGTTTCAAAACCTTTAACCAAGTGAGAGTGGGTAGAACCAAGGGTTAATGGTCAATGAGTCTTTTATAAGATCATGGTGATATAATACTAATGTAGCCATTGTAATTGTAGGAAAATGGCTGCCGAACGTGCTCAATGGCGCAACATGCAGCGTACCCTCCAAGGGATGACTCAAGTGCTGCAACAGGTAGCACAGGGTGGTGCCCCACGAGCTGGGAGCTTACACCAAGCATTTAAGAATATGAATCCCCCGAAGTTCATGGGGTCGACCGATCCGGACGATGCCGAGCATTGGGTTCGGTAAATCGAACGCATATTCCGTGTCATGCAATGCACAGATCAGGACAAAGTTCTATTAGCTACATTCCAGTTAGAGAAAGATGCTAGATGCTGGTGGGAGTCTATTGAAGCAACCGTAGATCCTACTCAAGTAACATGGGAAGAATTTGTGGAATACTTCAATGCTAAATATTTCTCGGACCGAGTCCAAGAAAAGAAGGCTGCAGAATTCGCTGCATTAAAGCAACGATCTTTATCATTAGTAGATTATGAAGCTCAGTTCTCCAGGTTGTCTAGATATGCTAAGCATCTTATTAGCACGGAGAAGATGAAAGCCCGTAGATTTCTTAATGGGCTTAGGCCCCACTATATTACTCAACTGGCGCCTATGGACATCCAAGTTTATTCCGAAATAGTGCGCCGAGCTCAATTACTTGAAGATGCCACGGAACTATCTGATAGGATCCGTGGAAAAGATAAGAAGGAGCAAGTCACTGGTTCGGGTTCTTTTAAACCCAACTTTAAGAAGAGGCCCAATAATGGAGGTTCATCCTCTCAAGATTTCAAGTTCAAGAAATCCAAGCCCTTCTCTATCACCACTACACCTTCTAATACAGTATGCAAGCATTGTGACAAGGCTGGTCACAAGACCGAAGAATGCTGGAGGAAATTAGGAGCATGTCTCCGTTGTGGAAGCCGTGAGCATCGGATTCCCGAGTGTCCATTAATGAATGACCAAGCCGGTGATGGTAAACGCCCGGTGACAAAGAACGCTCGACTTCATGCAATAAAGGAGACCGAGCAAGAAGAAGGTGGACTGGTAGAAGGTACATTAACAGTTTGTTCCAAAAATGCTTATGTCTTATTTGATACGGGTGCATCGCATTCTATTATTTCTAAGAAGTTTGCCGACCCGTTACCGTTAGAACCAGAATGGATAAAAATAGTTCTAACTACTCCTCTTGGAAGTGAAAATGATATTACTCATCACTACCAAAACTGTGAGGTAATGGTTCAAGGTAGGAATTTACCTATAGATCTCATATGTCTCGATCTAAAGGAGTATGATGTTATACTAGGAGCGGACTGGTTATCTAAATACCATGCAACGGTTGATTGCCGCAATAGCCAAATTGCTTTCAAAGATTTTCCAGAATTAGCCTTTACTCGCCCCAAGAGTCGGAGCAAATCCCCTCTTATTTCGGCTCTTCGAGCAAGCAAGCTCGTCAGGAAAGGATGTGTAGCTTTCCTTGCATTTGTCACAGTTAAGGAAACAAAGGACACTAAGATAGAAGACATTCAGGTAGTGCAAGAATTTCCAGATGTATTTCCGAAAGATTTGCCGGGATTACCCCCTCAAAGAGAAGTGGCCTTCACCATTGACTTAGTCCCTGGTGCTGGTCCAGTTTCAAAGGCACCCTATAGAATGTCCCCTGCGGAACTCAAAGAGTTGAAGGAGCAGTTGATGGAACTAATTCGAAAAGGGTTTATTAGACCAAGTACTTCCCCGTGGGGAGCACCAGTCTTGTTCGTAAAGAAGAAAGATGGATCCATGAGATTGTGTATCGACTATCGACAGTTGAATCATCTTACTATCAAGAACAAGTACCCACTGCCGAGAATCGATGAGTTATTTGATCAAATTTCAGGATCCAAATATTTTTCCAAGATTGACCTCAGATCAGGATATCATCAGTTAAGGATCAAAGATGATGACATTCATAAGACCGCATTCAGAAGCAGGTATGGCCATTATGAATTCGTTGTTATGCCTTTTGGACTAACAAATGCCCCTGCTGCCTTTATGCAGTTAATGAATAGCATATTCAGGCCCTATCTAGATCAATTCATAGTAGTCTTCATTGATGATATATTGATATATTCCAAGACTAAGGAAGAACATGAAGAGCATTTGAGGATTGCATTGCAAGTCTTGAGGACAAATCAATTATATGCAAAACTCAGCAAATGCGAGTTCTGGCTTGAAGAAGTGGCTTTTCTCGGACATGTCATATCAAAGGACGGTTTATCTGTAGATCCGTCAAAGGTTGAAGCTGTTAGAAACTGGGAAAGACCAACCAATGCTAGCGAGATCAGAAGTTTCTTAGGTCTTGCAGGCTATTATCGGCGATTCATCAAAGATTTCTTTAAGATCGCCGTACCACTTACAAGATTAACTCGTAAGGAGATCCGATATGAATGGAGTGAGGAATGTGAAAGAAGTTTCCAAACTCTCAAGGATCATCTCACTACAGCTCCGGTATTAGCTCTACTAATAGAAGAAGAGAAATTCGAGGTCTACACAGATGCTTCTGGCATTGGCCTCGGATGTGTCCTAATGCAACAAGGAAAGGTCATAGCATACTCTTCACGTCAACTGAAGAAGCATGAGGAGAATTACCCCGTCCATGACTTAGAACTGGCCGCGGTGGTAATTGCCCTAAAGATATGGAGACACTACTTATATGGAGTGCAGTTTACTGTATACTCCGATCACAAAAGTCTCAAATATCTATTTTCACAAAAGGAGCTAAACATGAGACAAAGACGCTGGCTGGAATATCTCAAGGACTTCGACTTCAATATACAATATCATCCTGGAAAGGGTAATTATGTTGCTGATGCCCTTAGTCGAAAGCCGAGAGCAATGATAGCCAATTTTATGATACAAGAATGGAGGTTGCTAGAACAATTCTCCGAGCTCAATATAAGCTTGGATAAGGAAGCCAAATTTGTCACATTATCTCATGTAAGCATACAGTCATATTTATTATCTGAGATACAAGCACTTCAGGATGATGATCCTATATTAGTGGAAATCAAAGATAGATTAGAAGGACAATCTGATTTTCAACTAACTTCTGATGGAAGATTATTGTTCAAAGACAGAACTTGTATACCAGATTGCCCAGAATTAAAGAAGAAGATCTTAGATGAAGCTCATAGATCAAGGTACACTATCCATCCAGGATCAACCAAAATGTACCAAGATGTAAAGAGGAACTTTTGGTGGCCTAATATGAAAAGAGAAATAGCGGACTATGTATCACGCTGTCTCACATGCCAATAAGTCAAGGCGGAACACCAAAAGCCTGCTGGTAAACTTCATCCTTTAGATATTCCTAAGTGGAAGTGGGAGGATATTGGTATGGACTTCATCATGGGTTTGTCTAAATCTAAAGGAGGACATGATGGAATCTGGGTTATCATTGACCGATTAACTAAATCGGCACACTTCTTGCCAATAAAAAGCTGATGGTCAATTGATGTGCTAGCTGCATGGTATACCTGTCTCAATCGTGTCTGATAGAGATCCCCGTTTCACTTCTCATTTTTGGAAGGGATTACAACATTCGTTGGGAACAAGGCTCAACTTTAGTAATGCTTTTCACCCACAAACGGATGGTCAAACCGAGAGAGCTAATCAAGTTGTTGAGGATATGCTAAGAGCTTGCATCATTGACTTTGGTGGAAGCTGGCATGAACATTTGCCACTAGTGGAATTTGCATATAATAATAGCTACCAAGCTAGTATCCAAATGGCACCTTTCGAAGCTTTATATGGAAGGAGTTGCCGATCACCCTTATGCTGGAACGAAGTTGGAGAGAAACAACTGTTAGGTCCAGACATGGTAAGGGATACAACTGAGAAGATACAAGTAATCAGGGAAAGATTGCAAGTTGCTCAGACAAGGCAAAAGGCTTATGCTGACACAAGAAGGAGAGATCTTGAATTCCAGGTTGGAGATCATGTATTTCTTAAAATATCGCCTGGACGTGACATACGAAGATTTGGTGTTAAGGGCAAGCTTACGCCAAGATTCATTGAACCTTTTGAGATACTCGAAAGAGTTGGTGAGGTTGCTTATCGCATCGCATTGCCTCCTCAATTATCCGAAGTACATAATGTATTTCACATATCTTTGTTGAAGAAGTATGTGCACGATCCATTGCATATTATTGAACATGGAGATCTGGTGATCCAGAAAGATCTCACATATGAACAGAAGCCTATGAAGATCTTAGATCGAGAAACACGAGCTCTAAGGAATAAGGTTATTCCCATGCTCAAGGTGCAGTGGAATAAGAATACTGAACACGAAGCGACATGGGAGACCGAGGAATCTATGAAGAAACGATTTCCCAAGTTGTTCTAATAGGTATATACTCTACACTCTCCGCGTGTATACAAAATATGCAATTGAATTTGGGGACCAAATTCTTTTAAGTGGGGGAGGGTGTAGCAACCCTAATAAAATATTAATAACAATAAAGATTTTAAAAATAAATCAAATAATTAGATAAATAAAACAATATAAAATAACGCCTCGGATAAAGGCGCTATTTAAATTATAAATGCCTCTAGTTAAGGCGTGACTCAAGAAGTGACGCCCTCACCAAACGGCGTCAAATTCCAACGTCAAAAAGGGTAAGGCCAAGAAACGCCCCTAGATTGGGCGTGTTTTAAAACATGAAACGCCCTTACTCAAGGCGCTTCTTAAGAAACGACCTGAACCAGGTCGTCAATTCAAGAATCGACGCCCTGACCGAAGTCGTTAATTCCATTCCAGTCCCGTTCGAATCCAGATCTTATCCAGGGTAATTGATAAGTATTAGAAAGAGTTCAAACGTGGTAATGACTCTATCATGGAAGTATTACTTCCACACAATCACTAACCCTAATAGGATTTCCAAAATCCTATAAATAAACTGTTCGATCCAACCCTAAATCTATTTGGACGGATGACTGCTGCACGGTACGTGAAGAACATATGTTCTTCTAATTCCTTTTGTTATCTGCTTCGGTTACATGAAGAACTAATGATTCTTCATCTTATGTTCCTTCTTACAGGTCGGGAAGCTCCTACGAAAGAACCAGGTAATGTTCTTTCTTCCTTATCCTCTCGTTAGGTAGTTGAAGAAACTAATATATGTTTCTTCTTTCCTGTAGGATCTACAACAAAATTGACAAAACCAAGAACAGGTGTTCTTCATCGAAAATGAACTCCTTCTTAAAAGGATTTTCTTCCTCCTGTTGCTACTGCGGTTGATTGGTTGCAGTGGAAGTTTCAGATCTTTCAAACCCTTCGTCAGTTCAATCATATTAAGGTAGGTTTTCTCAAGCTACTGTAGCCCAAATAAAAATAATTCAAGATACGTATATATTAGCATGACATGCATACGGTTTATTTCATATTTAATACGTATCTGCAATATTTTGAAAGAGACGCCCCTGTCAAGGGCGCTATTTTACAAGACACGACCCTTACAAGGTCGTCAATTTCATATTTGACGCCCTGTACGCAGGCGTTAATTTCATTTAATCGTTAATCACCCATCTTAAGAACTGATTATATATGGAATCAAGATTCTATAATAATACATGATCATATGTCTTCAAACCTGCTAAATTTATTGTCATGATCTTATATTCGTTCCTCTCTGTTATCCTGAAATTATTACTGTTAATTTCTAAAAGTTGAATTAACGGCCTTGTCTAGGTCGTCTCTCACTGGACTAACGCCTGACACTAAGGCGTAACTTGAAAAGTAACGCCCCTTAATAGGGCGCGTTCTGTTAAATTCCTGAAAAACATATTCTGTAAAAATAAGAATCTGAGAGTAACGCCCCTTCCCAGGGCGCGTTTTTTGATAATTCCTGAAATTCTTTATATTCTGTCAAATATTGTAAATAAAAGGACGCCTGCTACTTTAGTCATCTCATTGTAAAGAAACGCCCCTGACCAGGGCGCGTTTCTGACAAATTACTGAAATATTGAAATTTTGCAAAAATGGAAAATAGATAAACGCCCTTCTGTTAGGCGTTAATTACTTGAGAAACGACTTTACATAAGTCGTTATTTTACTGTAAACTGTTTTTAACTCGTTACTGTTAACCGATGGTTTCAATATATATTATATACATATATCGGCACTATATCTCCACTCCGTGAGTATAGTCCCATGTTTTCATGTTGTTTTATCGATCACACTCAACTCTCATTGACATACAAGCTCTCCATTGGACATTCCGTTCCTTTGGACTAGCGAGTTAGTCATAGAGACCTCCGTAAGACTCCTCGTACCTTGGATTCCCTCAAGGTCGACTGAGCTGGTTGTACCCTAAAAACCCATTACACAATCTTTGCCATGTCAATCTAAAGAAACATGGTATACTGGCCCTTATGATTATACAAAGAGTATATCATGAGAAATTCTTAATGGGATGATGATATCATGCCATATCATGTCGTTCTTGTAAACCTCAATTCTATGATAAGAATGAGGGTATCTTACCTTTGATATACAGTTCATGTGGACCTCAATTCTATATAAAGAATGTCCATATTGATTTGTCATGGTACCCAAGTTAAGGGAATTATAATTCTACCTAGTTTTATCGATATCGTGAATATACCGTTATTATCGCCATTCTATGTCCTTTGTCATATTTTGGACTCTATTCTATCAAAGTTGTCATACGTGTCTACAAGCTTGATTATTGAAATTCTATATTGGCTATAAACAAGAGTGGATGTCAAAACACATGATAAATGCCTGCGCATATAGGGCCCGATCTGGTCCTGGGAGGAGCACCCGAAAGTACTTGTGCCCATGGGAGTTAAAATGATAAGGTATCTGGCATTGTACCGAGTACTTGACTTGCTTGATTGGACATTCCACACATATCTTGTACTTGAATCGTACTTGACTTGACATGAAATGCGTGGCCCGAAAAAGGGTAATTTACTTGCTTGATACATGATAGCCAAAGTTCTTGACATGACTTGTTAAATGTACTTACGTGAATATCTCAAATGTCTTGTTATCTTATTGAAAGTTCATGATTAAGTTCATCTTATTTCCTTGATATTACATTCTCTCTATCTTGTCGTTTTATGCGAGCATGCATAGCTTTATTACATTCATGAAAGATGTAATTACTTAAACCCCTTGCTAGTACTTGAAATATAATTTCCTACTGAGCATTCGCTCATTCCGTTTGTCCCTTTTTACTTTTCAGGTAAGTCCGACGACGATGGAAGTCAATCGGATGGGAATGGTCAAGAGTGAAAGAGCTAGAGCTTGTCCAAGTGTCATCTAGTCTTTTTCCTATTTTCTTGAGTCAACTATGTACTTTTCTTTTTATTAAACAGAGTATTGGATTTGTAATAGCCTATTAATAATAAAGGATTGGGTTATCTTGCTGTTTTACGCATCTCTGTCTTGTGTCGAATACATGACCACTCTGATTGACATGATTGATATAAACTCGTCACACGTCTCCGGGTTTCTTTCGCGCTCGGGGCGTGACAGTTAGAGACTCAAGTGGTCACGTGGTTTGAAAAAAATTCATTGTCTGGCACGTGATCCAAGATGCACAGCCCAAAAGAATGATTCACCAAGTGGACTTACTTTCTCTTCTGATCTGACACGCGGACATCAGATTTGATTCTTCTCCTGAAAAAGCCATTGGCAGGAATGTTTCCTAAATGTGCCGGAATAGAATCTTGCAGAGACCACAAGATTCAGTTCGCTGGTATAAAAAGGCATCTCTCGTTCGAAGAGAAATAGACATAGAGACATGAAGGGAGAGAAATAAAAGGGAAGAGCAAGAGAGTAGAGAAGCACTAGAGTAGGAGAGTTCGTGTGAAGAGTCTGAGAAGTGCTTGAGAGAAAAGAGCTTCTTGCAGAAGAGAGAAAAAGAGAGAAAACAGAGTATCAAAAGCTGAGAAGAAGCTTGAGAGAAAAGAGAGAGAGTGAAGAAGCTGTGTTGATATCGACTTCTAGATCATATCCAAAGTCATCTGCTCGAGTGAGAGCTACATTTGTCTTTTTGCTATTTTTATATTCATCGTGTTTTCCTTCGACTATAATATGTGTAATCAGCAGAGCAAGCTATGTTGCTCAGCGGCGAGGATTCGATCCTCAGATAGCAAGCTGTGAAGCTCAGCGGTGAGGAGGTGTTCCTCAAGTTTAGCAAGCTGTGAAGTTCAGCTATCTGGGATTATTCCCCAAAGCTGTGGATCAGTGTTGTGTAGGGATTTCATCCCCAAAGCTATAGATCAGCAGATTTGCAAGTTGTTTGTCAGCGGAAGCCTTACTCAATTGAGTAAGGGGTGGACGTAGATCTCCAACTCGAGATCAAACCACCTTAAAATTGTTGTGCCTTGTGTGTGATTGATCATATCTTCATTCCTGCGATTAGATGCATGTCTACAATCGTTCACAGCAAAAATTGATGTTTATAATATTTTCATTTGCTTCTTGTGCTTGAGTCATAAACCACTGTGGTATATCAAAAGGATTAGTGGGAAGGATAGGTTACGCCTATCTAGGGAACTAACTCTTGCGTGAGGAGGTCTTTAATCAAACCTCTGCCAAGTATTGAACCTGGTTGATTGACTTTTGCAATTGTGTGAATTGGCATATATCTATCTTGATAGGATCTATAGTTACTTCATCTATATTGTGTGGAGTTCTACATGGCTGATAGTTATTTCTTAATAGATCTCTTAACTGTAGTATCAGATCATTGAAAATTAGCTCACAGCAATCCTTATTATTCCGTAATCTTTAATTTCTATTGTGTGCCAAAATTTTGGGGTTGATCTATTCACCCCCCCTCTAGATCACCGGTTCATCCATTCCCTCATCAGTATCTAGAAGTGTCAACGTTCGGGGGCCATACAGGTCTTTCCTTGGGTAGGGTGAGTGTGTTGGCAGCCATGAGGGCATTGAATATGTCCGACAATGATTCTGACAATGGTGGGTAATGGGCTCTCTTGGGGCCAACTGGCCTCCTTTGTTATTGGGGAGGACCATAATTCCTAGGGGGCAGAACTTGGTGATACTGGGGAGGTGGTTGTTGTTGCTGTGGTTGAAATGGTTGAGACATATTTTTCTGGGGAGGATTGTTTTGTGGCGGAGGACGCAAGGGGTATGGACCCTGCTAGAGGGGAAGTCGTGGCATGTGTGGGAATCTTGGGTTGGTTGGCTGGTTGGGGCTGCCAACTGTGCTTACTTGCCCATTTGTTACAACCCCTTCTGTTACTCCACCTTGGACACCAGTGTTTGTTTTCCTGACCATCCAGGGCTTTGCCGGCTCAAACATGTTCATGAGAGGCGAGTCTTTCAACTGGGTTTAGACATATCTGGCTCTCTCATACAGCTCCTCCATGGTGATGAGCTTATTCATGGCAAAGACATGTCTAAACTGCGGGGTGGCATTAGACACAATCATCTTTACTTGCTCAGTCTCAGAGAGGGTGTCCCTTATTCTTTCGGCCAGGGACCTCCACCTATTGATGCATTGGATGAAATATTCGCCCGCCCTCATTTTTTCAGCCACCGGGTTTGTCACGCCTCGAGCGCGGAAGGAACCCGGTATACGTGATGAGTTTATATCAATCATGTCAATCAGCACATAAGTGTATTCGACACATAGACAGGGTCTGCAAAAGTAGAGATAACCAAGTTCTTCATTCATAATAACCATGAAGGAAAGTCTATTACATAGCCTTGATGAAAAGTATTAAAGGATAATTCTGACTCAATAAAAGGAAGATTACAATAATTGACTCAAGAATTTGAAAAGACACTGATAGATGGACACTTTTAAAACCGATTGGCTCTAAGCTCTTCACTCTTGTCCATCCCCATCCGAATGAGCTTCGTCATCGGAATTACCTGAAAAATAGAGGAAAACGCTAGATGAGTGAACGCTCAGTAGGAATTATATCTCAAGTACTAGCTTACTTTAAGTGAATTACATGTTGCATGAATGCAAGTATAGCTATGCATGTACGCATGAAACGACACTAGATAAAGAGTATAGCAAGAGGTAATAGAATGATCTTGCAAGATTTCAAGATTCTTTGTAGACTGTAAAAGATGGTCAAGCATGTATACATATCATGTCATGTCAAATGAATTGGCTATCATGTTATCAAGCAAGTAAATAGCCGTTCCGGGCCATGCAAGTCATGTCAAGTCAAGTACAAGTACGAGTCGTGAAATGTCAATCTAGCAAGTCATGCACTTCGGTGCAATGCCACACCGTGATCAATAATAGCTCCCATGGGCACAAGTACTTTCGGATGCTCCTCCCAGGACTAGATCGGGCCCTATATGCGCAAGCATTGAGTCATGTATTTTCGACATCTACTATAGTTATAGCCAATATAGAGTTCCAAAAGAATTACCATTGTAGGATAATAAGGTAGATTTAATCAATAAAGGATTTCAAGGATAGAACTTTGAACAAGTATGACTCCTTGTTAAAACATTCTGGGATCGAGACACATCATAAAACTGGCTAAATAGCACCCATCAGGCTGCCATGATTTCAGAAAATAGCACCTATATGAATGGTCGCCTTATTTCTGTGAACAGAAGAAGCTGAATGGAATAGCGCCCAGACCCTGGTCGCTATTCAGGAAAATAACGACAGT
The DNA here is from genome assembly GCA_022559845.1 of Amorphophallus konjac. Classification (NCBI taxonomy): domain Eukaryota; kingdom Viridiplantae; phylum Streptophyta; class Magnoliopsida; order Alismatales; family Araceae; genus Amorphophallus; species Amorphophallus konjac. Next base: position 306,384,478 of record CM040121.1, read on the forward strand.
GAGAAGGTCACCAATTCCTTATGGCGCCCAAGTCATTGTCGCCAATTACTGACAAACAGAACAATTCTCAAAGAGGCCAGTATAGCACTCTAAGAGGGCTAATGCATCAAGTTTCTTTAGAGTGACGTGATAGAACACGGTGTCATGGCCTCTTAGGGTACAACCTACTCGGTGGCCTTGAGGGAATCCAAGGCTTCGCGTAGACTTACGGAGGTCTCTATGATGAAATCGCCTATCCGAAGGAAGGAATATCCCACGGAGGGCTCATTCATCACCAAGAGTTAGAGGGATAAGCGTGAAACCATCGAGAAACGTGGGACTACATCTACAGACTGAGATATAGTGCCTTAAAGACCCTCGGTATGGGTCACAAGAAAAAATCGGGAGAAAAATTGGAATCAGGTAAATGGCGCCTTAGGAGGTGCCTTCATTTCATTAAATAGTGCCCTCTTTCAGTGGCGCTCAATCGTTGAATTTCATGTTTATATATATCAATTTATATATATATATATATCAACCTCTGGAGAAATCTTACAGGGTAAATGGCGTCCTCTTGAAGAGGCTTCATTTCAAGATATAGTGCCCTCGATAGGGGCGCTATATTAAATGGTGAATTAGGTCCAGTCGTGCTTTCCTTTTTATGAAATTTAACATGAACGGTAGCACTTTCTTAACAAATAGAATTTTACGAAAGTGAATATATGGACACGAGAAAAATAGTAGGATTCCAGAACTATACTCATGCATTAATTTAGACATCAGGCTACATAGTTAATAAATTTCAAACATGGGTATTTATTAAATATCCAAAAGAATGACGACCACTCATAAGGTCATTTTACCTATATAGCGCCCAAGGCTGGGTCACTAATTCACTGTTTAGCAGACAAATAAAACTCGATACAACCACTTACAGACCTATATGCATGTATATGATCCTGAAATTACTAGGTTGGGCTTAGAACTTGAGAACACCTACCTTGTGGGTTGATTCTGATCAATGGATGGCAGAACGTGAAGAATCGGAGAAGAAAATAAGAGCAATAGATACTCAGCAACGGCAGATGCAGAGGAAGAGGAAGAAGCAGCAGGTTGTCTTCTTCTTGCAGCAATATTCATCCGGGAAGCAGAGGATTAAGAAGAAGTGGAGGATGCCCTTCTTCACGTACGGTCGCCGGAGGAAGAAGTAGTTCTTCACGGTGGCAGAGGTTGACGATGCTGCAGAAAACCCAGAGGCAATAACCTCTGCAAGGTTTCGGAGGGATATATTTATAGGGAAAAAGAACCTAACGGGTTTAGAATTCTAACAGGATTAAAATTTCCCACGTACGAATCCCACTTGAGCTAAACCTTCCCGAACGGCAGCCACTATCTGATGCGGGATGGATGACGATCGGGCTAAGACGTACGACAGACTTGATGTGCGGCCAGCACTAACATGCTAAAGGCATGCCGGGCGGCTGACCACCGTGGTGTTCTCTGGGTGAAGACGTCTCTCAACAGCACTCTAACTAGCCCGACGATCGTCCCTTGCGAGGGAAACGTGGGGATCGCAGCGGTTAAGGAACACCGTCGCCTAGGGTGGTGCAGTCCGAGCTCGGTGCTCGACTGGAGCTAAGGAACCGCTCACAACTAACAATCACGGTGATTTGTAACTAACTATCGGCCCCAATCTCACAAACACATCATGATAGAACATATACTAAATCAGCAAAGTGAGAGAGGAACGAAGCGCATACCTCCACGACTAGGCGTGGTGAAGAATTCCCGGCCGAATCCAACAACCCCAATACACATATGCAATAAGATTACAATTTCAGAAATATTTGCCCACTCCACGCAGGGAGGTATAGGGGCTACAAAGACCACTTTAGGGGTTGCTGGAACCCGGGTTGACGGGCCACACTCGCAAGAGGCGAGGGACGCGAGTCGGAGCCGATCGGTTGAGCCGAATGGAAGTCGACTCGGTTCTATCCGCGCGGGTCACCCTGCACAACAAACTTACGGAGGCCGGTACGCCAAGATCTGATGACGGATTAGAGCGCTGTTTGTTGGAGAACGTCGGCGACAGGAGGTAGTTTATCCACTCAGAAGGGTGTGAACAGATTCTTTCAGATCTTGGTGCAGCAACGACTGAACTGAGCTTCTAGTTTTGTGCAGTCAGAACTGCACAGTAATACAATTAATTAAGGGAAAATTGGTTGCCGATGTCGGATCAAGACGTCGTTTGTGGGAGCTCGTTGGCGACGTCCAGAGGAAGAAGTACTCCAAAGATCTCGCACAGATCTAGACGGGATGAGGTGGGGCAGACTCCAGAAGTTGGCTCTAGTTCTGAGTTGGATCTGCACAGGTCAGCTTGCGCGATCCCACGAGAATTGTCACCACGATCAGCACAGGTCTCGGATCGAGACGAGATCAGTGGCAGCGTGAAGAGGACTCAAAATCCTACAATCACTTAGAAAGGCAGCTCCTGATGACTTGAGAGGAGATCTGGGGAAATTCATAATCAGGAAACTCTAGATCTGGACAGCAGGTTCGGGCAGATCTGCGCGCTGTCACGAAAAGAATTGCTACCGGCGATCCAGAACTCCGATCGACGCGAAACCACCTCTAAAATCTTTCTGACTCGTAGAAGTATCAATGGGAATTTTTGTGTAAGCAGATGATAAGATGATGGGGGAGGATAGGGGGTGAGTCACACGCCCAAGATCAGTCCCGTCACAGGACTGGGTAGGGTATCACACCCAAGGGGGGGGGAAAGAGAATCACTCTCTTAACTCAAATTTCTCTCACAAAAACTTCATTAACCTTTGCACTAACATAATACAAGTGTTTATATAGTGGTTTGGCAAGGGGAAGGGGCTGGGGAGTTTGATGGAACAAGGGGAAGGGGGAAAGGGGTGCGCCCCTTTTACAATGAGAGGGAGAGAGGGGGGGGACAAGGAGACATAGACTCACCTACCTTCACCTACCTTTGAAATTCAAAGGGGAGGGGGGGTAGGTGGCATCCATTCTTTTGGACCAGCAGCCATTTTCCATGTTCCTTGCGGTAAATGAGGGAGGGAAGAAAAGAAAACAAAAAATCAGCCTAATACAAACAAATAAGGGGGCGCCCCCTTCATGGGCCAAGAATGGGCCAAGTTGGTCCAAGGCCACCCTTAAGCCCATTCCATCAAGCATGGATTATGGTCTTTCCTATCTAGATGGCCCATGAAAGAAGGAAGCCCAATTGGGCCTTACATGGTTTATGGATCCATCATAATGGTCCAAGGCCACTCCTCCTTAATGGATGCTAAAGGGGCTTTAAACCAAATGGCTTTTAAGAGCCTCACAATCAGCCCAAAATGAAAACCCAAGTAAACATACATATTACAAGCCCAAATTCAATGTAAACAAAAGCTAAAAGTATCCAAACTCAAGTCAAACTATCTCCATTTCGAAGGAAAGCCGATGTTGTCAGATTGGTGCTCCGCGTATGGTATCATCGGCTCGCCAGTTCGTGCTACTCGCTCGTTCCGGTGTCCGCACCACTATCCCAGTTAGAACGAAACACTACAATTGTGTTTTCTATATTTTATCCTCAGGAAAATTGCGCCCATTCAAAGGGGCATTTTCTTGAAAAGGCGCCTTAATCAAGGGCGTTGTTCCCTTTTTGGCTTGGTTCTGGCCCATTTGGGTTCCCTTCTGTGTAAAACACATATGTACATAGGTTGTTTATATGTGTGTGGGTTGGGTCTTTGACTTATTTATTTGTTTTCATAAATTTCCTTATTTTTAATTTATTTTAGGAATTTTATTCCTATAATTTATCCGGGTTGCTACACCCTCCCCCACTTAAAAGAATTTGGTCCCCAAATTCAATCGTATATAGATGTGGAGGGTGCAGAGTTCATACCATTCGCAAATAAATCAGGGAATCTCTTCTTCATGGATTCTTCGGTCTCCCATGTGGCTTCTTGTTCCGAGCATTTGCTCCATTGAACCTTGACCATGGGAATTATCTTGTTCCTTAGTGCACGCACCTCGCGATCAAGGATCTTCATGGGCATTTATTCATACGTGAGATCCTTCTGCATCACCAGGTTACCATGATCTATGACATGTGATGGATCGTGCACATACTTCTTCAACATCGAAATGTGGAACACATTATGGACTTCGGACAATTGCGGAGGCAAGGCGATGCGACAGGCAACCTCGCAAACTCTTTCCAACACTTCAAAAGGACCGATATACCTTGGTGTAAGCTTGCCCTTAACACCAAATCTTCTTATTCCTCGCCCTGGAGAAATTTTAAGAAAGATGTGATCTCTGATTTGAAATTCGAGATTCTCCTTCTTGTATCGGTATAAGTCTTTTGTCTAGACTGAGCCATTTGGAGTCTTTCTCTAATTAGCTAATCTTCTCTGAGGTATCCCTAACCATGTCTGGGCCTAGTAGTCATTTTTCGCAAACTTCATCCTAGCACAAGGGTGATCAACAACTCCTTCCGTATAATGCTTCAAAAGGTGCCATCTAGATACTTGCCTGATAACTATTGTTGTATGCAAACTCGACCAGAGGCAAGTGATCATGCCAGTTTCCATCAAAATCAATGATACAAGCTCTAAGCATGTCTTCTACCACTTGATTCGTTCTTTCGGTCTGACCATCCGTTTGAGGATGAAAGGCTGTACTAAAGTTAAGTCTTGTTCCCAACGAATGTTGTAGACCCTTCCAGAAGTGAGAAGTGAAGCGCGAGTCTCGGTTAGACACGATCAAAATAGGTACTCCATGTAATCGGACAACTTCTTTGATGTATAAGGCAGCAAGAACATCGACTGACCACCGGCTCTTGATTGGCAAGAAATGTGCCACCTTGGTCAATCGGTCTACGATGACCCATATTCCATCATGTCCTCATTTACATTTAGACAGACCCATTATAAAGTCCATACCGGTATCCTCCCACTTCCACTTGAGAATATCTAGAGCATGTAGCTTACCGACAGGCTTCTGGTGTTCCGCCTTAACCTATTGGCAGGTGAGACATCGAGATACAACGTCTGCTACCTCTCTTTTCATGTTGGGCCACCAACAAGTCCGTTTCAAGTCTTGGTACATTTTGGTAGATCTAAGGTGAATTGTGTACCTTGATCTATGAGCTTCTTCTAATATCCTCTTCTTTAGTTCTGGGTAATATGGTATACAAGTTCTTTCTCAGAATAATAATCTTCCATCTGATGCTATCTTGAAATCGGGTCGTTCTTCCATTTTACTCTTGATTTCTACCAGTACTGGATCATTGTCTTGGAGTTCTTGTATTTCGGAGAATAGATCCAGTTGTATCCTTATGTGGGATAGAGTAATACACTTGTTCTCTTTGTCCTTACGTATGTTGAGTTTAGAGAATTGCTCCAAAAACTTCCACTCTTGAATCATACAGTTGGCTAGCAAAGCTCTTGGCTTTCGACTGAGGGCATCAGCTACAGGATTACCCTTTCTGGGGTGATATTTCATGGAGAAGTCGAAGTCCTTGAGATACTCTAGTCATCGCCTTTGTCTCATACTTAATTCTTTCTGAGAAAAGAGATACTTGAGGCTCTTATGATCGGAGTACACGATAAATTGCACTCCGTAGAGGTAATGTCCTTAGATCTTTAATGCAAATACCACCGCGGCCAACTCTATGTCATGGACCGGGTAGTTTTCTTCATGCTTCTATAACTGTCGAGAAGAGTAAGCTATGACTCTTCCTTGTTGCATTAACACACATCCGAGGCCAATGCCAGAAGCATCGGTATATACCTCGAATTTCTCCCCTTCAGTAGGTAATGCCAAGACCGGGGCTAAAGTGAAATGATCTTTCTAGGCTTGGAAATTCTTCTCGCATTCTTCATCCCACTTATAGGGAATTTCCTTACGGGTCAACCTAGTAAGTGGAACGGCAATTTTGGAGAAGTCCTTGATGAACCGTCTATAGTAACCGACTAGACCCAAGAAACTACGGATATTAGTAGCAGTGGTCGGCCTTTCCCAACTCTTTATGGCCTCAACTTTTGACTGGTCAACAGAAATCCCATCCTTCGAGATCACATGGCCTAAGAAAGATACTTCCTCGAGCCAGAAATCACATTTACTGAGCTTTGCATATAACTGATTTGTCCTCAATATATGTAATGAAATCCTCAAATGCTCTTCATGTTCTTCTTTGGTCTTTGAATAAATCAATATGTTATCAATGAAGACTAGAACAAATTGATCCAGATGAGGTCTTAATATACTGTTCATTAACTGCATAAAGGCTGCAGGGGCATTTTTTAGTCCAAAAGGCATAACAACAAATTCGTAGTGCCCATACCTGCTCCTGAACGCGGTCTTATAAATTTCCTCACTCTTAATCCTCAGTTGGTGATATCCTGACCTGAGATCAATCTTTGAGAAGTACTTGATCCAGATATCTGATCAAATAACTCATCAATCCTTGGCAGTGGATACTTGTTTTTGATAGTGAGGTGATTCAACTGTCGATAGTCGATACATAGTCTCATTGATCCATCCTTCTTCTTTACGAATAATACAGACGCTCCCCACGGGGAAGTGCTTAGTCTGATAAATCCCTTTTTCAAAAGTTCCATCAATTGCTCCTTTAATTCCTTGAGCTCGATAGGGGACATCCTATACGGTGCCTTAGAAACTGGGCTAGCACTAGGGACAAGGTCGATGGTGAAGGCCACTTCTCTTTGTGGGGGTAATCCCGACAATTCCTCCGGAAACACGTCAGGAAACTCTCGAACTAGGGGAATGTCTTCTATCTTGGACCCCTTAGTCTCTTTCATGGTGACGAAAGCAAGGAAAGACACATACCCTTTTCTTATTAACTTACTGGCTCAGAGGGCCGAAATAAGAGGCGACTTGCTCCGACTCTTAGGGCTAGTGTAAACAAGTTCCGAGAACTCTTTAAAAGTAACCTTGCCATCACGGTAATCAACAACTGTCTTATGTGTGGATAGCGAATCAGCTCCTAGTATAACATCATAACCTTTTTGGTCTAGGCATATTAAATCTGCTGGTAGATTTTTCCCTTTCACCATGACTTCACAATTTAAATAATGGTGTGAGAGTTTGGACTCGTTTCCGAGAGGGGTTGAAATTACTAGGTCTATCCACTCCGGTTCCATGGGTAATGGGTCAGCAAACTTCTTGGAAATAAAAGAATGTGATGCACCGATATCAAACAAGACATGTGCAGACTTGGAACAAATCTTTAGTGTACCTTCCACCAATCTGCCTTCATCTTGTTCCGCCTCCTGAAGAGCTTGGAGACGTGCTTGTTTCTTCACCGGGCGCTTCTCATCTCCGGTTTGATCCTTAAGTAATGGGCAGTCGGGAATCCGATGATCACGGCTCCCGCATCTGAGGCAAGCTCCTAGTCTTCTCCAGCATTCCTCGGCCCTATGGCCTGCCTTGTCGCAGTGTTTACACACCTCCTTAGAAGGTGTGGTAGTGATAGAGAAAGGCTTGTTATTCTTCTTAAGCTTCTTCTCTTGGGAGGAATCTCCTCCATTGCTAGCTCTCTTCTTTTTAAAGGTCGGCTTAAAAGTGTCAGAGCTGGTAACATGCTCCTTCTTGTCATTCCCACGGATTTTGTCGGATAACTCTGTGGCATCTTCCAATAATTGGGCTCTTCAAACCATCTCCGAATAGACTTGAATGTCCATCGGCGCCAGTTGTGTAATGTATTGGGGCCTGAGCCCATTAAGGAATCTTCTCGCTTTCATCTTCTCGATACTCACGAGGCGCCTTACGTACCTAGCTAATCTAGAGAATTGAGCCTCATACTCGGCCACTGATAAGGTTCATTGTTTGAGTGTGGCAAATTCGGTGGCCTTCTTCTCTTGTACACGATCGAAAAAGTACTTGTTATTAAAATACTCAACGAACTGCGCCCATGTAACATGATCTTGGGCTATAGTAACTTCTACGGACTCCCACCAGAAACGGGCGTCCCTCTCTAATTGAAATGTTCCAAGTAACACCCTCTCTTCATCCGTGCCTTGCATAACACAGAATATCCGTTCAATCTCCCTGATCCAATGTTCAGCATCGTCAGGGTCGGTCGAACCAATGAACTTGGGAGCGTTCATATTGCGAAAACTCTAGTGGAGATCTCCGCTCCACGGTTTGCTCCTCCTTGCTCTACTTGTTGTAACGCCTGAGTGAGACCTTGGACGGTTCCCTGCATGTCGCGCCACTGAGCCCGTTCTGCGGCCATGATCCAACAAGATTTTAATAACTATTTTAGTATATGTTTTAACCAAGAGCTTAAGTCCCTACATTAACTTAACCCAGGGTTCTACCCAATCTCACTGGGTAAAGGTATAAACCTATCCTTGGACTTGGGTTTTCCTAGGAATTGAATATCCTAGGCTCTGATATCACAAAAACTGTCACGCCCCGAGCGCGGAAGGAACCCGGTATACGTGATGAGTTTATATCTGTCACGCCCCGACGCGGAATATCGAAGCACGACAGGAGAGAAAACCCCTCACTCAATCAAGACTAGAAATTCTAATTACATCACTTGATATAAAAATCTCCACTATAAAATTTCAATTTTTACAACTCTTCCAAAATTTCAAGGACAATACTAACTCTCAGGCAAATTACAAGAATACTCTTATAATAAGATAACTCTCAATTCTAAACTAAGAAACTTGGTCCACTATGACATCTTGGTACACTCCAACACTCTTGCCCATGCCTGCTAGCTATCCTCGAGACAACCTGAAAAATATTAATTAGCACTGAATGAGCATAAAGCTCAGTAGGAATTACATCTCAAGCTCTAACAATCTTTAAGTCGATTACAAGTTCATGTGGTATAATGATGCATGTTGGATCAAGCAAGAATATCAAGAATTGTATTAAAGAAATATCACAAGAATTTCAATGAGATGTATCAATAAGAAAATTGCAAGTAATTTACGAGTAATTGGACAAGTACTTCTCAAGGATACCGTATTCAAGCAAGTATTCAAGAATTTAACATTCGAGTATTCAAGTAAGTATTTCAAGCTCAAGTAATATCAAGTAGTACAATGGAATTGGCTATTTCATTCAATACATTCAAGCAAGTAATTGCCCTTTTTCGGGCTAAACCATTCATATCAAGCAAGTCAAGCATGTCACAAGAGAGGAAGTGGGAATGTCTCAAGTCAAGCAAATACTTCGGTGCAATACCAGACACCGTGGTCAATAAACTCCCATGGGCACAAGTACCTTCAGGTGCTCCTCCCGGGACCAGACTGGGCCCTATATGAACAGCATTTCATGTATACTTTTGACATCTACTCTCATTTATATAGCCAATATAGAATTCCAAGAGTTTACACATGGTAGGAATGTAAGGTGGATTTTTCAGGAACAGATTTCAAGGACAAATGCATGTAAATGATGATATGATGACTTAACCTTAAGAAGAGGGCAAAAAGTCATGCAAAGAAAGTCAACACTACTGTTGGTCAAACTCAACGCTACTGGTTAAAGGTGTCAACCGGTCAAGGTCGAGCATCGTTTTTCTTATGCAAAACGAGGTCGATGCATATCACTATTCATGCATATAGAAGTCTATGCATGTTACTATTCGTGCCTATAGAAAGTCTGTACAATTCACTATTCATGCCTATAGAAAGTCTATACAATTCAGTATTCATGCATATAGAAAGTTTGTACAATTCATAGAAAGTCTGTACAATTCACTGTTCACATCCGTGCGTGTCGTAGGATGAAGTCTGTGCATGTTTCTATTCATGCCTATAGAAATTCTGTACAATTCACTATTCATGCCTATATAAAGTCTGTACAATTCACTGTTCATGCCTATAGAAAGTCTGTACAATTCACTGTTCATGCCTATAGAATGCCTATAGAAAGTCTATACAATTCACTATTCATGCCTATAGAAAGTCTGTACAATTCAATATTCATGCCTATAGAAAGTCTGTGCATGTTACTATTCATGCCTATAGAAAGTCTGTACAATTCATTATTCATGCCTATAGAAAGTCTGTGCAATTCACTATTCATGCCTATAGAAAGTCTGTACATGTTACTATTCATGCCTATAGAAAGTCAATACATGTTACTATTCATGCCTATAGAAAGTCCGTGTATGTTACTATTCATGCCTATAAAAAGTCTGTGCATGTTACTACTCATGCCTATAAAAAGTCCGTGCACGTTACTATTCACGCGTAGAGAACGTCCGTGCAGATTTTTCTTGTGCATACTAAGGTCCGTGCATACGCTACAAGGTCGGTGCGTGTTACAGGACGAAGTCTGTACAATTCACTATTCACGTCCGTGCGTGTTACAGGACGAAGTCTGTGCAAGTTTTCCCTGCCTATTCTAGGGTCAGTGCATGTTGCACGATGAAGTCTGTGCAAGTTTTCCCTCCCATTCTAAAGTCAGTGCATGTTGCATGACAAAGTCTGTGCAATTCACTGTTCACGTCCGTGCATACGCTAAGGTCAGTGCGTGTTGCAGGACGAAGTTTGTACAATCCACCATTTACGTCCGTGCGTGTTTTAGTTGGCAAGGGTCAAAGTCGGTGCAAGATATTGTATGAGTCGGTGCATCTTTTGCTTAGCGTAGGTGTATGTCTACATAAAGTCTGTGCATATGCAGTTCAAGTCCGTGCATGTTTGCTAGATGCATACCAAGGTCTGTACAATGCATGATAAGGTCTGTGCGGGCTTTTGCTTGCGTAGGTATAGGTCTATATAAGGTCTGTGGATATGTAGACCAAGGTCCGTGCCTGCTTGCTAGATGCATACCAAGGTCTGTACAATGCATGATAAGGTCCGTGCAGGCTTTTGCTTGCGTAGGTATAGGGCTATATAAGGTCTGTGCATATGTAGACCAAGGTCTGTGCATGTTTGCTAGATGCATACCAAGGTCTATATGCATACCAAGGTCTGTACAATTCATGATAAGGTCTGTGCAGGTTTTTGCTTGCGTAGGTATAGGTCTATATAAGGTCTGTGCATATGCATACCAAGGTCCGTGCATATTTGCTAGATGCATACCAAGGTCTGTACAATGCATGATAAGGTCTGTGCATGCTTTTGCTTGCGTAGGTATAGGTCTATATAAGGTCTGTGCATATGCAGACCAAGGTCCGTGCATGTTTGCTGGATGCATACCAAGGTCTGTACAATGCATGATAAGGTCTGTGCATGCTTTTACTTGCGTAGGTATAGGTCTATATAAGGTATGTGCATATGCAGACCAAGGTCCGTGCACTTTTACAGTGATTGATCAAGTTTTGAGCGCGTGAATAGTAACGGTCAATAGTTGACTTTTACTATTCACTCAATTTCATTTTTAAGGCGAAAAATTTATTTGATAATTTTCCATGGTAGAGTAAATCAAGGTGATTAATGGGTAATAGTTAGATTTTTCTAATCATGTTTATCTTGTGAGATATTAATTTTTAAAGTGGGCCATGAATAGTGTTTTTACAATTCGCTCAATTCCATATTTTTTTTAGGCAAAATATTTACTTGATGATTTTCCATGGTAGAGTAAAATTTGAGGATTCTAAAATCATGATTATGCTGGACTTTCATGGTTCTATTCAATATATATAAATTTTTTTGAATATGGTGGCTACTAATTACGTGATTTCACTATTCATGATTTAGAACATTCACAGAATCAGGAATAGACACATAGATAGTCATGGAAAATTAGCAGAATTGCAAGGTCATGCTCATGGAATGATTTCATAGTTTAGTTTCATAGGTGTTAATTTTTAAACATGGATCAATCTAATTGGGACATGTTAATGACAATTACACTACATGGGTACTTGACGGAGGATCTCCTCACGCAAGATTTAGTGTTTCAGATAGGCGTAGCCTAACCTTCCCACTAAGCCTTTTTATATATATACCCTTAAAAGACCGGATCTTGGCTGTGACAGGTTTAACTAGCATGCATGTGAACCTATTTTAATCACTAGTTAAGCCAGAACATTAGAACACCTACCTCTTGGGTGCGGTTTCCTAGGTATGCCATGCCAAGCCCTTCACGCTCAGCAAGGCTTCTGCAGCAGGATACGTTTCCTGCATGTGAAGAGAAACATTATATCTCTCTTCTGCAGGTGGGTAGGTGGAGACAGAGAAGCAGTAGGAAAACCTTCTCTTCTGTGACCGAAAGACAGTAGGGGTCACCTACAGTTGATGGAGGGATGCGTTTATAGGAGAAGGAATAAACATATGGTTCATAAGGGTCCATTGCCAGGGAAAAAGAAGCAATCAATGCTTTAATCCATTGAGTCCATTGTTGGGTAAAAGGGGTCAGTTGCCAGCAAACAACGGCTGGCTTGTCAGGTGTGGGGTCTAAGGGAGATATATATATTAGTATATCTATAGGTTTATAGTGGGGTGGTGGCCCTCCTGGAGATGAATGGCACCTTGGCCATCCCCCCTTGCTGCTTCTTCACGTGGTGGTGTCTAGGCATATGATAATGGTTGGTGGTATATACATATATATATAGTTATAGTTATTTGGATGGTGTCAATCCTTTAGGCCCTACATATACTTATAGTGGATGCAAGGAATCAAACCCTAGTCATTCATTTAGGTAACACATTACTTAACCAACTGTAGAAGTCACTTCATATGATAATTTCAATGGTGATGTATTTATACAATCGCCCTCAATGGGTATTCTAACTTCTTATTCAACCTTCCTATAAAGTTATCTAAAGTTTTTATTTGTGCATTTTAGATCATTTTAAGGGAATAAAAGTGTGAAAATAATAACCTTTCAATAAACTACAAAATTATTAAATGTCAATTTAAGTCTACATTAAGGGTGCAAATATTATAAAAAAATGATAGTTTCACAATAAATTGATTTTCTTTAACTTTACATGCGATCTTACCAAATATATTTATACTTTCTCATTAAGACCCAATTATACTCTTATTATATTTTCCATAAATTATTATTTCATTATCATTATTATTTAAAACCTATTCAATTACTTGACTTTTATTTAGTTAGATTCTCTTTTCATCTATTGCTTCTTGATTTAATCGAACCTAAAATCAATTACTCTATCTATACACCTCATTAATTTATTCTTCCCTCGCCCCCTTTTTTTCTATTTGTCTAAAACTTATCTAAAGTCTAATTATTTATGATAAGTTATTAGACTTGATTTACGAAAATAATTCATATTTATCTTCTCTTTTTTTTATCCTTATTTCTTATAATTAGTAGGGGTGTTACATCCTCCCCCACTAAAATGAATTTGGTCACCAAATTCACATGATATTTAAATAATTAAATTAAAGAAGATTATTAAAAATACTAACTTGCGAATAAGTTCCAATTATACTTCTTAAGTACTTCTTCAATCTTCAAGTAGCTTCCTTTTATTATACTTACAATATAAAAATTATAACATAATGCAAAATAAATTATAATAAATACTTATCTTATTTACTAGGACCATGGCTATTCTAGCACATAACCCAATGCTCTACCCAATCTCACCGGGCAACTACAAGATGTTAGATCTAGAACTCCAAACGAAGACACCTAAATGAGTTTTTAATAACAAAGGAAACTTAGAAACCTAGGGTCTAAATAACCTAGGCTCTGATACCACAACTATCACGCCCCGACGCGGAATATCGAAGCACGACAGGGGGAAAAACCCCTCACTCAATCAAGACTGGAAATTCTAATTACATCGCTTGATATAAAAATCTCCACTATAAAATTTCAATTTTTACAACTCTTCCAAAATTTCAAGGACAACACTAACTCTCAAGCAAATTACAAGAATACTCTTATAATAAGATAACTCTCAATTCTAAACTAAGAAATTGGGTCCACTATGACATCTTGGTACACTCCAACACTCTTGCCCATGCCTGCTAGCTATCCTCGAGACAACCTGAAAAATATTAATTAGCATTGAATGTGCATAAAGCTCAGTAGGAATTACATCTCAAGCTCTAACAATCTTTAAGTCGATTACAAGTTCATGCGGTATAATGATGCATGTTGGATCAAGCAAGAATATCAAGAATTGTATTAAAGGAATATCACAAGAATTTAAATGAGATGTATCAATAAGAAAATTGCAAGTAATTTGTGAGTAATTGGACAAGTACTTCCCAAGGATACCGTATTCAAGTAAGTATTCAAGAATTTAACATTCGAGTATTCAAGTAAGTATTTCAAGCTCAAGTAATATTAAGTAGTACAATGGAATTGGCTATTTCATTCAATACATTCAAGCAAGTAATTGCCCTTTTTCGGGCTAAACCATTCATATCAAGCAAGTCAAGCATGTCACAAGAGAGGAAGTGGGAATGTCTCAAGTCAAGCAAGTACTTCGGTGCAATGCCAGACACCGTGGTCAATAAACTCCCATAGGCACAAGTACCTTCGGGTGCTCCTCCCAGGACAAGACCGGGCCCTATATGCACAGCATTTCATGTATACTTTTGACATCCACTCTCATTTATATAGTCAATATAGAATTCCAAGAGTTTGCACATGGTAGGAATGTAAGGTGGATTTTTTAGGAACAGATTTCAAGGACAAATGCATGTAAATGATGATATGATGACTTAATCTTAAGAAGAGGGCAAAAAGTCATGCAAAGAAAGTCAACACTATTGTTGGTCAAACTCAACGCTACTGGTTAAAGGTGTCAACCGGTCAAGGTCGGGCAGCATTTTTCTTATGCAAAACGAGGTCGATGCATATCACTATTCATGCATATAGAAGTCTATGCATGTTATTATTCGTGCCTATAGAAAGTCTGTACAATTCACTATTCATGCCTATAGAAAGTCTATACAATTCAATATTCATGCCTATAGAAAGTTTGTACAATTCATAGGAAGTCTGTATAATTCACTGTTCACGTCCGTGCGTGTCGTAGGATGAAGTCTGTGCATGTTTCTATTCATGCCTATAGAAAGTCTGTACAATTCACTATTTATGCCTATATAAAGTCTATACAATTCACTGTTCATGCCTATAGAAAGTCTGTACAATTCACTGTTCATGCCTATAGAATGCCTATAGAAAGTCTATACAATTCACTATTCATGCCTATAGAAAATCTGTACAATTCAATGTTCATGCCTATAGAAAGTCTGTGCATGTTACTATTCGTGCCTATAGAAAGTCTGTACAATTCATTATTCATGCCTATAGAAAGTCTGTACAATTCACTATTCATGCTTATAGAAAGTCTGTACATGTTACTATTTATGCCTATAGAAAGTCTATACATGTTACTATTCATGCCTATAGAAAATCCGTGTATGTTACTATTCATGCCTATAAAAAGTCCGTGCATGTTACTACTCATGCCTATAAAAAGTCCGTACACGTTACTATTCACGCGCAGAGAACATCCGTGCAGATTTTTCTTGTGCATACTAAGGTCCGTGCATACGCTACAAGGTCGGTGCGTGTTGCAGGACGAAGTCTGTACAATTCACTATTCACGTCCGTGCGTGTTACAGGATGAAGTCTGTGCAAGTTTTCCCTGCCTATTGTAGGGTCAGTGCATGTTGCACGATGAAGTCTGTGCAAGTTTTCCCTCCCATTCTAAAGTCAGTGCATGTTGCATGACAAAGTCTGTGCAATTCACTGTTCACGTCCGTGCATACGCTAAGGTGAGTGCGGGTTGCAGGACGAAGTTTGTACAATCCACCATTTACGTCCGTGCGTATTTTAGTTGGCAAGGGTCAAAGTCGGTGCATCTTTTGCTTAGCGTAGGTGTATGTCTACATAAAGTCTGTGCATATGCAGTTCAAGTCCGTGCATGTTTGCTAGATTAAGGTCTATACAATGCATGATAAGGTCTGTGCAGGCTTTTACTTGCGTAGGTATAGGTCTATATAAGGTCTGTGCATATGCAGACCAAGGTCTGTGCATGCTTGCTAGATGCATACCAAGGTCTGTACAATGCATGATAAGGTCCGTGTAGGCTTTTGCTTGCGTAGGTATAGGTCTATATAAGGTCTGTGCATATGCAGACCAAGGTCCGTGCATGCTTGCTAGATGCATACCAAGGTCTGTACAATACATGATAAGGTCCGTGCAGGCTTTTACTTGCGTAGGTATAGGGCTATATAAGGTCTGTACATATGCAGACCAAGGTCCGTGCCTGTTTGCTAGATGCATACCAAGGTCTGTACAATGCATGATAAGGTCTGTGCAGGTTTTTGCTTGCGTAGGTATAGGTCTATATAAGGTCTGTGCATACGCAGACCAAGGTCCGTGCATGTGTGCTAGATGCATACCAAGATCTGTACAATGCATGATAAGGTCTGTGCAGGCTTTTGCTTGCGTAGGTATAGGTCTATATAAGGTCTGTGCATATGCAGACCAAGGTCCGTGCATGTTTGCTAGATGCATACCAAGGTCTGTATAATGCATGATAAAGGTCTGTGCAGACTTTTGCTTGTGTAGGTATAGGTCTATATAAGGTCTGTGCATATGCAGACCAAGGTCCGTGCACTTTTACAGTGATTGATCAAGTTTTGACCGCGTGAACAACAACGGTCAATAGTTGACTTTTACTATTCACCCAATTTCATTTTTAAGGCCAAAAATTTATTTGACAATTTTCCATGGTAGAGTAAATCAAGGTGATTAATGGGTAATAGTTAGATTTTTCCTAATCATGTTTATCTTGTGAGATATTAATTTTTAAAGTGGGCCATGAATAGTATTTTTACTATTCACTCAATTCCATATTTTTTTAGGCAAAATATTTACTTGATGATTTTCCATGGTAGAGTAAAAATTGAGGATTCTAAAATCATGATTATGCTGGACTTTCATGGTTCTATTCAATAGATATAATTTTTTTTGAATATGGTGGCTACTAATTACGTGATTTCACTGTTCATGATTTAGAACATTCACAGAATCAGGAATAGACATATAGATAGTCATGGAAAATTAGCAGAATTGCAAGGTCATGCTCATGCAACGATTTCATAGTTTAGTTGCATAGGTGTTAATTTTTAAACATGGATCAATCTAATTGGGACATGTTAATGACAATTACACTACATGGGTACTCGACGGAGGATCTCCTCACGCAAGATTTAGTGTTTCAGATAGGCGTAGCCTAACTTTCTCACTAAGCCTTTTTATATACCTTAAAAGACTGGATCTTGGCTATGACAGGTTTAACTAGCATGCATGTGAACCTATTTTAATCACTAGTTAAGCCAGAACTTGAGAACACCTACCTCTTGGGTGCGGTTTCCTAGGTATGCCACGCCAAGCCCTTCACGCTCAGCAAGGCTTCTGCAGCAGGATACGTTTCCTGCACGTGAAGAGAAATATTAGATCTCTCTTCTGTAGGTGGGCAGGTGGAGACAGAGAAGCAGTAGGAAAACCTTCTGTTCTGTGACCGAAAGACAGTAGGGGTCACCTACGGTTGATGGAGGGATGCGTTTATAGGAGAAGGAATAAACATAAGATCCATAAGGGTCCATTGCTAGGGAAAAAGAAGCAATCAATGCTTCAATCCATTGAGTCCATTGTCGGGTAAAATGGGTCGGTTGCCAGCAAACAATGGCTGGCTTATCAGGTGTGGGGTCTAAGGGAGATATATATATTAGTATATCTATAGGTTTATAGTGGGGTGGTGGCCCTCCTGGAGATGAATGGCACCTTGGCCATCCCCCCTTGCTGCTTCTTCACGTGGTGGTGTCTAGGCATATGATAATGGTTGGTGGTATATACATATATATATATTTATAGTTATTTGGATGGTGTCAAACCTTTAGGCCCTACATATATTTATTTGGCACAAAAAGGCAATAGTGGATGCAAGGAATCGAACCCTAGTCATTCATTTAGGTAACACATTACTTAACCAACTACACTAAGAAGTCACTTCATATGATAATTTCAATGGTGGTATATTTATACAATCGCCCTCAATGGGTATTCTAACTTCTTATTCAACCTTCCTATAAAGTTATGTAAAGTTTTTATTTGTGCATTTTAGATCATTTTAAGGGAATAAAAGTGTGAAAATAATAACCTTTCAATAAACTACAAAATTATTAAATGTCAATTTAAGTCTACATTAAGGGTGCAAATATTATAAAAAATCATAGCTTCACAATTAATTGATTTTCTTTAACTTTACATGCGATCTTACCAAATATATTTATACTTTCTCATTAAGACCCAATTATACTCTTATTATATTTTCCATAAATTATTATTTCATTATCACGATTATTTAAAACCTATTCACTTACTTGACTTTTATGTAGTTAGATTCTCTTTTCATCTATTGCTTCTTGATTTAATCGAACCTAAAATCAATTACTCTATCTATACACCTCATTAATTTATAATTCCCTCGCCCCCTTTTTTCTATTTGTCTAAAACTTATCTAAAGTCTAATTATTTATGATAAGTTATTAGACTTGATTTACGACAATAATTCATATTTATCTTCTCTTTTTCTTATCCTTATTTCTTATAATTAGTTGGGGTGTTACAATATCAATCATGTCAATCAGAGCATAAGTGTATTTGACACATAGACATAGTGCGCAAAAGTAGAGATAACCAAGTTCTTCATTCATAATAACCATGAAGGAAATTCTATTACATAACTTTGATGAAAAGTATTAAAGGATAATTTTGACTCAATAAAAATAAGATTATAATAATTGACTCAAGAATTTTAAAAGACACTGATAGATGGACACTTTTAAAACTGGTTGGCTCTAAGCTCTTCACTCTTGTCCATCCCCATCCGAATGAGCTTCGCCATTGGAATTACCTGAAAAATAGGGAAACACGCTAGATGAGCGAACGCTCAGTAGGAATTATATCTCAAGTACTAAGTTGCTTTAAGTAAATTACATGTTGCATGAATGCAAGTATAGCTATGCATGTATGCATGAAACGACACTAGATAAAGAGTATAGCAAGAGGTAATAGAATGATCTAGCAAGATTTCAAGATTCTTTGTGGACTGTAAAAGATGGTCAAGCATGTATACATATCACGTCATGTCAAGTGAATTGGCTATCATGTTATCAAGCAAGTAAATACCCGTTCCGGGCCACGCGAGTCATGTCAAGTCAAGTACAAGTACGAGTCGTGAAATGTCAATCTAGCAAGTCATGCACTTCGGTGCAATGCAACATCGTGATCAATAATAGCTCCCATGGGCACAAGTACTTTCGGGTGCTCCTCCTAGGACCAGATCGAGCCCTATATGCGCAAGTATTGAGTCATGTATTTTCGACATCCACTATAGTTATAACCAATATAGAGTTCCAAAAGAATAACTATTGTAGGATAATAAGGTAGATTTTATCAATGAAGGATTTCAAGGATAGAACTTTGAACAAGTATGACTCCTTGTTAAAACATTCCGGAATCGAGACACATCATAAAACTGGGTATATAGCGCCCATCAGGCTGCCATGATTTCAGAAAATAGCGCCCATATGAATGGTCGCCTTATTTTTGTGAACAGAACAAGCTGAATGGAATAGCGCCCAGACCCTGGTCGCTATTCAGGAAAATAACGACAGTGAGAATGTCGCCAATTCCTTATGGCGCCCAAGTCATTGTCGCCAATTATTGACAAACAGAACAATTCTCAAAGAGGCCAGTATAGCACTCTAAGAGGGCTAATGCATCACGTTTCTTTAGAGTGACGTGATAGAACATGGTGCCTTGGGCATTTAGGGTACAACATGCTCGGTGGCCTTGAGAGAATCCAAGGCTTCGCGTAGACTTATGGAGGTCTCTATGATGAAATCTCCAGTCCGAAGGAAGGAATATCCCACAGAGGGCTCATTCATCACCGAGAGTTAGAGGGGTAAGCGTGAAACCATCGAGAAACGTGGGACTACATCTACGGACTGAGATATAGTGCCTTAAAGACCCTCGGTATGGGTCACAGGAAAAACTCGGGAGAAAAACTGGAATCAGGTAAATGGCACCTTAGGAGGTGCCTTCCTTTCATTAAATAGTGCCCTCTTTCAGTGGTGCTCAATCATTGAATTCCATGTTTATATATATCAATTTATATATATATATCAATCTCTGGAGAAATCTTACAGGGTAAATGGCGCCCTCTTGAAGAGGCTTCAGTTCAAGATATAGCGCCCTGGACAGGGGCGCTATATTGAATGGTGACTTAGGTCCAGTCGTGCTTTCCTTTTTATGAAATTTAACATGAACAGTGGCACTTTCTTAACAAATAGAATTTTGTAAAAGTGAATATATGGACAGGAAGAGAAAAATAGCAGGATTCTAGAACTATACTCATGCATTAAATTGGACATCAGGTTACATAGTTATTAAATTTTAAACATGGCTATTTATTAAATATCCAAAAGAATGACGACCACTCATAAGGTCGTTTTATCTATATAGCACCCAAGGCTGGGTCGCTAATTCACTGTTTAGGAGACAAATAAAACTCGATACAACCACTTATAGACATAGATATGCATGTATATGATCCTGAAATTACTAGGTTGGGCTTAGAACTTGAGAACACCTACCTTGTGGGTTGATTCTGATCGATGGA
The DNA here is from genome assembly GCA_022559845.1 of Amorphophallus konjac. NCBI lineage: Eukaryota > Viridiplantae > Streptophyta > Magnoliopsida > Alismatales > Araceae > Amorphophallus > Amorphophallus konjac. Next base: position 306,405,099 of record CM040121.1, read on the forward strand.
TGGCAGAACGTGAAGAATCAGAGAAGAAAATAAGAGCAAAAGATACTTAGCAACGGCAGATGCAGAGGAAGAGGAAGAAGAAGCAGCTTGTCTTCTTCTTGCAGCAGTATTTGTCCGGGAAGCAGAGGATTAAGAAGAAGTGGAGGATGCCCTTCGTCATGTATAGTCGCCATAGGAAGTAGTAGTTATTCAAGGCGACAGAGGTTGACGATGCTGCAGAAAACCCAGAGGCAATAACCTCTGCAAGGTTTTAGAGGGATATATTTATAGGGAAAAGGAACCTAACGGGTTTAGAATCCTAACGGGATTATAATTTCCCATGTACGAATCCCACTTGAGCTAAACCTTCCCGAACGGCAGCCACTATCCCAGTTAGAACGAAACACTATAATTGGGTTTTCTATATTTTATCCTCAGGAAAATAGTGCCCATTCAAAGGCACATTTTCTTGAAATTGTGCCTCAATCAAGGGCGTTGTTCCCTTTTTGGCTTGGTTCTGGCCCATTTGGGTTCCCTTCTATGTAAAACCCATATGTACATAGGTTGTTTATATGTGTGTGGGTTGGGTCTTTGACTTATTTATTTGTTTTCACAAATTTCCTTATTTTTAATTTATTTTAGGAATTTTATTCCTATAATTTGTCAGGGTTGCTACAGGGTCGGTAATGGAAAGGGATGGGCCGACCCGGTCCCAGTACTTCTGAAGGAATTTCCTTTGAACTGCATCAATGTTCTCAGTCTCGCTTGGCTCTAGGGAATATAACCATTCCAGAGCGGGGCCATCCAATGATCTCCGAAAGAGATATGCCAGGGGTCTTTTATCATTTTGCCAGAAAGGAATGAAGGGGTTGCCAGTGCAATTGTACCTTCAGTTCGTAGGCATTTCTGAGGGAGGGAGGTGGAACACCAGGAGGATTGGCAGGGAGACCTCAGGGGTGGACTTTACGTCCACCATCTTTTTCAAGTCTCGATATTGCTCATCCATTTTATACAACTTATTGAGGAGTGATTGGTGGTCATCGATAGGTGAAGGTGGCGCCTGCAACTGAGGAGGAAGAGGCCTCCCGGCGGCCTGAGAAGGGAACCCTAAACCAGAGGGGTATGGCGGCCTGCCAGTAGATGGACCTGGCTGAAGTGGTGTGTGAGGAATGGCCGGGGTTTGAGACTATGAAGGGAATTGGAAAGAGGGAGGCTGTTGACTTATATAACAAATAAAAAAAGAGGGGAGGTCGAAATTCACTCAAGGGGGGGCTCTTGCACAATGCTTTTTCTCATTTCATTAATTCTAGAATAATAGAAATACATGACTTATATAATAAATAAAAAAAGACCATGAATACCCTTAGATTTAGGATCTGGAGGGGCATTTAAGGGACTTCATATTTGATCCAAATAAAATAAAAAATGAAATTCCTAATTAATTCTAATGGGGGGACAAGGTAGGTGAGGTAGGTAGCCTACCTTTGAATTTTTAATCCACTTGTCTCCCATGTGGTCAATTGGCATTCCAACCTTCTAGATGGCCACCTAGGATGGTTGACCAGCCCCACATGATCTAGGTGGACCAATGGGAAAGGGGTGAGGGCCCCCCCTTGCTTGGGCCTACTGGAATTTTACATATAAACCCACTAAGACTTACAATTGCGTACCCATATAACACAAGGGTATACATACAAATATGAAAGGACATAAATGCAAATAAAATGCGGACGGTCTTACCTCGATCTCCCCATCAATTCTCCCCGAGTGGGAGAAACTCGACCCCATCGAGTAGGGGCATGGATGCTCGAGTACTCCGGCGGATCCGTCACCGTGCCAAGTAACGCGGGTATGCTCCACTCCAAGTGACCGTCACCTGCTCATTCCATATATACTCGATATGCACAAGCTGTTGTGGGCTAGAGGTGGACACTCCAGGTGGGGCACTCTCAAAATGGGAGGAGGCGGCTTGAAGACTCACTAGGAATCACCGCTGAGTCCCTGTAGGTGACTGATCCGGGTATAGATGTAGAACCGATCCCATACTCATCGAGCGAGTCCACTCGCCTCTCACTCATAAGAGACTGACATCGACGAGCTTGCACAAGACACATGCAGACAAACAAACGACACACAAACCATGCAAACAAACCACACAAAACAAACCACACAAAGAAAAGCACATTGACTCAACTATGACCCTAGACACACCTAATGTTAGTCCGACCCGTACATGGATGACGGCGGACCAGGACACCCGAACGTGTGCCATGCATGCATGTTATGTAACCGGATATGGGTGGCATGGAGAACACCTAAATGGCCAAGTATGACCCAGTCATGCATGGACGCCCCTTTGGATTTGGGAGACTTGAGAGGGCTAGGGAAGTCGGGTGTGGAAGGGCCGGATGTGAGTGTATCGGAGATGGGTTTAGGTGGGTCGGAGAAACCAAAATCTCCATTACCCCCAAATGATGGTTCGGACCTATGGCTATGTAGAGGTTGCTTGGCCCGAGTGGAAAAGGCATGATAGTGAACTCCGCCGAGGATGTGAAGTGAAGATGGAGACTCGGGAGGTTCACTAGTGAAGGGGTCAAAAGGGTCAAAGAAGGTATGACCCCGTGAGATGGATTCCAACATGACATGGTCCCAATCGTGAAATTCTTGAAGGTGTGGGTGGTCACCTTCCTCCGTCATGGTAGATGGGACCGTGTATAGGAAATATGACTCCTCCCTCGGAAGCAAAGTCATGAAGTCGGGCTCATCCAGTAGCGGGAGAAGTAGAAGAACCTCCGTGGTGACACAACCTACGGTGCACTCGGAGGTAATGGACCCGAAGGCCGGATGGGTGAAGCTACGACTCGTGGGTTGGTCGAAGCCTCGGGCCAACATATGTGTCAACTTCCATTGTGAATCTAATCCCATGACAAGATCGTCCAACGTGTCAACATGGTGACTAGATCGAAATGTCGTATGGAAGGAATTGACCGGCACTAAAGGGACGATGGGGTCCATAGGTGGGAAGGGATGTGGGACCAAGCCATCCTTGAGCCAACTAAGAAGCGGCTCAGCTATGAAAAGCGTACCCGTTAGAAACACGGGTGGCTTGGGCTTGGGTGGCTCCAAATGAGAGGGTTCCGAAGCAAGTTCGGAAATAAAGGGTGGTGAGCATGGGTCCGTAGGCAGAGCGGACTGATACGAGTGGACGGGTGGTGACACGGAGATGGTCGGCCGAAGGATGTCGTGGAAGACAAACTTGCCGGGTAGGTGAGGTGGATATAAGGTGCAGGTCCTCCTATCCCGGTCAAAGATCGCTCTCCTCTCTTCCAACCAAGGTCGCCCTAACATAATGTATGGGCCTGTTAGCGCACCAAGGTTGCACCATGCACCATCGCAGTAAAGAGTGGAGCCGATCATCCTTTCAAACTCGACAAAAGCAAAATCCCCATCGCGGATAATCTTACCCGCCTTGGAGAGGGACTCCACGATATCAAGAGAAACCCAATTATCTGAATCCTTATGAGCGAAATGGAGTCTCGTTGTGGACCCATTGGGTAGAGTAGCTTTAGTAAGGAGATGAGTGAAAGCTAATGGTCAGGCCATGAAGGCATTGGATTGGGCCACAAAGGATGTCCATTCCGACGCAAAGTCTTGGGGAACGGCCATGGGGTTGGCGGGTAGTGGACATACAGGCACACTGACTAATGCAAACACAACTAATGCACCTAGACTTAACCAAAACTCGGCACGTGGCGGAGATAACCGATCCGAAGATCACTCGCGCAAGTGGGCGACTTTCCCGATAGGCGTAACCTATCGTTTGGACAACACCTTTTGATATACCGGGTTATTGGGATGCAATGCAAAAAGACACTTCTTTTTGTTTTAAAACAATGATGACCCTAAACACGACTTAGATAGTGACTAATGACTAGACGTAACTGACACTCTTTTTTTTTGACACCCTAGACTCAAACTCGCTCTGATACCAAATTGATGCGGGACAGACCACGGACACGACAAGCTCGTGATTGCCCCTGAACGAGGGAAGCGTCGGACGTGCGCGGTTGAGAAACCGGCCGTGAGCTAGGGTGGTCGGCTCTCTCTTGTGCCCGGATCGGGTCACGGGACGGTCAAGCACTCTCTCCCAGCAACGGTAATAAACATTATATAGCGAGCTAGATATCCCTACACATGCTCTTTAGCAGCGGCATAAACAAGCATATATGAATAAAGCAACTGCCGAGTTAAGGTAGCGAACACAATACCTCCACGCTCTCGGCATGGGGAAGACGGACCCGGCCGAACTCGTACTCCCGGGACAGTTAATACATGAATATTACAGCAATAAATCACTGCCCACTCCACGCAGGGAGGTAAAGGGCTACACAAGTGGGTCCGGGAGGACCGATTTCGGGTTGACGGGCGGCTTCTCGCGTCTCTTTGGTAGCACCCGAACTCGTGACTGTGGGGTCCACGTGCTGGCCGGAGGGGCCGTGTGGGACCCGGTGGCACCACTGTGGTGGGGACGCTTCGGGAAGTGCTCCCTGGGCTGGCGGCACGCTGGAACGTCGACCGGAAGCCGGGCGGCTCCGATCGGCACCCGCCGGAATAACCGGCCACGGACCTGCAGGTTCTATTTTCTGGCGCGCGCTCCGGCGAGAACGGACGCTGCGATCAGCCCCGATTTCGGATCGACACGAAACTGGCGCCGTTGGAAAGCTTCTTCAAAGGGGTTCGATCCTATGGGATCACAGAAAAATCACCGGTTCTGTATTTCTGGTGGGAGAATTTGGAAGGCTGCTGTTGTACAGTACCCGAACCCTCAGATCAACAGGGAACTTTCCTGTGGATTGCCTTTGACCGCGAGGTAGACGTCCGAATCTGAGTTGGGTTCTTCAGTAAAGTTGTAGGAAATCAAAATAGGAAACCAGGAATATTTTTAGATCTGGAACATATGGTGGCCTGGATTTTCTAGAGAGTTTACACTGGACTGTGGTCGGATCTGGACTGATGCAGACAGAACTGTAGATGAGTTGGGACAGGAATTTCTAAAAATATGAAACGAACTTTATAAATTCCACGAAAATTTGGAGAGGTGGAGGAGGGTGGACAGAACTCCCAGTAAAATTGGGGGCTCTAAGAAAAATCAAAAGGTGGTCGGGAAATGGACAACTCAGGGAAACTATCACTGTAGATAGAGATCTGGCAGAACTTTTTTTTAAGTAAGCACCAGCCAACAAAGTCAGTATCCAGTCATGTGCACCATCCCCTAGCAGGAGATAATGTTCTCACTTCCCCAGACTGACTGTGTGGCCAAGAAATTTTATTGATATATTGAACGAATACAATATCACCGGGGCATACCCCTGACTATCGCTATGAGATCCAAGAAAGGATAAAGAGACAAAAGTCCAAAACCAAAAACTAATTACATTTTCGGATAGCAGGGAGACCCGCTTTATCCACCCTTAAGGCTCCCCTGGCCAGCCTAGGGAGCTCACAATTACGAGAAAAAATACTATTGGTTTGATTATCACAAGCATGGGAGGCCAAGGCATCAGCCACTTGGTTGCCCTCCCTATATATATGCTGCACAGAACAACCACACTTAGTAATAAGATCAAGAATTCCCTTCCACCAAGGAAGAACATTCCAACAAGGGGCCACCCCTTTACGGATTGCCTCTACTAGCACTGCACAGTCACTGAAGATGAGCTCCACCTGAAGACCACCAACCAACGCCATTGCTAAACCATCATGGAGCGCCCTAGCCTCAGCTAACAGACTTCGCCCATGACCATAATGAAAGGCAAAGCCAATAATCAAGTTACCAACTGGGTCACGAAAGCACCCTCCTCCACCGCTCATGCCCGGGTTGCCTTTAGAAGCCCCATCAACATGCAGCGTAATTTTGGACAATGACAGCTTACTCCACACCATAATGGGCATTCTCTGAGCGCACCGAGATCTGGCAGAACTAGAATGACAGTTTGAATGAAAATGGAAAAATACCAAATGAAGGAAATATGACTTGAAATTTTTTGTGAAGATAAGGGTTCGAGAGGTGAACCACTCCTGCAAATTTCAGCTCCAGAGGAGGTCTTCCTTTGTCCTGGATGGACAGAACACCAAAGATGGCTTCGCGGCGGCGCGATGGCGGCACGAACGGCGGCGGCGGCGGCACCGATGAACTTAGAGATTGACGGGGAGGAGATATCACTCTAGAATGGGGGTTGGGGATGAAGAAACCAGAGGTAGAGAGAGGGGAGGTCGAAATTCACTCAAGGGGGGGCTCTTGTACAATACTTTTTCTCATTTCATTAATTCTAGAATAATAGAAATACATGACTTATATAATAAATAAAAAAATACCATGAATACCCTTAGATCGAGGATCTAGAGGGGCATTTAAGGGACGTCATATTTGATCCAAATAAAATAAAAAAATGAAATTCCTAATTAATTTTAATGGGGGGACAAGGTAGGTGAGGTAGGTAGCCTACCTTTGAATTTTTAATCCACTTGTCTCCCATGTGGTCAATTGGCATTCCAACCTTCTAGATGGCCACCTAGGATGGTTGACCAGCCCCACATGGTCTACGTGGACCAATGGGAAAGGGGTGAGGGCCCCCTTGCTTGGGCCTACTGGAATTTTACATATAAACCCACTAAGACTTACAATTGCGTACCCATATAACATAAGGGTATACATACAAATATGAAAGGACATAAATGCAAATAAAATGCGGACGGTCTTGCCTCGATGTCCCCATCATCCTCATTCTCTTTCCCCGACCCTGTCGGGTGTCTATGGTTCTTCTTCCCCGACCCTGTTGGGTGATTCTAATTCTCCTTCCCCAATCCCATCCAGTGATTATCATTCCTCTTCTCCGACTGCGTCAGATGATTCTTCTTCTCCTCTTTCTACTCACTCCTCTTCACCCTTTCGGGGTCGTTGCCCTTTTTCTTGCTGCTTTTGAGGCTTTAGTCCGCCTTGATCTCAGTTGATCTCTGTTTATTTTATATCTGGTTCCTTGTTATCAGGGTCTCTGTGTCTTAACGAGAAAGTTCTAGCCCTCGTCTCTCTTCCTTTTATCCTTCTTCGTCCAGTATGATGTCTGCCGCTCCTCTGTGTAGAGGAATCTTCAAATCCTTGTTATCCTCTCCATTCTTTGTCCTATCAAGCGAGGAAAACAAAGCTCGTGCTGCTCAAAGCTTGATGATCAAGATTGCTTCAGGATGCTACTTCCACGCTATGGATTTACAAGGTATCTTTGTTTTGTGCAAGAATATGCTATCTTTATTTTTACTCTTATTGTTATTCCTGCGCATGGTTATAATGCTGGTTCCTCAACATGGTTTGAGTGGCTTTAGTTAAGTTTGCTTAATTTAGTCAAAAAGAGTTCGCTTCTACAACATTCTTAGGCTGGTGTTAGCTCTGTGCTGGGAGTCTAGTTTCTTTCCCCGATCGTTGAGGGTGACCTTTTTAACATGGGTTTTCAAACACTACACGGCAAGCCATAGCTGATTCCTTTAGAGCAACATCATTGCTGCTTTGGCCATACTTTGGGTATGCACAAAGGTCTTTTCTTTTCTCTGCTTGGCCGAGTGTAGGGGCAAGAGATAGATGGATGAGATGACTGACCTAGGCGCTCCCTAATACGAGAGAGGTCTCAAATAGGGGCAGTCTTGACCCTAAAAAAAGTGAGCTTTCATGCAATATCTAGCCAATAAGGGCTCTAAAAATCAAAAATCAATGAATCAATATCAAAATTATGGAAATTAAAGGCATGGCAAGAGTGGCAGTACAGTTCCCCGCGGGACGTCATGAGCCCAGTCGCATGCGTGCCTGATACATATGGGTCTAAAATCAAAGACACAAAGCCCCGCCGAAACAGACTATCTCTTTGAGGGGTAGTACCCTGGGAGGAATTCAAGTCCTGATGTCTCCCATCCGACATAAAGCATATCTCCATTTTTCTTCTGCTTCTCCCTCTTAGGCTGGGTTGTATCCCGGATATGGTCTTAGTAGGGGCACCATTCTTTAGAGGTGGTTGGTTGTGGTAAGCCACCCTCAAATGCATGCCCTGCTCAAGGGGAGTCTTTAATGAGAGGGGGAGGATCAGCGATCCTTGGCCAGTAGTTTGAGCCCATCTTTGGGTGCTGCAGATTACTTTGTCAAAATCCAAAAATCAAATATGACAAAATCCCAAAAAAATCAAATACTTCAAAATCCCAAAAAAATCAAATATTCCAAAAATCCAAAAAATCATATATTGCAAAAATCCCCAAAAAATAAAATATTGTCAAAAATAAAAAATAAAAAATCAAATATTTTCAAAATCTAAAATAAAAAAATCTAAAAAATAGAAAATTCTAAAATTCCAAAAATATAAGTTTTTGGTTCCCTTCTTCATGCATTTTTGAGAACGGATATGATCTGTTTGTTAAGTATGCAGGTTGCAGATGTTCAAAGCTTCCTTGCTCTTCATCATTTGCTCTATCTCATTTTCACATTCTTCTGATCTGTTATTTTCTTCAATCCACTCTCTCGATCTGTTCTGAAGCTTGTGTCCTTCTCAACTTTTAATTGCCTCATTTCATCATATCTCCATGAGAGGGCTTTGCCTCACGATTATGAACCTAACGATTCTGCTTCATTCTGATCTTGGGCTTTGATTGAAGAGCATATTTGTCATATCTTTTGTCCCGCCATGTCCTTGTCACACGTCTCTATGTCCCTCCATGTTGTCCTTGTCACACGTGTTGTTTTGTCCCTCCGTGTCTATCATGTTTTCATCCCACTGTGTCGCCATGCCATGTGTTATTGTTCCCACACGTGTTATCTTTTATCCCCCGTGGTTGTTGTCCCACGTGTCTTTGTCCCACCATGTCCTTATCCCACCGCACGTGTTGTCCCACCGCGTTGTGTTGTCTTGCCCCACCGTCCCACGCTTATTGTTTGTTCTTGTGATGTTTTGTCTATATCATGTGATTGTCATGCTTCATCCATCCTTTTTCATGTTATGTTTCGTTCGTGGTCTTGTTGTGTTCATTTCCCTGTTTATTTATCTTTGTTATGTTATCTTTATGCTTGCTTTGATGTGGTTGTCTTATATCAAAAAAATCCAAAAAATGCCGTTTCACTTGGTAAGCAAGTCAGGTATGGCTCTCTATCCCTTCTCTTTGTTGCATTACTATATAGTAATCTACATTACTATAGCCTCTCAAGGACCGACTGGTTGCTCGTGTGTTCTGCGACCTGATGTTCCCCTTTAACAAAAACGATGATGATCTAAGAGCATACGGTTAATCGTTGGATAGGCCGTTAGTTTGAGTCGGGTGGGGGACGATGGACTCTATCTCGCACGTTGTGTTTGCAAGAAGACTCTTGACCCCGTCTTGCTCAGTCTAGCAATAGTATTCTTGAGTATTTTCTATTTTATCTTTCTTTACATTCATTTTGATGAATGCATCATGTCATTTTTTTGAGCACTCACGTCTCGTGATTCTTTCAAGGTTTCTCCTCAGCTGGTTAATTGTGTTTCAGTTCTCTTGGATAAGAGATATTCATTCCACTCCGAATTTGAACTCTCTGATCTTTTCGCTCGATCTGGTTGGCCAGCGTGATTCCTGTCTGGATTTTATCTCAGTTTTATTTCTCTTTTCCAGCTTTTCAGCTGTGTTTGTCCGATCCCCTCATTGGTCGTGCATTGTGTCCCCTAATGAGGTTGGTCGTGTTTCCTTCTCCTCCGTTAGTTTAGTTTCTCCAGGCATGCCTCATCCGCGTCATTCGTTCCTTGTGATTAGTTCGTCATTTTTGGGAGAATTCCTGTCGCTTGTTGGTTGTGACGGGTGTCTTTTGCCTTGATGCCCGCTCTTCAGTTCTCTCCGCTTCATCTCTACTTCATCTCCATTTCACGTCATTTTCACCCTCGCTCCATCTCCATTCCATTTTGCCTTCGTGTCGCTTTCGCTCGTTCCCTTGCAAAGCAGACATCAAGGAGGGGCATCTCTTGACACTCGTTTTCAGCCCGCAAGTTGAGTTATTCTCTTATTCACCTCCGTAATGCCCTGAATTGACCATTATTTTGGAGTCTTCTTTGAGCCGATCTTGAGCCAATTTCTTGACCCTTTTCAAGCCCATTGAGCCTTAGAAGCTTTTATTTTCAATTTTTCATTTTCAGGTCTGTTTCGGGCCAATTCGGAGCTCAAACGGACGTCCGGCCCATTTTTGTAAGAAGCCTACAAACGGTCGGTCGACCGACCGTTTCCTTTGGCTAGCAGTCGATCGACCGACCGATAGACTCAATTTCCTAGCCCGATGGCCTTCTTTTCTGTGCCCACCTGCAAACGGTCGGTCGACCGATCGCTAGGCTGTATGAAGAGTCCATCTTCTTCCGAACTCTATTTTCTACTCAACGGGGCTATCCTCCGGGACTGATATCTTCCAGATTATTCCACCAAATCGTGATCTTTTTCTTCTAGGCTCTTCCCTTTGATATTATCTCAAGATTGATATATCACACTTGATTTATCTTGGACTCTATCCCATGAAATCTCATATTTGAACTTTACGATTTTCCTGCTCCTATAAATAGAACCCAGGTTCATAGTTCGCGAAAGGGGACTCTTTCTCTGTTCAGGGCGAAGCCATGCTGCACCGTCTACTCACATCTTCGACCCTGACTTGAAGAGGGAAGTATTAGCTTTTGTTTCCATCTTTTTGGGCTTGATTTCATCATTTCTACTCTTAGTTATTCTTCTCCCAATTTCACAAATCATCACAAATCTCTATTTTCTGCACTATGTCTGCACTTTTCTTCATATTTCATATTGCATGCACGTTTCTCACAGTTGTGCTACGTGTTTTTCCTCTCTACTTGTTTCTTTCTCATCACAACACACACACCTATCTTTTGCACCCATCCACAGGAGTTAAAAACCTCCACCCGGTGCGTTCCCCCTCAATTTCTACCCTTATTTTATCACTACGGATTGATGCTACACTTCATATTCTAATTGGTTTTTACCTTTGTGGTTTGATCTTTGTTTTATAGGAGAGCATGAATAAGACGTGAGGCCCTCTTCCTCTAGTCAGCTGGAAGGAGAGGAGGTCTGATTCCACAAAGTTCCCCGCACCCCTCTATCAAGCGCGATCAAGTCTTCATCCTTTTCCAAGGTACACGATGCCGTTCCTCTCATCTCCTCATCTCTTTGGCGTTGTTAATCCTTGGCGGCAATCACGGTCAGTATCTTCATCTTATCGCCCCTTTGTTCATACTTTTATGCTTGTTCATGCTATTATGTTATTAGCATAGTTGGGGGCGGGGTAGAGAGATAACAAAACATCAACAGGCCCGAAGAGGAATCCCCTGTAGGCTGGATTCACCTAGAAGTGATGCGGGGGAGGCGCTGGAGTTGGCTTTGAATCTGGACTTGGAATGGCTGAACTCGGTGTTCGTCCAAGCTTCGTCTTGAACCCAACAGACCAATGTGTGATTCGACTATTGGAGTCACTGGTGTCAAGCCGCTCATAGAAGGTGTGTCAGAAGTTGTTCCTTGCTTTTCTGTTATGCATCGCGTGATGCGATGGGTTACTGGGAGTCCTGGGTTGGCCCGGTAACTGAGGTGTTGGCATGATGATGCCGTTTGTCTGGTAGTCTGGGTGACCCCCGCTTCTTGGCGAAGAGCCGTATGGGACGGCAGGCCATTCTGAGCCCTGGGTTAACTTGGTTGTTAAAGTGCCGGTGATGTGATACTGTATGCAGGGTATCCGGGGGTGATCCCCGAATCTCTTCAGAGTGCCGCTTGATACGGCAGGTTGTCCCAAACCTTGGATCCGACTCGGTTGTCGGGAAACTGACTGGTGTAGTGCCCTTTGCTCGGGGATGATCCCCAGTTGTTATGTTCTGCCGCCTGACCCGGTGACATGTCTCGGTTTTCGAGCGCAACTTGGCTGGTAGAGCACCTTTGGCATTATGCCGTTTTGCCCTATTTAGGGAGTATTTCTATATGCTTAATCCTCGATTAATTTGAGAAAATAAGCAGGAGCCAACAGTCATGTTATGTAACACCCGAGAATTTTAAAATAGAAATTTACAAAAAATATATATATATATATATTTAATTATTGAACTCATATTTTAATTCTATTGGATTAACCATTTAAAACATTTAATTACTAATAGATGCTTTAGAAAATGCCAAATTATATTTTATGAAAGGCCAATTTATATTTTCAATCACTTAGGAAATTAATATTACACTATTCTAAAGAAATAGGAAATAGGTTATATATATAGTGTTTTAAAGGATAAACATCACTTTTACAAGATGCCAATTCATATTTTCATAATTTAGAAATTTTCATATCTCAACTTTTACATTATATCATTATTTTGAATAAACAAGGGTATATAGATGAAGTGTTAAAGGATAAACATAATTTAGAAAGTGAGAAAGGATATATAGATAATTTTGGTTAGTGTAGAGTGAATACAAAAATCTCCATTCAAAATAACGACATATGTTAAGTCGTTATTTCGTAAACGTGAATAGTTACGTGAATAGTGCCACTTTTTATTTAAACAGAATTTTAAAATAAAATATATATGTAAAAATAGAGAAAAATGTAAGGGTCTCAACCCTGAAATTTCACAAACAAATTTCATCAATTTTTAAAGATAAAAATCTTTGAAGTTTAACATGCAAATCTTAACTTATGAAATACACGACCCTCTCTTGGACGTCATTTCTTTTCCGACAAATATCACGATCATTCTATCCCTCCAGCCTATGTAGGCTGTAAACCCACTAAATACCATATAATTCTGGATCTTGTCCCCCATCCTGTCGACCCTAAGGTTATAAAATACACTCTATTTTTCGCCTATTTGGTTAGTTCGAAGGCTAGATACGGGAACAAGCTCTGAAGAGTTGCAGAGGAAGGGAAGGGCTGCTTCTTCCTCTCCTGTCAACTCTTGTCACTTCACAGAGGCATGTGTTCTCAAATCCTTGCCTAACTAGTAGCTAAATAGGTTAACTGATGCATGTTAGAGTTCGATTAACTAGTCAACCATGCTATATATATCATATGGCTTTACCGTAATCAAGTAATAATCATGTATACATCATGTTATTTTGATAGCCTGTTACATATCACCATGATCTTTAAGAGTTTAAACTTAGTTTGTTAGCATGATTTTTATGAGTTTTTGAACATATTTTATCACACTAGTTTTACAGTATTAATAACCATGTTTTAAATCTTAATATATAGTCTCTGTTAACATAATATGTTCATGGTTTAAAGACACGGAGGCTCCCAGCCCTCTGGTAAATGGTGCCCCTGACCAGGGCGCCATTTTCAAAATTGAAGACTGTTCACATAGTCGTCATTTAAATGAAGACACCCCCAATGTCGTCAATTTGATTTCTGAAATTTTCTGTGATTAATAATTCAACACATTCAAAAATCTATAACTATCGAACTAAAGCACGAATTTTTTGCATGAACATGTTTCTGAAATCTTGACATTTTTCTCAACATATTCGTGCCATTACTTCCTGATTTGGAGCTTTTTCACACTGATGAATAGTGACACCTCACTGTAATTGGCACCCCTGACCAGGGGGCCCATTTCAGAATTGAAGACTGCCCACGAGGGCGTCAATTAATTGAAGACATGCACCATGTCGTCAATTCCGTTTTCTGGAATTTTCAGAAATCAGTAAATCAACGCATTCAAAAATCTATAACTAGTAAACTGGACCTTAAAAATTTTGACAGAATATACTTCTGTGACCCTGAGATTTTTCTCCATCTGACCATGTCTTTGGATTCTAATTCGGAGAAACTTTGGAGAAATGAACAGTAACTTGTGTCACAGAACTTACCGTTCTGATGCGAAGCACAACTCACTTGGAAAATAACTCAATTGGTGTGTCGTCAATTTGAGTTGAACATGTACTTAAATTGAAGACACCCTAGAAGTCTTCAATTAAATGAAGACTGCCCACAGAGTCTTCAATTTGTTAAATGAAGACTACCCATAGAGTCTTCAATTTGTTAAATGAAGACTGTCCACAGAGTCTTCAATTTATTAATTGAAGACGGCCCTCAAGTCTTCAATTACTGAATTGAAGACGGCCCTCAAGTCTTCAATTAATTGAAGACTGCTCACAGGGGCGTCAATTCCGTTTCTTGAGGAATTAAAGTTATAACATTAGAAAATTCATATTTGTGAAACCAAAACTCAGTAATTATATCTGAACATGTTTCTAGACTCCCGAGGAATTATACTAAGTATTCATATCCTTACTTTCAAATTTTGAGAAACTTCTATGAAATGAACAGTGCTTTAAGTCACAAAACGTATCTGCCAGGTGAAAATCACTGAATTGAAGACGGCCCTTAAGTCTTCAATTTCAGAATTGAAGATGGATCTCAAGTCTTCAATTACTGAATTGAAGACGGCCCTTAAGTCTTCAATTTCAGAATTGAAGACGGTCCTTAAGTCTTCAATTTCTGAATTGAAGATGGCCCTCAAGTCTTCAATTACTGAATTGAAGACGGCCCTCAAGTCTTCAATTAATTGAAGACTGGGTAAAGGGGTGCCAATTTGATATATATATATATATAATTTTTAAAAAATTGAAAATTTGAAGGATTAGCTAACCCTCAGATGCCAACTCAGTAATTACAACTTCTTATCTTGATCTGTCTCGAAAATTATGCAAACACAACCCTAATCCATACTCCTGCGTATGATGAGTTCTTGAAATTCCGTTCCATGAAAAAAAAAATCTACTTGTGTATACCCTTCATGGTCAAACCTTGAATCTCTTAAACTATCATTTGGGAGTGTAGGAGGTAAGTGCCATGCATGGCAAAGTGCTACGTTGTGGGAGCCACCTCTTGAGGCCGTACGGCGCAAAGTGCTACACGACGGGAGCCACTTCTTGAGCCTGTAGGGGCCACCTCTAGAATCCTCCATAACCAAATGACTAGTTAATCTCGTCTGAAATACTACGTTTCTAAATTCTTGAAATTCCATATTGGCTATAAATGAGAGTGGATGTCAAAGGTAATACATGAAATGCTGTGCATATAGGGCCCGGTCTGGTCCTGGGAGGAGCACCCGAAGGTACTTGTGCCCATGTGAGTTTATTGACCACGGTGTTTAGCATTGCACCGTAGTACTTGCTTGACTTGAGACACTCCACCCCTACTCTCTCTCTCCTTACTTGACTTTCGTGGCCCGAAACGGGCAATACTTGACTTGTGGCCCGATAAAGGGCAAATACTTGCTTGATAATAGTCAAGTCTACTGATACGTACTTGACAATACTTGCTTGAATTGAATTTTTACTTGATATACTTGTACATGAGTTCCTTCCCATACCTGCGTTCATACTTATACACGAATCCCTACTTGCCCGAAGTGGCATTTACATCTGTAAATTCTTGAAATACTGCTTGTCAAATACTTGAAATCTTGTTATACTCTCTTTATACAGTTCTTGATCTCTTATTGTTCATCATGCCTAGATTTACCTGTATACCTGATTTTTATTATACGTACATCATGCATAGCCATACTGATAATACATGTAAATTGTAAATCACGTAAAAATTTCTCGTATTTGAAATGTAATTCCTACTGAGCGATTCGCTCATCCAGTTGCTTCCTAACATTTTCAGGTGATTCGGATAGCGACAAGAATGGGTTTGAGGCCGAGTGAAGAGTGCTAGAACGCCATCCATTTATCATTAGCTAGTCGAGTCTTTGAATTTATTTTGAGTCTACCTTGTATTCCCAGTTATGTCAGTTAGTGGTATAAACTTTGTGTTAAGTCGTGTAACCTAATGTTTGGCTTTCTAAATTTGGAAAATTTACATGGACTATCTTTATTTCCTTTGATTAATCAAATAAACATCACTTGGACTATTGGAATTTATTAGATTTTTAATCATTTGCGCACTCCGAAATTGTGTATGTTAAAATTCTTATCGCTCTAATGACACGATCTATATAGACGCGTCACGCATCCGAGTATCTTCCGCGCTCGGGACGTGACAGTCTTCGTGGTATCATAGGCTAGGTTTTCAAACCTAGGGAACTAGAAGAAATAAAAGGTTAGAAAATGAAATCTAAGTAAAAAAACCCGAGTCTAAGGATAGATATACCTTACCCGGTGAGATGGATAGAGCCATGGGTTAAGTTTTATAAAGACTTTTTGACCTTACAAGAAAACCCGATCTTTATCATACTTAAACTCTTTTGTAGAATCATGGCTGCCGAAAGAGCACAATGGCGCGAGATGCAGCGCACCGTGCAGGGCCTTACACAGGCACTACAACAAGTGGCCCAAGACGGAGCACATCATGGAGCGGGAGATCTCCACCGAAGTTTCCGTAACATGAACCCACCGAGGTTCACGAGTTCGTCCAACCCCGAGGATGCCGAGAATTGGCTAAAGGAGATGGAACGAATCTTCCGTGTAATGCAATGCGCGGACGAGGAGAAGGTTTTAATGGCCATATTCTAACTAGAGCAGGACGCTCGATGCTGGTGGGAATCCATAGAAGCAACACTGCCAGAATACCATGTCACATGGGATGAATTCACGGAGCATTTCAACAACAAGTACTTCTCCGACCATATCCAGGAGAAGAAGGCCGCAGAATTCGATGTCGTAAAACAACGGGGCTTGAAAGTGGCCGAGTATGAGGCCCACTTTTCCAGATTATCTAGGTATGCACCCCACTTGGTGTGTACAGAAAAGATGAAGGCGAGAAGGTTCCTAAACGGGCTTCGGCCCCACTATATTACACAACTTGCACCGATGGACATCCAAGCTTATTCGGAGATAGTTTGGCATGCCCAATTGCTAGAAGATGCCACCGAATTGTCCGAGAGAATCCGAGGAAGAGACAAGAAGGAACCCGTCACAAGCCCGGGAAAATTCAAACAATCATTTAACAAGAAGCGGTTCTTCATGGGAGGGGAGCCCTCCAAGGTAAAGAAATTCCAGAAGAATGATAGGCCATTCTCCACCGCCACACCCTCAAAGAAGATTTGCAAGTATTGTGATAAAGCTGGTCATAAGACCAAGGAATGTTGGAGGAAGTTAGGAGCTTGTCTTCGATGCGAGAGCCAAGAGCATCGAATCCCAGACTGTCCACTGATGAAGGAACAAGACACCAAAGACGAGAAGCGTCCGGTGAAGAAACAAGGCCGTCTGCAAGCTCTCCGAGAAACGGAACCCACTGAAGGCGGAATTGTGGAAGGTACTCTCACTATTTGTTCAAAAACTGCTCAAGTTTTATTTGATACCGGGGCAACTCATTCATTCGTTTCCAAGAACTTTGCTGCTTCATTTTCTAAGAAACATGAACTGTTAGATTTGGTCATATCTACACCTCTTGGGAATGAGTCTGATATCACTTATCACTATCCAAACTGTGAAGTGATGATTAAGGGAAGCAATTTACCTGCTGACCTGATATGCCTAGATATGAAGGGTTATGAGGTCATACTAGGTGCCGACTGGCTATCCACATACCAAGCAACTGTAGATTGCCGGCATGGCAAGGTAACTTTTGTGGATTTCCCAGAGCTAGTTTACAATAGCCCTCGGAGTAAATCACTTCTTATATCAGCACTCCGAGCTAGAAGGCTTATGGATAAGGGATGCATGGCTTTCACAGCATTCGTGACTACCACGGAAGTCGAAAAGGTTAAACTTGAAGAGATCCGTGTAATTTGGGATTTTTCCGATGTTTTTCCAGAAGATTTAACCGGCTTACCCCCGAAAAGGGAAGTGTCGTTCATAATCGACCTTGTCCCTGGTGTTGGTTCTGTTTCTAGGGCACAATACAGAATGTCCCCTGCTGAGCTGAAGGAACTAAAGGAACAACTAATGGAGTTATTGAAAAAGAGTTTCATCAGGCCGAGTACTTCCCCTTGGGGAGCACCCGTGCTGTTCGTCAAAAAGAAGGATGGATCGATGAGACTATGCATCGATTATCGACAGCTAAATAACCTTACAATCAAGAACAAATACATGCTGCCGAGGATTGACGAGCTGTTCGATATGTTATCAGGAGCTTCATATTTCTCCAAGATTGATCTTCGTTCTGGTTACGACCAATTGAAGATCAAAGAAGATAACATTCATAAAACTGCATTCCGAAGCAGGTATGGGCATTACGAATTTACTGTTATGCCTTTCGGACTAACAAATGCCCCCGCAGCTTTTATGCAGTTAATGAACAGCATATTCAGGCCCTATTTAGACCAATTTAGTGTGGTCTTTATTGATGATATTCTGATCTATTCCAAGACCGAAGATGATCATGAAAAACATCTCTAGAAGGCACTACATATATTAAGGGAAAATAAGCTATATGCCAAATTCAGCAAGTGCGAATTCTGGCTCGAGGAAGTATCCTTCTTAAGCCATATTATTTCAAAAAATGGAATTGTTGTTGACCCATCAAAGGTCGAAGCCGTGAAGATCTGGGAACGACCCACAAATGTAACGGAAATTCGAAGCTTCTTGGGTCTAGCTGGTTACTACCGGCGTTTTATCCAGGACTTCTCCAAGATTGCCGTTCCTCTGACTAGGTTAACCCGCAAGGAAGTGCCTCATGAGTGGAATGAAGACTGTGAAAAGAGTTTCCAAGCTTTGAAGGATCTCTTGACCACTGCTCCAGTCTTATCATTACCAATTGAAGGAGAAAAATACGAGGTATATACCGATGCCTCGGGTATTGGCCTCGAATGTGTATTGATGCAGAATGGAAGAGTCATTGCATATTCTTCCCGACAATTGAAGAAACATGAAGAGAACTACCCGGTTCACGACTTAGAACTGGCTGCGGTAGTATTCGCTTTGAAGATATGGAGGCACTATCTCTACGGAGAATAATTCACTGTGTACTCCGATCATAAAAGCCTCAAGTACTTATTCTCCCAAAAGGAGCTGAACATGCGACAAAGGCGTTGGCTCGAGTATCTCAAGGATTTCGACTTCACTATACAGTACCATCCTGGTAAGGGTAATTCCGTAGTTGATGCCCTTAGTCGAAAGTCGAGAATAATTTTAGCCAACTATATGATACAAGAATGGAAGCTGTTGGAGAAATTCTCTGAGCTTGATATCAGCACAGATGAGAAGAACATGTGTATTATTCTATCTCATCCAGATTTGCTACCTGAAATTAAGAAGCTACAGGAATAAGATCCCTCACTAGTGGAGATAAAGAGCAAGTTGGACGAGGGACTGGATTAAAAGCTGGCACCTGATGGCAGATTGCTATTTCATGAATGGACATGTGTGCCCAACTGTCTCGAATTGAAGAAGAAGATTCTTGAAGACGCTCATAGATTGAGGTACACAGTCCACCATGGGGCCACAAGGATGTACCAAGACTTGAAAAGAACTTTCTGGTGGCCTAACATGAAAAGGGAGATAGCAGACTTTGTGTCTCATTGCCTCACATGCCAACAAGTGAAGGCGGAACATCAAAAACCCGTCGGAAAGCTACATCCGCTGGATATTCCCAAGTGGAAGTGGGAAGACATTGGCATCGACTTTATCATGGGTTTGCCCAAGTCTAGGGGCGGATATGATGGAATTTGGGTAATTATCGACCAGCTAACTAAATCGGCCCATTTCTTAGCCATCAAAAGCCGATGGTTAGTCGACGTACTTGCTGCCCTCTATATTAAGGAGATGGTTAGATTGCATGGAGTTCCCGTCTCGATCGTATCTGACCGAGACCCGCGCTTCACCTCTCATTTTTGGAAGGGTCTACAACACTCTCTGGGGACAAAACTTAATTTCAACACTACTTTCCATCCCTAGACAGATGGTCAGACTGAAAGGACAAATCAGGTTGTTGAAGATATGTTAAGGGCATGTATTATTCATTTCGATGGAAGCTGGCATGACCACTTATCACTAGCCGAATTTGCCTATAATAACAGCTATCAAGCTAGTATTCAAATGGCACCTTTTGAGGCACTTTATGGCAGGAGTTGTCGTTCTCCAATATGCTGGGAAGAAGTCGGTGAAAGATAAATTCTAGGCCTAGATATGGTTAGAGATTCGACTGAGAAGATACACCTTATCAGAGAGAGACTCAAGGTAGCTCAGTGTAGGCAAAAATCTTATGCTGATAATAGAAGGAGAGATTTGCAGTTCCAAGTTGGAGACCATGTATTTCTCACGGTATCTCCTGGCCGAGGTAATAGAAGATTCGATGTTAAGGGTAAGCTTACACCGAGGTTTATCGGTCCATTCGAAGTATTGGAAAGAGTGGGTGAGGTGGCCTACTGTATTGCTTTACCTCCTCAACTCTCGAAAGTGCACAATGTATTTTATATATCTATGCTAAAAAAATATGTGCACGACCCTTCTCACGCCATCGACCATGCTGATTTGGTGATTCAAAGAGATCTTACTTATGAGCAAAGGCCGATGCGGATCCTCGACCGCAAAGTCCGAGTTCTAAGGAGCAAGACGATCCCTATGGTGAAAATCCAATGGAATCGATGTGCGGAACAAGAAGTAACTTGGGAGACCAAAGAATATATGAAAAGAAGATACCCAGAATTATTCTAAACTGTAAGTATTTTATACTTTCCACAATATCCTTATACAGTTGAATTTGGGGACCAAATTCTTTAAGTAGGGGAGGGTGTAACACCCGAGAATTTTAAACTAGAAATATACAAAAAAAATTTATATATATATATATATATTTAATTATTGAACTCATATTCTAATTCTATTGAATTAACCATTTAAAATATTTAATTACCAATAGATGCTTTAGAAGATGCCAAATTATATTTTAGGAAATGCCAATTTATATTTTCAATCACTTAGGAAATTAATATTACACTATTCCAAAGAAATAGGAAATAGGTTATATAGATAGTGTTTTAAAGGATAAACATCACTTTTACAAGATGCCAATTCATATTTTCATAATTTAGAAATTTTCATATCTCAACTTTTACATTATATCATTATTTTGAAGAAATAAGGGTATATAGATGAAGTGTTAAAAGATAAACATAATTTAGAAAGTGAGAAAGGGTATGTAGATAATTTTGGTTAGTGTAGAGTGAATAAAAAAATCTCTGTTCAAAATAACGACATATGTTAAGTCGTTATTTCCTAAACGTGAATAGTGACGTGAATAGTGCCACTTTTTATTTAAAAAAATTTTTAAATAAAATTTATATGTAAAAATAGAGAAACATATAAGGGTCTCACCCCTGAAATTTCACAAACAAATTCCATCAATTTTTAAAGATAAAAATCTTTGAAGTTTAACATGTAATTCTTAACTTATGAAATACACGACCCTCTCTTGGGCGTCATTTCTTTTCCGACAAATATCACAATCATTCTATCCCTCCAGCCTGTGTGGGTTGTAAACCCACTAAATACCATATAATTCTGAATCTTGTCCCCCATCCTGTTGACCCTAAGGTTATAAAATACACTCTATTTTCCCATTATTTGGTTAGTTCGAAGGCTATATACGGGAACAAGCTCAGAAGAGTTGCAGAGGAAGAGAAGGGCTGCTTCTTCCTCTCCTGTCAACTCCTGTCACTTCACAGAGATAGGTGTTCTCAAATCCTTGCCTAACTAGTAGCTAAATAGGTTAACTGATGCATGTTAGAGTTCGATTAACTAGTCAACCATGCTATATATATCATCTGGCTTTACCGTAATCAAGCAATAATCATGTATATATCATGTTATTTTGATAGCATGTTACATATCACCATGATCTTTAAGAGTTTAAACTTAGTTTGTTAGCATGATTTTAATGAGGTTTTGAACATAGTTTATCACACTAGTTTTACAGTATTAATAACCATGTTTTAAATCTTAATATATAGTCTTTGTTAACATAATATGTTCATGGTTTAAAGGCATGGAGGATCCTAGCCCTCTGGTAAATGGCACCCCTGACCAGGGCGCTATTTTCAAAATTGAAGACTGTTCACACAGTCGTCATTTAAATTAAGACACCCCCAATGTCGTCAATTCGATTTCTGAAATTTTCAGTGATTAATAGTTCAACACATTCAAAAATCCATAACTATCGAACTAAAGTACGAAATTTTTGCATGAACATGTTTCTGGAATCCTGACATTTTTCTCAACATATTTGTGCCATTACTTCTTGATTCTGAGCTTTTTCACACTGATGAATAGTGAACACCTCACTGTAATTGGCGCCCCTGACCAGGGCGACAATTTCAGAATTGAAGACTGCCCGCGAGAGCGTCAATTAATTGAAGACATACACCATGTCGTCAATTCCGTTTTCTGGAATTTTCAGAAATCAGTAAATCAACGCATTCAAAAATCTATAACTAATAAACTGGGCCTTGAAAATTTTGACAGAATATACTTCTGTGACCCTGAGATTTTTCTCCATCTGACCATGTCTTCGGATTCTAATTCGGAGAAACTTTGGAGAAATGAACAATAACTTGTGTCACTGAACTTACCATTCTGATGCAAAGCACAACTCACTTGGAAAACAACTCAATTGGTGTGTCGTCAATTTGAGTTGAACCTGTACTTAAATTGAAGACACCCTGGAAGTCTTCAATTAAATGAAGACTGCCCATAGAGTCTTCAATTTGTTAAATGAAGACTGTCCACAGAGTCTTCAATTTATTAATTGAAGACGGCCCTCAAGTCTTCAATTACTGAATTGAAGACGGCCCTCAAGTCTTCAATTAATTGAAGACTGCTCACAGGGGCGTCAATTCCGTTTCTTGAGGAATTAAAGTTATAACATTAGAAATTTCATATCTGTGAAAACAAAACTCAGTAATTATATCTGAACATGTTTCTGGACTCCCGAGGAATTATACTAAGTATTCATATCCTTACTTTCGAATTTCGAGAAACTTTTTTGAAATGAATAGTGCTTTGAGTCACAAAACGTATCTGCCAGGTGAAAATCACTGTCTTAAGTCTTCAATTTCAGAATTGAAGACGACCCTTAAGTCTTCAATTTCAGAATTGAAGATGGATCTCAAGTCTTCAATTTCAGAATTGAAGACGGCCCTCAAGTCTTCAATTACTGAATTGAAGACGATCCTCAAGTCTTCAATTACTGAATTGAAGACGGCCCTCAAGTCTTCAATTAATTGAAAACTGGGTAAAGGGGCGTCAATTTGATATATATATATAAATTTTTAAAAAAATTAAAAATTTGAAGGATTAGCAAACTCTCAGATGCCAACTCAGTAATTATAACTTCTGATCTTGATCGGTCTCGAAAATTGCGTAAACACAACCCTAATCCATACTCCTGCGTATGATGAGTTCTTGAAATTCCGTTCCATGAAAAAAAAACTCTACTTGTGTATACCCTTCATGGTCAAACCTTGAATCTCTTAAACTATCATTTGGGAGTGTAGGAGCTAAGTGCCATGTAGGGCAAAGTGCTACATTGTGAGAGCCACCTCTTGAGGTCGTACGGCGTAAAGTGCTACACGACGGGAGCCACCTCTTGAGCCTGTAGGGGCCACCTCTAGAATCCTCCATAACCAAATGTTAATCTCGTCTGAAATACTACATTTTTAAATTCTTAAAATTTCATATTGGCTAGAAATGAGAGTGGATGTCAAAGGTAATACATAAAATGTTGTGCATATAGGGCCCAGTCTGGTCCTGGGAAGAGCACCCGAAGGTACTTGTGCCCATGGGAGTTTATTGACCACGTTGTTTAACATTGCACCGGAGTACTTGCTTGACTTGAGACACTCCACCCCTACTCTCTCTCTCCTTACTTACTTGACTTGCGTGGCCCAAAATAGGCAATACTTGACTTGTGGCCCGATAAAGGGCAAATACTTGCTTGATAATAGCCAATTCTACTGATATACGTACTTGACAATACTTGCTTGAATTGAATTTTTACTTGATATACTTGTACATGAGTTCCATCTCATACCCGCGTTCATACTTGTACATGAATCCCTGCTTTCCCGAAGTGGCATTTACATCTGTAAATTCTTGAAATACTGCTTGTCAAATACTTGAAATCTTGTTATACTCTCTTTATATAGTTCTTGATCTCTTATTATTCATCATGCCTAGATTTACCTGTATACCTGATTTTTATTATACGTACATCATGCATAGCCATACTGATAATACATGTAAATTATAAATCACGTAAAGATTGCTCGTATTTGAGATGTAATTCCTATTGAGTGATTCGCTCATCCAGTTACTTCCTAACATTTTCAGGTGATTCGGCTAGCGCCAAGAATGGGTTTGAGGCCGAGTGAAGAGTGCTAGAACGCCATCCATTTATCATTAGCTAGTCGAGTCTTTGAATTTATTTGAGTGTACCTTGTATTCCCAGTTATGTCAGTTAGTGGTATAAACTTTGTGTTAAGTCGTGTAGCCTAATGTTTGGCTTTCTAAATTTAGAAATTTGTCATGGACTATCTTTATTTCCTTTGATTAATCAAATAAACATCACTTGGACTATTGGAATTTATTAGATTTTTAGTCATTTGCGCACTCCGAAATTTTGTATGTTAAAATTCTTATCGCTCTAATGACACGATCTATATAGACGCGTCACGCATCCGAGTATCTTCCGCACTCGAGGCGTGACATGTTATATAATTTTTTATTTTCTTAAGTCTAGTGAGTCGTTATGTCAAAGAGAGTCAAGTGTCAATTTGTAAACTTTAAGTATTTGGTTAATAAAGTTGAGATTTTGATTATATCTTGTGCATTCATTCTTTTTTATGAATGTGTTTAGTGTCCTGATCATCTTGCTAGCTAGTGACTTATTTTGCCGGCTGTTCATGTTCCTAATTATTTCTGTTGCATATCTCGGGGCGTGATAGTTAAGGTGGTATCAGAGCCTAGGCTTATTAAGTCCTAGGAAAATGTCAAGTCATAAGTTAAGTCCAAGGTTCTAAGGATTTTCAACCTATGAACTAGGAAGAATGTTCCAAACCCAAGTGAGATTGGATAGATCCCAGGTTAAGCTAGATCTCTAATAAGAATTTTCATCTAGATTAAAACCCTCATAATTCCAAAGAAAATGAAAAATTGATTATTTTCTCAGGAACCTTTCTTTTCTGATGGCCGCTAACCGAGCAAATTGGGAAGCCATGCAACAAACTATTGCGGATCTGACCCAGGCCCTTCAAACTGTGGCACATGCAGGCGCACAGGCTGGTGCCAGTGATCTACATCGAAACTTCCGTAGTATGAACCCTCCACGGTTCTCTAGGTCGTCCAATCCAGATGAAGCGGAGAATTGGATCGATGAGATGGACAGGATATTTCATGTGATGCAATGCACAGACCAGGAGAAGGTCCTGCTAGCAACCTTCCAATTAAACAATGATGCTCGTACATGGTGGTGGAAAGCCACCTCGGCTCATCTCCAAAATGCACAACTCACCTGGGAGGAGTTTCTTGAACTCTTCCATGAGAAATATTTCTCGAAGCATGTCCGCGAGAGGAAGGCGGCGGAATTTGCCTTTCTAAGGCAAGGGATGTTGTCTGTAGTCAAATATGAATTGTAATTCTCAAGACTAGCACCGTACGCTCCACATCTTGTCGGTATGGAGCTACTCAAGGCCAACCAATTTATGGATGCACTATGTCCTATCTTCGTCAAGCAACTTGGGCCGCCAAATATCTGAACCTATTCAGAGATTGTGCATAGGGCTCATTTGTGCGAGAGGACCCTTGAAAAAGTTGAGAAATACAAGGAGAAAGGAGAAGAATCCAGCCACAAGCAAGACAAGAGAGGAAAGAAAGAAGACAAGTTCAGCATCACGGGAACTTACAAATCCCGTGATAGTAAGAAGAGGTCTCGTAATGGCAATGGCAACGGTAAAAATAAAAGAGTCGAGGAGGAAGAAAAGCAAGTCATGGCGGCTTGCACGTTCTGTGAGAAGTATGGTCACTCGGCCGAAGAGTGCTAGAAGCGTCTCGGCGCTTGTCTATGTTGTGGCAGTCGAGAACATAGGATGCCGGAATGCCCCCTCATGAAGGACCAACCCCAAAAGAATGATGGAGGACGTAGGCGGCAGGGTCACCTAAATGTCATCTTGGATGATGAAGCTATAAAGGAAGGTGAAATGATGGAATGTACAATCCATATTTATTCATGTCTAGCTTTCGTCTTATTTGATACTGGAGCTTCACATTCTTTTATATCCACTACTTTCGTAAAAACCTTACATGTTTCATCAGTTCCTTTACCTTCCAATTTAGCTATTACTACACCTTTAGGCTCTAGAACTGAACTCAAAACCCACTATCCTAATAGTGAGGTAACCATAGAAGGTCATAATCTTCCTGCAAATCTCGTATGCCTAGACATGGAAGGCTACGATGCCATCCTAGGAATAGATTGGCTATCTGAACACTATGCCGACATTAATTGTCGCCATAGGAACATTTCTTTCTACAAATCGGACCTTTCAAAATTTTCCTTCCTTGGCATTAAGTACATGAAGCATCCTGTTCTCATCTCTTCTCTTCATGCCTGCAAACTTATCTCGCAAGGCTGTGAAGCCTTTCTTACCTCCGTGATCATCACCGAGTCTAAAGAAGTCATTCTTGAGGAAATCCCTATCATAAAAGAGTTTCCAGATGTCTTTCCTTCCGAACTACCTGATTTACCGCCTGCAAGGGAAGTAAACTTCTCCATTGAACTAATTCTGGGAGCGGCACCTGTTTTCAAAGCTCCTTATAGGATGTCCCCCACGGAACTCAAGGAGTTGAAGAAGCAACTTCAAGAACTATTGGAGAAGGGTTTCATTCGACCAAGCACATCCCCTTGGGGTGCGCCGATTCTCTTTGTAAGGAAGAAGGATGGATCCCTCAGGCTATGCATCAATTACCGACAATTGAATCAACTAATAATCAAGAACAAATATCCATTGCCACGTATTGATGAGCTGTTCGACCAGATCTCTGGAGCAGAGTATTTCTCCAAAATAGACCTCAGGTCTGGTTATCATCAACTAAGGAGTAAAGATGAAGACATACATAAGAATGCATTTCGAAGCAGATTATGAATTTGTGGTTATGCCGTTTGGGTTAACCAATACCCCTATAACTTTCATGCAATTGATGAACAATGTCTTCAGGCCCTATCTAGACCGATTTGTGGTTGTCTTTATAGACGATATTCTTATCTAATCCAAGACACAGGTGGAGCATGAAGAACACTTAAGAATAGCTTTGCAAGTACTTAGAGAACATCAACTGTATGCAAAGCTTAATAAATGTGAATTCTGGCTAAAGGAAGTTTCATTCCTTGGCCACACTATCTCGAAGGAAGGTATCATTATGGATCCTTCTAAAGTCGAAGCTGTCAAGAACTGGAGCAGAACAACTATTGTGACTGAAGTCAGGAGTTTTCTTAGTCTGGCTGGCTACTACAGGCGGTTTATTAAAGATTTCTCAAAAATCGCCGTCCCTCTAACCAGGCTTACAAGAAAGGAGAATCCTTTTATATGGTCAAAGGAGTGTGAAGAAAGTGTCTTGACTCTCAAGGAGCATCTTACCACTGCACCTGTGTTGGCACTACCCGTTGAAGGGCGTGGTTTCGAGGTTTATACCGACGCATCAGGCATTGGTCTTTGTTGTGTTCTTATGCAAAATGGTAGGGTAATCTCTTATGCTTCGAGGAAGTTGAAGCGTCATGAGGAGAACTACCCAATACATGATCTAGAACTTGCTGTGGATATCTTTGCCCTAAAGATATGGAGACATTACCAATATGGAGAGAAATTTACTGTATTTTCATACCACAAAAGTGTAAGGCCCGTGCCTTAATGGATCCTTCGTGGTATTTGTTCTATTAATTGTTCTGGAAATTCCGGCTATTTTCCTGGATTTTTGGGAATTTGTCTGGCATTTTTCCGGATTTGTTCGGAGCTGTTTGAGGGTTAATGAATATTAATAAGATTTTTATATATATAATGATTATATTATATATATATTAATTTTATTTTTATTTTTTTATATCTCTCACCCTCTCTCTCTCCCCCGTCGATCTCTCATTTCACCCTCTCCCTCTCTCTCTCCTCCGTGCGGCCACCTCCTCTCCTCTCTTAGGGATCGGGGTCGAGACGGCGTCGGATTGAGACGAGGTTGGCACCGTTGGATTCCTCGCGTCGAGTAGAGCGCGTGGGTGTCCACTTCGGCGTGGATCGGTGATCGTGGGAGCGAGGTGGAGCGTGGAAGCTCCGTGGCTATTCCTCCTTGCATGCGGCCCGTTCGACGGTTTCGGCTTGCGAAAGGTAGGGGGATGGAACCTCGATCTTGCTAGGATCGTTTCCTTTAGCTCGTTTGTTGATTAGCACCCCGTAGCATGCATGATGTTCATATTTCTATTTTTGGGGTTTTAGCCTAAATCTTGAGTTTAATGCGTTTTAGGCCTTGCATGTGCTAGATTTAGATGTTAAATTGTTGTCTAGCATGCGTGGTTTGACAGGTTATCAGGTTTTTCGTCGATACCCGGCGTTTTCAGCCGTCCGGGAGGGCTTCGGTTTACAAACCGCACCCGCCCGTAACCCAGGTGCAGTGACGGTCCTGCCAGGAACCGTCACTTGCCCGACGGTCCAAGGTGGACGCGTCACTACCAAATAGCGGCCCAATAGGGGTGCGTTACTTGGAGAGTAACGGTAGGGCTCCCATCCGTTACTCATCAACTGTTTTCCGTGATTTTGGTCAGGCGGTGCGCCCGGCGGCCAGTCGGCCGACCGTCGTTTCGGCCCGACGCGCCTAGACCGGGGCGTTACTTCGCCTGTTACCATTTAGAACGCTGATAGGTGGTTTGAGCCTCGGGTGGATGTGACGGCGGTGACCCCACGCGTCGCTTCGAAGTAACGCGCAGGGCCCCCACCGTTACATGCCTTTGGTGCCTCTTGAGCTGGAATCCTGACGGGAGTGACGGATGGGGACTGGAGCGTCATTCTTGAAGTAACGCGCCAACCCCCGACCGTCGTTTGCATGTGGCGCGTGGGTCCTTGACCGCCACTTCCCTGATGGCTGCAATATATTCCCAGCCCATTGCTTATGCGTTCCGTTCTATATTCATGCCATAGTTGTATTGTTTTACTATATCGTGGCGTGTTTTATGTGCCAATAGAGTAGCTTTTCTTTCCAGGCAATGGAGCCACTGTTGTTTCCCTAAGGTCTGTTGAGTACCGACCCGCTTGAGGATGGCGGAGGGGTATATTTCCCATTCACGGTTTGTAAGCTAGTTCCGTGGGCTCCCAGCCAATGGTAGCGTCCTGCCAAGGGAGAAAACTAGTTAGAGGGCCTGGCTCAGGCTAGAGTCAGTGTGTGCACACGTGGTCGGAGACTGTGGGCTGACGCCGACGGGTGTCACTCCGACTGGTCACTTGGTTTGGTACTGTTTGCGCGCTTAGCTTGTCGCTTGTCGACTGCGAGTGCTTGAGACGCAGTGTAAGCCGTCAGTGGACGCTTCTGGTTTCTGCTCCAGTGGTTGTCCTTCCTTGTTGCTTGGACTAGTTGCAGCTCATTCTAATTGGTAGTTTTAGCTTTAATCGCTTGCATTTAATTAGTAGCGGCATGTGTTAGCTGTTATACTTGCTTAGATAGAGTTTACAGCTTTCTTGTGATTAGATATTCATGCCATTGCCTGTGTATTTATTTGAATGCATGCTTTAATTGCTGTTAATTATGCATGTTCGCTTGTTTAGCGCGAGGTAGGGATCCGCGTGACCCCTACTGAGTCTGGCTGTGACTCACCCTTCTCCTTTCAGGTGAGCCGCGCCCGACATCTCCCGGAGTTTAGCGTGCTGTTTCGGGACCGTTCCTTAGCTGCCAGCTGTGCACGAGCTGCCTTTTTGAGGCTTGTGTTGTACTTTTGCCGGGGTATGCCCCGCGTAGTTGTGCCCTGTGGACTAGTGTTTGTGACTCTGGACTAGTTATATATATATCACTCTGGTTATTTTAAACTGCTTCCGCACTTGTGTTTAAATCTTAAATACTTATTTGTATTGCGCGCCCCAATTCGCAATTAATTATGCATATTCCTCAGCTAACCCCCCCACTAACCCTTCAGGGGCCTCATCAGCCTCTTGGGTGGCCTCCCCAGTTCTTGGTGTCGGTATACCGATGTTATCGGTATATCGGTATCCTGAACTCTGGGTCGTCACAGGTGGTATCAGAGCTAGAGTTGAGGATTTGCGTAAAGAATTGGAATTGATGCTTGGTCCAGAGCTAGTCCTGTTGTTGTCTCTTGCTGGCATAGGATGTTTTCCGTATGATTGATGGATTTCATTGTTGATTGTGTTTCTGGCAGCATAATTATGCCGCCTCGTCGAGGAAGACCTCCTCGAGCTCCTCGTGTTCCTCGAGATGCGCCCAGGGAAGATAGCGGTTCTGCACCTCCTCCCGCAGTTCCCGCTGTTCCTGTCGTTCCAGTTGCTCCTCCAGTGCCGATCGTTCAAGCTGAAGTGCCTGGCAGTCGAGGCAAGGCTTTGAAGGAATTTCTGATGTTCAATCCGCCTGCTTTCGATGGCCAAGCTGATCCAGAAGTCGCGAGGCAATGGATGGATGCGATAGAGCGTGTTTTTGTCTCGATGGAGTGTGCTGAAGATGAAAAAGTCATGCTCGCTGCCTTTCAACTCCAGGGTACGTCCATTGCGTGGTGGAAAGCCGAGTGGCAGATTTCCTTTCGATCCAGACCTCTTCGGCAAATCACTTGGGCAGAGTTCGTCGCTGCTTTTGAGCGTGCCTATACTCCTGCCTGCTTGCAGATGGATAAGATGTATCGGTTTATGGAATTGACCCAGGGCAGTATGACCGTGCTTCAGTACAGGAATAAGTTCTTGGAATTAGGTCAGTATGCGCCCCATGTGCTGGCCAGTGAAGCTTTGAAGACCCAGCAATTCTTGCGAGGGTTGAGGCCAGAGTTGAAGATGCCGTTGATAGCGAGTCGTGTTGCGGATCTTGATACTGCGTGCCAGACAGCTGTAGCCTTAGAGCTGGAGATGGCGAGACCGGGTGGATATCCCCAGGCAGGGTCAGTGCAGCCGGTGGCTCAGGTTCAGCAGACTTACCGACAGCCCGTGCCTAGTGTTCCTTCGGTCCAGTCAGAGGTTTCCAGTGCTTCCTCTCCTTCTAAGCCCAAGTTCAAAAGGTTCAAGAAGAAGAAGAAGTTTTTTCAGCAGCCGTCCGGTACAGATTCTGTTCAGCAGCCGACAGCGCCTTCTTCTCAGACTCGACAGAGCTCAGCTGCTAGTCAGCCGTGGACGTGTCGGAGATGCGGTGGTCATCATAAGGGCCAACCGTGTTCTCTTCCTGTTGTTTGCTTTAGGTGTGACCAGCCAGGTCATGTGGTTCGAGATTGCCCGCTGAGGCCGAATCCATTGCAAGCTCCTCAGTTTTCTCAACCTCAGCCGCAGTTTAGACCTCCTGCACCTCAAGCTCCACAGCAATTTTTCTCTCAGGCGTCGGCGTCTTCTCAGCAATCTTCAGTTGGTTCTAAGAAGCAGAAAGGCAAAGTTTCTCATTTGACAAGAGCTGATGCTGCTGCGTCCCATCTTGTGGAAGGTACGATTATGCTTTATGGTCATGCAGCTCATGTCTTATTTGATTCTGGTGCTTCTCACTCTTTTATTTCTGAGGATTTTATGGCTTGTATTGAGGAACCCACTTCTGAGCTGTCTTGTGAGTTGTTTGTGGAATTGCCTTCTGGAGATTTCATGGTTACTCCCTTGTGTTTGGATGAGTCTCCTGTGATGATTGATGATCACCAGTTGCCGGCGAGATTGTATGCGTTGCAGCTGGCAGATTATGATGTTATTCTGGGAATGGATTGGTTGGAGCATTATGGAGCTGTGGTTGACTGCAGATCGAAGAAAGTCTATTTTCAGCCCCAGGGAAAATCAGCCTTTTATTTTCAAGGTATTCGATCCCGTTCTTCTCGTATGATTATTTCTGCTATTCGAGCCTATAGGTTGCTTAGCGCAGGTTGTCAGGGATTCCTTGCTTCAGTGGTGGCTGTTGAAAAACCACGACGGGATGTTTGTGATATTCCGGTTGTCTGTGAGTTCCCTGATGTGTTTCCTGACGAGTTGCCAGGCTTGCCCCCAGAGCGAGAGATTGAGATGGTGATTGAACTGATTCCAGGTACTGGCCCCTTAGCAAAGCCGCCGTACCGAATGGCTCCAGCTGAATTGAAAGTACTGCGTGCACAGCTACTAGAGTTACTGGTGAAGGGCTATATTCGTCCCAGTTTTTCTCCGTGGAGTGCCCCAGTACTGTTTGTGAAAAAGAAAGATGGAAACCTGAGGCTTTGTATTGATTACAGGCAGCTGAATCAGGCGACTATCAAGAATAAGTATCCGCTCCCCAGGATTGATGATTTGTTTGACCAGTTACAGTCTGCTGCTGTCTTTTCACGGATTGATCTCCGATCTGGCTATTTTCAGTTGCGGATCCGGGAATCTGATGTGGAGAAGACTGCTTTCAGTACTCGATATGGTCACTTTGAATTTTTAGTCATGCCGTTTGGTTTGACTAATGCCCCAGCAGCTTTCATGGATCTAATGCAGCGTATCTTTCGTCCATTTCTGGACCATTTTGTGGTGATCTTTGTTGATGATATCTTGATATATTCTGCCTCTGTTGATGATCATGTGCAGCATTTGAGGATCGTTCTGCAGACTCTAAGAGATCACGAGCTTTATGCGAAGCTCAGTAAATGTGAATTCTGGCTTCGGGAGATTCATTTTCTTGGCCATGTGATTTCTAGTGATGGAGTAGCAGTAGACCCTGCAAAGATTGATGCCGTTTTGAGTTGGCAGAGACCGAGGACCATCACGGAGATACGAAGTTTTTTAGGATTGGCTGGGTATTACCGCAGATTCATTCAGGATTTTGCGAAGATTGCAGCACCGATGACTAAATTGACACGGAAGGGTGTGCCATTTGTCTGGTCGGATCAGTGTGAGGCTAGCTTTGTTGAATTGAAAAGGCTGTTGACTTCTTCTCCAGTGTTGACTTTGCCTTCCGACTCGGGTGGTTTTCTTGTTTGTACAGATGCGTCTCGAGTAGGTTTGGGTGCAGTGCTGACGCAACATGGTAAGGTTATCGCATATGCGTCTCGGCAATTGAAACAGCATGAAGGAAATTATCCCACTCATGATCTAGAGCTAGCTGCAGTTATTTTTGCCTTGAAGATCTGGAGACATTATCTGTATGGTGAGAAATTTCAGATTCTTACTGATCATCAGAGTTTACAGTATATTTTCTCCCAGAAAGATCTGAATCTCAGGCAGAGGCGATGGATGGAATACATGAAAGATTATGACTTTACACTCTCCTATCAGCCAGGTAAAATAAATGTTGTGGCCGATGCTCTGAGCAGGAAAGTACAAGTCAGTCATTTGTTGCTTCATGAATGGAAATTGTGGGAACAGCTTCCGAGCGAGGCATTGTGTGTAGAGATTCCTGCCGATCCGAGGATGGCAGTTTGTGCTAGCTTGGTTTTGGGTTCAGCTTTGTATCAGCAGATTCTAGAAGCCCAACAAGCTGATTCTGATTTGGCCCGTGTTATATCAAGATATGATGTGGAATTTGATGACGAGCTGGTCGTCAGTTTCCAGGGCAGATTGTATATTCCTGTTGATGATGATTTGAGGAATGAGATTTTGAGTGAAGCCCATGGTTCCCGTTTTGCTATTCACCCTGGTGTCACCAAGATGTATCAGAATTTGAAGAAGCAGTTCTGGTGGCCCGGCATGAAGAAGGACGTGGCTATTTTTGTTTCTAAGTGCTTGACTTGTCAATTAGTTAAAGCCGAACATCAAAAGCCAGGTGGTCTGCTTCAGCCATTGGAAATCCCGATGTGGAAATGGGACCATGTTACTACAGATTTTGTGGTGGGTTTGCCTCGAACTTCTCAAGGTTTTGATGGAATCTGGCTGCTTGTCGACAGATTGACGAAAACCGCCAGATTGTTGCCAATTAAAGTTACTTGGAGTGTGCAGAGATTGGCCGAGCTCTATGTGCAGAAGATCGTGCCATTGCATGGAATTCCTGTTTCACTTGTGTCAGATCGTGACCCGCGTTTTACCTCTGGCTTCTGGCGTAGTTTCCAGAAAGCTTTGGGCACTGAGTTAGCTTTCAGTTCAGCGTATCATCCACAGTCAGATGGACAGTCAGAGAGAACTATTCAGACTTTGGAAGACATGCTAAGATCGTGTTGCCTTGATTGGCAAGGTTCGTGGGGTCAGCATTTGCCACTTGTTGAGTTTGCTTATAATAACAGTTTTCACTCCAGTATTGGCATGGCTCCTTATGAAGCGCTGTATGGTCGTCCTTGTCGTACTCCTCTGAACTGGTTTGATGTTGGGGACCGACTGTTGACAGGACCGGACATGGTACAGCAGTGTTCTGATGTGGTTCGTCTGATCAGACAGAGATTGTTGACGGCTCAGAGTCGACAGAAAAGTTATGCAGATCGACGCAGACGTCCACTACAATTTGAGCCGGGAGATATGGTGTTTGTTAAAATATCTCCAATGAAGGGTGTTTCCAGGTTTGGGAAGCGTGGAAAGCTTAGTCCGCGGTATGTTGGCCCTTTTCCGATTGTTGAAGCTATTGGTTCAATGGCTTATCGTTTGCAACTGCCGGCGGCCATGCAAGCTATTCATAATGTGTTCCACGTGTCTCAGTTGAGGAAATATGTGTCTGATGCTTCTCATGTTCTCGATGATTCAGTGTGGCCCGAGGTGACTGCTGATTTGTCCACGCCAGAGTTTCCTATCCGAATTGAAGACCGTCGTGAGCAGCGGTTGAGAAATAAGGTTATTCCTCTGGTAAGAGTTGCTTGGCAGCGTCACTCTGGTAACGAGTCTACTTGGGAGCGTGAAGATGAGATGCGTCAGCTTTTTCCTTTCTTGTTCCAGTGAGGTATAAGTCCTTTCTCAGTTTCCTCCTTTTCGGTTATTGTAAATTTCGAGGGCGAAATTTCTGTAAGGAGGGAGGGACTGTAAGGCCCGTGCCTTAATGGATCCTTCGTGGTATTTGTTCTATTAATTGTTCTGGAAATTCCGGCTATTTTCCTGGATTTTTGGGAATTTGTCTGGCATTTTTCCGGATTTGTTCGGAGCTGTTTGAGGGTTAATGAATATTAATAAGATTTTTATATATATAATGATTATATTATATATATATTAATTTTATTTTTATTTTTTTATATCTCTCACCCTCTCTCTCTCCCCCGTCGATCTCTCATTTCACCCTCTCCCTCTCTCTCTCCTCCGTGCGGCCACCTCCTCTCCTCTCTTAGGGATCGGGGTCGAGACGGCGTCGGATTGAGACGAGGTTGGCACCGTTGGATTCCTCGCGTCGAGTAGAGCGCGTGGGTGTCCACTTCGGCGTGGATCGGTGATCGTGGGAGCGAGGTGGAGCGTGGAAGCTCCGTGGCTATTCCTCCTTGCATGCGGCCCGTTCGACGGTTTCGGCTTGCGAAAGGTAGGGGGATGGAACCTCGATCTTGCTAGGATCGTTTCCTTTAGCTCGTTTGTTGATTAGCACCCCGTAGCATGCATGATGTTCATATTTCTATTTTTGGGGTTTTAGCCTAAATCTTGAGTTTAATGCGTTTTAGGCCTTGCATGTGCTAGATTTAGATGTTAAATTGTTGTCTAGCATGCGTGGTTTGACAGGTTATCAGGTTTTTCGTCGATACCCGGCGTTTTCAGCCGTCCGGGAGGGCTTCGGTTTACAAACCGCACCCGCCCGTAACCCAGGTGCAGTGACGGTCCTGCCAGGAACCGTCACTTGCCCGACGGTCCAAGGTGGACGCGTCACTACCAAATAGCGGCCCAATAGGGGTGCGTTACTTGGAGAGTAACGGTAGGGCTCCCATCCGTTACTCATCAACTGTTTTCCGTGATTTTGGTCAGGCGGTGCGCCCGGCGGCCAGTCGGCCGACCGTCGTTTCGGCCCGACGCGCCTAGACCGGGGCGTTACTTCGCCTGTTACCATTTAGAACGCTGATAGGTGGTTTGAGCCTCGGGTGGATGTGACGGCGGTGACCCCACGCGTCGCTTCGAAGTAACGCGCAGGGCCCCCACCGTTACATGCCTTTGGTGCCTCTTGAGCTGGAATCCTGACGGGAGTGACGGATGGGGACTGGAGCGTCATTCTTGAAGTAACGCGCCAACCCCCGACCGTCGTTTGCATGTGGCGCGTGGGTCCTTGACCGCCACTTCCCTGATGGCTGCAATATATTCCCAGCCCATTGCTTATGCGTTCCGTTCTATATTCATGCCATAGTTGTATTGTTTTACTATATCGTGGCGTGTTTTATGTGCCAATAGAGTAGCTTTTCTTTCCAGGCAATGGAGCCACTGTTGTTTCCCTAAGGTCTGTTGAGTACCGACCCGCTTGAGGATGGCGGAGGGGTATATTTCCCATTCACGGTTTGTAAGCTAGTTCCGTGGGCTCCCAGCCAATGGTAGCGTCCTGCCAAGGGAGAAAACTAGTTAGAGGGCCTGGCTCAGGCTAGAGTCAGTGTGTGCACACGTGGTCGGAGACTGTGGGCTGACGCCGACGGGTGTCACTCCGACTGGTCACTTGGTTTGGTACTGTTTGCGCGCTTAGCTTGTCGCTTGTCGACTGCGAGTGCTTGAGACGCAGTGTAAGCCGTCAGTGGACGCTTCTGGTTTCTGCTCCAGTGGTTGTCCTTCCTTGTTGCTTGGACTAGTTGCAGCTCATTCTAATTGGTAGTTTTAGCTTTAATCGCTTGCATTTAATTAGTAGCGGCATGTGTTAGCTGTTATACTTGCTTAGATAGAGTTTACAGCTTTCTTGTGATTAGATATTCATGCCATTGCCTGTGTATTTATTTGAATGCATGCTTTAATTGCTGTTAATTATGCATGTTCGCTTGTTTAGCGCGAGGTAGGGATCCGCGTGACCCCTACTGAGTCTGGCTGTGACTCACCCTTCTCCTTTCAGGTGAGCCGCGCCCGACATCTCCCGGAGTTTAGCGTGCTGTTTCGGGACCGTTCCTTAGCTGCCAGCTGTGCACGAGCTGCCTTTTTGAGGCTTGTGTTGTACTTTTGCCGGGGTATGCCCCGCGTAGTTGTGCCCTGTGGACTAGTGTTTGTGACTCTGGACTAGTTATATATATATCACTCTGGTTATTTTAAACTGCTTCCGCACTTGTGTTTAAATCTTAAATACTTATTTGTATTGCGCGCCCCAATTCGCAATTAATTATGCATATTCCTCAGCTAACCCCCCCACTAACCCTTCAGGGGCCTCATCAGCCTCTTGGGTGGCCTCCCCAGTTCTTGGTGTCGGTATACCGATGTTATCGGTATATCGGTATCCTGAACTCTGGGTCGTCACAAAAGTCTGAAGTATCTCTTCTCTCAAAAAGAACTAAATATGAGGCAAAGAAGGTGGCAAGAGTATGTCAAAGACTTTGACTTCACTATTCAATACCATCTTGAAAAGGATAATGCTATAGCAGATGCACTCAACAGAAAACCTCTTGCAATTCTATCTAGTCTCAAGATGGGCATGACAAACCTCCTTGAAGACTTTGCTAAGTTGAACCTAGATATAGACTCGGAGAATGAAAGGTGTGTTATCGCCAATATCTGGACACAACCCACATTAATAGAAGATACAGTAAAGCTGTAAGAGAATGACCCCACACTGGTTGAGATCAAAACTAATATTGATCAACGACCATATTTATCTGTCACGACTGATGGAAGACTAGTATTCCAAGGTCGAATCTGTGTGCCAGATCATGCAAAAACAAGGAAGTTGATTGTGGAAGAAGCTCATAGGTCGCGATATGCAATTCACCCTGGTGCTATCAAAATGTATCAAGACCTAAAAAGAAACTTCTGGTGGCCCAATATGAAGAGAGAAGTGATGAATTTTGTGTCTCGTTGCCTCACTTGTCAAAAAGTCAAGGTGGAACACCTAAAGCCCACTGGAAAATTATATCCCTTAGAAATTCTCGAGTGGAAGTGGGAGAGTATAGGGATGGATTTCAACATGGGTTTACCCCAAAAAAAGAGGTGGTCATGATGGTATATGGGTGATTATTGATCGATTAACCAAATCTGCATATTTTCTACCTATTAAAAGTCGATGGTCTGTGGATATCTTAGCAGCATTATATATCAAGGAGATTGTCCGGTTACACGGAGTCCCTATTACAATCATATCTGACCGAGACCCTCGTTTCACATCTCATTTCTGGAAGGGTCTACAACATTCCTTAGGGACCCGGCTAAACTTCAGAACAACATTTCATCCACAAACCGATGGCCAGACTAAAAGAAAAAATCAAGTGGTAGAAGATATGCTCAGGGCATGTGCTATAGATTTTGGTGGAAGTTGGCACGACCACTTGCCTCTAGTCGAGTTCGCCTACAACAACAGCTATTAAGATAGCATACAAATGGCACCGTTCGAGGCATTATATGGAAGGAGTTGTCGTTCACCTATATGCTAGAATGAAGTTGGGGAGAAACAACTTCTAGGCCCGA
Source organism: Amorphophallus konjac (assembly GCA_022559845.1). Taxonomy (NCBI): domain Eukaryota; kingdom Viridiplantae; phylum Streptophyta; class Magnoliopsida; order Alismatales; family Araceae; genus Amorphophallus; species Amorphophallus konjac. Next base: position 306,443,693 of record CM040121.1, read on the forward strand.
AAATTGTCAAGACTACAACCGAGAAGGTATAACTTATCAAAGAGAGACTCCAGATGGCACAGTCAAGTCAAAAGACTCATGCTGATATTAGAAGAAGAGACTTGGAATTCCAAGTTGGAGACCATGTGTTTCTCAAGGTTTCCCCAGGTCGTGGAATCATAAGATTTGGCATCAAAGGCAAGCCTACTCCGAGATTTATTGGCCCTTTTAAAATTCTTGAAAGGGTTGACGAGGTCGCGTATCAGATAGCTTTGCCACCTCAATTGTCTGGAGTACATGACATGTTTCACGTCTCGATGTTAAAAAGATAAGTTCATGACCCATATCATATTATCAATCATGACGATCTTATAATACATAAGGATCTAATGTACGAACAAAAGCCACACAAAATACTTGATCATGAGGTACGTCAGCTACGGAACAAAATTATTCTCATGGTAAAGGTCCAGTGGAGTAAATACCTAGAACAAGAAGCTACATGGGAGATGGAAGAAGCAATGCGCAAGAGATTCCCAGAGCTATTTGACTGTGAGTAGAATGCACTCTCCATAATCCCATGCCATGAATTTGGGGACCAAATTCTTTTTAAGTGGGGGAGGGTGTAGCACCCTGGAATATTTTTGGTAATTTTCTAGAATTATTAAAAATTTAAAGGGGTTTATTTAAGTATTTAATAGGCTTAAGAGGCGTAAATGGGTCAATTAAGGGACTATTGGATTATTTGACTTTTATTTAAAAGCCCAACTAATTATAGACCATTAAGTCCACTTAAAATGGGCCTTAAAATATAAAATTGAGCCTTTTGGCCCAAGCTTAGCTCTTGAGACGTAATAAGGAGTATTTCCCTAATTAAGGTGGATAAATAAGGGAATTAGGGGATAATTAGAAGGGGAGTTTTAATAAAACTAAAATTCTGGAAAGAAATGCAGGTCGCGGTCTATCGCGACACCGCTATCTGGTGGTAGCGGTCCAGACTCGACCGCTACTATGTTTCGAAAATGGAAAGGGCTAAATCACAGAAAACTCAGATTTTTATCCATGATTCGGCCATGGATCGACGTGATCTATAATGGAAACCTACCCAGGACTCTTAGGGGATTGAATTGACACCCCATAGGACTCCTAATTTGATCTAAAATCCCAGCCCTAGGCCATTCTCTATAAATAGGTCCCAGGTTCGTCCTACGCGAACCCTAATTTTGGATCGCATGGTTCGAAGGTATAGTGTCTTCTTCTCAAGTTCATCCTTTAGAAGTTTTTATTCCCTTTAGTATCTTATAACTCGCCTCCGTATTTCGTGTTAGGAGGTCAAGATGTCAAGGAGATAGAGCAAGCGGAAGTTGTTGTTTCTACGCAGGACGCGCATGAACGGGAGCTCTCTTCCGACGAGAAATTCACAGACTAGGGGCAACCCTAGAGGTAAGTTATCTCATGATCGGCTTAAACATCAAATTAGGACTAAAGCCCTCTGGTCTTGCTTATTTTCATGTTTTTTACACGGAGAATTTTCAATTTTTCTATGACAGCGCAATAGGTCTTTTAGTTCATGCTGTTCATGCCATATTAACAAGAAAGATAAGAACTTTGGTAGAAATTCATGCTTTCTCGTGCATTAGTCACATGCTATCATGTTTCTTCTTCCAGTTTTATATAGGTTGCATCGTTATTTGCCTTGGTATTAGGCCATGACTGGCCGGGATTCGTTTCTGTCTGATGAAGATAGATAGCGGTCCTAGAGAAACCGCGACCCTCAGGTAGCAGTCCCCGATTAACCGCGATCTATACTATTTACCCCAAACAGTGATCATATCGTACCCTTTAATTCCCTGTTATATATATAGTAGTTTTTATGCTATAATTCGTAATGTTAAGGCTCTGTTACATCAGGTTTTAGAGGGGTTATGTTTTGTTGTCATATCATGTTTAAAAGCTTAATTTCATTATATGATTAATTTCAAGCCAAACCTTATAATTTTGTACTAAATGAGTTTCCATGACGTAGTTACACATCGGTTTATGTTCTCACTGGTTCCTTTCTCATCTTATTTTTGATTTTTGTTACTTTTCACATAGCCCGTACTCCAGTACGTAAGCTATTAGTCACTTGCACATGATAGGAAACTTTCTTGGACATGAGCGCCTCTCCATCAAAAATTCCTTCTACCGAACTAGGTTATCATGTTTCAAGGCCTTCGTAAGACTCCACAAGCTAGGGAATCCCACTAGGACGTCGAGCTGGTTGTACCCTAAAAGGTCTAGAGAGCACTTGTGTTTTCTACGTTTTCTGCACTCTGTCCTGATCGCGGCCAGGAAGCGACCGCTACCTACAATAGCGGCTGGCCAATGACCGCGCCCATGTTTCAGTCAGCAGATTCCTGTTGAGTCGACCCACTTTCTTTCATGAGTCGACTCCTCTTGATCGCTGCCTGGATATGACCGCTTCCTCCCGATAGCTGTCCTGTCACAACCACTTTCTGTCAACTTGTTGTCCAACCCGAGGTCTTACCCAAGGGTTGATTATACTCTGTTTTAGATGGCCTTATGACTGTATGACATCTAAAATCTCATTCAAGACATTATTAAAATATAGAAATTGATAAATATGCCGTTATGTTGCCGGAATCCCTCCGTAGCATAATATCCTATTCAATCTTTCTTGACCTCTCATGATCATTTTGGTACGTTCTCACCTTGGTTATTATCGCCATAAAGGCACTGTTTGGAATTGATATTCTTGGCCTATTTTTTTTCTTGTGGAAGTAGCTTGATTTATAACTTCAAGATGCGAGGGCGGGCACGGACGGTATCCAAGGGCTCTAGTCTAGCCCCCTTGGCAGATGGCCAAAAATAGACTATTAACCATGGGGTATAATGATTACTGTCGTCGCATTGCGTTGGGAGTACTTCTTTTATAAATAGGTGAAATCCACGAGGCAATCTTATGAAATTTACATGCTTGCTAGTACATTCTCGTTACATGACTTTCTAGTGCGTAATCTTTTCAAGGTTATGAAAGCACATTCTCGTTACATGAAAGTACATTCTTGATTGAAAGGCTACATTATATTCTTGTTAATCCATGCTTATCTGTCTTGCTCTCATCATATCTCTATGACTTATTTCATGTAGCACCCCCGATAAAACAATTGAGAAAAATTTAAAACTTCTTCCTAAAGAATCCTACATGAAGGCCTTACATAAAGAACCCAACATCATGAGGACTATTATATAAATATACAAGCCAACATCACTTTATGCCATCATGTGTATTACGTAAATGAACTCTTTTCCAAAAAAATCCTATATGGAGGCCTTATATAAAGAACCAAACCATAAGAGGACTAGTATATAAATGTACAAGTCAACTTTATGCCAACACATGGATTGTACGTAAGTGGGGTTTCTTTTCCAACACCAAGAGAATGGGCGCCCCTTACCAGGGCGCCATTCAACAAATTGAAGGCCCTATGGACAGGCACTATTTCCCTTGGGGCCACCATCCCACTATAGTATTAATATATATATATACACCATGAAGGCCAACACGTGAAAGTGACAGTTTTGTCTAAAATGGACGCCCTCATGAAGAGGTGTCATTTACATGAATAGGACCACCTAGATTAATGGACGTCCCCTTTCAAGGGCGTCATTTCATCTGTGCTTCTAGAAGGTTGAGGCACGAACAACTTCATTTAGCTGGCAAAGCACCACGGACAGTAATGATCTAGGATCTTGTTCCTCAACCAGACCCGCAAGGTAATAAACCCATGCTCTACATTTCCTATAACTAATTCCCTCCGTAGCACTAGCAGAGGCTATTGCCATCATCAGTGCTGCTCATAGAAGGGAATATTTCCCTTCGTTCCCTCGGAAGACGTGAAGTCTACGTCCTGCTACTAGAGCTTTATGGCGGCGGAGAACGTGTGGCTTCATCCTTGGATTTCTATTCTGACATCGTAATCACGTCAAAAGGTAGGTGTTCTCAAGATCTGGCTTAACTAGTAGTTAATATAGGTTAACATGCATGCTAGTTAAATCTGGTTATTTAAGTCAGGGGTATATCAAAAGGCACGAAGGTTAGGCCACGCCTATCTGAAACACTAAATCTTGCGTGAGTAGATTCTCCGCCAAGTACCCCCTGTATAGCACACGGTTTATACTCATAATCTGTCCCGATTCATGTGAATTAATCCATGTTTAAAAATTGATATCTATGAAATTAAACTCAGAAATTGTTGCATGAGCATGATCGTACAATCCTGCAAATTTTCATGTCGATTATGTCCTTGCTTCCTGATTCTGTGAACGTCTTATAAATCATGAACAGTAAATACGTGATTAGTAGCCACCATGTTTAGAAATTTATATCTATTGAACCAGACTATAAAATTCTTGCATGAACATAGTTATGTGATCTCAATATTTTTGTCTACCTACCCATGTCCTTATTTCCTGATTCGGAGAAACTTTGAAAATATGAATAGTAACTAACCACCGTGTTCAGAAATTTATATTTATTGAACCAGACCATAAAATTCTCGCATGAAAATAGTTCTGTGATCCTGATATTTTTCACTACCTGCCCATGTCCTTACTTCATGACTCGGAGAAACTTTGAAAATATGAATAGTAACTTGTATCTCAGAATGTACTTCTCTGATGCGAAGCATGACTCTCTTGAAAACGGTTCAATTGGTGACTCTCCGCAATAACTTCAATTAAGTGAAGACACTGTAGAGGGGCACCAATTGACCAGAGCCTTTACATCAAATAGCGACACCCCTAGGTGCCTTCAATTAAATGAAGACACCTTGAGGGGGCGCCAATTCCATTTTTTGGAAAAAATATAAACACCGCACTAGAAATTTTATATCTATGGAATCAAAACCCAACAATTTAGCATGAGCATGATTCTGAACTCCAGAGAATTTTCTCTACCTGTTCATATCCTTGCTTTCTGTTTCTGAGAAACTTTTACAGTATGAATAGTATATGAATAGTGCCCGGTGTAAATCACCCCAATTTATTGAATAGCGAAACCCAATAATTTTGCATGAGCATGATTCTGAACTCCTGAGAATTTTCTCTACCTGTTCATATCCTTGCTTTCTGTTTCTGAGAAACTTTTACGGTATGAATAGTGTATGAATAGTATTTTGAGTCACAGAATGTACCTGCCTGGTATAAATCACCCCAATTTATTGAATAGCGAAACCCAACAATTTTGCATGAGCATGATTCTGAACTCTCGAGAATTTTCTCTACCTGTTCATATGCTTGCTTTCTATTTCTAAGAAACTTTTACGGTATGAATAGTGTATGAATAGTGTTTTGAGTCACAGAATGTACCTGCCCGGTGTAAATCACCCCAATTTATTGAATAGCGACACCTCGGGAAGACTCCAATTCATTGAATAACGACATCCCGGGAACACTTTAATTCTTCAATTAGCGACACCCTGGGTTACTTCAATTAAATGAAGACCCCTCAGAGAGACGTCATTTACTTTTGGTTATTTTATTATTTTTAAATAGCGCCCACCCCCTATGTCGCTAACTCGTTTCTAATTTTATTATTTTTAGATTTTTCTAGTGAAAGTGCTTCTCGTTGAGACGATTCCAAATATATTTTTTTCATATTTTTCTGGAACCCGAAAGGCCATCAAAATGCCTCGAAAAGGGCAAAAGAATTAGAGAACGGGATATAACTGAAACACATTCTTGATTTAAATGAAGACACCCCAAAGGGGCATCATTTCCATTTGTATTTTTTATTATTTTTATTATTTTTGAAATAGCGCCTCCCACCTTGCCGCTAATTCTTTAAAATTTTAGAAAAATGGAGAAAAATATCCAGAAAATCCAAAAAAATAGGGAAAATAGAAAAAAGTATAAAAAGGTGAGGAACCCAAGAAAAGTGGGAAAAACAACTCAAACAAGGTCAATTTGAGGGTCAAAATAAAGTATTATGAGGTAATATGAGATGTACTCACAGTAATGTCAATTTTAGCGTGTCTACAATCCCCAGGTGCCAAATTCAGTCTGTTAGCTGCCAATCTTCGTTCTGATTACTGATTTATCTCGTCATTCATATCGATATAACCCTAGTACGTGTTCCTGCATCATATATGCCTTTGAACTCTATTCCTGGACTCTACCTTATACTCTTACAATGGCAACCCTTGAAATTCTATATTGGCTATAAATGAGAGTGGATGTACAAAGAAATACATGAAATGTTGTGCATATAGGGCCCAGTCTGGTCTTGAGAGGAGCGCCCGAAGGTACTTGTGCCCATGGGAGTTTATTGACCACGGTGTTTGGCATTGCACCGAACTACTTGCTTGACATGACTTGCTTGGCCCAGAATGGGCAACACTTGACTTGCGTGGCCCATAATGGGCAATACTTAACTTGAGGCCCGCAGAAGGGCAAAAGTACTTGCTTGACTTGACTTGAGACATTCCACGCTTACACTCTCTCTCTACTTGCTTGACTTGACTCGCGTTGCCTGAAAAAGGGTAATTACTTGCTTCAATGAAATGAATGAAATAGCCAATTCCATTGCATTACTTGTTATTATATGAGCTTGAGATTACTCGCTTGATCATTGATTATTACCTTCTTGAAAGGGATTTGCTTGAATATTGATTATCATCTCCTTGGAAAGACTTACGCAATTACTTGCAAATTTCTTGCTAGTTTCCTTAATGAAACATTTTATTGGAATTCATGTAATACTCAATCTCCATACAGTTCTTGCTCTCTTATTGTTCATCATGCATAGATTTACCTGTATACCTGATTTTCTTACTCGTACATCATGCATAGCTATACGGGTAATACATGTAACTTGTAAATCACTTAAAGATTGCTCGAACTTGAGATGTAATTCCTACTGAGCGATTCGCTCATCCAGTTGCTCCCTAACATTTTCAGGTGATTTGGATATCGATAAGAATGGGATTGAGACGGACTGAAGAGTGTTAGTACGCCAATCGCCTATCATTAGCTAGTCACATCTTTAAAGTTATTTAAGTCCTACCTTGTATTTCCAGTATGTCAGTTTAGTTGTCTAAACCGTGTTAAGGCATGTAGCCTAGTGTTGGATTTTTAATTTGGAATTATCATGGACTATCTTTATCTCCTTTGTTAATGAAATAATTATCACTTTGGACTATTGGGATCATTTAGATTTTTATTAGTCTTTTGCGGACTCAGTAATTATGTATGTCAAATTTTATCGCTATAACGACACAATCTATATAGACGCGTCACACATCCGAGTATCTTCCGCTCTCGGGACGTGACAGTCTTCGTGGTATCAGAGCCTAGGATTTCGATTCCCTAGGAAATTAGAAGGAATAAGAAGTCAAGAAATTAGTAGTCATGATCGAAATCTAGGAAACCTCAAGTCAAACCCAAGTCTAAGGATAGGTTTACACAATACCCGATCAGATGGATAGGGCCATGGGTTAAGTTCCTTGATGACATTTGACCTTTGACCCTATAGTTATACATGACACTTGACCTTATGGCTAACAATGATACTTAGTAGACTTAAAAATTCCTTGTAGGATCATGGCTGCTGAGAAAGCACAATGGCGCGAGATGCAGCACACCGTGCAAGGTCCTACGCAGGTGCTACAGCAAGTGGCGCAAGGCGGAGCTCACCTTGGAGCCGGTGACCTTCATAGGGATTTTTGTAATATGAACCCACCAAGGTTCATGGGTTCGACTAACCCCGAAGATGCCAGAACTGGCTAAAGGAAATTGAGAGAATTCTCTACGTAATGTAATGCACGGATGAAGAAAAAGTCTTATTGGCCACTTTTCAACTGGAGCGAGATGCTCAAGATTGGTGGAAATCCGTCAAAGCAACATTGCCTGATGACCGTGCCTCATGGGATGACTTTGTTGAACACTTCCACAGTAGATACTTTTTCGACCACATTCAGGAAAAGGAGGCCGCGGAATTTGCCGCACTAAAACAACGAACCCTGCCTATGGCCGAGTATGAAGCCCAGTTTGCAAGATTGTCCGTGTACGCACCTCACTTGGTGTGTACCAAAAGGATGAAGGCTAAAAGGTTCCTCCACGAGCTTCGGCCCCACTATATTACACACCTCGCACCGATGGACATTCGAGTCTATTCAGAGATGGTTAGGAGTGCCCAATTGCTTGAGGACGCCACTGAACTGTCTAACAAGATTCGAGGAAGGGACAAGAAGGAACCTGTCGCAAGCCCGGGGAATTTCAAATTATCGTTCAACAAGAAGCGGTCCTACAATGGAGGAGAATCCTCCATGGGAAATACATTTCAGAGGATTAACAAGCCATTCTCCACTACTACACCTTCTAAGGAAGTTTGTAAATACTGTGACAAAGCCGGGCACAAGACAAAGGAATGCTGGAGGAAGTTAGGAGCCTGCCTCTGATGTGGGAGCCAAGAGCATCGAATCCTAGACTATCCATTGAAGAAGGGGCAAGCCACTAAGGAGGAGAAGCGTTCAATGAAGAATCAAGGCCGTCTACAAGCTCTCTAAGAAAACGGAACCAACAGAAGGTGGAAGCATGGAAGGTACACTAACTATTTGCTCTAAAACCGCTAAAGTTTTATTTGTTACTAGAGCAACTCATTCAATTGTTTTCAAGATGTTTACTGCTCTATTTTCCAAGGAGCCCGAATGGTTAGACTTAGCCATATCTACACCCCTCGAGAATAAGTCCGATATCACTCATCGTTACCTAAATTGCAAGGTTATGATTAAAGGGAACAACCTCTTATCAACCTGATAAGCCTAGATATAAAGGGTTCGCCAATTGGATGGCACGATAACTTTTGTGGATTTTCCCGAGCTGGTTTATATTAGCCCTCGGAATAGAACCCCTCTTATCTTAGCTCTCCGAGCTAGCAAAAGAAAAGGTTGCATGGCTTTTCCTAGCCTTTGTGACTGCCACAAAAGGTGAGGAGATAAAGTTTGCAGACACTCGTGTAATTCAGGATTTTCTTGATATTTTTCCAGAAGAATTAACCGGTTTACCCCTCTAAAGGGAAGTGTCATTCACAATCGACCTTGTCCCTGGTGCTGGTCCCGGAAATTGAAGAAGCATGAAGAGAATTATCCGGTGCATGACTTAGAGCTAGCCGTGATGGTATTTGCCTTGCAGATCTGGAGTTTCCAGTTGGTAACCATATTTTTCTCAAGGTATCTCCTAGCCAAGGTGTTAGGAGATTCGATGTTAAAGGCAAACTTACACCAAGGTTCATTGGTCCATTCGAGGTATTGGAGAGAGTGGACGAGGTAGCTTACCACAATACCTTGCCTCCACAACTATCAGAAGTGCACAATGTATTCCATGTTTCAATACTGAAGAAATACGTGCACGATCCTTTCCACGTTATTAACCACAATGACTTAGTGATACAAAAGGACCCTACCTACGAGCAAAAGCCAATGAAGATCCTCGACCGAGAAGTTCGAGTTCTAAGGAACAAGACGATCCCTATGGTGAAAATCCAATGGAATCGATGCTTAGAACAAGAAGCTACATGGGAAACTGAAGAGTCTATGAAGAGAAGATTTTTGGAGTTATTCTAGTCTGTAAGTACTTCGCACCCTTCATATTTCCGCATAATATAGTTGAATTTGGGGACCATATTCTTTTAAGTGGAGGAGGGTGTAGCACCCCCGATAAAGCAATTAAGAAAAATTTAAAACTTCTTCCTAAAGAATCCTACATGAAGGCCTTACATAAAGAACCCAACCTCATGAGGACTATTATATAAATATACAAGCCAACATCACTTTATGCCATCATGTGTATTAAGTAAGTGAACTCTTTTCCAAAAAAATCCTATATGGAGGCCTTATATAAAGAACCAAACCATAAGAGGACTAGTATATAAATGTACCAGCCAACTTTATGCCAACACATGGGTTGTACGTAAGTGGGGTTTATTTTCCAACACCAAGAGAATGGGCGCCCCTTACCAGGGTGCCATTCAACAAATTGAAGGCCCTATGGACAGGCGCCATTTCCCTTGGGGCCACCATCCCACTATAGTATTAATATATATATATATACCATGAAGGCCAACACGTGAAAGTGACAGTTTTGTCTAAAATAGACGCCCTCATGATGAGGCGTCATTTACATGAATAGGACCACCTAGTTTATGGACGTCCCCTTACAAGGGTGTCATTTCATCTGTGCTTCTAGAAGGTTGAGGCACGAACAACCTCATTTAGCTGGCAAAGGACCACGGACAACAATGATCTGGGATCTTGTTCCTCAATCGGACCCGCAAGGCAATAAACCCATGCTCTGCATTTCCTATAACTAATTCCCTCCGTTGCACTGACAGAGGCTACTGCCATCATCAGTGATGCTCGCAAAAGGGAATATTTCCCTTCTTTCCCTCGGAAGACGTGAGGTCTACGTCCTGCTACTGGAGCTTTACGGCGGCGGAGAACGTGTGGCTTCATCCCTGGATTTCTATTCTATCATCATAATCACGTCAAAAGGTAGGTGTTCTCAAGATCTGGCTTAACTGGTAGTTAATATAGGTTTAACATGCATGCTAGTTAAATCTGGTCATTTAAGTTAGGTGTATATCAAAAGGCTTAGTGGGAAGGTTAGGTCACGCCTATCTGAAACACTAAAGCTTGCGTGAGTAGATTCTCCGCCAAGTACCCCCTGTATAGCACACGGTTTATACTCATAATCTGTCCCGATTCTTGTAAATTAATCCATGTTTAAAAATTGATATCTATGAAATTAAACTCAAAAATTGTTGCATGAGCATGATCGTACAATCCTGTAAATTTTCATGTCGATCTATGTCCTTGCTTCCTGATTCTGTGAACGTGTTATAAATCATGAACAGTAAGTACGTGATTAGAAGCCACCATGTTCAGAAATTTATATCTATTGAACTAGACCATAAAATTCTCGCATGAACATAGTTCTGTGATCTCAATATTTTTCTCTACCTGCCCATGTCCTCATTTCCTGATTCGGAGAAACTTTGAAAATACGAATAGTAACTAACCACCGTGTTCAAAAATTTATATTTATTGAACCAGACCATAAAATTTTCGCATGAAAATAGTTCTGTGATTCTGATATTTTTCTCTACTTGCCCATGTCCTTACTTCTTGATTCGGAGAAACTTTGAAAATATGAATAGTAACTTGTATCTCAGAATGTACCTCTCTGATGCGAAGCATGACTCACTTGAAAACGGTTCAATTGGTGACTCTCCACAGTAACGTCAATTAAGTGAAGACACTGCAAAGGGACGCCTATTGACTAAAGCCTTTACATCAAATAGCGACACCCCTAGGTGTCTTCAATTAAATGAAGACACCTTGAGGGGACGCCAATTCCATTTTTTGGAAAAAATATAAACACCGCATCAGAAATTTTATATCTATAGAATGAAAACCCAACAATTTTGCATGAGCATGATTATGAACTCTAGAGAATTTTCTCTACCTGTTCATATCCTTGCTTTCTGTTTCTGAGAAACTTTTACGTTATGAATAGTGTTTTGAGTCAGAATGTACATGCTCGGTGTAAATCACCATAATTTATTGAATAGCGAAACCCAACAATTTTGCATGAGCATGATTCGAAACTCCCGAGAATTTTCTCTACCTGTTCATATCCTTGCTTTCTGTTTCTGAGAAACTTTTACGATATGAATAGTGTTTGAATAGTGTTTTGAGTCACAGAATATACCTGCCCGGTGTAAATCACCCCAATTTATTGAATAGCGAAACCCAATAATTTTGCATGAGCATGATTATGAACTCCCGAGAATTTTCTCTACCTCTTTATATCCTTGTTTTCTATTTTTAAGAAACTTTTATGGTATGAATAGTGTTTTAAGTCACAGAATGTACCTGCCCGGTGTAAATCACCCCAATTCATTGAATAGCGACACCCCGTGAATACTCCAATTCATTGAATAACGACACCCCGGGAAGACTTCAATTCTTCAATTAGCGACACCCTGGGGTGACTTCAATTAAATGAAGACCCCTCAGAGAGACGTCATTTACTTTTTGTTATTTTATTATTTTTAAATAGTGCCCACCCCCTAGTTGCTAATTCGTTTCTGATTTTTTTATTTTCTGATTTTCCTGGTGAAAGTGCTTCTGTTTGATACGATTCCAAATATATTTTTTCATATTTTTCTAGAACCCGAAAGGCCATCAAAATGCCTCGGAAAGGGGTGCCTCGGAAAGGCCAGATATAATTGAAACCCATTCTTGGTTTAAATGAAGACACCCCAAAGAGGCGTCATTTTCATTTGTATTTTTTATTATTTTTATTATTTTTGAAATAGCGCCTCCCACCTTGCCGCTAATTCTTTAAAATTTTGAAAAAATAGAGAAAATACCCAAAAAATCTGAAAAAATAGGGGAAAATAGAGAAAAAAGTATAAAAAGGTGAGAAACCCAAGAAAAGTGAGAAAAACCACTCAAAGAAGGTCAATTTGAGGGTCAAATTGAAGTATTATGAGGTAATATGAGATGTACTCACAGTAATGTCAATTTTAGCGTGTCTACAATCCCCAGGCGCCAAATTCAGTCTGTTCGCTGCAATCTTCGTTCTAATTACTGATTTGTCTCGTGATTCATACCGATATAACCCTTGTACATGAACATGCATCATATATGCCTTTGAACTCTATTCTTGGACTCTACCTTATACTCTTACAAATAGCAACCCTTGAAATTCTATATTGGCTATAAATGAGAGTGGATGTCAAAAGAAATATATGAAATGCTGTGCAAATAGGGCCCGGTCTAGTCCTGGGAGGAGCGCCCGAAGGTACTTGTGCCCATGGGAGTTTATTGACCACGGTGTTTGGTATTGCACCGAACTACTTGCTTGACTTGACTTGCTTGTCTCAGAATGGGCAATACTTGATTTACGTGGCCCATAATGGGCAATACTTGACTTGAGGCCTGCAGAAGGGCGAAAGTACTTGCTTGACTTGACTTGAGACATTCCACGCTTACTCTCGCTCTCTACTTGCTTGACTTGACTCGCGTGGCCCGAAAAAAGGCAATTACTTGCTTGAATGAAATGAATGAAATAGCCAATTCCATTGCATTACTTGTTTTTATATGAGCTTGAGATTACTCGCTTGATCATTGATTATTACCTTCTTGAAAGGGACTTGCTTGAATATTGATTATCATCTCCTTGGAAAGACTTGCGCAATTACTTGTAAAGTTCTTGCTAGTTTCCTTAATGAAACATTTTATTAGAATTCATGTGATACTCTCTCTCCATACAGTTCTTGCTCTCTTATTGTTCATCATGCATAGATTTACATATATACCTGATTTTCTTACTCGTACATCATGCATAGCTATACTGGCAATACATGTAACTTGTAAATCACTTAAAGAATGTTCGAACTTGAGATGTAATTCCTACTGAGCGATTTGCTCATCCAGTTGCTCCCTAACACTTTCAGGTGATTCGGATAGAAATAAGAATGGGATTGAGACCGAGTGAAGAATGCTAGAACGTCAATCACCTATCATTAGCTAGTCGCGTCTTTGAAGTTATTTGAGTCCTACCTTGTAATTCCAGTATGTCAGTTTAGTTGTCTAAACTGTGTTAAGGCATGTAGCCTAGTGTTGGATTTTTAATTTGGAATTGTCATGGACTATCTTTATCTCCTTTGTTAATCAAATAATTTTCACTTTGGACTATTGGGATCATTTAGATTTTTATTAGTCTTTTGCGCACTCAGTAATTATGTATGTCAAATTTTATCGCTCTAATGACACGATTTATATAGACGCGTCACGCATCCGAGTATCTTCCGCGCTCAGGACGTGACATTTCACTACATGTTACTATGGCTTTTATTCGCATGTTTTTATCGCACCCTCTTTATCTTACCATCTAGAGCTAAAGTGTTAATCATGTAAACATTGCCATCATGTTGATATGAAGATACCTACTGGGTGAGTGCGCTCATTTCCTACTTTCCTAATCTTTTCAAGAAATTCTAGTGGCTCGGAGTCGGAGTACTCAAGTGGTGAGTTCGAGAGTGAATGAAGAACGAGTGAAGCCTAGATAGTCAAGTGTCTTATTGTAATTTAGTTTCCTTCACTGTAATAGGCGGTGAAGTTGGTCATGTTATGTAAACTTGAGTCTAGTGAGCCGTTATGTCAAAGAGAGTCAATTGTCAATTTGTAAACTTTGAGTATTTGATTAATAAAGTTGAGATTTTGATTATATCTTGTGCATTCATTCTTTTTTGTGAATGTGTTTTGTGCTTTGATAGTCTTGCTAGCTAGAGGCTTATTTTACCGATTGTTCATGTTCCCGATTATTTTCGCTGTATATCTCGGGGCGTGACATTAAGTGTTCTTCATGCTCTTCTTGTGTCTTAGAATATATGAGAATGTCATCTATAAAGACGACCACAAATCGGTCAAGATAAGGCCTGTAGACGTTGTTCATTAATTGCATGAAGGCTACATGGGCGTTGGTTAACCCAGATGGCATGACAACGAATTCATAGTGCCCATATCGGCTTCAGAATGCAGTCTTGTGAATGTCTTCATCTTTGATCCTTAGTTTATGATAACCAGACCTTAGGTCTATCTTTGAGAAATATTCTGCTCCAGAGATCTGGTCGAACAGCTCATCAATCCTCGGCAATGGGTACTTGTTCTTGATGGTTAATTGATTCAACTGTCGGTAGTCGATGCATAACCTGAGGGATCCATCCTTCTTCCTTACAAAGAGAACTGGCGCACCCCAAGGGGATGTGCTCGGCTTGGTAAAACCCTTCTCCAACAATTCTTGCAATTGTTTCTTCAGTTCTTTAAGTTCTGTGGGGGACATCCTATAAGATTGGCGACTTGTTCCGCTTTGTGCGACGATCTTGACTCTGAGTTGTGAGACTCAGGGATCGTTATGTTAGTAGGTCTAGTTGCCCTGTCCTGAGTCTGTTGGTAGTTGGTGTACTATCTTTGTGCTTCGTAGTACGGGCGACAGTGCTTTCTTTCCTATCAGTACTACAGTGCTTGTGTTTCAGAGTTCTGTGTCCAGTGAGCCTCCACTAGTCGTAGCCTGGCGACGCGTTACGGCGTGTCCGCCCACCTGGGAGTGGTGGCATGGCAGTTCCCGAGATACGGTTTGTAAGCTAGTTTCTGTGGGCTCCCGGCTCGGTAGTGTTGCCCTCGACCGTAGCGTCCTATGGGGGGAGAAAACTAGCAAGAGGCCATGCTCAAGGCAAGAGTCGGTGTGTGCACACGTGGTCAGGGGCGTAGGACTTGCGCTGACGGGCGTGACCCTGACTAGTCACTCGTTACTGTGGTTCATGTTCTAGTTACAGTGTCTTAGTCTCTGGCGTGTGCTAGGCAGCCTTAGGCGAGACACTTGAGGCGCAGCATAAGACATCAGTGGACGCAGCTGGCTATTCTTCTAGTGAAGAGGTGCTTCCGTCACGTGACGTGTGACTCTCCTATTTCTCGGAGTCTGTGTTCCCCTTCCGAGTTAGCCTGTTCTTCGTTTCAGCTTCCCCTGCTGAGTTGGTCTGTGTTTGGCTTGTCCAGGACTAGCTTGTTGTGGCGTGAACGGCGCTCCAGTCATGTATGCAGTTGTGTTTAGGGGCAGCTTGCACGGTAATCCAGTCGTGTGAGCTGTAGAGTCTGTCTCGTTAGGCTAGGTCTTTTCCTAGGCTTGTGTGTCTGGTCTCGTAGGCCTTTGTCTTGGGCCTTGTGCTGTGTCAGCAGATCAGTAACTCCTGACTTTTTGAGATCAGGGTTCACCTTTCTGTTGATGTTTGGAGTAGCTTAGGGTGCCGAGATTAGTTCGGTAGCCGTGTTTTGCTCAGGACGGCTTTTCCAATTTCTTTTAGTCGTTCTACTCCTATTCTTCTGACTTTCTTTTAAAGTTTTCTAGTAGTAGTTTTCCCTGCTTTTTCTGCTTTACTACTGCTGCTGTTTTAGCTGTTGTTCCGTGTTACTGCGTGTTTTTCAGTGGGGATCCGCATGACCCGTACTGAGCCAGTGACACGAGGCTCACCCCTACTTTTCAGGTGTGGTCGTCTCTTCTTCCTTGCGGTTCCTGGTGTGGCGAGTTCATAGTTGCCAGCGGTACTTGCGTCAGGCTTCCCCCGACCTCAGGGTACGTCTTTCCTTTCTGTCAACTGTACTTGTCTTTCCTTTGGACTAGACTCTGGTATAATTGTTAATTTGTAACTGTTAATTAAAAAGTAATTTTATTTCTACTTCTTTAGTAAACCTGATTAATGAAATTTATATGCTTACTGTTATATCTGTGACTTCAATGTACTACACGACATTCCTTTTTCCTTTCAGAGCTTTACAGCTCTTCGGAGGCTTCACGAGTTCCAAGTTGTATCGGGTCTACTCGGTAGTCCTATCGTGTATATCCGGTATCCGGAGTCCGGGTCGTCACAATGCAACTCCTAATATGCTCGATACATGCAGACTCACTAATGCACTCAACAATCTTGACAAACTAGATAAATAAAGAAAAATACGGACTCACACATGACCTTAGATAAACCTACTGTTAAACCGACCCATATATATGCAATGGTGGACCAGGACATCCGAATGTGTGCCATGCATACACAAGACGCAACCAAATATCGGTAGAATCATGGACTCCTAGATATCCCAAAGTGCACCACTCATGCACTGACACCCTTTTGGATTTGGGAGGTTTGGGTGGGCCAGGAGAGTTGAATGCACCTTCTTCCGTACCCCAATGAATGGGCTCCTTGCGGAGTGTAGGCGGACTGGCCTGTGGGGTAGTGGTGTGATAGTGAACTTCCCTGAAGAAGGGGCGTAGATATGATGGGTCCAGGGGTTCACTACGGAAGGGGTCGAAGGCATCAAAGAATGTGTGACCCCTCGTGATGGGTTCCCCCATGACACGGTCCCACGTTTGGAATTCTTGAAGGTGTAGGTGGTCACCTTCATGCACTAGGGTATAGGGGACGGTGGTCTCATATAGAAGGTATGGGTCCTCCCTCGGGATGGCAGTACCGTAAGAGGGGGCAAAGTCAAGCTCATCAGGAATGGGGAAGAACAATAGGACCTCGGTGGTGATATGACCCAAGGTGTACACCGAGGTAATAGACCCCAAAGCCGGGAGCATAAAGCTATGACTATAGGGTTGGTCAGACCCTAAGGCCAACATATATGTCAGCTCCCATTGACATTCTAAACTCCTTAGTAGGTCCTTCACACTTTCTACGAAGCAAAAGGACTGGAAAGTGGTGTGAAAGGAGTTAATGGGGACTACTGGGAGTGCTAGGTCCATGGATGGGTAGTAAGGCGGTCTAGGGACCAAGCCTATCTTGAGCCAACTAAGTAGTGACTCGGCGATGAATAGCTTTCCCGTTAGAAACACGGGTGGCTCCAAATGAGGTGGCTCCGGATAAAGATCGGAAGGTGTGGGTGATGGCAATGGAGCTCTCATGGGTGGGGAAGGAATGTCCACCCTGAGGGGAAGAGGCCCTTGGGGTGGCACCGGGTTGGGAGGCTCGGGCAGGAGTCCATCAATTTAAGTACACATCCTATCCAACCGATCCGACATGATTTTAAAGAGTTCGACAACAATGGGGGTTGGAGTAGGGGCTTCGTGGTGGACTCGCTCATGGTCTCTCGGCCTAGTCGTGGGTTTAGGCTCATCGACATGCGGGGCTCTTTGCCTCCGACTATGACCCACTTGGTTGGAGGTGATTGGGTGGGGTCGGTTGGAGGTGACTGGGCCGGGTAGGTAGACCCTTCTAAGCTCACCCTTCATCTCTCGCCACGACTCTATAGGCCATTGCCTCCTAATTTTCCTCAAGTATTCTATGTCCCACCATGTTTCAATAGCTTCGTAAAAAAATCACCTTGTGGCAAAGTCGACTTGCATGGCATCAGACATAATGTAAAACTCAAAGTATTTGTCCATAGCGGCTTCCCACTTTAGGTAGTCGCTCGGGACCGTGGAGCCATAAAAGTCCGGGGCTTCGGGCCTACGGAGGAGGTGGGGTTGGATTCCCCATCCTTGGGTGTGTCGCCACCATTCATATGACGTGGGCTTTTGGGGATCCATGGGACACGGGGAGCTATAGGATGGCCATGCCGACTCTTGGTGCGAGACAAACTGACTAGACATGATCCTAAAATGACAATGCAAAGTTAGAATGCAGACTCGACTACAAACCTAGACTCAACCAGTATCCGGTACGTGGCGGAGGTATGATCCGAAGATCAAACTCACGCAAGTGTGCTACCTTCCCGATAGGCGTAACCTATCATTCCGGGAACACCTTTTGATATACCGGGTAAAGGAATGCAAATGCGATACCTTGGACCTACTAACTGACTACCCTAGACTCAACTTAGCTCTGATAGCAATTTGATGCGGGACGAGACGCGAACTTGGGACTCTAGCTCGCGGACGTCCCTAAGTGAGGGAAACGAGTGGATCTACGCGATTGAGGAAACTGACAGTGAGTCGAGGGTATCGGCTTTTCTGTGTACTCGATTGAGTCATGGGACGGGCCACGCTCGCTCTCTCCCACAGCGATGATAAAAATTTGACGAGCTAGTTATCCTATCACTCTAGCAGCGACATATGAAAATATATGCGAGGAAGCAAAATGCCAAGAGGGGAGCGGAAACGATATCTCTACCCTCCGGGCGTGGGGAAGACGACCCCGGCCGAAACTCGTACTCCCGGTGTACAGTAAATAAATAATTATAGCAGTCAATTTAATTTCCCACTCCATGCAGGGAGGTAAAGGGCTACAATGGCGACCTGGGAGTAATGAACTCGGGTTGACGGGCAGCAATTTGGAAGGCTCTCGGGCCGGAGACGGGCTGCTGGTCCGGCTCAGTTCTGCGAGGCCCGCGGACAACAGGCGGGTCTGGTTGCTGGGACGGCGGTGCCCGGGCGTCTCCTTGCTGCGGAGGCTGCCTGGGACGCTGCGGGGGGGTTCCCGATCGATCTCCGGGAGCAACAATCGCTGAAGCTATCCTGGCGTATTTTTTGCTAGAATTATCCTGTGGCTGCTTTGCTGGCCTGTTCTTGGAGCAGAAATGCACGCCTCTACGAAAATAATTTTTGCGCTTAGATCCGGTGTCGGATCGAGGCGAAATTGGTACCATTGGAAACGACACTCGAAGGGTACAACATATATTATTTCCAGGCCCATCCAGTAGACGGATTAGAAATGAAAATGACTGTTCCCAAGGTTTTCGTGCTGGCTAGGATTACAGACAGTCAGGTTAGAATAGGTTCTGCCTAAAAATGAATTTTGACTGACAGGGGAATGGCAGCTCTAGACTCCAAGAAAATTATTAGTGGAAAGGGGGGATGTGAGGAACAAGTATGAATTTTTTGGGAATTTTTGGATGTGGCTAAGGGGGCGGGAAAAATACCAAAACATGACATTGTCTCGCAGATCTGCAAGCTGGCAGATTGCTGGGGGGGAGTTTTAATTACGCGAAAAATAGCAAATGAAGGCGGAATGACACAAAATTTGAACTGGGGATGGGGGATGATAGGGAGAACAAAACCTCAAAATTTGGGGTCGAACAGATCTCATGATTGGGAGATAGAATTTCGGCCTCAGCTTGATGTCCAGAGTTGGACAGAACTGCGACGAGGCGGTGGCGGTGGTGCGATGGCGGCACGAACGGAAGCGGCGGCGGAGCTTCACACCCTGGGAGGAGATACCACTTGGAATCCACCAAGTTTTCTAGGGAATCCACCCTAAGAATACAGTAATCCAGCTACAAGGGAGGGGAGAGAGAGAGGGGCGCCCTTGGGCAAATCTTGTGCAAATGCAAATTTTCTTCATTAATTCTCACAAAATGGAAAATACATGGATTATATAGAAATGTACAAAAGATCTAAACTACCCTCAGATCTAGGGTTAGGGATGGGATAATTAATCCCCCATGTGGTCAAATGACCAAATTAAATATAATACAACATGAATAAACTATATTAAAGGGGGGGGCGCCCCTTTGAAAATGGGGTAGTCAAATTTGAATTTTCCTATTCTTGTCCCCCCTTGGTCCAAGTCCAATCTTGGACTTTGAACTAGCCCCACATGGGCCCTAGATCCTAGGTGGACTAATGAAAAATAAGGTGGGGGCTCCTGCTGGACCTACTGGCAGTTTACATAGAAACCCAAAGGCCTTTTTGTAAATAAACCCAAAGATTCCTAATGATACTCTTTGGCTTATAATGCCTTACAATTGCGAACCCAATTAGCCAAGGATATAAATGCAAACAAAAGGATGCAAATGCAAAAATAAAATGTTAGTGCTCGGTGTTGATTCCCATCACTGAGCCAATGAGATAAGGCTCACTCCCTACTTTTTTAAGTGCAGCGCTTCTCCTCGAGGTGGTGCGTCTCGATCGGAGGTCTTTTAGTAGCCAGCTCGCTAGTGCCGGGGTATACCCCATGACAGGGTACATTTCTTTTCTTGTAGACTATACTTGTGGACCGAACTCTGTAGTTATATTAAATTGTTATAAAATGTTAATTTTATTTTTGTTAGTTAATTATTAATTATGTAGTTTATTTCTTACTTGTTTAGAATTTCAATGCACAACCACACCATCCCTATTAAGCCTTCTGAGCTTCCTATCTCGTGGGTGGCGGCGTAGGATCCGAATGATATCGAGTTTGACTCGGTATCCGGATCTTGGGTAGTTACAGATGGTATTAGAGCGTGGTTGTGGAAATGCATGGGAATTCGAAACAGTTGCCGTGACTAAGAGTCCAAAGAGTCTAGTACAGTCGATAGCAGGCGTAGGGTGTTTTATTTTATTCAACCCCGTTTATTTTTCGTGTTTGTGTTAAGGGTCAGATGGCGCTGAGGAGGCTAGTTCGATCATTGTTAGGAGTGTCGACGGGGGCACGGGAGGATCCGAGTAGAGAGGAACCGGGTCGTGAGGCACCTCCTCTAGAGGTAGCAGCCCGAAGTGTATTGAGTCAGACATAGTTTTTCACCGGCATGTACCAGTTCTTCGTGCAGCAGTGGAGTCGGCAGTGTCGTGGTCAGGAGGCTGGCGAGGGTAGTTCGTTGCATGGTGGCCGAGGACGTGTTCTGCGAGAGTTTCTGTAGTTTCAGCCACCGACATTTGGGGGCCATCCGGATCCTGATGTAGCTAGAACGTGGATCGATGTGGTGGAACGAGTGTTCTGGTCGATAGAATGTGCAGATGAAGAGAGAGTCCTGCTTGCGAGTTACTGGTTCTATGGTCATGCTCTCTCGTGGTGGACCTCGGAGTGGGAGACGGCCTTTCAGTCTCGACCACTTCGGCAGATTTCTTTGCAGGAGTTTGTTGAAGCTTTTGAGCAAGCTTATAGTCTTGAGTACTTACAGATGGAGAGGATGTTCTAGTTTCTGAATTTGCAGCAGCGTGAGATGTCAATGATGCAGTATCAGGCCCGTTTCATGGTATTGGGCCGCTATGTTCCTCATGTAATGGCAGATGAAGTCTTGAGGACCCGACAGTTTCTTCGGGGTTTGATGGTTGAGTTGCGACAGATTTTGATTGCGACTCGAGTTGTAGGCCTGGACGCGGCGTTCCAGGCAGTGGTGGCTTTCGAGGTGGACATTTTGAGGACCCGGGAGTCTCAGGCAGAGCAATTTTTGTCGGGTCAGGTTCAACAGATTGATGATTAGTAGATGGAGGCTCAACAACCTTCGAGCCAGCTATCCTTGATGACACCTTTACCTTCTGGTACGCATCCCCATAGATTGGGATGGAGATACAGGTAGTGGCTTAAGGGTCAGAAGTAGACTTCTGAGGAGAGCGTGCCACAGTCATTCGTCCAGACTCAGTGGCAGAGTGTGTCTAGAGGTCAGTAGGGTCAGTGTTCGAGTTGTGACTGGCTGCATCCAGGCAGATCATGTTCGAGTGCTGGGAGGTGCTACAGGTGTGGTCAGGCAGGACACAAGGCACGTGATTGCCCTGAGGGGCCACCCTAGCCAAGGTAGCTATCCTTCGATGCAGCGAGGCATGGTTTCCGAGCATGTGATGCATGGCCCTGGTTGTAGTAGAGGCGTTCCACCTCCTAGAAGGTATGCGTTATTTATTTTTGTGTTAATTCCATGCTATCTATTTTGATTTAATTTCGCAGCTCTCTCATTTTAATTATTTTTATATTCCTCCCTAAGTGTTCAAGAGTTGTGCGAGTGTCCTGTGTGTTGGCAGTGGAGCTGCCTGTTGGGAGTTATGTGCCCATCCCTCTTGGTGTAATGGTGTGTAAGTGTCGTTGAGATAGTGTTGAACTGGTTGAGTAGAGTTACCTATCGGGCCAATGTGTCATTTTGTAAGGCCGACGTTGAGCCTCCCGAGATGCCTTGGTATTGAGACCTACAACGTTGTAGGCGTGTTGTTGGGCATGAAAGGAAGGTTACGTTCCAAAATCGAGAGGTGTGAGCTTATTCACCCGTACTTCTAGATTTTGCTGATTTATATTGGAGGCCATGTGATGGTGGATGTCAGGCTTCCCCCTGTTTCTACGTTTGGTTGGTGCAGAGTTGCGCAGCGGAAGCGTGGTGTGCCCATAACCCATAGGCTCTAGAACCAGATTGGTAGTTGAGAATGGTAAATGTTTGAGCGTTGAGCAAGTCCTAGAGGGCTCGTTATCAGTTGTAGAGAGTTACCTTTGGATATAAGGTGGTGTTGGCCCTGTGAGTGGCCTTTGTTAGATGCAAAGTTGGGATCTAGAGGGGGGGTGAATAGATCTCTCTATTAAAACTTAGCTCAACTAAAATTTGCACTCAATTCAAATGCAACAGAAGCAACGCTGTAGACTGAGCAGTCTACTAATGATCAAATTGATGCATAATAGTAAATAGAGACATCTTATGCTTAATTCAATTTGAATAGGAAATCATCTCGCAGTTTGCACTGCTCACAATAAGACAAATGACTAGCTAATTCTTAAAAGCAACAAACCAATTCAGACACAACAGACAAGTATTCTCACAAGTGCAATGTCGAGCACTTAGTACACAACACTCTGTAATGAACATACATCTAGCAGAAACCAAACGAGATCCAAAGGTTCAGACAGAACCACAATCAAACATATGACGGCATGCTAGAATTAAACAGACGCTGACCATGGCAAACACTAACCTGCGAAGTGGAGGTAGAAGGGATAGATCAAGCACACAACATCAACCCACAATACTTGCAGGATTTTAAAGGTGGTTTGATCTGCTTCGCAGATCTACATCCACCCCACACTCAAACCAGAGTGTGGCTTCACCTTACTAACCGCAAGAAGCAGACTCAGTTTGTGACAACTACTGACGAACAGCTTGAACCCAAGGGAGACAAATCCATTGACTCGATCCTACTCCCAACAGAGATCAAATCCACTGCACATTGTAGTGACCGGAGGAATAATCCTCTCTTCTTCTGAATCCTTAAAAGGAACCCCCGGAGACAACTCTCCCTTCCTCTGGCTACGCAGAGGGAACTCCCGGAGACAATCTCCCTTCCTCTGACTGTACAGAGGGAAAAACCCAGAGAATAATCTCCCTTCCTATGATACCACAGAGGGGAAAAACTCGGAGAACAATCTCCCTTCCTCTGATACCACAGAGGGGACACCTGGAGATACACTCTCCCTTCTTATGATCACTCAGAAGGAAACTGATCCCCAACAGGGTATCGGAAGAACACTAAGGAAATGGAAAAATAACAAATGAAAACACAAAAAGGAAAACAACAGAATGTAGTTCCAAGGAGCAGGATGGCTCTGGATTTGATCCACGAGACCAATCTTTAAGCATATCTTCAAGTATAAGCACGGCTGCACTCTGATATAGCTCTCACTCGAACTAGGCTATAGATCTGGGCTCTCGATCTTGCTTTCTTTCTTCTTCTTCTTCTTATCTCACACTCTCACTCACATTCCTCTTCGAACTGATCAACCCCACAGTTCTCAGATAGCCCACGAAATCCTTTCTATAGCAGCACCTTTCTTCTAATGAAGAGGGCTCTGTTATATAGGCAGAAAATAGCCCCTTTTATGAAATAACTTTATCTCCAAACTAAAAATACCATTAGACCACCTGTCCCAGAGAATATTGCATTTTGGAAGCATCCCAGATGTCCTAGGGAACACATCTGAATCATTTGGGCTCGAACGCACATGATTCCACTAAGAGATCACGTGCCTCACTGGAGGTGACACTGCTTCGAGGTACCTTAAAGGCAGGTCGAGGCACTTTCACCGAATCCGCTTGCTAAAGTATCATTTGATATGTGAACCTGCATCGACGTACTCCAGTGATGTGCCGATGTAGTGTAGACAAATAGCCCTTTAGGCAACGTGCTTCATATACTAACCTTCTAGCTTGATGCGTCGATGCATTTACTTGATGCATCGACCTGTCAAGTTCATGAGCTTGTGTATGACTTGATGTGTCGGTGCAGATCTCCTGTAGCGTTGATGATGCGGGATGGGACCACGGACACGACAAGCTCGTGACTGTCCCTTAACGAGGGAAGCGTCGGACGTGCACGGTTGAGAAACCGGCAATGAGCTAGGGTGATCGGCTCTCTCGTGTGCCCGGATCGGGTCACGGGATGGTCTCGCACTCTCTCGCAGCAGCGGTAATGAATAGATAAAGCGAGCTAGATATCCCTACACATGCTCTCTAGCAGCGGCATAAACAAATATATATGAAGTAAGCAAAATGCCAAGTAAGGGAGCGAATGCGATACCTCCACGCGCTCGGCGTGGGGACGACGGACCCAGCCGAAACTCGTACTTCTGGGATAAATATTACACAATGATGACAGAAATGAAATATCGCCCACTCCATGCATGGAGGTAAAGGGCTACACAACTGGGCCCGGGAGGACCGAATTCGGGTTGACGGGCGGCTTCTCGCGTCTCTTCGGCAGCACCCGAACTTGTGGCTGTGGGGCCCACGCGCTGTCCGGAGGGGCCGTGTAGGACCCGGTGGCACCGCTGTAGTGGGGACACTTAGGGAAGCGCTCCCTGGGCTGGCGGCATGCTGGTTCGCCGGCCGGAGGCCAGGCGGCTCCGTTCGGCACCGGTCGGAATGCCCGGCCACGGATCTGTCGGTTCTATTTTCCGGCGCGCGCTCAGACGACAACGGACGCTGCGATTAGCCCCGACCTCGGAATGCAACGAAACTAGCGCCGTTGGAAAGCTGCTTCGAAGGGATTCAACCTTAATGGACTACAAAAAAATAACAAAGCCTGTACTTCTGATTGGCGAATTTTGAATGTTGCTTTTGTACAGTGTCTGAACTCTCAGACTAGCAGGGAACTTTCCTGTAGATTGCCTTTGACCGTGAGGTAGACGTCCGAATCTGGGGTTATGTTCTTCAGAAAAGTTTTGGGAAATCAAGCTACGAAACCAGGACTATTTTTGGATATGGATTTGAGGAAGGCTTCGAATTTGTATGATTTTTACACTAGTAGTGGGTCGGATCTGGAATATGGCTGACAACACTATAGCTGAGGAAGAACACGAATTCTTAAAAATAGATGGAAGGCCGATCAAAAATTAAGAAAATTCATGGATGTAGGGGATCATGGACAGAACTCCTAGTGAAATTAGAAGGGTTTGGAAAAATCAAAAAGAGGGTCGGAGGTGAGAGACACAGGGCTGCTGTCACTGTAGACAGAGACAAAACAGATCTGGGAATGAAAGATGCACAAAAATGGAAAATTACTAAATGGAGGAGTTTTGACGTGAACATTTAGGTGGAGGTGGGAATTCAAGGTAAGAACACACCCTCAAAATTTCAGCTTAAGATCTTCACGTGGTGGATAGCAGGAATTCGTGGACTACACCTCTGTCCCGTAGGGTAGAACCTTGAAGATGGCTCCGCGGCGGCTCGAAGGCGGCACGAACGGCGGCGGCGGCACAGATGATCACCGGAGATAGAGGGGAGGGGATTGAAGATAGAACCACTCTAGAATTTGAGGTTGGAGGAGATGAACACCAGGGGAGAGGGGAGGGGCTCAAGAATCACTCTTGATTTTCTAACAATTTTCTCTTCATTAATGCCAACAAATGGAAAATACAACCTTTTATATGCCTTACATCAAACCTAATCTACACCATTAGATCTAGGGGAGGGGATTGGATGGCTGGGATGAAGTGTGAATAACACACACAAAAAATCATAAAATATTAAGGGGAGAGGGGCGGCCCCTTGACCATGGTTAATGGGGTTGAATGGGTAGGTCAGACCGTCCAGCCTATATTGAATGTGATTCACAGGTTCTAGTTCGGGTTGTTAAAAAGGAGTATAATTGTCCATGGTCAATTCTGTCTTATGTAGGAGAGATCTGGAGGTCTCTTACTCAGATTGAAAAGATTGTCCATACTTACAGAGAAGGAAATAAAGTAGCGGATCATCTGGCCTCTTTGGCCTGCTCCTCTAAATGTAATGCTTTTTTTTCTATAATGAGTTACCCTCTGTTATAAAGGGAGAGGCTCGAATGGATAAGCTGGGTATGCCCAGCATCCGTCTGATGTATTTTTCATTCATCATATTCAGTAATAAATTCACCCCCTAGTGGCCGATGGTCCTCATCTGCTCCTAGGTAGGGCTTTTTGGAGTAAAAAAGGTAGGTAACCCACCTTGGACTAATTAAGCCACTTGTCTCCCATGTGGTCAAATGGCATTCAACCCTTCTAGATGGCCACCTAGGATGGTTGACCAGCCCCACATGAGTGACATGGATCAATGGGAAAGGGCTGAGGGCCCCCTTGCTGGTCCTACTGACAAATTACGAAGAAACCCAAACAATCCGTGGGACTGACGTATTGGCTTATAAAGTCATACAATTGCGCATATACTTTCCCGTGGGTATACAAATAAACTAAAGGACATAAATGTAAAATAAAATGTACATGCTCGGCATCGATTCCCATCAACTCTCCCCGGGTGGGAGGAACTCGACCCCGTCGAGTAGGGGTATGGATGCTCGAGTACTCCGGCGGATCCGTCACCGTGCCAAGTAGCGCGGGTATGCTCCACTCCAAGTGATTGGCACCTGCTCATTCCATATATACTCGATATGCACAAGCTGCCATGGGCTAGAGGTGGACACTTCGGGTGGGGCACTAGTAAAGGGAAGGAAGCAGCTCGAAGACTCACTAGGAATCACCGCTGAGTCCCTGTAGGTGACTGATCCGGGTATAGATGTAGAACCGATCCCATACTCATCGAATGAGTCCACTCGCCTCTTACTCATAATAGAACGACAACGAGCTTGCACAAGACACATGCAGACAAACAAACGACACACAAACTATGCAAACAAATCACACAAAATAAACCACACAAGGAAAACACACGGACTCATCTATGACCCTAGACACACCTAATGTTAGTCCGACCCGTACATGGGCGACGGCAGACCTGGACACCCGAATATGTGCCATGCATGCATGTGGTGCAACTGGGAATGGATGGCATGGGGAACACCTATACGTCGGGTGTGGTTATGCGTGGATGGTCTTTTGAATGTGGGCGACTCAGGAGGTTTAGAAGGGCCGGGTGTAGGTGGGTCGGGGTTGGTGGATGTAGATGGCCCATCCCGAGGGGAAGGGGCATAAAAGTGGGCTTCCTTGAAGAAGGGGAGTACGGGTGGTAACTCGGGAAGCCTAATAGTGAAGGGTTCAAAAGGGTCAAAGAAGGTATGACCCCTTGTGGTGGGTTCCCACAAGTCACGGTCCCACATGTAGAAGTTTTGAAGGTGTGGGTAGTCACCTTCTTGAATTGTAACGGGTGGGACGGGGATCGTAGGCAAGATGTATGATTCCTCCCTCGGACAAAAGGGTATGAATTCGGGCTCGTCCGGTAAGGGGAGGAGTAAGAGGACCTCCGTGGTGACACAACCCACGGTGCACTCGGAGGTAATGGACCCTAAGGCCGGATGGGTGAAGCTAAGACTCGTGGGTTGGTCGAAGCCTCGGGCCAACATATGTGTCAACTTCCATTGCGTGCTTAGTCCCATAATAAGATCGTCCAACGTGTCAACATGGTGACTAGATCGAAATGTGGTATGGAAGGAGTTGATCGGCACTAGAGGTAGGATGGGGTCCATGGATGAGAAGGGAGATGGACCGAGCCTTCCTTGAGCCATCTAAGAAGTGGCTCGGCTATATAAAGAGTACCCGTTAGAAATACGGGGGGCTCGGGCTTTGGTAGTTCCAAATGAGATGGTTCCGAATCAAGTTCAGAAATAGAGAGTGACGACATTGGAGCTCTCATGGGTGAGGAAGGAATGTCCTTCTCGTGGTGAAGGGGCCCTTGGGGTGGTTCCGGGAACAACCAATCTACCCCGATAGACCGATCTAGGCGAGTACTAAATCTAGGCTTGTACTAAACCTTTGCATTTTTCCAATCATGGCTTGGAACATTGCGCCCACTTCATCGGGACTATAGGCTCGGGATGTGGCCATGGTGGCCAAGATTGGGTTGGGTCCCCTAAGAATGGATATGCAAGGCCATTTTTTTTTTGTTTTAAAAGCAAAATGTTATGCTAACTAATGCACCTAGACATGACCAAAACTCGGTACGTGGCGGAGATAACCGATCCGAAGACCACTCGCGCAAGTGTGCGGCCCTCCCGATAGGCGTAGCCTAACGTTCGGACAACACCTTTTGATATACCGGGTTATTGGGATGCAATGCAAAAGACACTTTTTTTTGACACCCTAGACTCAACTTGCTCTGATACCAAATTGATGCGGGACGGGACCACGGACACGACAAGCTCGTGACTGTCCCTTAACGAGGGAAGCGTCGGACGTGCGCGGTTGAGAAACCGGCAATGAGCTAGGGTGATCGGCTCTCTCGTGTGCCCGGATCGGGTCACGGGATGGTCTCGCACTCTCTCGCAGCAGCGGTAATGAATAGATAAAGCGAGCTAGATATCCCTACACATGCTCTCTAGCAGCGGCATAAACAAATATATATGAAGTAAGCAAAATGTCAAGTAAGGGAGCGAATGCGATACCTCCACGCGCTCGACATGGGGACGACGGACCCGGCCGAAACTCGTACTCCCGGGATAAATATTACACAATGATGACAGCAATGAAATATCACCCACTCCACGCAGGGAGGTAAAGTGCTACATAACTAGGCCCGGGAGGACCGAATTCGGGTTGACGGGCGGCTTCTCGCGTCTCTTCGGCAGCACCCGAACTTGTGGCTGTGGGGCCCACGCGCTGTCCGGAGAGGCCGTGTGGGACCCAGTGGCACCGCTGTAGTGGGGACACTTAGGGAAGCGCTCCCTGGGTTGGCGGCACGCTGGTTCGCCGGTCGGAGGCCAGGCGGCTCCGTTCGGCACCGGTCGGAATGACTGGCCACGGATCTGCCGGTTCTGTTTTCCGGCGCGCGCTCCGGCGACAACGGTTGCTGCGATCAGCCCCGACGTTGGAATGCAACGAAACTGGCGCCGTTGGAAAGCTGCTTCGAAGGGCTTCAACCTTAAGGGACTACAGAAAAATAACAAATCCTGTACTTCTGATTGGCGAATTTTGAATGTTGCTGTTGTACAGTGTCTGAACTCTCAGACAAGCAGAGAAATTTCCTGTGGATTGCCTTTGTCCGTGAGGTAGACGTTCGAATCTGGGGTTGTGTTCTTCAGAAAAGTTATGGAAAATCAAGCTACGAAACCAGGAATATTTTTGGATCTGGATTTGGGGAAGCCTACGAATGTTTATGATTTTTGTACTAGCAGTGGGTCGGATCTGGAATCTGGCTGACAACACTGTAGCTGAGGAAGATCACGAATTTTTAAAAATAGATGGAAGGCTGATCAAAAATTAAGAAAATTCTTGGATGTAGGGGATTATGGACAGAACGTCTAGTGAAATGGGAAGGGTTTTGAAAAATCAAAAAGAGGGTCGGAGGTGAGAGACACAGGGCTGCTGTCACTGTAGACAGAGACAAAACAGATCTGGGAATGAAAGATGCATGAAAATGGAAAATTATGAAATGGAGGATTTTGGACGTGAAAATTTAGGTGGAGGTGGGGATTCAAGGTAAGAACACACCCTCAAAATTTTAGCTTGAGATCTTCACGTGGTGGAGAGCAGGAATTCGTGGACTACACCTCTATCCCGCAGGACAGAACCTTGAAGATGGCTCCGCGGCGGCTCGAAGGCGGCACGAACGGCGGCGGCGGTGGCACAGATGATCACCGGAGATAGAGGGGAGGGGATTGAAGATAGAACCACTCTAGAATTTGAGGTTGGAGGAGATGAACACCAGGGGAGAGGGGAGGGGCTCAAGAATCACTCTTGATTTTCCAACAATTTTCTCTTCATTAATGCCAACAAATGGAAAATACAACCTTTTATATGCCTTACATCAAACCTAATCTACACCATTAGATCTAGGGGAGAGGATTGGATGGCTGGGATAAAGTGTGAATAACACACACAAAAAACCATAAAATATTAAGGGGAGAGGGGCGGCCCCTTGACCATGGTTAATGGGGTTGAATGGGTAGGTGAGGTAGGTAACCCACCTTGGACTAATTAAGCCACTTGTCTCCCATGTGGTCAAATGGCATTCAACCCTTCTAGATGGCCACCTAGGATGGTTGATCAGCCCCACATGAGTGATATGGACCAATGGGAAAGGGCTGAGGGCCCCCTTGCTGGTCCTACTGACAAATTACGAAGAAACCCAAACAATCCGTGAGACTGGCGTATTGGCTTATAAAGCCGTACAATTACGCAATACTTTCCCGTGGGTATACAAATAAACTAAAGGACATAAATGCAAAATAAAATGTACATGCTCGGCGTCGATTCCCATCAGTTGACCTATCCTTACAGCGTAAGCTTCTAGTTGGTATGTTGCGCTGATGTAGCTCACTGATGGTATGAGTTGGTTTTAGACCTGTTGCGTCGGTGCAGCTCTTGTGTTGCATCAATGCAGAATTCCTGAAATCACTTTAAGGGCTTCACTGCATCGAGGCAGTAAGGGTCCTGCATCAAGGTCCTGGGGGCAAAACAGATCTCTTGTTCTCCTCTAGCAATTTCAGTTGACCGAAATGGACAGTTAAGGCCTGATCTTGTATTGCAGAGTTCTGCTGAAGGTTTGCTGATGATTACTTCACTGCTGGTCCGTTGCTTAAGAGTGTTGGCTTGTTATGCTGTTGCTTGGCTTGTTCTTTTGAATACTCATGTATGCATCGATGCAGTGGTCATCCTGCATCAACTCCACTTTGTTTCTAGTGGGTTGACTTGGGCTGCCTTTTCACTTCTTCTTCCTATTCACTTAAATTCCACTGCTAGGATTGCTTTGACATACCAGCGTCGAGTCCATGGACTCATGACATCGACGTAGCTTCACAACTTGATCTAGGAAGTCTACTAGCTTGGCCTTCACTTGACTGCCTGTTCTTCAAGAATATATCACATGGTAGAGAGATAACACATAAAATAAATCCATCAAGCATAAGACTTAATGCACCAAGGAAACAGATGAAGCATGAAATCTATGCATAAGCAGACTCATGATATGACTCAGTATTCTACATCATCAAGACCATACTCTTGGTCTTCGACATCATCAAAACCATAAACCATACCATAAGCCACAGGGGTACAATAGCCTTGGTTGCTGTGTGTCGGTAATAGTGTCGTGCTGAGTGGCACTGGAAGGATTGAGAATTGAGTGGCACAATGATAGGAGTTGTCGGATATGAGTAATTGTGTGTCAGTCTTTTTCACAAATTATGTCGCGTGGCCCAGAGTGGAGTCAGTTCAAGATTGGTATTGAGGACAGGTCATGGCCATTAGGACTGGTTATGAGGCGCAAGTACGCACAGCCCAGAGTCAAGGCAGTGATTTGATCGACCTTGATCGACGTGGATGTGCTCGAAGTGGATTCGATGAATGAAAATGGGTTGGTGTCGAGGGTGTGACCCTATGGGGATGCCATGAGTAGCTGCAAGAGCTAATCAAGTTGTCTAAGCTCCCAGGTAATCTGTGGTTTAGTATAATGGTGGTTCAGTGGACGTGGTGTCCGAGGCTAGATAAGTGATGTGTTGGCTATAGATGGAGCGCTCAGCTATAGCAAGACTCGAGAGAGTTTGGAACTCGGTGTTTTTGAGGTACCACTGATCGGATTGTGGTGCTGAGGTCAGAGGTTTCCCCTGGCTTGGGAGGAGTGGTGCAAGGGGATCGTGTGTGAAGCGAGCGGTTGTTTAACCTGAATGGTGTTGTGTTCAGGTCGGCACTGAGAGTTGGTCAATGTTGGCTAGTAGGACATGGGAACTGTGAGGTTGCTAAGTGCGGATTGGATGGTTGTAATATGGAACAGCTGTCTCCTCGATTAAAGAATCCCCCAAAGGGTGTATGTGAGATGGGGGACTTGCCGTTGGGAAAAGAGTTGGAGGCGGCGTGCCCAGGATTTGAGTGTAACGCCCTGGATTTTCAGATTGGGTTTCCGTGAGTCGCAGATCATGTTCGAGCGGGTTTCGGACTTTCATATTGATTTTTCAGACCCTTTGTTGGTGCACTTCTAGGTTATTATGGGTCCGTGGTGGCGCGTGGAGTGGTCACACTTTTCCTAGAATTTTTCTAGGTCGAAATCTATTTTTCGGGGTTTTTTCAGAGTTCTTGTGGATTTTCTAAAAGAAATAGAAAAATAAATAAAATTAAAAACATTTTTTTACTATAAACCCCTATCTTCCCCTCCGTTCTCTCGTCTCTCTCGACTCACTCTCTCACGTCTCTCCTTCCCTCCCTCGTTCTCACCTCCGGCGGCCGACGACGGTGGGAGGCTCAAGGCGGAGCGGTGGCATGCAGCGAGGGGAAGGCCAAGGGCGTGCGGAACGTCGAGGCGGAGCCGGTGGCATTCGTGAGAAGTCGACCACGTGGCATGATCGTCATTCTTCGAGGTTTTGGTGGGTTAAATCTTTAGTTTACGTAGGGGGACAGATTCCTACTCCCCCCACATGTTTTCCACGCATTTTCATGCCCCGATGAGGCCGCGAGCGGGTGTATTTCTTGTTCGGGGTTTAAATGCATGTCGGGGTTGAGCGGTAGTTTTCGGCCAATCTAGGCTATATTTTGTGGTTTGATCATGGCTTTCTGGTCGTAGAAAGGCCTGGGGTTGGATTCCCCATGTTTCCCTTTCGTCCCGCGACGAATGGGGCTTTCTATCAGACTCCGTGTAGAGTTTGGGTGTTTTCCACGAAATCGACAGGGGACGGCCACAGGGGTGGTCGTCGCGTCTACGACTGGGCGGCCAAGGGTCTGGCCATCCAAGTCTGCTGGGCGGCCAAAGGTTGGGCCGCCGAGACTTGCAGGCGGCCAGCACTATGGCCGCCCTGCCCCCATCTTCTTGCCTTGTAGTCTGTGGACTGGGCGACCAAAGAGGTGGCCGCCGAGGTCCTCTCGGCGGCCAAAGGGATGGCCGCCCAGGCCCTGCCTTGCCTAGGGTGGGCGACCAGATGGCTGGCCACCCAGGCCCTCTGGGCGGCCAACAGGTTCGTCGCCTAGCTCCCTTATTTTCTGGGCTCAGGGCAGCCAGAGAGATGGCCGCCCAGGCTCTGTTGTGCCCAGGGGTGGGTGGCCAGGGTATTAGCCTCCAAGCCATATTGGGCAGACACAGGTTTGGCCGCCCAGCCCTCTGGGCGGCCAGTGCTTTGGCTACTCAGCTCCCTTCAGCCCGGGGGTTGTCATGTTACGAGAATTGGTTCCCGGGGTGTCTGTTTGACGGGTGGCCTTCCAGAATATGTGTCTAGGTGGTTCCGGGTGTTCCGTCGACTCCGGATGTTTAGAGTGGGCCATTCCTAGGTGGTTGTGTAGTGTGGGAAGTCATTCCTGTGTTGGGATTTCCTTGTCGACTTTCCCCGCGTGAGTTCCATGACCGCGGAGGGTATTCCCGCGTGAGGGCTGTGATCGTGTCTAGATATCCTCGTAGAAGTTGTGGCCTGAGGTTCTTGACTTCTCATCCTCCACCTTAGATAGTTACCCATAGCTGAAAGTGTTGTCCCAAGGTTCCCTGTGGTTCAGGCACGTGCGTACGCGTGTCCTAAGGTTTCCCGTGAGAGTGCAGAGGTTTGAGCCGTACTAATGTCATTGCCCAGAGGGCTTGTCGTGACTGGACCGGGCGAGAGCACCTTGTGTGTACATCGCTCCTGCAGAGGCGAGGTCATTTGAGCGTATGTACCTTGGTTAGGATAAATGTACATTGCTGTTGGGTGTAGTGGCGTGTACGTGTCAGGTAGCTAGACACGGCCGTGTCGTTGGGTGTAGAGGTGCGGATCCTCGCCAGTTTGATTGTGTGGTGTGTGTGAGTGTCTCTTCTGCTCCTCCCGAGATCTGGGTGTGAGTAATGTGCGTGCATATGAGGCCTTGGCATAGTATAAGACGTTAGTGGACGCATCTGGCCATGTTGTGTTTACTCGAGTGGCGGACCTTATGCCGTGAAGGTTGAGGTATCGATAGCATTGTCGTGGCCCTTCCGGCAGACGGGGTGGTGTCGCCCTGTGTTGTGGGCGTGGTTCTTTCGCTGGTTCTTGCCCGGGATCGAGGGGTTATGGTGTTTAGAGGTTCTCCCGAGGGTGTTGGTTCAGCGTGTGGCCATGTGGCCTTGTTAGTGGTTCCGTCTGTGTGAACGGGCTGTCCGACCGTGGGAGTCGGGGTAGCGTAGAGGTCTTGTGTGTGTCTCCTCCATGTACCACCTTCTGGTTCCGATCACTGTTGTTATGTTGTACTAGTGTTATTTCATTATTACTGTCGCTATTGTTCTTTATTTGTTTTAGTTGTTGTTGGGATCCGCGGGACCCTTACTGAGCCAATGAGATGAGGCACACTCCCTGCTTTTCAGGTGCTACGTTTCTCCTCGGAGTGGAGCATTCTAGTCAGAGGTTCGTTAGTTGCCAGCTCGCCAGGTTGCCGGGGTATGCCCTAAGGCAGTGTACATTTCTTTCCTTTGACTGTACTTGTGGACTGGGCTCTGTAAATATTATAAGATGTAATTTTATTTATGTCAGAATATTAGATTATTTCTGTTAATTTATATTTCCTGCTATTGTTTATAATTTCATTGCGTAACCACAACACTCTAAATAACCCTTCTGAGCCCTCTGGCTCGTGGGTGGCGGGCCAGGATTCAAATGGTATCAAGTACATCCTGGTATCTAGATCTTGGGTCATTACAGATGGTATCAGAGTGTGGTTGTGGAAATGCATGGGAATTCAGGATGATGCAGTGATTTTGAGTCCATAGAGTCCAGTATAGTCGGCAGCTGGCTTAGGGTATTTTTTTTATTCACCCCCCTTTGTTTTCTGTGTTTATGTTAAGGGTTAGATGGCACCGAGGAGGCGAGTTCGAGCTTTGTCAGGAGTGCCGGCGGGGGCTCAGGAAGAGCTGGATCGTGAGGATCCAGATGGCGAGTCTTTTCCTCTACAGGTAGCGGCCCCCGGTGTGCCAGGTCAGGCTGAGTTTTATGCCGGGATGTATTAGTTCATTGTGAGGCAGATGCGTCAACAGTGCCGTGGTGAGGAGGCTGGCGAGGGCAGTTCATCACATGGTGGCCGTGGACGTATCTTGCGAGAGTTTTTGCAGTTTCACCCGCTGATGTTTGAAGGATAGTTGGATCCTGATGTAGCGAGATCATGTATTGATGCGATGGAGCGGCTGTTCCGGTCTATGGAGTGTGCCGAGGATGAGAAGGTCTTGCTGGCGAGTTAACAGTTGCAAGGAGCAGCCTCATCATGGTGGACCGTAGAGTGGGAATCGACATATCAATCACGTCCTCTATGTTAGATTCCGTGGTAGGAGTTTCTTGAGGCCTTCGAGCGAGTTTTCAGCCTGGAGCATATCATGACGAGGAGGATGTATCAGTTCATGGAGTTGTCAAAGGGAGATATGACAGTGATGTAGTATCGATCTCGATTTGTGGAGCTGGGATGCACCCCATATCATGGCAAGTGAGAGATTGAAGACTCAGCTGTTCGTCAGAGGTCGTCGGTCATATTGCTCGCAAGTGCCCATGGCGGCCGCCCCAGTCCCAGCCATCTTTGCAGCATTCCACTAGCCTGACAAGTCAGGGATCTTGGCATGCGCGACGTGCTTGACCAGGTAGAGTTGTCGTGCCCATTCCGTGGAAGGTACGTGTGAATTTTTGGTTATTGTATGTTGTGCTTGTGTTTAACTCCGCTCTTTCCTTGTTATAATTGTGCTTCCTTGTGCTTGTGTTTTTCTTGAGGTGTGTCCGGGAGTCCCCGGAAGCATCTTGCGTGAGAGCAGTGGAGCTGCCTGTGAGGATTGGGTGATCATCTCTCGTCATTCCTTGGTGCGTAGGTGTTGTTATGGTTGGGTAGAATCGGGTGTGTGGAGTTACCAGCCGAGAGAGTATGTCATGTTATAGGGCTGGTGTGGGGTCTCTCTAGGTGCCCTGTTGTTAAGAACTGTGTTTGTAGGTGGATTGTCTTGGCGGATGCCAGGTTTTTCCTCTTTTCTGCGGTGTATTCAGTTCAGAGTGCGAAACGGAAGCGTAGTGGGTCCGTAACCCACAGGCTCTAGGATCGGATTAGTAGTGGAGTATGGCATGTGTTTTAAGGGTAAGCGTGTCCTGGAGGTTCCTAAGTCGGTTGTGGAGGATTGCCTTTGGGTGGAAGGCTGTATTGGCCGTGTGAGTGACTTTGGTTGATGTGCGTTGGTAGTGGTATCGTGCTGAGTGACGCGAGTGGAATTGAGAACTGGGGAGCTCAGAGGTGAGAGTGGTTGGGTGAGGATGAGTGTTGTGCCAATCTTTTCCATGAATAGTGTCGCATGGCTCAGGGTGGAGCCACTTAGCGATTGGTATTGAGGCAGGTCGTGGCCTTTTGGGTTGGTTGTATGGCACAGGTGTTCGGCGCTCAGAGATGAGCTCGTGAGTTGACCGGCTATGGTTGGTGTTGATGTCCGGGGGTGGATCCGAGGAATGAGAGGTGTTGGTGTTGGTAGGGAGATCCCGTGTGGATGCCGTGATGCATAGTCAAGAAGTTGCTGGAATTGTTAAGCGCCCTAATGAGATGTGGTTTATGATAGATGGGATTGGCGGATCTAGAGGGGAGGGGTGAATTGATCTGCCCCTTTCTTTCTATAAAAACTAAAGATAAAAATTACTGCAACTATGAAGGAAGATAAAGTACTCCTATTTCTTAAAATACAGATAGAAAGATGGAACAACGTGCCTAAGCAAGCATCTAGCGAAATAACAAGCAATCACACAAACCAATGAGATAGGTGTTTTTAAGGTGGTTCGGTCTCTATCCAGAGACCTACGTCCACCCCTCACTCAATTGAGTGAGGCTTCACTAGTGCATAAGCACCAAATAGCTGATTCACAGCTTCACACAGAGAGAAAACACTCTCCAAACTACTGACAAATAGCATGCGGGCATGCAAGGCCCAAACCAACAGAACTGAGACGGTACTCAGTCTGTCTTCCTACTCGCAGGGTAGGGAACAAGGTAGTATGTCTGAATCCAAAGGAGAAACAAAATAACTGAAAGAAAAAGGTTGGCAAATAGACAGAATGTATCAATGAAAGCGGATAAGAAGGATCATGTCTGTAGACTGGATGACGCTCTGGGCGGCTTCCAGACTTGTGGTCTCTTCACCAAGAGTTCGAAGAGTTGCAGGAGAAGTCTTCCAACATCGGCGTAGAAGTCTTGATATGGGACCTTCTCTGTTGGCTAAACTTCAGGAACTGGTGAGGAGTCCACCATGGTGCTGTCTCGCTGGGTAGCAGGATGAGAAGATGCTTAGGTGTAACGCCCGATAATTTTGAAATAGGAAATAAATATATTTAGCAAGAAAACCTATACATAATGATAAATACATATTCTTACAAATAAGTATATAATGTTTAATAAATAAAATTTATTCAAATAAATAAATGTCTAAGTGATATTCCTTTAGGGATGGAAGTAAAAGTCTTACTAAGATCAAACTTGCCTCTGATACCCAAGATAATGATTAAGAAGGAAATAAAAGTGAAGGAAATTATAAGAAATGAAACCCCTATATGAAGTACTACTAAGACCCTAGTGTGTATTGTGACCAGCCACATCAAATTAATGAAATGTAAAACACTAATGGTAAACCCGAGGACCTTGCATATGAACTTAGCTTAAGACTGATGGGCCTTATATACATATATACATGTAAACTATTAATAGATATAGGTCACGTATATGAGGTTTAGTAACTGACAAAGGGGTTTAGTGATATATATATATATATATATATATATATATATATATGTGTGTGTGTGTGTGTGTGTGTGTGTGTGTGTGTGTAAATATACATATATCAAGATACATGAATGATAAATTAAACCCTCACCGATAGTGGAACCCATCCGATAAATTAAAACATACTTAGCTAATGTACAAAACCACGCATAGTATGTTATAAGGGCCTTTAATGCATCAAAACCTTTACAACTATATGAGAGAGCCAAGAGAAATGGCTAACTGAAGACCCATGTATATATAGATATCCATATATATACATATGTATTTAGTAGGCCTCAGCTAAACGAAACCCAAATGCATTTACATGGGCTCTCACCCATTCACCGATAGCAAGTCCAGGGTATATATATATAAATATTCACAACCCATGTACCCACATATATGTGTGTGCAAATTTATAATACAATAAGATATATATTAAACATATATATATATATATATATATATATATATATATATATATATATATATATATATCAACCCCATTACACCATGTATATTTGTAACCACATATATAATGAGTAAACCCACTCATCCACATATCTATGCATAGATATAATGAAATATACATATATATAAGTACATGTAATTGGGTTTTCACCATTAACTAGCAAACGTGGGTTTTAAACCCATAAAACGTGAAGACATGTTACCCATGACCAAAGCCCCTTCGAACCGTATGTGGGCCTTAAGCCCAATTGTAGGATAAAAGGGAATATATATATATATATATATATATATATATATATATATATATGTGTGTGTGTGTGTGTGTGTGTGTGTGTGTGTTATTAAGAACTTTATTTTAACAACGTGATGATTGTTTCACAATCGAACACGAACTATATAAGGCAATGGACCTTACCAAAAGAATTCGTAAATCCTACCCTTAAATTTTAAGGGATTATGAATATAACATCATTTAAAATCATGTTGTAATTTTATTTGAATCAATAAAACTTGAAGAAAACATCAATTTATATTTTGTTAATAATTTTGAAATTTTAATATTTCTTATTTATTACATTATATTTTTATTTGAAGGAATTATGATATATTGATAAGCTTTAATGCATTAAACATAGTTAAAAGATAATAGAATGGGTATATAAACAATATTGGTCTTTTGGAGTGTACTTGGCAAGGAAAAAAGTGAATAGCGCCCAATGTCTAGGTAAAAAGGCATGGTCAAAGTCGCTATTTCTTAAAAGAGTGAATAGTGTCACTTTTTAAATTAAAAGAATTTTGTATAACTAATTATATGAAAAAATAGAGAAAAATGGAAAAATCTTACCCATAAATTTTCACAACAAGATCCCACCAAATAAAAAAGATAAAAATCCCAAAACATTGTAACTATTACAAATCAGTGAAATGGAGAATAACGCCCATATGAGGGGCGCTATTTCGTTAAAAACGACTTATAATTGGACGTTATTTCTTAGAAGGTGACTTTCAGGTGGACGATAATTTTTAAAACGTGGCTTTAGCATGGACGCGAATTTCTTAAAGTAAAATAAGGAAACTATCAGCCGTATCTCGCTCGAACTGAGAAATAATGGATGTTTGGGGAAGTAATAATTTAGGGAATGGATCAAATGTGGGAAATTTTAATGCTAATAGAACTCTTACTGTGAGTTTTAGTCCCACACAAACTCTAACTCTGCCATCCCTATAAATACCCTGCCATAACCCTCCAAATTGTTCTATTTCTCTATCGAGACCCTGCTACTGCTCCTCTAGGCATTTTTGCTTCCTCCTCTCTGCAACGTGAAGAAGCCTTGCTTCTTCTTTCTGTTATCAAAAGAAGTTGTGGCTATCTTCAATTGTTGCTACTGCATCTTTTTCTTGCTGTCGATGCTCCGTTCCTTCTATTTGAAGGAAGAAAGTGCTCTCTTTTCTGAATAGAAGAACTATTGCTGGAGAAACTTGTTCCTACACACTGTTTCTTCGTCCTGTTGATCAAAGAAGTTGTTATCATCTTTTCTTTTTCTGGGAAGCTAGGTTGTAAACAGAGCTTATATTTCCTATCCAATTCTTCAAGTCTATCAACCAAAATCTTCATACAAGAGGTAGGTTTTCTCAAGTACTATGCCCAATTCAACAACTATATAGGGTCATGCATACATATAGTTTCATTATTTCCTTGTTTTAATAGCTTCCTGTTTCAACTTCGGAGTTATAGTGAAATAGCGACCCAGTCAGGGGCGCTATTTTGAATTTGCGACCGTATAGCAGTCGCTACTTTCATGATTAATTATTAAACCAGCATGTTTAAAACTTAATAACTTGAAATGTGGACATCTAATCAATTACATGCGTGCATTGCTAGATTCATGGTATTTTTCTCTATCTATTCATGTTCTTGTCCTTAGAAAAGTATTTGAATTGGAAAACTGACACTATTCATGCCTTTTATACTCTGAATTGAACAGCGACCATCATTCAGTCGCTATATCTAAACAAGCACCCAAGGTCTGGACGCTAATTTCTAAAACATGGCTGCGCCATGGGCGCGAATTAAAACAGAACTAAACGATGTGTTAAAAGGATATAAAAATCCAGGATTTATTTACACTAAAATTGGAACATGACTTTAAAAGTAACGGCTGGGTCACGGGCGCGATTCAATAAATAGTGGCTGAATCCCAGGCGCTATT
This sequence comes from Amorphophallus konjac, assembly GCA_022559845.1. Taxonomy (NCBI): domain Eukaryota; kingdom Viridiplantae; phylum Streptophyta; class Magnoliopsida; order Alismatales; family Araceae; genus Amorphophallus; species Amorphophallus konjac. The sequence goes on from CM040121.1 coordinate 306,484,694, forward strand.
TAAGAAAATAGCGACAATGACCTAGGTGCCATTTTCTGTCATGTGAGTTTTCGTTGGTTTCATGTACACCCTTTCAATAGGTTACATATATGGCACTATATTCCAAGCCATGAGTATAGTCCCATGTTTTCTCGGTGATTTATCGCTTACCCTATATTTTCTTGTGACATACAAGCCCTTCGTTATGTTGTGCCCCTTGTGCTTTGTTGATGATGTGGTGTTTTAATGATAGCAACATGAATGAGTCACCACATTGTCTTGAATATGTCAGACTTTTTCTGTGGGAGATTGCATAAGTGTGCCATGTCTGAATTGTGAAGAATGCATGTGTATGCTTGAGTCATGCTGTGATATATTGGATTGTGCTTGATTTCTGTTCTGTGCATTGCTTCTCTGCTGATATGTTCATGCATTATCTTAGGCTAAGTCTGTACAGCCTACGTCTCTTGCAGCGTCAATGCTGTGAGCATTCTCAAGTCTGCAGCGTCAACGCTGTGAGTAAGCACTTTGTTTCAGGTTCTTCAAGTCTATACAGACTTTAGCGTCTCATTTAGCGTCTAAGGCAAAGTCTACACATTGGCTAAGTGTGTACATCGCTTACATTTCTTGAGACCAAGTCCATACATCGTGAAAGTCTATACACTCCTCTTGGCCTTAGCATCTATTTTGAAGTCCATACATTGGTCTTCAGTTCAAGTCTGTACAGCGTTACGTTCTCTTTGGAAAGTCTGTACAGCGTCAAGTCTGCACATTGGGGTTTCACGAGAAGTCGACACATTGGTCTCCACCTGAAGTCTATACATTGGCTAAGGGTCTTCAAGTCCATACACAGTTGTCTGATGCATATTGTTTGAAGTCTGTACAACATGCCTTGTTGTTCACAACTTTCTTGTTTGTGACTTCCCTAGTGTTTTGATGATGAGCATCACTATGTTAAATATTATCATTTTAATCAGATATCTTGAGTAATGTTATGCATTTGAAATTTGCATGATTAACACAAAAACTGCTATGAGGTAGTACCTTGCATGTCCGTACTGTTCCTTTCTTACTTCGTGTTGTTTGTGTTTACTACACTTCGTGTTGTCCGTTTTGTACGTCGTGTTGTTCCATGTATGTTTGTTGATTGTCTTCGTGTTGTTTACTGAAGCAGCTCGAATTGTTCTGATGAACTTCGAGTCATTTTCCTGTGAACCTCGTGTCGTTTCTTCAGTATTTAGTTGCTCATCTCGAGTCATCCTTTATGTTTGCTCTTGTGTTTTCGTGTCACTTACTGTTGTTCCTCGAGTCATTTTTTCTTGGTTTCACTGCTTCATCACGTGTCGTGATAGCCGTGTCTGTTTTCTGTCTTCGTGTTGATTTTACTTCGTGCGTTCTTCCTTAAATTCAAGCTTTCAGTGTCTCAAGTCGAGTCTGACTGTGTTGTCTCCATGTCGTCCTTAGTTCGAGTCGTTTCTTTGTTATTTCTGTCTTCGTGTTGCTTTTCCTAGACCTCGTGTCTTTCTTGTTTTGTAACCACACTTCGTGTTGGTTTCTGTTTTCGTCTTCGAGTTGTTACTCGAGTTGTTTTCGTGTGTATTCAAGTCTTTTCAGTAAAGTGTCGTTTCACCTCGTGCCGTTCTCTTTGCTGTTTGTTATGTCGTGTTGTTTTTGTATTCGTGTCTTCGTGTTGCTTTTGTATTCGTGTCTTCGTGTTGCTTTTGTATTCGTGTCTTCGTGTTATTCTTGTGTTTTTGTCCTCGTGTTGTTTCCTTCTATCTTCGTCCAAGGTTCCTTTGATCGCGTGTTTCTATCGTTTTTACTCCGTGTTATTTCCTTCTCCGTACCTCGTGTCGTTCTCAGTATAGTGCACCTATTGTTGTTCCTACACACCTCGTGCAGTTTTAGTTTTTGTGGCCCTGAGTTTTAATCGTTTTAATTCTTTACAGGAGAAGAAGAAAAACAAAAAGAAGAAGGTGGTCCGAGGAAGAATATTCCTCAGTGAATGGGAGGCACGTGATCCGAGGCTGGAAGGGCAGATAGGATTGTGACACGTGTGCTGAAGCTGGCTGAGAGACTGACATGTGGCCACAAGTTCTGGGCGGGAAATGAGGAAGCCACACGCGCCCAGTGCTGCCCTCCTGCTGGCTGCTGCTTATAAAAGGAAGCCTTCATCCAACAGATGAGGGTGATCAAAGAAGAAGCCTGGAGAGCAGAAACCCTTCGATCCAGAAAAAGAAAAGAGGAAGAAAAAGAGTAGAAGAAGAATAGAGCTGCAGTGGAAAGCAGAAGAAGAAGAGAAGAGAAGAGATAGAGAGAGCCTGCGAAAGAAGAAGAAAAGAAAGAGAAGAAAAGCAGAAGAAGAAGAGAAGAGAAGAGACAGAGAGAGCCTGCGAAAGAAGAAGAAAAGAAAGAGAAGAAGAGCAGAAGAAGAAGAAGAGAAAGAGAGAGTTAGAGAGCTCGTGAGGGTAAAGAGAAAAAGAAAGTGAGAGAGAAGAGAAGAGGAAGAGAAGCTTACCTGAAGATCTGTCTACTAGACTGTGGATCAAATCCAGGCCAGTCAGCTCCATGCGAGCCACATCTGTGTTATCTTTCTTTACAGCTTTCTGATCGCTGTGTATTTTTCCTTTCTTATTTTTCCTTTTTCATTTGGTTAGCTTTGTTCTTCCGATCCTCTGGATTGAGGTCGGGTCCCTCCTGGTCTGGAGGAAGAGAGGTCTGCGACCTCTAGTTTGCAAGTGGCTGGAAGTCACTTGTGTGTTCCCTCCGGTTTGGAGGAAGGGAGATCTGATCTCCAGTTGCAAGTAGCTGGGAGCTACTTGCGGGTTCCTCCTGTGGATTCAGGAGAAGGGAGACTTGTCTCCGGTTCTGGGCTTGTGACTTGCAAGTCCAGGTGTCCCTCCTGGTCTGGAGGAAGAGAGGTCTTCGACCTCTGGTTTGCTGGTGACTGGGAGTCACTGGTGTGTTCCCTCCGGTTTGGAGGAAGAGAGACTGTGCGTCTCTAGTTTCCAAGTGACTGGGAGTCACTTGGGGTGTCCCTCCGGTTGGGAGGAAGAGGGGAGGTTGTTCCCCTGGTCAAGCTGTGTGGCAGCACCTGTTGCAGACTGAGTCTGCGGTTTCTAGCGTGAGCTAGTGGAAGCCACACTCGGGTTGAGTGTGGGGTGGATGTAGGTCTGCTGGACCGAACCACCTAAAATCCCCTTGTGCACCGTGGTTTGATTTGTCTATTTGTGCTTCCGCTAGGTGATTGCATAGGGGCGCTCCATGTGTTTGGCGTCTGTTTGAGCAGAAGATTTATTAGTTTTCAGATTGACCAAATCTATCTTGTTGGCTCTCCAGTGATCTCACTGTGTGTTTGGTTAGTTCCACAACTGCCATTTAGCCTTCAAGTTTGTTTAGTTTGCGAACTAGCATTTTAGTGAGCGAAATTTTAACTTTGCCGAAAGTTTCTTAAAAGTCTTATTCATTCACCCCCCCTCTGAATACTGCACCGAACCTAACAGTTGGTATCAGAGCTGGTTTCTGCTTAGAAGGTCCAGCGGCCTGTAGATCCGATCTTGTAGTATTGGGTGTTAATTTGTTTTTAGTGCATCAATATTTCTGTTGCATTAATCTGTTGTGTTCTCATGGCTCATCCTCCACTATTCAGTAGTTCAAATATTAAATTATGGCTATATCGTATGCACAAGCACGTTAACTCTATTAATCCACAATTGTGGAAGGTTATCTCTCACAGTCCACATGAACTTCCTAAGGGTAAGTCCAAGTGGACTCATGTTCACAAGTTAAAAAATGATGATAATGTGAGAGCTCTAAATTTAATGAAGGCTGCAATCGGTTCTGATGATTTTTCCTCTTTCTCAGGTTGTAGCTCGGCAAAGGAAATATTGGATGAATTACTTCGCATCCACACTGGAAAGGAAGAAGAATGTCTCATGGCAAGAAGGAGTGATCAATCAGATAAGTCCTCATCCCAGGTAAACTCTGAGACCGAGTATATTAGTCATGATGGTTTAGTTGCCATGCATAAGCATCTACTGGAAAAATATGAAAGAATTAAGTCAGAAAAGAGAAAATTAAGAAAAGAGAAAAATGCTGAAATCACAAGTCTAAAGGCTGAAAATGAAAATTTAAAATCTGAATTGAAATTGGAAGAAGAATTTGAAAACAAGTTGATTGAAGAAAATTTTCATCTAAAAGATCAAAATAAAAAACTAATGGTTCTTAATACTGTCTTTTCTGAAAAATGGTTGTCATTTGAAAAAGAAAAATCTGCTGATAAGGAAATTCAATGTGAGAATGAATTGAAACTGAAACATGAACTAGAAATAGTTAAAAATTTGAATGATGTCATGCAGAGACAAATTATCACATGTGAGGAAGACATGACTAATTCAGAACTCAAAATTTGTTCTCTCTAATCTGAAATAAGTAAACTTGTTCGTTCCATGTCTAAATCTATCAAGGGAAAAGAGAAAATGAATGTTCCTTTGTGTGATAACGCCACTAAATCAAGTGGAGAGCAAGGATGCAAATCCCAAATTGAAAAATCTGTTAAGAAAAAGTTGTACACTACTTTTGTTCGCAGCTCTGACATTGCAAGCTGCTCTGGGCCTCCTAAAATATCTACATCATCTGTTTTCCAATTCAAGGCCCAGAAAAATGAAGAAAAAATAAAAGGTGTGAACAAGGGTAAACAAATGAGCAAAAATGGTAAGAAAAACAAGGATAAAAATGTCCCTACTTGTGTCTTTAAATCTGCTACCTGTACTGCATCTGATGACTCAATGCATACTACTCATAGCTCAATTAATTATCCGTATGCATCTGATAAGAGTGTCTCATGCCATTATTGTGGCAAGGTAGGTCATGTAATGGATGATTGCAGATTATTGATTGAAGATGGGCATGCAAGTGAAACATTGCATTCGAGAAATTCATTTGGTAGAAATCATGCTACTAGGAAGTCTGATACATCTTGTCATTACTGTGGTAGGCATGGTCATCTCATGGATGCCTGTTTCATCATGAAACAAGATGATGAAATGCATGCTAGGTCTTCTGTTCATCATCACCCCAAAAGAAGTATGTATGCTTCAAACCAACACATCATTTGTTATAACTGTAACAAACGTGGTCATAAAGCTGTTGAGTGTTGGTTCAGGACTTCATGGGGATATAATGGTTCAAGAGGTAAGCACCTAAGGTGTTTTGAATGTGACAAGTATGGGCATGCAGTCAAGGACTACTGGTATGCTCAGGGAAAATATTTTAATTCCAAATTTGATAAATTCCCTGAAAATAGAAATTTTCTTGGCAGAAATAAACCTATTTTTAAAGAAAAGATTCTTGTATGTTTTGAATGTGGAAAACCTGGCCACCGAGCTTCTGAATACTTGTGGGCAGGCAATGCTAAATCAACACCTCATGCAAGTAACAAAAAATTTCATGCAAACTCACATAGATTCCATGATGATAATAATGTCCACAAAAAGAATTCAAGGTTTGCTACATCATGTAGAGATTGTGGAAATTTTGGTCATTTCATGGATAACTATTACCTGGTGGATCATGATGATAATACTGCTAAGAAATTGTTTAGAACACTTGTTAGGGATAAAACAGGACCCAAGGCTGCTTGGGTACCTGCAAGATCTAAGTGATTGTTTTGTAGGTGTGCCTTGGGACTGGAATAAAAGGGGTAATGATCCAAGGCACTTTAGGATGAATAACCCCATTTTCACATTGTTCAGGTAAGCTTCTCTTCATTTCATGCTTTTGAAATTCTTCTAGTGCATGCATGCTAAATCTGTTCTTGCATATTCATTCATCATCTGCCAGTTGCATTATTTTCTGATCATGCACTTGCTGAGTGTTTTGTGCAAATTTGAGTTTAAAGGGGTTGTCTGTATCTGATGCATACATAGACTAATTACAATTGCTTGATAATTACGTTATGCATAAACTCTGAAAACAAATTGCATTTCGAATTCTTTGAAAAATCTGAACTGCTTATGAGTGTGACTTGAAATCTGTGTGTTGCAATAGCTCACTGAAATTCTGAATTGCATATAGGACTGCATGTTGAATAATCATGCATGACCTCAATGGTATATAAATGGTAAGGTACCAAAAGGCAGGGAGGTCTGTCTGGAGGTTCTTACTATGTGTGAGGTGGTCTTTTGGACCAAGTGCTCCGCCTCGTACCATGGGTCACTTTGCAGGTTAGGACTGTCTGAATGTGCATGAATCAAAATCATATGATCAGTGTCTCATGGCAAACATTGCATGTTTACAGGGGGAGTTAATTGTATGTCCTTGCGTAGCATTCAGTGCTGAGTCTTTGCATGCATGTAGTTAATTGCATTGCATTTTACGGCATTGAAAAATACCAAAAAAAAGGGTAATTGAATGCATAGTGTTAGGGGGAGTCAATGCATTGCATATAGGTTGTCAAATGCATACTCATGTGAAAATTCATTGCATATCCTTTCATTGATTCTCTTTGACCAAACCTTGAGCATATTTTTGAAATCTTAAGCTTCAAAATATCTCCTATCAATTGATAACAATTGGTATCATTTGGTATCAGAATTTTTATCAGTCATTCATGAAGATTTCAATGGGACTATCTCGATCATAAATCTGAAAAAATTCTTGAACTAGAAATCTTCTATTATACATTTTTATGAATGTCTGAAATAACTCATGTGGTTTAAGCTTAATATATTCATGGAGTTTAACTTTAAAATCTCTTAACATATCTGAAGCATGTTTAATAAACCTTAACCATCTGGTTCATGTTGAGTCTTGTGAAAACTTCTGAAATTTGCACTCTTGAATACATGACTTCAACTGATTAAGTACATGAAATTATTATTGACTTGAAACAATGAATTTTTCTGAAAAGTCTAAAGGGTAATATCTGTCAGAGCAATGACCTTGGTCACTGAGAAACACATGTCCAAAGGACTGTGTCATGAGGTACCACAGTTAACTCTGATTAAGAATTCATTGAAATTCAGGCAGAGCAATGGCATGCACACTGAGAAATACAATTCACTCATCAAGAAATGATTTGCAGTGTGTCATGATGTGTATATGCTATCTCTGTTCATATAAAGCATGACAGTTAGTCACACTAAGTGCTTAGGGATATTGGCCTCTGATCAAGGTATATCCTCTAGTTACAAGGTGTGCACTGAACTAGAGTGCTCGTAAAATTTGTAGCATGAAAATTGTTGAACGAATTGAAATATCTGAATATTGATGCAAAAATCAAATTGCTACAACCCTAGACAAAATCATATGACTTCATAATTGCTTGATTTCAATACTGATACATGTAATTCTAAAAGAAGTCAATAAATTTGATTGTGTAAGACAAAGGGAGGATAATCAAGATAAATATGAGGGCTTGGTTCATTTTTATTAAAACATGGTTTTAGATATCAATACAGAATTTTATTGATAAAATCTGCATACATCATGTTTAAACCATGCTGTTCAAAAAGCTCATTCATAAGCCCCTATAATGGAAGACTTTGAAAACTTATGTTTTGGATTTATGAGAATGACATTTCCTTGAAAATCTGACTGAAATTCTCATAGTTGAAGCCTCTTTAGAAATATGCTAATTGAACATGTTCTTGGCTCATTGACCTGAACTTCTCCTTGTTTGCCCCTGTGGTCTCCTCTCATCTATCTCATAAGATTCCACTTATTGAGGGGGAGCTTCCATGTCATGCATCACTTGCATATCAATTGGCATCTATTCAGGGGGAGCATTCCTTGTCACACTGAATCATGTTCATATCATTTGTGACCTTGCATTCAAATCCCTCATGATCAGATTTATGCATGATCAACAAAAACTGTATAGTCAACTCATTTCTTATCAGTTGATTGATTCCATCTGCATTTTTCTGACCATACAAATGTGAGGTGCCACTCCCATTATTACCTTGTTCACTTGCAGCCTTCTAAACCTCAGAATCTTTATGATGGTGGATTTCAATTTGATTCCTGAGATATATTTCTCTCCATACTGTTGGAATCTTCCATCTTGTTCTGCAATAAGTTCTGATTCTGTGGTATCTTCACCAGAATTCAGATTCTTTGTAATGGCTGATTTCAGATTGATTTATTGGATAACCAGAGTCCATTCCTGTGCTTCAGGGGGAGTTATGGTTTATTATCATCTAAGGGGAGAGTAGTCAATCATGCATGTTGATAGGGGGAGAACTGTTTCATTGTCATAAGGGAGATCTTTATTTTAAAGAACCTTGACTCATTCTCTGCATTGTTGTGCTGCATTTGACTATCAAACCATTTCCCTTCTTTTTGATTATGTCAAAGGGGGAGAATAGTTTGATGAGTCAGTGTGACTCATTATGTTGCCATCATCAAAAAGGGGGAGATTGTTGTGCCCCTTGTGCTTTGTTGATGATGTGGTGTTTTAATGATAGCAACATGAATGAGTCACCATATTGTCTTGAATATGTCTGACCTTTTCTGTGGGAGATTGCATAAGTGTGCCATGTCTGAATTGTGAAGAACACATGTGTATGCTTGAGTCATGCTGTGATATATTGGCTTGATGTGAAACGGTCTACCTAGGATGATAATGACCCTTAGACCTATGCATCCACAAACATACAAGCTCTCAAGTTGGCTCACCGTGCGACCTATCTCACGCGACGCACATGCGCTCCCGGTGGGTCCGAGTGATGCCGGCGAGGATCCGGGGTGGGACCCTAAGGTTTCCACCGGTTGGTGGGCTTATGGCTGACCCCTAATGGGCCTGGGATACCCAATTTATGGGCGGGCTAGCACGCTGGGGCGTGGGCTTGGGTGGCGCTCTCTCACTTGCCACGGTGGTGTGCTCGTGGTTTCACAAACAATCAAGTCCGGGCACTCAATTACCGCCAACGAGCTAAGGAAACGATACTAGCTAAGCAAAGTAAATGAGGACCAGGAGAGGGACCAGAAGCTCACCTGATCGGTGTGAAGACACCGATCCCGGCCGGAGACGATGGGCGCGCCGGGGGGCGTGGGTATGCACCCGAACGCCGCGGCGGGGTAGCTTGACCTGCTGGTTAGTTAATTACACAACTACGCCTCTCGCAGGAGGGGGGATCTCGGGGTGGGGGTTATGGAGTTTACACCAAACACTACCACCACGCAGGGTGGGGCCTTCAGCCGGCCAAGCGGGGTGGGGAAAATTGGTTAATTATCACACCGGCGGTCGATACCGAAACCTGTCCGGTTCTGGGATTCTGGACCAGCAGTCACTGATGTAGCCGTAGAACACTTTCTGGAATTTTGCCGGAGGCGCGGTCGGTGTCGTTGGCTTCGTAACAGAATAGGGGTGCGCCTCAAATTTTATGGATTTTCGTTCTGCACGAGCCGGGCTGCCACGATCGACCGAACGGGGTCCCTGTTCAGGACCTGCACAGGTTCAGCTTCTGAACAGCAGATTGCCGAGGACGCCACGAACGCTCCCGGGCTCTGTTTTGCAAACGGCCGGTGTCGATGGAAGCGTGGGGAAGTCTACTTTCCAACGGAGCTGGCCTCGCCACTGTCTGAAGTCCGTGTGGACAGGATGGTCCCGTTGAAGGGGGACAGGTCGGGGAAGACAGACAGGAGGCAGAACGAACGCCCGGCGGTATAAAAATGGTAACTTCCACTTACGGCGTTCAAACGATGCTCCGTCTTCGGCTTCTGAAAGCTGACAGGGGGAGGAAGAATTTTGATGAAGAGTTTGATGACCGATTCCTCCAGTCTTGGCCGCTGCACGAGGGTCGAACAGAGATGGCCTTCTGGTTGAGCCCCCAGTGCGCAGTCGCGGTAGAACGGAGCTAGCGGCCGGCCACGATCTTGGAACGGAGCGATTCCAACTCGCCTGCGGAGAAGACTCGTGGATGCACAAGTTTGCTGAAGCGCTTGGATGCCGAATCCTCCTGGAACGGGTTGGAAAATGCTCTGCAAGTTGGGGCCAGAAACTGCCTGCGGGCTGGAATGGATTTGTGGAGGGGAGGCTAAGGTGGTGGTGGTGTATGTGGGTGGAGATGGAGGGGGGTGCGACCCTAGGAGGGAGGGGAAGGGGATGGACGACCTAGGGAGGTGAAGGGGTCCCTTGGAGAGGGGAAAGGGGTCTTGGGTGGAGGAATATGGCTTGGGAAGGGTGGGGAGTGGCCTTGGGAAGGTGAAAGGGTGCCTGGGAAGATGAAAGGGTGCCTAGGAGAAGGGGTTTCCACCTAGGGGTTGGAGGGGGAATTGAATGAGTGTATAGGGAAGGGGGAGGGGTCTTAAAGAAGGGTGATTAGGGAGGAGAGAGAGGGGATTTCGAAATTTAGAGAGAGAGAGGGAGAAGTAGTGAGAGAGAGAGAGAGAACTATAGAGAGAGGGAGAGAGAATACTTGAGGGTTTAATTTTTCAATTCATCAAAAGTTGTTACAAATGGGAGAGGGGGGGTCCTTATATAGAGTTGGACCATTTGCACAAAACCCCCTAACAAAGTGCATAAATGCAAAAGACCAAGAGACAGGGGGGGGGCGCCCATGGGCCAAGCCCACTAACTGGGCCCAATGTCCTCAACTAAGGGTCCAAATGACTCAAGACTTGGATAATTAACTCTAAGACCTAGATAATGGACTCAAATAAAGGAAAATTACACATGATATGACTCAAATAAAGAAACTACATAAGCAACAAATAAAGATAGCCATGAGGACCACATCTCCAAGGGGTCACGAAGTCGGAGTCGCCTCGTGCCATAGGGAATGCCGGGAGATGTCCTCATCAAATCCCCCGGGGTGGGGAGAACTCGACCCCGTCGAGTAGGGGTCCAATCGGCTCTCGTACTGCACCAGCAGGTCCGGGTCTAGGCGCATCAAGTCCTCTCGGCTTACCCAAGCATCCTCGGTCGGGGAACGGCCTTTCCACCTCACGAGGTAGCGCTGGTAGACCCTGTTCCTGGTAAGTGTGCTCTGCTCATCCAGTATTGCCTCCACTTGCTCAAGTCGGCCTCTCAATCGGGGTGGTAGTTTCGCTCCGGGAGGGTCACTCACAAGGGGGGGTAAAGGCTCGAGATCCTGACTGGGTTCCACCGTGGGGCCCTTATAGCGAACCAGATCCGCCACATTGAAAGTGGGGTGAACCCCAAAGCCCTTAGGTAAGTCGAGCTCATAAGCATTGGTACCAACCCGTCTTAGAACCCGAAAGGGTCCCAAACCCCGTGTCCTCAATTTGGAGGCGGGCCCTGGGAGGAGCCACTCCGTTCTCACCATCACATGGTCTCCCACTTGGTATTCACAGTGACGTCGATGAGCATCAGCCTGCCTTTTGTAAGCCTCATTGCTTTTGCCTATATGCTTGCGGATTTCTTCATGCGACTTTGTGGATGTTGGCTCACTAGTGGATAAAGGGGGTCCTGGACAACCAAATGTGGACCTATCATGCAGTGGTGCTACACCGACTTTGGTAGACCTAGGAAGCTTATGCGTCTTGTCAGGGGGGGTGGGGATGGGAGGCCCAGAAAACCCATAAAGGAACCTATCATGCCATGCCATGTAGACCCTAATAGACCTAGGTGGGCCAGGACAACCATAGATGGATCTATCATGCATGGTGGTGATAATTACCGGGGAACCCGAACTTCCTTGAATATTTCTCTCATGCCTAAGACTTGCGACGAACGAGGGTGGGCCATTACATCCGCACATAGACCACTCATACTTCTTACATGTCATGTGGGTGATTTGAATGAATGGACCCGACTCATGAATCATGTCAAGCGGTGTGGTGTGTCTAGACACATGCATTCCTTCCCAAATGGCACCCCTAATGTGTATGGCTTGGTGTGGGAGTTTCCTCTCATAGGGGTCAAATGGGTCTGGGAAAATAGAGTGGGCCTGGTCTATTAAGGTGGGTGAGGGTAGGAAAGGGTGGGTGGTGGGTAAGGGGGGTGGGTTGCATGGGGGTCTAGACTCCCATAGGAAGGGGTCAAAGGGGTCATGGTAAGGGTCCCCTAGGGAGAGGAACTCCAGGTCCTCATGTAGCGGTGAGTCATCCTTCTCTAAAGAAATAATTGGGCCGAAGTCTTTGGTGGGTGGATCAGCCAGGAAGGGATGGGTTGACACTCTACCCGAGATAAGCAATTCTAATTCATGGAGAGCAGCAGGCTCATCCGGTGTAGGGAGGATTAGAAGGAGGTCGCTAGTGTAGCAACCTACAGTGTAAGCTGTGGTGATGGATCCGACACATAGATGTAGGAGGTCAACGCTCCTAGGTTGGTCAGCCATTGTGGCCAACATGTCGGTCAACTCTATTTGCCATGCTAGGCCCTTAAGAAGGTCATCCCAACTCTCAACCTCATAGGAGGATTGGATAGTGGTGTGATAGGAGGAGAGAGGGACTATGGGGAGGTGTTGTTCCATGGGAGGGTAGGCATGGGCCATCATCTCTCTAATTGGGCTACCCATCAACCAGCTAACAAGGGTCTCTCCTAAAATAAGCTCGGTCCCATCTAGAGAGGGTGGTGTAGGGTGAGGGTTACCATGTGAGTTTTTTTCTTCAATTTGGACATGTGTGGTCTCCATGTTGGGAATTGGGTCCGGGGTGTTCACCACTTTGGGGTCGGGTATGGGTTCCTCCTCCAAAGAGGTGAGAGAGTATGTTCGGGGTGGGGTGGTGATGGTAGGTGCATGGCGCCCCCAAGGTGATGAGCAAGGTCGGAATTGGGTTGGGGTTGGAAGTGGAGGTAGTGGGAGTCTAGGTTGGGGTAGGTTTGTAGTTGGAAGTGGAAGGTGGGTTGGGTGAAGACAGTTGGATTGGTCGATCTTGGGTGGGGCATCCCTTATAGGGGATAATGGAGGGGTAGTAGTAGGGGCTACGGGGGTTTGGGGAGTATGGGTCTCATGGGGAATAGTGAGTTGCGGGGTGGTGACCGGTGCGGGCCTAGGTGGAGGGGTGGGCACGGGATCCACTTGGGTTTGAACGGTGAGGGTTATGGAAGTGAGTTTTAGTTGGGGAAGGTTGGTGGGGATTGGGTTTTCCTGACTTGACTCTTGGCATTGTGCCTCAAATTCTTCCTCCCATTCAAGGGGAGCTTCATGAACTTCAATCACTTTCTCAACTCTTTGGGGTGGAGGGGTTTGGTAGGGATTTGTGGGTTGGAGGGTGGTGGTCTTTGGGGGCCTAGGTGGAGGGGTGGGTAGTTGGGACAGTTGGGTTCTAAGGGAGAGGAGTTGGTGGCGAAATGTGGAGAGGGAATCGGTTAGGGGTGGTGGGGGCGGAGTCCTATGGATGGTCTTAAGTTGGCCGGGTTGGGATTGAGTAGTGGTGGTGCTCCTCGGGCTAGGGGTGTGTGAGTAGGAAGAGTAGGAAGGTTTTGGAATGTAGATTTTCCTAAGTTCTCTCGTCATCTCTTCCCACGAGTGAATGGGCTCTTGCCTCTCAATCCTTCTTATGGCCTCTATGTGTTCCAATTCTATCTTGGCTTGACCCCGAATTTGTCCCTTGGCCCTACAAACTCTTGTGTGTCCGTATACCCGATTCCTCTCAAAGTTCCTTTCCATTGCAGCCTCCCACTTGAGGTAATCACTAGCATGCGACCCATCAAAGGTAACACCCTCATCTCGAATAATGTCCCAAAGTATTGGGTTGATCGGATCCCGGTAGTGGGCCGAGTGGGATGGGTATGTGGTAGCCATGATTCATGAACTAGATGACAATGCGCCCTAGGACTAGACTTAGTAGAGACAAGTCTAAAACTTGCTCTGATACCACTTGATGTGAAACGGTCTACCTAGGATGATAATGACCCTTAGACCTATGCATCCACAAACATACAAGCTCTCAAGTTGGCTCACCGTGCGACCTATCTCACGCGACGCACATGCGCTCCCGGTGGGTCCGAGTGATGCCGGCGAGGATCCGGGGTGGGACCCTAAGGTTTCCACCGGTTGGTGGGCTTATGGCTGACCCCTAATGGGCCTGGGATACCCAATTTATGGGCGGGCTAGCACGCTGGGGCGTGGGCTTGGGTGGCGCTCTCTCACTTGCCACGGTGGTGTGCTCGTGGTTTCACAAACAATCAAGTCCGGGCACTCAATTACCGCCAACGAGCTAAGGAAACGATACTAGCTAAGCAAAGTAAATGAGGACCAGGAGAGGGACCAGAAGCTCACCTGATCGGTGTGAAGACACCGATCCCGGCCGGAGACGATGGGCGCGCCGGGGGGCGTGGGTATGCACCCGAACGCCGCGGCGGGGTAGCTTGACCTGCTGGTTAGTTAATTACACAACTACGCCTCTCGCAGGAGGGGGGGATCTCGGGGTGGGGGTTATGGAGTTTACACCAAACACTACCACCACGCAGGGTGGGGCCTTCAGCCGGCCAAGCGGGGTGGGGAAAATTGGTTAATTATCACACCGGCGGTCGATACCGAAACCTGTCCGGTTCTGGGATTCTGGACCAGCAGTCACTGATGTAGCCGTAGAACACTTTCTGGAATTTTGCCGGAGGCGCGGTCGGTGTCGTTGGCTTCGTAACAGAATAGGGGTGCGCCTCAAATTTTATGGATTTTCGTTCTGCACGAGCCGGGCTGCCACGATCGACCGAACGGGGTCCCTGTTCAGGACCTGCACAGGTTCAGCTTCTGAACAGCAGATTGCCGAGGACGCCACGAACGCTCCCGGGCTCTGTTTTGCAAACGGCCGGTGTCGATGGAAGCGTGGGGAAGTCTACTTTCCAACGGAGCTGGCCTCGCCACTGTCTGAAGTCCGTGTGGACAGGATGGTCCCGTTGAAGGGGGACAGGTCGGGGAAGACAGACAGGAGGCAGAACGAACGCCCGGCGGTATAAAAATGGTAACTTCCACTTACGGCGTTCAAACGATGCTCCGTCTTCGGCTTCTGAAAGCTGACAGGGGGAGGAAGAATTTTGATGAAGAGTTTGATGACCGATTCCTCCAGTCTTGGCCGCTGCACGAGGGTCGAACAGAGATGGCCTTCTGGTTGAGCCCCCAGTGCGCAGTCGCGGTAGAACGGAGCTAGCGGCCGGCCACGATCTTGGAACGGAGCGATTCCAACTCGCCTGCGGAGAAGACTCGTGGATGCACAAGTTTGCTGAAGCGCTTGGATGCCGAATCCTCCTGGAACGGGTTGGAAAATGCTCTGCAAGTTGGGGCCAGAAACTGCCTGCGGGCTGGAATGGATTTGTGGAGGGGAGGCTAAGGTGGTGGTGGTGTATGTGGGTGGAGATGGAGGGGGGTGCGACCCTAGGAGGGAGGGGAAGGGGATGGACGACCTAGGGAGGTGAAGGGGTCCCTTGGAGAGGGGAAAGGGGTCTTGGGTGGAGGAATATGGCTTGGGAAGGGTGGGGAGTGGCCTTGGGAAGGTGAAAGGGTGCCTGGGAAGATGAAAGGGTGCCTAGGAGAAGGGGTTTCCACCTAGGGGTTGGAGGGGGAATTGAATGAGTGTATAGGGAAGGGGGAGGGGTCTTAAAGAAGGGTGATTAGGGAGGAGAGAGAGGGGATTTCGAAATTTAGAGAGAGAGAGGGAGAAGTAGTGAGAGAGAGAGAGAGAACTATAGAGAGAGGGAGAGAGAATACTTGAGGGTTTAATTTTTCAATTCATCAAAAGTTGTTACAAATGGGAGAGGGGGGGTCCTTATATAGAGTTGGACCATTTGCACAAAACCCCCTAACAAAGTGCATAAATGCAAAAGACCAAGAGACAGGGGGGGGGGCGCCCATGGGCCAAGCCCACTAACTGGGCCCAATGTCCTCAACTAAGGGTCCAAATGACTCAAGACTTGGATAATTAACTCTAAGACCTAGATAATGGACTCAAATAAAGGAAAATTACACATGATATGACTCAAATAAAGAAACTACATAAGCAACAAATAAAGATAGCCATGAGGACCACATCTCCAAGGGGTCACGAAGTCGGAGTCGCCTCGTGCCATAGGGAATGCCGGGAGATGTCCTCATCATGGCTTGTACTTGATTTCTGTTCTGTGCATTGCTTCTCTACTGATATGTTTATGCATTGTCTTAGGCTAAGTCTGTACAGCCTACGTCTCTTGCAGCGTCAACGCTATGAGCATTCTCAAGTCTGCAGCGTCAACGCTGTGAGTAAGCACTTTGTTTCAGGTTCTTCAAGTCTATACAAACTTTAGCGTCTCATTTAGCGTCTAAGACAAAGTCTACACATTGGCTAAGTGTGTACATCGCTTACATTTCTTGAGACCAAGTCCATACATCGTGAAAGTCTATACACTCCTCTTGGCCTTAACATCTGTTTTGAAGTCCATACATTGGTCTTCAGTTCAAGTCTGTACAGCGTTACGTTCTCTTTGGAAAGTCTGTACAGCGTCAAGTCTGCACATTGGGGTTTCACGAGAAGTCGACACATTGGTCTCCACCTGAAGTCTATACATTGGCTAAGGGTCTTCAAGTCCATACACAGTTGTCTGATGCATATTGTTTGAAGTCTGTACAACATGCCTTGTTGTTCACAACTTTCTTGTTTGTGACTTCCCTAGTGTTTTGATGATGAGCATCACTATGTTAAATATTATCATTTTAATCAGATATCTTGAGTAATGTTATGCATTTGAAATTTGCATGATTAACACGAAAACTGCTATGAGGTAGTACCTTGCATGTCCGTACTGTTCCTTTCTTACTTCGTGTTGTTTGTGTTTACTACACTTCGTGTTGTCCGTTTTGTACGTCGTGTTGTTCCATGTATGTTTGTTGGTTGTCTTCGTGTTGTTTACTGAAGCAGCTCGAATTGTTCTGATGAACTTCGAGTCATTTTCCTGTGAACCTCGTGTCGTTTCTTCAGTATTTAGTTGCTCATCTCGAGTCATCCTTTATGTTTGCTCTTGTGTTTTCGTGCCACTTACTGTTGTTCCTCGAGTCGTTTTTTCTTGGTTTCACTGCTTCATCACGTGTCGTGATAGCCGTGTCTGTTTTCTGTCTTCGTGTTGATTTTACTTCATGCATTCTTCTCTAAATTCAAGCTTTAAGTGTCTCAAGTCGAGTCTGACTGTGTTGTCTCCATGTCGTCCTTAGTTCGAGTCGTTTCTTTGTTATTTCTGTCTTCGTGTTGCTTTTCCTAGACCTCGTGTCTTTCTTGTTTTGTAACCACACTTCGTGTTGGTTTCTGTTTTCGTCTTTGAGTTGTTACTCGAGTTGTTTTCGTGTGTATTCAAGTCTTTTCAGTAAAGTGTCGTTTCACCTCGTGCCATTCTCTTTGCTGTTTGTTATGTCGTGTTATTTTTGTATTCGTGTCTTCGTGTTGCTTTTGTATTCGTGTCTTCGTGTTGCTTTTGTATTCGTGTCTTCGTGTTATTCTTGTGTTTATGTCCTCGTGTTGTTTCCTTCTATCTTCGTCCATGGTTCCTTTGATCGCGTGTTTCTATCACTTTTACTCCGTGTTATTTCCTTCTCCGTACCTCGTGTCGTTCTCAGTATAGTGCACCTTTTGTTGTTCCTACACACCTCGTGCAGTTTTAGTTTTTGTGGCCCTGAGTTTTAATCCTTTTAATTCTTTGCAGGAGAAGAAGAAAAACAAAAAGAAGAAGGTGGTCCGAGGAAGAATATTCCTCAATGAATGGGAGGCACGTGATCCGAGGCTGGAAGGGCAGACAGGATTGTGACACGTGTGCTGAAGCTGGCTGAGAGACTGACACGTGGCCACAAGTTCTGGGCGGGAAATGAGGAAGCCACATGCGCCCAGTGCTGCCCTCCTGCTGGCTGCTGCTTATAAAAGGAAGCCTTCATCCAACAGATGAGGGTGATCAAAGAAGAAGCCTGGAGAGCAGAAAGCCCTTCGATCCAGAAAAAGAAAAGAGGAAGAAAAAGAGCAGAAGAAGAATAGAGCTGCAGTGGAAAGCAGAAAAAGAAGAGAAGAGAAGAGACAGAGAGAGCCTACGAAAGAAGAAGAAAAGAAAGAGAAGAAAAGCAGAAGAAGAAGAGAAGAGAAGAGACAGAGAGAGCCTGCGAAAGAAGAAGAAAAGAAAGAGAAGAAGAGCAGAAGAAGAAGAAGAGAAAGAGAGAGTTAGAGAGCTCGTGAGGGTAAAGAGAAAAAGAAAGTGAGAGAGAAGAGAAGAGGAAGAGAAGCTTACCTGAAGATCTGTCTACTGAACCGTGGATCAAATCCAGGCCAGTCAACTCCATGCGAGCCACATCTGTGTTATCTTTCTTTACAACTTTCTGATCGCTGTGTATTTTTCCTTTTTATTTTTCCTTTTTCATTTGGTTAGCTTTGTCTTTCCGATCCTCTGGATTGAGGTCGGGTCCCTCCTGGTCTGGAGGAAGAGAGGTCTGCGACCTCTAGTTTGCAAGTGGCTGGAAGTCACTTGTGTGTTCCCTCCGGTTTGGAGGAAGGGAGATCTGATCTCCAGTTGCAAGTAGCTGGGAGCTACTTGCGGGTTCCTCCTGTGGATTCAGAAGAAGGGAGACTTGTCTCCGGTTCTGGGCTTGTGGCTTGCAAGTCCAGGTGTCCCTCCTGGTCTGGAGGAAGAGAGGTCTTCGACCTCTGGTTTGCTGGTGACTGGGAGTCACTGGTGTGTTCCCTCCGGTTTGGAGGAAGAGAGACTGTGCATCTCTAGTTTCCAAGTGGCTGGGAGTCACTTGGGGTGTCCCTCCGGTTGGGAGGAAGAGGGGAGGTTGTTCCCCTGGTCAAGCTGTGTGGCAGCACCTGTTGCAGACTGAGTCTGCGGTTTCTAGCGTGAGCTAGTGGAAGCCACACTCGGGTTGAGTGTGGGGTGGATGTAGGTCTGCTGGACCGAACCACCTAAAATCCCCTTGTGCACCGTGGTTTGATTTGTCTATTTGTGCTTCCGCTAGGTGATTGCATAGGGGCGCTCCATGTGTTTGGCGTCTGTTTGAGCAGAAGATTTATTAGTTTTCAGATTGAGCAAATCTGTCTTGTTGGCTCTCCAGTGATCTTACTGTGTGTTTGGTTAGTTCCACAACTGCCATTTAGCCTTCAAGTTTGTTTAGTTTGCGAACTAGCATTTTAGTGAGCGAAATTTTAACTTTGCCGAAAGTTTCTTAAAAGTCTTATTCATTCACCCCCCCTCTGAATACTGCACCGAACCTAACACGTTAGACATTCCGTTCCTTTAGACTGGTAAGTTAGTCATAGAGATCTCCGTAAGTCTCCTCGATGCATTGGATTCCCTCAAGGCCGATTGAGCTGGTTGTACCATAAAAACCCATAACACTTTTATTAACATGCCCCTCTAGGAACATGGTATACAGGCCCTCATGGTATGCTAAATAGCCGCCATGAGATTAATTTTTGAGCTAATGGAATGGGAAACCACGTCTTTGCTAATGATCTTGGATTGCGTGCCTCCACGTAGACACCAATTCTTTTACCTTATCATGTACAAAGAACGAGCGCTCATGTGGTTATGAACGCTTATTCGAGTACTCATGGCACCCACTAGGGAGCCAATTACACCTTGTTTTCTGATATATTCTGCAAAATCTACTTTAAAATTCCTACAAGTTCCATTCCTTGGAATTCTACATTGGCTATAACTATCGTGGATGTCGAAAGTGCATTATACAATGCCTGCGCATATAAGGGCCCGATCTGGTCTTGGGAGGAGCACCCGAAAGTACTAGTGTCCATGGGAGTTGTAATGATCGTGGTGTGGCATTGCACCGAAGTACTCGTCGTTCTAGAGACATTCCACTTACTCTTTCTCTCGTGACTTTACATGATATTACTTGCATGCGCGACTCATCGTGGTACTTGCTAGAACTCTAAATAGCCAATATCTCATGCTTGATACTATCTTTAACTTTTACTTATCACGTTTTACTAGAACTTCCATATCTCAGTTTAATCGATATACCTGCATTCTATTTTTGCGATCATTCATGTATATTAGCCTTGCATTCATGTAACATGTAATTACTTAAAACAAACTTGTTCTTGAGATATAATTCCTACTGAGCGTTCACTCACCCAGTTTATTCCAACAGTTTTCAGGTAATCAGGTGGCTAGCGAGACCGAGACTCACATGGGAGGGACAAGTATGCAAGCGAGCACTAGAAATTAGTGAACCTGAGTCTTTTGCTTTCTTGAGTCTAGATAGTATTTCCTATTAGCTGTCTTGTCTAAGTTCGCTCGTGTGTCCTTGGTCATTTCTCTCCTTTATGATGTAGTTGAGTCTGCAAGTTCTGGAATTTGAATTTGTAAGAGACTTACATTTGAAATACAATTTTATTAATGCTCCAAATTATTTGGTCTCATGCCATTGCACTTGATCGTTCACGACTGTTTAACTACCACGTTCCGAGCAAACGACACGTTCCGCTGCTATCGGTTCGGGGCGTGACATTAGGTGTGGATCTCCAGCTCTTCTTTATCTTCTACAACCTGCTCTTTTTCCTCTGGAGAAGATGATGCTTCGAGGAAGACTTCTTTCACAAGCTTCTCACCGCAAGCTCCTCTCTTCTCTTACTCTATCGTTCTTCTTCTCTTTCTTTGTCTTATCTCCCGTGCACACCATGTGTCACGTCCCGAGATTATGCAGCGGAAACAATCGGGAACATATACAGTCGGCCAGTACGCCTTGAGCAAGTAATATAATCAGTGTGCAAGACAATCACACTAAAGTAATTGCACAAGTAAATTTGTCCAAACTTCACTTTATTCCATAATAATATCAAAGTACACAAGATCCTTAACTCTTAACATTCTTACATCATAGACTCAATAAAATAGAAAATTACAACAAGACTCGACTAGACATCTGGTACTATGGCTTCTCTTGATTTGTTTGACCTTCAATCACTCTCGGACCCGTTACATGTATAATCTGAATCCGATTCATTTGTACTTCCTGAACATTAAAGAAAGTAGGTAATGAGCACACTTGCCCAGTGGGTATCTTCGTATCAACATGAAGGCAAATTTAAGTGATTAGCATTTTAGCTCTAGAGAAATAAGAGAAATCATGCAGATACGATGAAACCTGTGAATAAAATCAAGATACGATAATGACAAAATACGAGAATGTGATTGATCAAGTATATAACAAGAATGTCAATTAGGCCTTTCCATGAACAAGAATGTACTTTTCATTACCATGAAGGCTATGCACTAGAAAGTCATATAACAAGTAAGAAAGTACTCTTCACTTAGTAGCAAGTACTTCATGAATTTATGTTGATCTTTACTCACATCCGTGGATTTTCACTTATTTATAAAGAAAGTACTCCTGGCGCAATGCGACGCCAGTAGCATCATACCTCATGGTTTACAGTATGTTTCTGACAATCAGCTGAGGGGACTAGCATAGAGCCATTGAACATAATCAGTGCTCGAACTGTATCTTCAAGTATAAATCAACCTACTTCCACGATTATAACAATAATGTGGCCAATAATGTACAAGTTCAACAACAATTCCATGATAAGGTAACCAAGGCAAGAATGCTTCAATTAAGAACAAGAGATTTCAAAGATGACTTAAATGAACATCATGCTATGGAAGAAATTCGGCAGCACAACGGTACTTTCATTATGTTCCATACCTTTAATATTGACTTACTTAACATAGGTTGAGACTCCAGATAATCCTAAGATCATATAGGAACTCAAGAAAACCAACCCCAAAGGTCAAACCTTAGATTAGACTAAATCAGGAACTAAGCGGTCTATTACTGGGCCGTTTAGCACGCCTGGCGGTCTAGTCTTGGACCGTTTCATAGAATAAAGAACATCGATGCAATAAAGCCATCTGGAGCTTGAGGGATCTACCGGATGGCCATTTAGTATCCCTTAGCGGTCTAGTGCAGGGCCGCTTATAGAAATCAGACGGTCGTCCAGAGGGCCGCCAAGGTCTAGAATACACAAAACATCGTAAGTGCTTTTCTAGATAATGGGATTTAACGGTACAACAAGCTCGGCGTCCTAGTGGGAATCCCAGGCTCGCGGAGTCTTACGGAGGCCTTGAAACAAGATCACTTAGTCTGATAGAAGGAATATCCAATGGAGAGACTTTCAAGTCCAAGATGGTGTGCCTATAAGTGCAAAGAGTGTAACTAATGGCCACATACCGGAGTACATGCCATGTACTTATAGAAATGACTCTGAGTTGAGAAGGGAACAGTGATAAATCAAAAGTGAATCTCATTCATCTTAACATTTGAAATATGTATTTAATACAAGAGTATATGGTTTGGCACGAAATTAACATAAGTTAAAATAACACCAATGTGTGTAAAACATGAAATTTATTATAATGAACAATAGATTTCACTGAGTATACGAAATCAGTGCTCAAATCAGGAATAAAACTTAGTTAACCAGTCTTATCATATAATGATTGTGGCTAATATGCAATATGTTAGGGTTAACAATATTACAGAAATCAAAAAATGAAAAATGGTCTAATGTAGGACCGTTTCACTAGGCCAAACGGTCTATCGCATGACCGCTAGTGTTTTCTAGCGGTCTACAGCAGGACCGTTTCTTCCTGTGTTACAAAAAACAAAAAAATTAGTAAATGCAATATTAATCTAGACATATCATGCCTAGAAATCAAGATAATTAAACTCTTATAGCATGGTAGGACAAGTATAGGCCAGCCAATATGCATGGGTTTGTATAATAAACAAGCAAATTTTCTTTTTACTTCATTAAGGCTAGTTCATGCATGAGTAGTATACTAGATGCATAGTCTCAATAAAAACATGAAATTCTCCATGTACAATGCATGAAATTGAATTAAATTAGAGGGCTTTTATTCCTGCCTTCGAGTTTAAGCCATTCATGAGATAACCTACCTCAATTAGTGCTCCTAGACTGCCAATTTTTGAATGGAAGTAAAGCCCTAGTTTTACACGTCCTATGTTAAACCAGCAACTTCACGCCCTTGTATCTCCTGATTCCCTTGACCTAAAGATGTGAAATTTTGAGGGCAAGAAGAGGGTACTATCAGGAATAAATAACTCTAAAGAATCTCTATGTAATTACCTCGTTTAGGGCTCCTATTTTCCTGATCTTCACTGGGTCGTTACACAGATTCCTGGGTAATTGGTGTAGGATCAGCAACTTTGGAAGTCTCTAACTCCTTGTAGACTTGATCTCCTTGAAAGAAATTTTGAGGGGAGTTGGACTTGAGTATTGTGAATAAAATATTCTAAAGAACCTATCTGAACTAAAATCTCCTTACCTTAGTTCCACGCGAGCCAAATGTAAGGGTTGCGCAAGGTGGTTCTGGGGTCTATTTATAGGTTTTAGCTAGGTTTCATGGATTTGAACAAACTTAGAGTCCTAATTAGGTCTTCAATTCGATCTTCTAGCCATCTAAACTTATATAATTAGTAGATAGCATCATTCCTAGGTGATTTGGATGCCCAAATTCCATGCTTTTCACGTTCTCTTCCTCTCACGGAATCTGCAGAGCTTAGCGCTCTAATGCTAGACCGTTTTCCACTGCTATGCGGTCTCGCGATAGACCGTTTTCTATCATGGGCGCTGAATTTGAATTGTTTCAAACTCTTCCCCCTATTATCCATTTGTTTATCCTATTTATCGACCTAAATTCTAAACTTCTAGAAATTAAGCTTCTAGAATATGGGCCAACTCTTTTGGTCTTGGGTTTTAGGTCCTTTGGGTTCAATTAAATGGGCCTAACCTATTTATTAGTAGAAGGTCTTTACTTAATAAGACTTAATTAATAGTAATTCGTTTAATAACTCATTTAAATAATTCTATTTAAATCTAGAAAATTTATAGAAAATTCTTGGGCGTTACACCCTCCCCAACTTAAGAGAATTTGGTCCCCAAATTCAAGACATGGATTTATGGAGAGTGTACTTACATTCAAATATCTCTGAAAATCGTTTACGCATAGCTTCTTCAGTTTCCCATGTTGCTTCATGTGGCCATGACTTGGTCCATTGGATTTTGACCATAGGAATAGTTTTATTCCGAAGTTGATGTACTTCTCGTTCAATGATCTTGATTGGCCTTTGCTCATATGTCAAGTCCTTTTTAATCTCCAGATTGTCATAAGTAATGACATGGAATGGATCAGGTACATACTTCTTGAGCATTGAGACATGAAACACATCATGAACTCCTGCTAATTGAGGGGGTAAAGCTATTCGATATGTGACTTCCCTAATCCTGTCGAGAATTTCGAGGGGACCAATAAATCTTAGAGTAAGCTTGCCTTTAATACCGAATCTTCGAATACTTCGACCTGGAGAAACTTTAAGAAATACATGGTCTCCTACTTGAAATTGCAGGGCACGCCTTCGATTATCTGCATATGATTTCTTCCTGTCTTGTGCCATCTAAAGTCTTTCCCGAATAAACTTTATCTTCTCGGTAGTATCCCTAATGATATCAGGACCGAAAAATTGCTTTTCTCCTACTTCACTCTAGCAAATACGCGATCGACAACTTCTACCATACAGAGCCTCGAATGGTGCCATTTGTATACTAGCTTGGTAACTATTGTTATAGGAAAATTCCACTAGAGGTAAATGGTCGTGCTAACTTCCTCCAAAGTCAATAGCACAAGCCTTGAGCATATCTTCCACTACTTGATTTGTCCTTTCAGTTTGACCATCAGTTTGTGAATGGAACGCAGTGCTAAAATTAAGTCGGGTCCCTAATGAATGTTGAAGACCCTTCTAGAATTATGATGTGAACTGAGGATCTCGATCGGATATAATAGTAACAGGGACACCATGTAGTTTGACAATTTCTCTCATGTATAATGCAGCTAGTACATCCACAGACCATAGACTTTTGATTGGTAGAAAATGTGCAGATTTTGTCAATCAGTCTATGATCACCCATATACCATCGTGTCCACCTCTTGTCTTAGGTAAACCCATGATAAAATCCATCCCGATACTTTCCCATTTCCACTCGGAAATATTCAAGGGGTGTAATTTCCTAGTGGGTTTTAAATGTTCTACTTTTACTTGCTGACAAGTGCGACATCGGGACACAAAATCTGCTACTTCTCTTTTTATGTTGGGCCACCAAAAGTTTCTTTTCAAATCTTGATACATCTTGATAGCACCTGGGTGAATAGCATATCTTGATTTGTGAGCTTCTTCCATGATCAATTTCTTAATGTCATCATGATTCGGCACACAAATTCGATCCTTGAACAATAGTCTTCCATCATTTGAGATAGAAAATTCTGGTCTATGATCAATTTTATCCTTAATCTCCATCAATGTGGGGTCATTTTCTTGCAGTTGGACTATGTCTTCAATCAATGTAGGTTGAAACCTTATGTTGGCAATCATACCTCCTTCTCCTTCTCTGTCAATATCAAGATTCAAGTGAGAAAAATCTTCAATAAGGCAAATCATACCTTTTCTGAGGCTTGCTAGAGTTGTCATTGGTTTCTTGCTAAGAGCGTCAGCTATAACATTTACTTTCCCTGGATGATATTGGATAGTAAAGTCGAAGTCCTTGAGATACGCCAACCATCTGCGTTGTCGCATATTTAGCTCCTTCTGGGTGAAGAGGTATTTCAAACTTTTATGATCTAAAAATATGATGAATTTCTCCCCATAAAGATAATGTCGTCAAATCTTCAATGTGAATATAACCGCAGCTAGTTCTAGATCATGCACATGGTATTTTTCTTTGTGATGCTTCAACTGTCTTGATGAATAGTAAATCACCTTTCTATTTTGCATAGGGACGCACCCTAGGCCAATGCCAGACGCATCCATATAGACTTCAAAGCCACCACCCTTTGTCGGTAGCGTTAATATTGGTGCAGTGGTAAGGTGTTCCTTAAGAGTTTAAAAACTTTTTTCACAGTCTTCCGACCATATAAAAAGATTCGCCTTTCTTGTGAGTATAGTCAAAGGAACGGCGATTTTTGAGAAATCCTTGATAAATCTCCTGTAATAACCAGCCAGACCTAGAAAACTTCTAACTTCAGACACGGTCGTCGGTCGGCTCCAATTCTTAACAGCTTCTATTTTAGAAGGATCGACAGTGATACCCTCCTTTGAAATAATATGGCCATGGAAAGAGACCTCCTTTAGCCAGAACTCGCACTTGCTAAGCTTTGCATACTGTTTGTGCTCTCTTAGCGTTTGCAAGGCTATTCTTAAGTGCTCTTCATATTTCTCCTTTATTTTGGAGTATATAAGAATATCATCAATGAAGACGACTACAAACCGGTCAAGATAAGGCCTGAAGATATTATTCATGAGTTGCATAAATGCTGTCGGGTTATTGGTTAACCCGAACGGCATTACCATGAATTCATAGTTGCCATATCTGCTCCGAAAAGTAGTTTTGTGTATGTCTTCATCTTTGATCTTGAGCTGGTGATAACCTGACCTGAGGTCTACTTGGAGAAATATTCTGCTCCTGAAATCTGATCAAAGAGTTCATCTATACACGGCAACAGATATTTATTCTTAATTGTGAGTTGATTCAGTCACTGGTAGTCGATACATAACTGGAGAGATCCATCCTTCTTCTTGACAAATAGAACTGGAACACCCCAAGGGGATGTGCTAGGTAGAATGAAACCCATGTCTAATAGCTCCTGAAGTTGTTTCTTCAAATCCTTGAGTTCTGTGGGGGGCATCCTGTAGGGAGCTATTGAAACAGGTGCTGCTCCGGGAATGAGTTCAATGAAGACGTTTGCTCACCATTCGGGCAGTAAACCTGGCAAATTTGATGGAAATACATCGGGAAACTCATTCATAATTGGAATATCTTCTAAGACAATTCCCTTGGACTCGGTAACGATTACGGAAGCATGAAAAGCTTCACATCCTTGGGAAATAAGTTTGCAAGCGTGAAGAGATGAAATAATGGTAGGATGCTTCCTATATTTGATACCAATGAAGGAAAACCTTGGAAGACATGGTTTCCGAAAAGAGATAATCTGATTGTGGCAATTTATATAGGCGTCGTGGTCTACAAGCCAATCTACACCTAAAATAGCATCATAGCCCTCCATGTCAAGGCATATGAGATTTGCAGGAAGGTTATGTCCTTCTATCATTATCTCACTATCTGGATAGTAGGTTGTAAGTTTTGTTCTAGGACCTAAGGGCATAGTAATAGCAAGATCCGAAGGTAAAGGAACTGATAAAATTGGTAAGGTTTTTATGAAAGTAGTAGATATAAAGGAATGAGAAGCACCAGTATCAAATAGTATGAATGTAGGATGGGAATAGATTTGGATAGTACCTTCCATTAGCCCATCATTCTTGGGCGCTTCCTCATCTTCCATGATAGCATTGAGATGAACCTGTCGCTTACGTCCACCATCTGAAGATTGTTCCTTCATAAGGGGGCAATCCGACATACGGTGCTCCTGACTGCCACATCGTAAACAAGTGTCGAGACGCTTCTAGCACTCTTCGGCCGAATGACCGAACTTCTCGTAAAATGTGCAAGCCGCCATGACTTGATTCTCTTCTTATTTGACCTTCTTATTCTTGTGGTGGCCACTACCACTCCCATTCCTGGATCTCTTCTTGCTATCACGGGATTTGTAAGGCTCCATGATACTAAACTTTCCCTTCTTTTCATGCCGATCAGACCTTCGGCTCGGCTCCTCTCCCTTGCCTTTTAATTTTTTGACCTTATCCAAGGTCCTTTCACATTGATGCGCCCATTGGACCATCTCCGCATATATACGGATATTCTGAGTCCCAAGTTGTTGAATAATGTCGAGTCTTAATCCATCCATTAATCGGTTAGCCTTTAATAAGTCGGTACTAACCAAATGGGGAGCATAAGGCGCCAGCCTAGAAAA
This sequence comes from Amorphophallus konjac, assembly GCA_022559845.1. Classification (NCBI taxonomy): domain Eukaryota; kingdom Viridiplantae; phylum Streptophyta; class Magnoliopsida; order Alismatales; family Araceae; genus Amorphophallus; species Amorphophallus konjac. The sequence goes on from CM040121.1 coordinate 306,512,487, forward strand.
TTTGAGTTCATACTCCGCTACTGACATCATGCCCTGGCGTAATGAAGCAAACTCCATATCCTTCCTCTCCTTGACATGCTCAGAGAAGTATTTTGCTCGGAAGAGGGTGAGGAATCCCTCCTATGTATGTGGTGCATCTGCAGGCTGTGCCAGAATTGACTTCCACCAGGTGCCGGCATCTTTATTTAACTGGAACGTGGCAAGATGAACCTTCTCTTGGTCTGCACATTGCATAACTCGAATATGTGATTCATTTCGTCGATCTAATTCTTGGCTTCATCTGGATTAGAGGATCCCGAGAACCATGAAGGATTTAAGCTCTGAAAATTTTGGTGAAGCCACCTGCTCTTGCCCCTGCGCCGGCTTGAGCCATATTCTGTAATGCTTGGGTGAGACCTGCAACGGTCTGTTGCATACCATTCAAGTCAACACGATGAGCCATTATGAGAGTAAGGTACTTGAGAAAGGTAGTAGAGTTTTGTTAATGGAATGCGTGAAATTTTCATTTGAAACAATTTTACTTATTTATCTCATCCCAGGTTCTAACCAATTCCTCTCATAGGTTGGGAGTTTCTTTCCTAGTATCATAGGTGTGAGTCCTTAAACCTCGGACTTAACCTATGACATGTATTTTCCCTAGGACTTCTAATCCTAGGCTTTGATACAACTCTAACTGTTACGTCCCGAGATTATGCAGCGGAAACAATCGGGAACGTATACAGTCGACTAGTACGCCTCGAGCAAGCAATATAATCAGAGCGCAAGACAATCACACTAAAGTAATTGCACAAGTAAAGCTTTCCAAACTTCACTTTATTCCATAATAATATCAAAGTACACAAGATCATTAACTCTTAACATTCTTACATCATAGACTCAAGAAAAATAGAAAATTACAACAAGACTCGACTAGACATCTGGTACTATGGCTTCTCTCGATTCGTTTGACCTTCAATCACTCTCGAACCCGTTACTTGTATAATCTAAATCCGATTCATCTGTACTCCCTGAAACATTTAAGAAAGTAGGTAATGAGCACACTTACCCAGTGGGTATCTTCGTATCAACATGAAGGCAAATTTAAGTGATTAATATTTTAGCTCTAGAGAAATAAGAGAAATTATGCAGATATGATGAAACATGTGAATAAAATCAAGATACGATCATGACAAAATACGGGAATATGATTGATCAAGTATATAACAAGAATGTCAATTAGGCCTTTCCATGAACAAGAATGTAACTAGAATGTACTTTTCATAACCATGAAGGCTATGCACTAGAAAGTCATGTAATAAGCAAGAAAGTACTCTTCACTTAGTAGCAAGTACTTCATGAATTTACGTTGATCTTTACTCACATCCGTGGATTTTCACTTATTTATAAAGAAAGTACTCCTAGCGCAATGCGACGCCAGTAGCATAAAACCCCATGGTTTACAGTATGTTTCCGATAATCAGCCGATGGGACTAGCATAGAGCCCTTGAACATAATCAGTGCTCGAACTGCATCTTCAAGTGTAAATCAAGCTACTTCCACGATTATAACAATAATGTGGCCAAAATTGTACAAGTTCAACAACAATTCCATGATAAGGTAACCCAGGCAAGAATGCTTCAATTAAGAACAAGTGATTTCAAGGATGACTTAAATGGACATCATGCTACGAAAGAAATTCGGCAGCACAACGGTACTTTCATTATGTTCCATACCTTTAATATTGACTTACTTAACATAGGTTGAGACTCCAGATAATCCTAAGATCATCTAGGAACTCAAGAAAACCAACCCCAAAGGTTAAACCTTGGGTTAGACTAAATCACGAACTAAGCGGTCTATTACTGGGCCATTTAGCACGCCTGGCTGTCTAGTCTTGGACCGTTTCATAGAATAAAGAACACCGATGCAACAAAACCATCTGGAGCTTTAGCGGTCTAGCGGATGGCCGTTTAGTCTCCCTTAGTGGTCTAGGGCAGGGCCGCTTACGGAAATCAGACGGTCGTCTAGAGGGCCGCCAAGGTCCAGAATACATAAAACACCGTAAGTGCTTTTCTAGATAATGGGATTTAACGGTACAACCAGCTCAGCGTCCTAGTGAGAATCCCAGGCTCGCGGAGTCTTACGGAGGCCTTGAAATAAGATTACCTAGTCCGATAGAAGGAATATCCAACGGAGAGGCTTTCAAGTCCCAGATGGTGTGCCTATAAGTGCAAAGAGTGTAACTAATGGCCACATACTGAAATATATGCCATATACTTATAGAAATTACTATGAGTTGAGAAGAGAACAGTGATAAATCAAGAGTGAATCTCGTTCATCTTAACATTTGAAATATGCATTTAATACAAGAGTATATGGTTTGGCAAGAAATTAACATAAGTTAAAATAACACCAATGTGCGTAAAACATGAAATCTATTATAATGAACAATAGAATTAACTAAGTATACGAAACCAGTGCTCAAATTAGGAATAAAACTTAGTTAACTAGTCTTATCATATAATGAGTATGGCTAATCTGTAATATGTTGGGGTTAACAATATTACAGAAATTAGAAAACGAAAAATGGTCTAATGTAGGACCATTTCACTAGGCCAAACGGTCTATTGTACGACCGCTAGTGTTTTCTGGCGGTCTACAGGAGGACCGTTTCTTCCTGTGTTACAGAAAACAAAAAAAAATAGTAAATGCAATATTAATCTAAACATATCATGCCTGGAAATCAACATAATTAAACTCTTATAGAATGGTAGGACAAGTATAGGCTAGCCAATATGCATGGGTTTATGTAATAAACAAGAAAATTTTCTTTTTACTTCATTAAGGCTAGTTCATACATGAGTAGTATACTAGATGCGTAGTCCCAATAAAAACATAAAATTCTCCGTGTACAATGCATGAAATCGAATGAAATTAGAGGGCTTTTATTCCTGCCTTCGAGTTTAAGCCATTCATGAGATAACCTATCTCAATTAGTGCTCCTAGACTGCCAATTTCTGACTGGAAGTAATCCCTAGTTCTGCACGTCCTATGCTAAACCAGCAACTTCATGCCCTTGTATCTCCTGATTCCCTTGACCTAAAGACGTGAAATTTTGAGGGTAAGAATAGGGTACTATCAAGAATAAATAACTCTAAAGAACCTCTATCTAATTACCTCGTTTAGGGCTCCTATTTTCCTGATCTTCACTATGTCGTTGCACAGATTCTTGGGTAATTGGTGTAGGATCAACAACTTTGGAAGCCTCTAACTCATTGTAGACTTGATCTCCTAAAAAGAAATTTTGAGGGGAGTTTGACCTTAGTATTGTGAATAAAATATTCTAAAGAACCTATCTGAAATAAAACCTCCTTACCTTAGTTTCATGTGAGCCAAATGTAAGGGTTGCGTAAGGTGGTTCTGGGGTCTATTTATAGGTTTTAGCTAGGTTTCATGGATTTGAACGAACTTAGAGTCCTAATTAGGTCTTCAATTTGATCTTCTAGCCTTCTAAACTTATCTAATTAGTAGATAGCATCAATCCTAGGCGATTTGGATGCCCAAGTTCCAAGCTTTTCACGTTCTCTTCCTCTCCCGGAATTTACAGAGCTTAGCGCTCTAATGCTAGACCGTTTTCCACTGCTATGCAGTCTCGCGATAGACCGTTGTCTATCCTGGGCACCGAATTTGAACTATTTCAAACTCTTCCCCCTATTATCTATTTGTTTATCCTATTTATCCACCTAAATTCTGAAATTCTAGAAATTAAGCTTCTAGAATATGGGCCAACTCTTTTGGGCTTGGGTTTTAGGTCCTTTGGGTTCAATTAAATGGGCCTAACCTATTTATTAGTAGAAGGCCTTTACTTAATAAGACTTAATTAATAGTAATTCATTTAAAAGCTCATTTAAATAATTCTATTTAAATCTAGAAAATTTCTAGAAAATTCTTGGGCGTTACACCATGCGTATGGTTTAGGTCTTGGCCAAGTCAAGGTCTAGTTCGCTTCTGCAGCACCAAAGGCTGGTGATAGCTCCGCGCTAGAATTTTAGTTTCTTTCCCTGATATTAAGGATGACCCTTGAGCATGGGTTTTCACACACTACACGGCGAGCCGTAGCCGATCTCCTCTTGAGCAACATCGTTGCTGCTTTGGCCATACTTTGGGTATGCTCAAAGACCTTTTCTTTTCTCTGGTCGGCCGAGTGCAGGGGAAAGAGGTGGATGGATAAGATGCCCAACCTCGGTGCTCCCTAATACGAGAGAGGTCTCAAATAGGGGCAGTCTTAATGACCCTTAAATATGAACTTTCATACGAAATTTAGCCAATAAGGGTGATCAAATAGTAAAATCAAGCAAAAATTATGAAATCAAAGACATGGCAAGAGTGGCAGTACAGTTCCCCGCGGGACGTCATGAGCCCGATCGTATGCGTGCCTAATTAATGGGTCCAAAATCAAAGACATAAGACCCCCGCGTAACAGACTATATCCCTAAATGGTAGTGCCATGGAAGGAAGTCAAGTCCTGATATCTCTCATCCTGTATAAGCCTTATCTTCCATTTTCTTCTGCTTCTCCCTCTTAGGGTGGGTTGCATCCCAAGTATGACCTTAGTAGGGGCACCGTTCTTTAGAGATGGTTCGTTGTAGCACGCCACTCTCAAATGCACGCCCTACTCAGGCAAGTCATTAATGAGAAGGAGAGGAACGGCGACCCTTAGCTAGTAATTTAAGCATGTTTGTGGGTATTACAGATAGCTTGCTCAAAAAAAATAAAAAAAAATAAAAAATCAAGAAAAATAAAATGAACCAAAAATCCAAAAAAACAAAAAATATCCAAAAAATAAAAAAATTGCCAAAGTCCAAAAAAATATGGGTTATTTGTTCCTTTGTTCATGCTTTTTCGTTGTTTCTGTCTAATTGGTTTGAGAACATATATGATTTGTTTGTTAAGTGTGTAGGTCGCAGGTCTTCAAGCTTTCCTTGCTCTATCTTTCGCTCTGCCTCCTGTCCAAACATTTCTGTTCTTGCTCTTCTTCAGTCCTTATCCCTTTGATCTGTCTGAAGCTCATGTTCCTCTCAGCCTTTGGCTCACCTCGCTCGATCTTTTCATCATGTCTCCATGAGAGGGCTTTGCCTTATGATTATGAACCTGGTGGTTCTGCTTCATCTGATCACGGGTTTTGGCCGAAGCATTTGTCAGTTCCTATTCTTAGCCATCTCCGCGGTCTTGTCCGTGTCTTTCTTGTCCCACCGTGATTGTGTTTGCTCTCCCGCTGTCTCCGCTGTGTGTTTGTCATCCCACTGTGTTTCTTATCCCACCGCGTTTGCCATCCCACCGTGTTTTACAGTCCCACGCTTGTCGTGTCGTTACTTATGATGTGTTGTCTATGCTATGTTCGTCTTTGTGGATGTCTTGTGGTGGTCTTGTCCATCTTTATGTTAGTTTTGTTCATTATCTTTGTGGATGGTTTGTTCATCATTGTTGTGGTTGTCTTATTTTGAAAACCCATAAAAATCTGAATATCAAGAAAATCAAAATATATCAATTTGCCTGCGTAGGTAAGTTAGGTATGGCTTTCTATCCCTTCTCTTTGTTGTATTACTATATGTTATCTCTACGTTACTATATTCTTTCAAGGACCGGCTAGTTCTCCATGTGTTCTGGGATCTGATGTTCCCCTTTACCAAAAATGATGATGATTGTAGACACGCCAAAATTGACGTTACTGTGAGTACATCTCATATTACCTTGTAATGCCCCAATTTGACCCGCAAATTAACTTTGTTTGAGTGATTTTTCTCACTTTTTTTGGATTTCTCTATTTTTTTCTCCCTTTTCTTATTTTTTCCTATTTTTCTGGATTTTCTGGGCATTTTTCTCTATTTTTATGAATTTTTCAGAATTAACGACTTGACGTGGGGCGTCTTTTAAATAACGGCTTGGCCTTGGGCGTTTCTTAAAAAATTGACGCCACTTCCATTTGGCGTCAATTCCTCTCATTTTCCTATTTTTCTGGATTTTTCTGAGAATTTTTCAGAATTTTTTATGAATTAACGACTTAGCAAGAGACGTTATTTTGATTTTTAATAAAATAAAAATTAAAAAATTGGAATTCACGACATAGTTGAGGGCGTCACTTTTTAAATTGATTTTTTTAATATTATTTTCAACCCCCTTTAAGAGGTGATTTGGTGGCCTTCTCGGTGTCAGAAAAATACGAAAAAATAGTCATTGGAATCAGCACATTGAGATGCACCTCCACCTAAAAAATGGAAAAATAATATTGAGAAATGAAAAATAGCCCTGTTTTGAATATTTTTGAATTAACGACCCTGAATCGGACGTCAATTTAATTGACGCCCGAACACATGGTCGTCCATTCTTTTTGGCTATTTATCATATTGATTAACGGCCCTTGATAGGGCGCGTTTTTAATTGATGCATTTAGTTCAGGCGTCTTTCATATTTTTTTCAAATAAAGAAAGTTTTATTACCAAATTTAAATCCAAGAAGTGACGCCCTTGTCCAGGTCATGTTTTTAATTAACGCCCTTCTGCAGGTCGTCAATTTATGAATTAACGCCCCTTTTCAGGTCGTGTTTCAGTTTCGTGTTCTAATCGAACGCAGCCCTTTCTCCAAAGAGTCCCTGCTTTGTTTGGTCATCTTCCTCTATTGGGAACTTAACCCTTCCCATGTTGGACTCTTGCCCATTCTTATCTTTCTATCTTACTTGATTCTGCCCTTTTAATAGAGCCTTGCGGCTCTGTTATTCAGTTGGGTCCCTTTTTCCCCTTTTTTCTTCTTCTCGGCTGCTTCTTCGATTCCTCTGCCTTCTTTTTTCGCAGGGTTGCTGCTGTTGCTTCTGGCTGAAGGAGGGGCTCCTGCGCATCAACCTTCATCCTTTGAGGCTTCCTCCCCATCGAGCATCCAAAGGCCAAAGAAACACAGGCTCCTTTCTTTTATTCTTCTTTTCTTTTTATTATCATTAGTTCATATGTGCATGCATGTTCATCTCCTCTCATAATTTTTTTACTCAACAACGTTGAGGAATTTCCCCACAGTGCAACTCTTGCACACCCTTTATCTCTTTTTCATATCATCATCATACATCCCTCCCTTTCGCATAGGGGTTTAAGGGCCAACACCCACAAGGTGTGTTCTTTTCCATTATTTTTCATGCTCATCCTTATTATGAATTGATGCTACACTCACCTTGATTTCTAATCCAATCTTTTATTGGTGTTGTCTTCATTTTTTACAAGGGTAATCAAATAAGAAGAACTCTCTTCATCGGCCGACCGATTGAAAGAGAAGGAAGCACTCACAATCACCCGCACTTTTACGGTATTTTCGTGATCCCTCCATTGATTATTTGTTATATCCTTTGAGGCCCTCGCGTCTCTGGCGATCACATCTCCTATTTTGCACCTCATGCATGCTTTTTCTTCTCATGCTTTTTTCTTCTTTGTTCTAAGTGGATTTTTAATTAGATCTACAAATTGGCGATCACGGTGGGACACCTTTTATTTTTCTTTTGATTACCCTTTCCCTTGGGCACCCACGTGTGCCATCTCCCTTTTGCACCCACGGTGCATCTCCTTTTGTGCTCCACGTAGCACACTCCCTTAAGTGATTGGTTGGTTTGATAGATTTTTAGAAATTCCATTTATATACTTTAAAAAAAATGATGATGAGCATGCTATATTCCTTTTGGTGTTTGATTGTCATGATTTTATTGTGATTGTGAGTGTCTTTGTCTCCTTTCATATTGGTATTTAACTCTGTTTCTGGGGACAGAAGAATTGGCGCCCCTTTCAGAGGCGTGTTTCTAGTGAGTAACGCCTTCACTCAGGGCGTGTTTTCCTATTTAACGTTTTCTGCCAGGGTGTTCCTTTTGTCCCGTGCAGAATTGACGCCCAACATTCTGGGCGCCTCTTGTTTATTAAGCGCCCCTGGCAGAGGCACCTTTTACAGAATTGACGCCGCACTCCAGGGCGTCTCTTTCCTGTGTGTCACAGTGGCTAACCGGTTGCTCTTCTGCTTACATTCATCTGTTTATTACATCCATCTGTTGCATATATGATTCTGCATTCATCATTTGCTTTGGGTTGAGAGACCTTCTCACATTGTTAGGATCCACACCCCCTCTTGGTGAAGGAAGGACCCTCCATTGAGCATTCCGTCTCTTTGGACCGGAAATTCCTAAACCAAGCCTCCGTAAGTCCCCGCACCCGTGGATTCCCTCACGGACGCCGGGCAGGTTGTACCCTTTGAAGTGCCGGGTTTAGTTGGCCTATACGTGGTGAGAGAGTGTTCCTAGTTGGCACCGGAGTAAAACCACATTTGAAACTAGGTTCACCCCTTGAGTGATTATATCAATTTGCATAAAATCTTTAATTCACCAAGGATCAAACAAAAGAAATCAAGGGTAACCATTCCAACTTGTGTGCTTCTTTGCAAATTATTTTGCTTAAACTTTGCTTGCATAATGGCTTACCTTGATAGACAAAACAACATGTTTAATCTTAATTGTGTTCATGAGGATGCACAACCTAGCACATCCTATACTCCTCAATTTCAACATGCTCAACATAATTCTCACCATACTTTCAAGGGACCACGTCCTCATGCTTATGGTCATACCCGACCCATGGGCAATGTCCAACCTCAGGGTCCCTCGCCTCAATTGCGAGCCACTACCCCCATGGGACCGTCTCCTCCCAATGATGAGAAGGTCTCCCAAATCTTGCATGCATTAGATCATCTCACCCCTCAACAAATCCAAGCCCTTAAGGCCGCTGTTGAGGGTGCATCTCATTCTTCTCATCCTCCTTCCAACCCTACGCGGGTGGCCCATCACCCCCTTCCCTCTTCTATTTGCATGTCTACTCGGGTGGCCCATCACCCATCTCCTCCTATCCACCCTTCTCCTCGGGTGGTCCGACACCCGCCTCCTTCTATTCCTCCTCCACCACGGCACCAAGGCCCATCTATTCCTTGCAAACGGGCCCATCCGGGTTCTTCTATGGGTCCTCCCATTAGTGCCCTTCCACGGCCTTTTTATACGACCCCTCCTTCAAGGCCCTACCAACCCTATGTTGCTCAGGTCACACCCCTCCAGCAAACTCTTATTGACAAAGTCACTTTGATGGAGGAACAATTAAAGAGGGTTGCGAGCCCACGGCCCGCTCCTCCTACTCCAGTCAATCCCCTTCACGCTGCTCTGAATGACATTACCAAGATGGAGAAAGAGTGGAAGGATAGGAGGGATGACTATGGCGTCGGCGATTCAAGCAAGCAAGGGCCGACGATTGAAGAATTTGAAGCACATGACGATGAAGTTCCGCAGGCACCCCTTCCGAGTTCCCTTCGCTTCCCTCTCCCTCCACTACCATTTGATGAGCCCCCTGCTCAGGACGAAGCTACCATCCCTAATCCAACCCCCGTTTATGAGACTAATTGGTGTTACGATGATGGGTCGATATTCCAATCACCCGCGCCGGCACCTCTTGAGTCCCCTTCTATTCCTAACACCGCTCGCCCCGTTCGGTGTTTTCCCCACACCAAACCTCCACCAGTTATGTTAACCTTTACAACACCAGCCTCCCCCGAGCCTTCTACTAAACCTCCACCCATTAAGCCATTAGCCTCCACACCATCGGCTTCCATCGAGCCCTCCATTGAGCCTTCCCCAATTAACCTACCATTATCACCACCTCAGCCCTCCATTATCCCTTTAACCCCTACTCCACTACCTAACCCTTCACCCTTACCCGTGGCTAGTCCTGAACAGGATCCACCCTTTTTTGCACTCGAGCCAACCCCAACTGCTTCCGAGCAAGAGGGGAAGTTCGACGTGTTTGAACCTCCACTTCCACTCATCCTTTCTCCAACACTTTCCATTACACCGTCACCATCCATGGAGCCTTCCGCCTCCGCTTCACACCTCTTTACCACTCGGAATGGGGGTGCTTCTGCAAGTACTTGTGCCAAAGATGATCAAGAGCCGGGCAAGAAACATGTGGCCGTGGCTATGCGGTTCAAGATGCAAGAATTTATTTGCCGGATGCCAATCCGGGTTGTTGTGCCAAGCACGATGGAAGGGGCCAAGTCGCCGTCATTACTCAGAAAAGAATGCCAAGTGTTGACGCCACCCAAGGGCTGGACAAGGCACCCCTTGTTCCCATTTTCCAATCTTGAATCCATTCTTCCATACAAGGGGTGAATGCCCATTTTGTTCAACACTCCATATACGCCACAACCCCAGGGCAACACAATGCTTCCTATCCCAACTGTTCAACTCCCTCACACTATCACTTTTCACTCTCCAGGGGAATTGTCATTTACCTTTGAAGTTTCATCATGGGCTTTTGCTTTATCCACTGGGCCAATTGGCTATATACTTTCACTACCATGGAAGGGCGGTTATCTTGGTGCCAAAGGGCTTTCCACTATTTCATCCACTTTCTATTCAACGCCGTCCACATTCTTGTCCATCGCATTTTCTTCATGGGCCACTCCAAGGGTAAGGAGGAGGATCTCATCCTCTCGCCCTTCACGTTCGTCATATTCTTTGCATCTCATACATTCTGTTGCATCCATGCATTCATCACATCCATTCTATTGCATTCACATACATTGGCATTTCTCCTTTCTCGGGTTTTCGGACCCATATCTTCCCCATCTTCCGGAACCTCCGGATCTTCCGCATTTCCCATCTTATTCATTTTCATCTTCTTCTAATCCACTCTCCCCGGAGCATCGCGTCCCCTTTCCTGCCATTTCCCTGGAACCTCCAGGTGTTTTATCCCTCCTTTCAGGGCATCGCGCCCCTTTCCATTTTCCTCCTCCGGAACCTCTGGATCTTTCTCTCCTTCTCGAGCCTGACGCCCCTTTCCCTCTTCTTCCTCCGGAACCTCTGGAACCTCCGGATCTTTCACCCCTCTCTTTATCCCTTGGGCATCGCGCCCCTTTCCGTCTTCCCCCTCCGGAACCTCTGGATCTTTCTCTTCTCCTTGGCCATCGCGTCCCATGGTATCTTCCCCCTCCGGAACCTCCGGATCTTGCTCGTTGGGCATCGCGCCCCTCTGCACCATCACGTCTGGATCCTTCGGGCATCTCACTGATTTTTCTTGGGCATCGCACCCTTTTCTACCTTCCTCCTCCGGAACCTCCGGATTTTCTTTCCTTCTTCTTAGGGCATCGCGTCCCTTCCCATCTCATTCCTCCGGACCCTCTTGATCCTTTTCATCCACTCTTCCTTGGGCACCGCGTCCCTCGGCATCTCATTCCTCCGGAACCTCCGGACCATCCATCTTTCTTCCGATTCATCTTTCTGCTCTTCCAAGACATCACATCCTTCATTCTCTTCTTCCTTTTTCATCATCTTTTTGCATATTTCTTCCCAGGGCACCGCGTCCCTCGATATTTTATCCCTTCGGAGTCCCCGGATTCCTCCTATCATGATTCCCCTCCACTGCCGTCGGACCCTCCGGATCCGCCTCTTTCCATCTATCAATTTCTTCTTCCGATTCCCCCTAATCCTGGGTCCGACCCAACTTCTTCCACATCCACTGCCTTGGGCATCTGCCCATTCTCTCACTGCTTTCGAGGCTTTAGTCCTCACTCCTTCTTCTAATTCTCCTCTCCTTCTGTAGACCTTTCATGTGATCAAGGTCTCCACACCTTAGTGAGGGAGTTCTAGCCCTCGCCTCTCTTCCTTTTTTCCTTATTCGTCTGAGTCTGGTCTTGGCACCACTCCTTCTTGTTAAGCCACTTTAAACGCAAAGAGGACTATCCCACGATGATCAACCTCGTCTCTTGCGGTAGCTGCTTCAACAAAGATCGCAAGGTAACATATTGGAGTAAGTAAGCATTTTTATGATATCATTTTCTCATTACTTCACGCATGATTTTCAAAATGAAGTGCTTCTTAACAAGATTAAAAGTAGTGTTTTAGACTTTTATCTTAGGCTTTTGTTTAATTAAAATATTCCAAAAAGAGTCTTTAGGCTTGCTTTTGCAGCACCATTGGTTAATAAGAACCCCGCGTTGGGAATTCAACATTCTATCCCCGCTTGTTAAGAGTAACCCTTAGCTGGGCATTCCACACACTTCACGGCGTCCTTAGCCGGCTCCTTTGGTTAAAACACCGTTGCTACTTTGGCCATGCCATGAGAATTCCTGAAAGTCTTTTTCTCTTCTTTACTCGGCCGCGTGCAGGGGCAAGAGGTCGACGGGTGAGATGACCCACCCAGGGTAATCCCCAATACGAGGAGTCTCAAATAGGGGCAGTCTTGACCCAAAATCAATATGAGTTTTCATGATATACATCTCGCCAAAAGGGCTATTATGAAAATCAAGTCAAAATTTCGATAAAAGCAAAATTGTGAATTATGGCATGTCAAGAGTGGTAAAGTCCCCGCAGGGAAAACCCTGGTCGTATGCATGTCAAGGGTCTAAAGATCAAAGGCATAAAGCCCCGGCACAATAGACTATCTCTTTGAGGGGAAACACCTTGGAAGGAATTCGAGTCCCGACATCTCCCATCCTGCATAAAGCTTATCCTCAATTATTCTTCTCTTCTCCCTCTAAGACTGAATGTTTCTCGGGTATGGCCTTGGTAGGGGCACCGTTAATCAAGGGCAGTCAGTTATAGGGCGCCACCCATCAATGCACGCTCGGCTTTGGGTAATTTTAGCGAAAGGGGAAGGAACAAGGACCCCTAGCCAGTGGTTTAAAAAACACCCTTTGATGCTGCATTAACGAAGCCTAAATCAAAATCCAAAAAAAATTGAATATTTCCTTTTCCAAAATCCAAAAAAATGAATATTTTCTAAAATCATCAAAAAAAAATTCAAATATTTTCCAAAATCCATAAAAATTGAATATTTTCAAGACTCATAAAAATTTGCATATTTCAAAATCCAAAAAAATTGCATTGTATTGTCTGATGGTGTTTTGCAGGAACAACTTTGCAAGGACCAAGAGCACGGGATGAGTTCTCTCTCCACTTATTGCTATCAATCTATTGATTCTTCCCGATATTCTCATGACATGCCACCCTGGGCATTTTGATTATCATTTCCTCATATCTCCTGATTATCATTCATCTCCAAATCATTTAATCAACTCCTGCTGATTTCACTTGATCACTCTGCCGCTGGGCATTGCCTGATTCCGATTAAATCAAAACCTTACATGCCAAGATTGTCATCCTCATGACAAAACGATAAACAATGATGTTTTACAATGCAATGCTATTCATGCTATACATGTTTGAATGATATTTATACAAAATTTGATTGCTTTGATATTATGCTTGCTATGCTTAAATGCCTCATTCATTGCTTGTTATCTTCATTATATCTTGGCTGATGAATCTTTGAGCGCAGATAAGAAGCTCTTGGTCCCATCGACTGGGCATCATCATCCAAGCCCCACGGTGCTTGCACCTCATTTCTCAGTTCCCCCATGCTCATTACTATCACCATCTCCCTGTATGCATTCTACTATATGTTACATATGCTATTAGATTATATCAAGGACCCTGTGGCTTTGGTAAATCTGGAATTTTAGTTCCCCTTCATCAAAAATAATGATGGTTCCAGAGGAGTCTTAGTCACACGGATAGGCCGTTGAGCCGTCCAAGATTGGGGACGATGGTTCCCTTTTGCGAGTTGGTGCGTGGATAAATGGGCTTCGGCTTAGTATCAGCTCGCGAAATCGATTTCTTGACCCAGTCTTGGCAGTTTAACAATATTATCCTTGATTATCTTATATTTTTATTTGTTTTAATTTTTCCTTTTAAACCCAGCATGCATTCATATAGGACTTTGAAACAACATTGAAAAATCATTCTGATAAGCTGATTTGGAGAGTCAAATTGATCTTAATCTTTCCAGATATGAGATATTCATTGCTGAATGGAATCCTCAGTTCGTTTTGTCACTGTTTTGGGTCATTTTCTCGAAAGCTCCTTGTTTAGATTTCTATCATCTTATTTCAATCATTTTCCCTTGATCCACCTTGCTGCAGCACGTCCACATTGGCTGGTAACCGCTCCCCAATGGTGAAACCTACAGGTTTGTGACCTGGGGTACTTCCACCGCGCTGGAAGTTGATCATTCTCCTTCGTGCCCGCGTGCACACTCCTCTTTTTATCCAAACATCGTTGATTTCATTGAATTTTTCGAGATTACTTCATCTCGAGCTTTTGATTTAATTCTCATCAAGTGATGTTGATTGCGTGTCTCATCACACCTTGACATCTACTTTTCAGTTTGCTCTGCTCCCTTGCAAAGCAGACGCCAAGGCGGGGCAGCTGTAGACACGCCAAAATTGACGTTACTGTGAGTACATCTCATATTACCTTGTAATGCCCTAATTTGACCCTCAAATTAACTTTGTTTGAGTGGTTTTTCTCACTTTTTTTGGATTTCTCTATTTTTTCTCTCTTTTCTTATTTTATCTTATTTTTTCTAGATTTTCTGGGCATTTTTCTCTATTTTTATGAATTTTATAGAATTAACGACTTGACGTAGGGCGTCTTTTAAATAACGGCTTGGCCTTGGGCGTTTCTTAAAAAATTGACGCCACTTCTATTAGGTGTTAATTCCTCTCATTTTCCTATTTTTCTGGATTTTTCTGAGGATTTTTTAGAATTTTTTGTGAATTAACGACTTAGCAAAAGACGTTATTTTGATTTTTAATAAAATAAAAATTAAAAAATTAGAATTCTTGACATGGTCGAGGGTGTCACTTTTCAAATTTATTTTTTTAATATTATTTTCAACCCCCTTTAAGAGGTGATTTGGTGGCCTTTCGGGTGTCAGAAAAATACGAAAAAATAGTCATTGGAATCAGCACATTGAGATGCACCTCCACCTAAAAAATGGAAAAATAATATTAAGAAATGAAAAATGGCCCTGTTTTGAATAATTTTGAATTAACGACCCTGAATCGGACGTCAATTTAATTGACGCCCGAACACATGGTCGTCCATTCTTTTTGGCAATTTATCATATTGATTAACGCCCCTTGATAGGGCGCGTTTTTAATTGACGCCTTTAGTTCAGGTGTCTTTCAAATTTTTTTCAAATAAAGAAAGTTTTATTACCAAATTTAAATCCAGGAAGTGACGCCCTTGTCTAGGTCGTGTTTTAATTAACGCCCTTCTGCAGGTCGTCAATTTATGAATTAACGCCCCTTTTCAGGTCGTGTTTCAGTTTCGTGTTCTAATCGAACGCAGCCCTTTCCCCAAAGAGTCCCTGCTTTGTTTGGTCATCTTCCTCTATTGGGAACTTAACCCTTCCCATGTTGGACTCTTGCCCATTCTTATCTTTCTATCTTACTTGATTCTGCCCTTTTAATAGAGCCTTGCGGCTCTGTTATTCGGTTGGGTCCCTTTTTCCCCTTTTTTCTTCTTCTCGGCTGCTTCTTCGATTCCTCTGCCTTCTTTTTCCGCAGGGTTGCTGCTGTTGCTTCTGGCTGAAGGAGGGGCTCCTGCGCATCAACCTTCATCCTTTGAGACTTCCTCCCCATCGAGCATCCAAAGGCCAAAGAAACACAGGCTCCTGTCTTTTATTCTTCTTTTCTTTTTATTATCATTAGTTCATATGTGCATGCACGTTCATCTCCTCTCATAATTTTGTTACTCAACAACGTTGAGGAATTTCCCCACAGTGCAACTCTTGCACACCCTTTATCTCTTTTTCATATCATCATCATACATCCCTCCCTTTCGCATAGGGGTTTAAGGGCCAACACCCACAAGGTGTGTTCTTTTCCATTATTTTTCATTCTCATCCTTATTATGAATTTATGCTACACTCACCTTGATTTCTAATCCAATCTTTTATTGGTGTTTTCTTCATTTTTTACAAGGGTAATCAAATAAGAAGAACTCTCTTCATCGGCCGGCCGATTGAAAGAGAAGGAAGCACTCACAATCACCCGCTCTTTAAAAGGTATTTTTCGCGATCCCTCCATTTTATTATTGCTATATCTTTGAGGCCCTCGCGTCTCTGGCGATCACGTCTCCTATTTTGCACCGTGTGCATTTTTTTTCATCTTCTACTTAATTCTTTTTTATTATTCTTTTTCTAAGTGGATTTCTTATAATCTACAATGATCTAGGAGCATACGGTTAATCGTTGGATAGGCCGTTAGGTTGAGTCGGGTGGGGGACGAGGGACTCTATCTCACATGCCGTGGTTGCAAGAAGACTCTTGATCCCATATTACTCGGTCTAGCAATATTATCCTTGAGTACTTTCTATTTTCTTTTTCTTTGCATTCCTTTTGATAATTTCTTTATTTTAGCCCAGCATGCATCGTGTCATTTTTGAGCATTCACGTCTCGTGATCCTTCAAGGTTTCTCCTCAGCGATGGTTAATTACGATCAATTCTCTAGGATAAGAGATTCTCATTCCACTCTGAATTTGAACGTCTTCTCTCTGATCTATTCGCTCGGTCTAATTGGCCAGCATGATTCTTGTCTAGATTTTATCCTAATTTCTTTTCAGCTTTTCAGCTCTTGCTCTTCCGATCCCCTCATTGGCTCTAGATTGTGTCCCCAAATGAGATTGGTCATGTCTTTTTTTCCTTAGTTAGTTAGTTCTCCAGACATGTGTCATCCACATCAGCTGTTCCTTGTAGTTTGTTCGACATTTTCGGGAGAATTCCTATCACTTGTTGGTTGTGCTAGGTGAAATGCCTTGATGCATGCTTTTCAGTTCTCTCTACTTCATCTCTGCTTCATCTCCATTGCATGTCGTTATCGCTATCGCTCCATATCCATTCCATTTCACCTCCGCATCGCTTCCTCTCGCTCCCTTGCAAAGCGGACATCAAGAAGGGACATCTGTTGACACCCGTTTTCAACCTACAAGTTGAGTTCTTTCTCTTATTCATCTTTTATGATGTCTCAAATTATCTATTTTTTTGGAGTCTTCCTTGCATGTATTTCAAGCCTATTCTTGATCATTGTTGAGCACATTAAGCCTTGGGGGTTATTTTCCTCGATTGCCACTTTTTTGGACTCATTTCTTATTCTAAAGCATAGTTCGGTAGACCAAAATTCCCAGTTCAGTCGACCGATTCTTAAAATCGGTTGACCAGTTTCAGAACGTAGGTCGCGGTATATCGGCCTACTGCGATCAACAAATCGTGGTCGACCGGGCGACCGTGTTCTCCCTTGGGTCGACCCATGGCCCTGGGGAGTCGACTCAGCCCCTTTGGGTTATTTTCCCCTTGCCAGATCACGGTCTGTCAGCCGACCGCGATCATCAGATCGCGGTCGCCAACTAGACCATGCTCTCCTTGCCCTCATGGGTGCCCATGGGTGCGTTGACTCGGCTGTTTGACTCTTTTCAATATTGCCCAGGTCACGGTTCTCGCATGACCGCGTTCTCCAGGTAGTGGTCGTGCAACGGACCGCGTTCTTGTTGCAGAGTCTTGATTGATCCGAACTCCATTTTCTCCGGCCGAGGACACCTTAGAGTCCTAGCTTGAGCCTTCCACGCTAAGAATTTCATGCTAGGTCGAGTTATATCCCTTCTGGGGGTATTATCACCTTAATATCTCATGATTTATCAATGAAAAATCCCATTTTGGGGTATTTATCTCTAATTTCGACCTAGGGTTTCTAAAGGCTCTATAAATAGTCTCATAGGGTTGTGGGCTCGTAGGAAGGACGTTTTCGGATCTGGGGTGAAGCCATGCTGCACTGCCTACTCCTCTCTTCGACCCCAAATCATCCAGGGAAGTTCTAAGTCCTCCCCTCTTGGGTTCTGTCATCCTTATTCTTCCTTTGTTCTCTTCTATTTCTACATCATCCCTTGTCCTGCTACACGTTTCACATGCATGCATGCACGTTTTCATCATCTCCTAATCATTGTTTTGTTGTGTTTTATATCTTCTTTTACACTCCTTATTAATCACTACACACACACCTATTGTTTGCTCCATTTTACAGGAGTTAAAAACCATCCCCCGATGCGTTCTTCCATCAATTTTCATGTTGATTTCTTCATATGGGATTGGTGCTGCACTATCTTTGTTCTAATGGGTTTTTATCCTGTTTGTGGCTTTGTTTCGCAGGAAAAGTAAGACTAGAACGTGAGGCCCTTGCTTTCTAGCCGGCTGGAAGGCGAGGAGGAGTTGACCCATGAAGTTCATGCACCCCGTTTTGAACGTGATCACATTGTGGCGGTCGTGCACCGGCCGCGTTCTTCTTCCCCATCTTTCCAAGGTACACAGCAGGTCACTTAATCCCTATAGTGTTTTCCTACTGTAACCCTTGGTGGCTATCATGGTATGCATTCTTATCTCTTCATCGCCCGTACCCGTTCTTATGTTATTTGATTACACATGCTTATCATTCTTGTTGAGGGTCAGATTAGTCATCAACAACGTAGAGGTTTCATGTTCCCTCTATTTACCGTCTTCTTGTTTTGGCCACCGTTGTGATGTTTTTATTGTTGATATTTTATTATTACCGCTATTGTTATTACTGTTTGCCGTTTTAGTTGTAGTGGGGATCCGCGGGACCCCTACTAAGCCAATGAGATGAGGCTCACTCCCTACTTTTCAGGTGCGACATTTCTCCTTGGGGTGGTGCATTCTAGTCGAAGGTTCGTTAGTTTCCAGCTTGCCAGGTTGCTGAGGTATGCCCCGAGGCAATGTACGTTTCTTTTCCTTGACTCTTGTGGACTGGAC
Source organism: Amorphophallus konjac (assembly GCA_022559845.1). NCBI lineage: Eukaryota > Viridiplantae > Streptophyta > Magnoliopsida > Alismatales > Araceae > Amorphophallus > Amorphophallus konjac. The sequence continues at coordinate 306,531,189 of CM040121.1, forward strand.
TCTGTAGTTGTTATATTGTTATAAAGTGTAGTTTTATTTCAGTCAGAATATTAGATTAATTCTGTTAAATTATTTTGTGCTATTGCTTAGAATTTCAATGCATAACCATAGCACTCCAAATAACCATTCCGAGCCCTCCGGCTCATGGGTGGCGGGCCAGGATTCGAATGATATCGGGTACGTCCCGATATCTGGATCTTGGGTCGTTACACGTGGGCATCTCCGAAGGATGTAAATAACATGTGGGGAAAGTCGGCATGGAGACTTGAGGGGTACCCTTTGCACTTGCTACCTTCTTCAATTGTTCCTCCATTTGGTCGAATTTGTTAATAGGACTTGATGAAGAGGATTTATTTGAGAAATTGATGGTTGCCCTTGGGACCATTGCGAGGCTTGAGAGGGAGGTCTTTAGTAAATTGGTTTGCCCATCAAATGACCCGGTTGGACCGGGATGCGAGGAATAGATGATGGGCCTTTGGGCTGAGAGGGAAGATGAGAGGAAGAACGTGGTTGATGGACCACTTGAGAAGGATCAGAAGGATGAGAAGAAGTGATCCGAAACAAGGTCGGGGGAGTCTTCGATCTTCAAGCGGATCTCAGGGCGGACATCGGGAGGACGCTTCCTGGATGTGAACCCCTTGGTGACCGCCTTCAGGAGGCGATCCTGATGGGGACCATGTTCTAACTTGAATGTGGGTTGTCGGTCGACCACAATCTCAGAGTTTTCTGTAACTACCCGAGGCCATCTCGATCAATGCTCAGTTCAATGTATGGGCGTGACGGCGACCGTGGACTACTGTTTGATTCTTCTTGGGGCTACTGGGAGCGGGGAGGACGGCATGGGAGGGGGAGAGGGTGGACTATAGACTAGATACTTAGCTAATAGGGATATATAAAGGGAAGAATGGTGGGGTTTTGAGGTAGAGGGGAGCAGCGGTGGTGGAGGTGGACGGAGGTGGTGGGGGTGGCTAGAAGAGAAGGGAGGAGCTCGATTGGGGCTTCACACCCGTCCCCATCTCAAGGAAGATGCAACCAGGCTTCTCGCTCTGCCTCTGGGGTAGAGAACGGTGGTGGTGGCGAGATTTGAAGCTGGAAACGGCGGTGGTGGTGGTGGAGATGGACGGCGACAGTTGTTGGCGGCGGAGGAGAAATGGGGGCTTCGACTGGGGCTTCTCACTCGTCCCCATCACAGGGATGATGCAATTGTAGCTTCACGCTCTACCTCCATAGATCGATCGAGCCTTCACAGCTCGATTGTTGGGCATCGCACCTGGGGTTCCAAAAATATAGAGAAACGCATAGCCATGACTTAAATTTTGATTTCTTCATTCTATGATTCGATTACAGTAGGGGGAATACATATAGGGGGAAGGGGAAGATGAAGGGATGATGTTATATTGAATATTTTCTGTAAAATAGCCCTCTATTGAAGCCTTCGAAAGCCTAATCGTAGGAAGTTTGAAGGTCGCCTATGGGGGGCTCTGCACTGAGATCGCGGTCTCCTCTGAGACCCCCTTCTTCAGATCACAGTCCTAGAGAGGACGGCATTCACCTTGTTGCTGGCTGTCAATGCCTCCTGACGATCCCATCAAGAAGGAGAGGATTTGCCTTCAACAAGAGCCTGAATGGCTTGGAGTTGTTGAGGGTTGAGTTTAGCTAAAGCATCCATAACTTGGGAGACTTTGATAGTGTAAGGAGAGGGTTTCTCGAGAGTAGTAGTTTGTAATTGATATAAGGGATCATATGATTGCTTAGTGCCCATGGCATGGACATAATCGTAAGAATTGGGATGATGTCCTTGTAGAAGGTGTGGTGAGAATCATGGACTTGAGGGACATGAGATGAGCTAAATCTATCATCCTTATAGTCATTAGATGTATAATTAGGCATGTTCATTTTATTATCAAATCGTAACATCATAGCACATGTTAAATAATATTCAATCAACACACTTTTGCAAGAATTACAAACAAGTTGGATGATTACACTTGGTTTAAACTTTTCCTTGTGAGAGTTAATGATTTTTATCAAGTTTTTTGCCAAGTTCACTCAAATAAGGTTAAGGACCCTAGTTTCAATATCATTTGAACTCCGGTGTCAACTAGGCTTTTTTTTTCCTTTAGATAGAATAATGTCGAACTCATCATCTATCGTGACTTAGACGGTGTATCGTCTAACATGTCTTTAGCTAGACGACATATCATCTAATGTTGATCTTTTTTCTTTTAGATGAAGTACTCTCGAACTCATCGTCTATCATGAGTTAGGTGATGTATCGTTTAATGCTCTTTCAGGTAGATGATGTATCATCTATCTTTTTTTGGTCATTTTTTTATTAGACAGAATGTCATCTATCCATTCTGACTTAGATGATGTATTGTGTAACGTTTTGTCTAACCTTTCCTTTTGTCTTTTTGTAGTTGGACGATATATCGTCTAATTTATCTTGAGTTAGATGATGTATTGTCTATCCTAAGGTCTTAGATGATGGATCATCTATCCTAATGTAGCATCCCAAAATTTAATTAAATAATATAATTGTGCAATAATCAAGAATTTCTTAATATTAAAATTTCAATCCCTTTTAGGCTAAATTTTAACTAATTTATAAAAATATGGAAAAATCGTAATCATGCCGAGGACCCAATTCCTAGACATTTTATCTTCTTGGTTGACCCCTAAATAAAATTCCAAGCAAGTCGAATTAAGGGTTTTAGGGTGAAAATCGGAGTTAATTTGTTCGAGCCGTGGATCGCCAAATTGGAACCCAATTCGCAACCATTTGAGCCCCAACCAGGCCCATCCGATCGGCCCTGATGGGTAGCCCTTTTCCCCTCTTGTTCCCTTGCAAAACCCTAACCCTAGGAGTCTAATTTCGAACGTAAAGGCGGCGCGACTTGGTCAATGCGTGATTTCCGTGTGCGTCGAGTTCGTGGACTCTATCCAGCCTTATCATCGCCCCTAGATCTAATTAGCTTCTATAAAGAGAACCCTAAATCGAACTAGAAGCCCCATTTGCTGTGACAGCTGGCGGTGTGCACGAATTGGGGAGGAGACGTCGAGATTTTGGAGCGCGGAGTTCGTGCGGATTCGAGCGTCCAGCATCCCCTTTGATCTTCGATTGAGGTAGGTGATAGTAGACTAAACTCTAATAAAATTATATCACTAGAAGCATCTTCGAGTCCTCTTTCTTTTGATTTTAGAAGCCCCAAATTTTATATCATATAGCATGCGTATTTCCTATTAAAGTCGGAGCATGTCAAAGTTAGGGCACCGATCATGTTACCTTCTGTAGATCGATTCAATTTTAGGTATATGCAGGCTCAAATCCTAATTAATCTTGATATATTGTGTGTTTTTATGTCCTCTTTTCCTTGATATTATTTTGCCCAAATTTTATAAATCATATCTCATGAATTTAAGGGTTGAACCGAGGTCTATTGGAGTTCACCGGAGGCCAAATGCGACGACCTGGTTACGGTCGCACCAAGGACTGCTTCTGACTCTAGCGGTCTGGCGACAGACTGTTTTCCCCTTTTAAATTTTTTTTGAAACTCATTACATTTTAGCCGCCCCGCAACAGACCACAAGGGCTTGGGTTGCGGCTAGTTCCAGATCGCTTCTGATCCTAGCGGCTACGTAACAGACAGCCATTATTGAACAGATTATATACCAACAATGTTTTCGTTAATTATGTTCCTCTTGTTAGGATACATGCATAGGATGGAACCCACTGAAGTAATTAAAGTATATATAATAGTTAAATTGAAATGGAGATCTTACCCCTTTGCATCTACAGTTATTTCTCATTACTTGTTCCTTTTGACACAAATGATAAAGCATAATTAAATTGCCACCATGTTTTACTAGGATTGTTTGACAGTCACTCCGCCTCGGAGGTGCTGGCTGACCGCTATACTCTAGTTTTCTGATGTTTCTATAACCATTAATCTTGTAATAATTCGGACTCTTCGCCGGATACTCCTTCCGTCGGACTAGGACCTCTATTATGAGACCTCCATAAGACCCCGCGAGCTTGGGATTCCCACTAGGACGCTGGGCAGGTTGTACCCCCAAACCCTATAACTATCGATTCGATTGGACCACTGGTTTCTACAGCCCGGAATCGGGACTGTCTGGTTAAATGCGGCCCTTCTGGGACCGCTACTCTCTAGTTGCGGCTAGATGTTGACTGCCTGTCTACTCAAGCGGCCTTATTGAGACCGCTTTTGTCTGGCCTGTGTGCCTTTTTGCTGGTCGACTTTCCCTTGAATTTCAGTTGACCTAGCCGTGTTAGAGTCGGCCTAAAACCTCTGGTTCGATCTGGGATGTATGGGCTGGACCCTGGTTCAGTTCTGCCACGTCTGGGTGGACCGAGAGTCGTTAAGTTGACTACCTTAATCTTTCATCTTCTGGGCCCAACCAGATAGCGATTTTCATTGGACCGCCATTACCGCTGTTGTGTGCCTTGCATATGTTTATGATTTTTATGATAACTAAACTTTATGTATGTTATGCATGCTTGCATATGTTCTTGCTTACATATGTCCTTGTTGAAAGTGAACAGTCATGATCATTGCTATGCTATGCTTGCATAAGTTACATTGAGCCATTGTGTTCTTAATGGTCTCATTTGGTTGAAATGGAAAAAGGATTTTGAGGTTCATACATGATGTTTGAGTTACATTGAGCCATTGTGTTCTTAATGGTCTCATTTGGTTGAAATGGAAAATGGATTTTGAGGTTCAAACATGATGTTTGATTGCATGACTATTTGGAGTCGACTTTTGGTTAAATGATGCTCAACCTTGTTCATATGCATAACTATGTGATTTTGATCTTTAGTTGCACATGATAAGGTTTTCATGCTTATGCATGAGGGGTTTTATATGATCGAAATTGGTTTGTGGTTTCAATACAAACCTTGGTTCTATTTAGCCTAATGATATATCGACTTGTTGTATTAATCACATGACTAATTGATTTCATGAAGATGTGGATAAACATGTCTTACAAAGTGTTTCTATACACCTTGAACATCGGTTTTAATGTATGTGCTTTCTGCACTTTCTTTATGGAGTATTAGCTTGAAAGTTGATTAAATCATGTGAATCACGGCAAACTTAGTTTTGATGTTGGAAACTGGTTTGACAATGCTTAATAGATTTTCAAGACACCAAAACATTGATTAAATATTTGATGACATCAAAGTGGATGAACTTGCATGGGTTTAATTTCATTTACTCTGTTATGCAGGTTAAGAAAGCAATGCCAATCCCATATGCAAAGGTATCATAAATCATGGTGAGAACTTGGCACTTTGCATGGGTATATTTTTGGGAGAAAAATGGTAAGTTTACATTTGGAGTTTTTGATCTTGATAGAAGAGGTTAGGATGTGTTTATACATTATTTAATACCAAGGAACACTTGGTTGATTGTTTTCATCAACTAACCTTTTCATTCTTACACCGGAGATTTAATACATTGGACTGAACTTCTGCAATTCTGTGAACTGCCAGTTCGGTTGACCGAACTCAGCAGAGTGGGCCGCCGGTAACATGTTTTGTTTCTCTTATTTTAGGTCGACCGACCCAATGTTTAGGCCAACCATTTGCGGCGAAAACCCAAAAACGAGGATTCAAAACCCATCTAAACCCAATCCATTTGGGCTCCAACCTTTACCCTTTTGCCCCTAGGTTCTTAGGAGAGCTACGAATTTGACAAGGAGAGAACCCTAATGAGATTATTATTTTCTATCTTGTAGGTGAAGAAAAGGAGAAAGGAAGGAGGAGCTATTCAAGAGAAGATCTGATCTCCATCCATAGGTTTTTGAAGCTAGAGGAAGAAGTGAAAGTGCAGTGGAATGAAGAGAGGATTCCGGTGATGTCAAAATCGTGAGCAACTGTCGACATCGACTTCGAGCAAAGGATCATTTAGAAACGGAAAAATTATCTACATCTTGTCTTAGATTGTTTATGATGTTCCCCATGATCTATGTTTTGGTTTGAGCATGCTTAGATATTTTTCTTGATTTTTATGAATTGAGAAATCGTGTGTGTGGACCGTCGATGTACGGTCGTGTCTTGAACCGTCTGCATATGGTTGTGGATTAATTGGGCTGCGTGTTGCAGCACATGTGTGTGTGTAGATCCGGTCGTCAGATTGTGTGTGTGTGTGTGTGTTGGGGCATGTCCTCATGTATGTTGCAGCGTCCTCTCCGTTTTGGGGATTTATCCCCGAGTGAAGCCTTACCGGTTTGCTAAGGGATGGACATAGGGAGTCCTTCGTGGTCGCGAACCACCTTAAAAATTCTCTTGTCTTGTGGTTTGCTTTGTGGGATTGTGTGGTTTTCATAATATATCCATTCGTGTGATCGTGTGAGATCGGAGAGATTGAGATAATTTAGTTATCTTGTTTAGTTAATTTCTTCAATCTCATTAATCTTGTTAATTCCGCTGCGGATAGTTTTAATTTATCATCTAGTGTGGGGGATAATTCAACCCCCCCTTCTTGTCCGCCTGTCTACCCCGGGGACCAACAATTGGTATTAGAGCGAGGCTCTACTATTTCAATATCTAACGATCTTCAGAGTGATCCCTCGACGAGCTTCTTTATTAACATCATGTCTAATACTTGTTTGTCTTCTCCTCCTTTGTGTTTTAATGGTTCAAATTTCAATGAATGGCTTTGGCACATGAGTCAATATGTTAAAACCATTGATCCTAAACTTTTGGATTTAGTTAAGCATGACTCATATGGAATGCCTAGTGATGAGTCTAAGTGGACTGTGGAGCATGTGAAGAGATACAAAGACAATGCTAAGCTTTTACATATTTTTAGAAGTTCAATTGATCTTCACAAATTTTCACTTGTTTCATCATGCAGGATGGCTAGGGAGATATTGAAATGCTTGATCGAGAACTACAAAGGAAAGAAGGAAAGTGAGTGCTTGATGGCCGACAAGCACGATACAACAAGTAAGGAAAGCTCCGAGCTAGACTCGGAAAGTGAGGAAGTTTCTTTTAAAGAGCTTATGGATTTGTATGATGAGTTATTTGAAAAATACAAGAAGGTTAAATCTGAAAAAAAAAAGCCTAAAAAGAAACCGGAACATGCTTTTCATAATAATGCTTCTTGTGATAAGTGTTCTGAACTAGAAGAACTCAAAAGGGAAAATAGTGCTTTGTTAATTCAGAACTCTTTACTTGAAAGCAATATGAAAAATCTTGAAAAACTTCAAAAAGAAAATTCTTCATGTGATATGCTTAGAATTGAAAACTCAAAATGAATCATTCTTGGTTGATGTTAAAAACCATGAAGAAATCATTTCATGTATGAGAGATAAAAATGAGAAATCCAGACATCTAAATATAACCATGTCTGAGAAACTACTTATTTTTGAAAAAGGGAGAAATTTGATTGTTGATGAATGTGAAAAATTGCATGTGTTAGAATAAGAACTTGAAAGCTATGAAACTGTAAATAGAGTGTTGAATGAAAGTATTGTTTGTAGTGAACAAGAAATAGCTAACTATGAATTGCACATTGCTTCCCTTGAAAATGAAATTGTTGACTTGAATGCATCTCTGTCTACATTTATCAATGGGAAAGAAAATTTGGAAAAAATCGTGGGGACCAAGATGAATTTTCAATGGGAAGGTCTTGGGTATGAACCCACCAAAAAGAAAGCCTTTGGTCGAAAGACTCAAACATCTTTTGTGCATGCATCATGTTTCTCAAATATGTCAAATATTTTTTGTGTTGAGAAACAAAATTCTAAAGCTCATGCTCAACCTAGGAACAATAGAATTCATGCTCACAAAAGTCACAAAAATAATGCTCCAAAATTAACAAATGTCAATTGTTATTATTGTGGTAAGCATGGTCATTTGATGAATGATTGTTTTGTCATGAAATTCGATTATTTGAAAGCATGTGAAAATAAATTTGTTTTCAAAAGAAGAAGTGTTTCTTGTTTCTATTATGGAATGCTTGGACATATGATAAATGACTGTTTTATTTTGAAAAATGATGAATTGAAAGCGTGCAATAGAACGAATGATTTCAAAAAGTCAAGAAAATGTTCAAGAAGTAATGGATTTGAAAATTTGCATATTCATGCAAAGAGACCATATGGAAGAATTGTTCTATTGCATTGTCATTACTATGGGAAATATGGTCATACAATAAAATCTTATTTTCAAAAGAAGAATGATGTCATTCATGCTATCAAGAAGTAAAGCTTTCATGCCTATAATGGCAACACCTTTGTTAAATCATAGAATCCCAATGTTTATGCATATAAGAAAACTGTGAAATCTTTCGGTTGTTGTCATTATTACGGTGAGTTTAGACATACCATGCATGATTACTCCTTAATGTATTTTTATGATATGCATGTCCAGAGAATGTGGAGAGCACCCACTAGAGGTGTAACTAACCATCCGGGACCCAAGAAGGTTTGGGTACCCAAAACTGTTGAATGAGAACTTTTTTGCAGGATTACCTTGAGGCCAAGTGGAAGGCTTGGAAAATAATGGTTGATCAAGGCACAGGGTTTGAAAATAAAATTTTGAATTATCTTTGAAATTTTAAATTTTATTTTATTTGAATTTCCATTCATGGAAATCAAGAAAAATATATTTTTATTATGAGTTTGCTTTGTATCTATCTGTTCATTGTTGCATGACTACATGGTATATTAAATGGTGACTTGAGGAAGGGCAGGTCATTCCTGTCTGAAATCTATCACCATGCGTGAGAATGTGCCTCCACCTCGTACCATGAGTCACTTGTTCATTTAGGTCATAGGCTGCATGATTTTCAGAAAATGTCCATTGTGAATTTTATGCACATAGAAAGGGGGAGTTTTTTTTTGAATGAATGATTTGGAATTGTGAATTCTAATTCCAACTCATCTTTGTGGAAATATATATCATGCAAATTTCTATATCTAAATTGATCATGATATTGTTATGTGATTTTTGGATCAACCATTGTGCCTAACAACTTGATAAGAAATCTCTGAAAACTCTCTCAAGTAGCAAATGGCACTTGGTGATGTTGTTCTTATGAAAGGTATTGCTTCTACATACCTGAACTGATTGTTCCTCCATTCTGCTGTGATGAAATTATCTAAATCAGTTTTTGAATAATTCTTGATTGAAACTGTATGTTTGATAGCACATTTGAACTTAATTGAGTATCTGGTATATAAAATACTGAGTAGTGAAAAGGTGGATTACGTCCACTTGGAAACTCTCACTATGCATGAGTTGGTCTTTGGACCTAAGTTCTCTGCCTCGTACTAGAACTCAGAGAAATCGAATGTTTGGCTTTAAATGAATTTTCTGATGTTATTCTGTGCTCCTTTGTTCGCTAGCCCCATGTCATTAGAGAACACATTGCACTATCACTACATTTTTTTAAAATTCATGTATTTGTTAAGGGGGTGTCTTGCTAGCTAAACAACTTGAAATGAATGTTGTTTCATTTTCTATTGACAGAGTGACCTCCAATTGTAACATGCAACATGCTTATGATGAATTGCTTCAAATTTTTTGAAATTAATCCTTGATGATATGAAAAGTTCTGCAATCGAAATGTCAATTCCTGAATGACTTGTGAATGACTTCAAAACTTTTGAAAAGTGATTGAAAATCTGTTCTTAAACAATTTCTGAAAATAAATAGATTGTATTACATGCTTCAAATGATTTCTGCACCCTTGTATATAAAGCTCATGTGATGAAAAATGTCCCATGCCCATCTTTCAAATCTGATTGCTTTCTTGTAAATTGTGTCGTAATACATCTTGCACATCATTTTTATATAGGTGATAGGTTGCATGCATTAGAATTCATGCATTAGGTGCATTTAGTTCATTCAAATGAAAAACTGAAAATGTACATCTTGCACCCATGTTAAATTTTACAATGTATTTGAACTTTCAAATAAAATTTGAAATTTTGCATTACATTACATTTTACATTGCATATTGTATATATTCCTATTGTGTGCCTGCATGTATATTATATGTTATTTACCCCCATCCTTGGAATTTCTATGACATTATGCCCTTTTACTAAATAATGTTACATTTGAGTCATCATTGGTGTGTTTCATGTCACACACTGAGGGGGAGTAAATATTTGATAAGTGCATCTGATGGAGGCATTATCCACAATTCCCTTTGGCTAGGGTCTTCTTCACACTCCGGCATCGTTTGAGTTCGGGCCTCTCTCTATAAAGGCCCACTTATCCTTTTTATGCTATTTACTTGAGTCATTTGATGTAATTTTCAGTTTATTTGAGTCATGTCCCTTGGTCTTGCATTTATTTTCCTAAGTATTGAGTGTCATTAGATTATGTAATGTGCTATTGAGCCCAATTCTTCGGGCTTGGCCCATGAGCCCCCCCTACTCCTTCGGTTATTTGCTATTGAGTCTTTTGTAAGGGACTTATTGTAAAATGTGGGTTTCCTATATATAGGGCCCCATTTCCTTCATTTGGAGGTAATGAATGATTCAATACAAAAGATTTCCATTTGAGTATTCAAATCTAGTTCTAGTGGAGTGAATCCTATAGTTGGGTGAGAAGCCCTATGGGAGTGATTCCCCACCCCACCTCTCTCTCTATCCCTCTCTCTCTCTCCTCCACTATGGGGTTCGCCCCTTTCTCTCTCTCCTCCTCCTCCCTCTCAACTTCCAACCCCCACCTACCCCATTAAAGGTCCTCCACTTCCCATAGCTGCCATTACTCCACCCCCATAGTCCCAAGATAGAATCTCTCCCATTCCAACATAATCCTCCCCATTCCAACACAATCATTCCCTTCCCCACACAATCCCTCAACTTCCAAGGCCATTTCAAATTTGAAATCCCCTTCCCTCCATGTCTTGGCCGCCCCTCTCTCCTCCCTCATAGGGCTAGTTCGCCCCTTGCCCCCCACTCCCCTTCACCCATTTGCATCCCCACCATCACTCATCCATGCTGAAACCTACGCCCTAGCCTCCCTTCCACCATCTTCCTCATACCATTAGCACCCTTCCAACCCTCCCACATACTCCCTCCACCATCTTCCTCATACCATTAGCACCCTTCCATCCTACCTCCCCTTCACCCTAGGGTTCTTGCTTCCCCTTCTTCTTGGAGGTCTTTGGAAGCTCTATTCAAGTTGCAGTTCGCTATCCAGAAGTTGCAGGTGAACCAGCAACTTGCAGCGGCCACCACGACTTCCTCCGGACGAGTTTGAAGGAACAAGAGGCATCCACAGAAGCGTCTTCCTGTCTTCTTCACAAAAGAAGTGGTTTCGTCTTCATCCGAGCTGTGTGCTGCCCAGGAGCTTCGTTCTCCCACGACTGCTCAGAACTGCCTCTGCTGAAGCCCTGAACCTGAGTAGAAGCTCTGCCACGACTCACCCTGGAAGAATCAATTTGAAAGCTCTTCTACAAAGTTCTTTATCACCCTGTCAACTTTCAGAATCAAGAAGTGGAACTCTGTTCGGCATCTAGTAGCAGAAGTTATCAATTTTCTCCCTCTGCTGTACGGATCGGCTTCCCCACAGTCTACACCGAGCAGTCATCCTTGTTCAGAGCCTCCAGGTCTTCTCCGGCATCTTTTAGCATCACCGTCAGTTTTTCTGTGAAGAGGACTCATCCACGATTCTAACAACTCTGACGGCGCTTGATTCCGAGGTCAGGAGCTGCCGGGGCGTTCTCTGCAAGCTACTGTTAGAAGTCTGCAACTGCAGGTCCGAGAATCTGAAGCTCTCTTCAAACCTCCATCCTGGTCAGCAGCGGCTCCAGAAGAAATTGAAGAAATTCTGAGGCATTCCCTTCCCAGCTACGAAGATTTCCCCACCAGTCTCATCATCAGCGAAATTTCTGAGCGAATTCTACAGTAGCAACACCGTCTACGTGTCCCTGTTCGGAGAGAGCAGGCAGAACCGGTGACTTCATCGTTCCATGCTTTTAATCATAGTTTCCCCTCCCCGCTTGGCCGGCTGAAGGCCCCTCCCTGTACGGAGGTAATTTTGGTTGTAATATCCATTAACCCCCATCCCAAGATCCCCCTCCTATGAGAGGTGTAGTGTTGTAACTTGTTTGGGCAGGTCAAGCTACCCCGGCGGGGCGTGTGGGGATCCACCCGCCTCCCCTCTCGCCCTCGTCTCCGACCGGGACCGGTTTCTTCAAACCGGTCGAGTAAGTGCTCAAACCTTCACTCCATTTAGTGCTTGTCATTCAATATTTGTTCTTAATTTCGCTGGTTATGCGAGTGAGAGCCCGGTCCTCAAGCCCCGTTGTCTTGAGTGATCACCGTGGGAGAAGTACATCCGGTGCCTTTGGCACTTTGTCGGCCCCCTTGAATTGGGCATCCATACCCATTGGGAATCCCATCTTGGCCTTGCTGGCCCTCTACCAGCAAGGGCCCAACCCCTCAACCTCACCTTGGCATTGCCAAGTTACCCCGGGCTTGGGTGAGTGTCGATAGAGCGGTGGCCCAATTCGGCCCATTTGAATGCGATTGTGCTTGCTTGCATTAGGTCTGAGGTTGTGTCACATCACTTGGTATCAGAGCAAGTCATTGACTTGTCTCTATCAAGTCTAAGTCCTAGGACCATTGCATTGTGTGTCCAACATCTTTGGCCCCTTGTCTTGCATGTCCACCCGTAGTGGTGCTAGATACCGATCCGATCCTTCATCTTCAAATCCACCCATGGATCCCCATCCTCAACTCAATCATGATGCTCCTAGGGAGGAACCTCAAGGTCAAATGAATAGGGTAGATGCTGCCCTTACCAACATTCTTCCCCAACTTGAGTCCCTTACCACTCGAATTACTCGGCTTGAAGAGCATGAGTTCCACCCAAGGAACAATGAGCCTAGAGTCCACCCTCCACATGATGAGCCTCCTAGGGAAGACCCTCATCCAAGGAATAATGAGCCAAGAGTTCACCCACCACATGGTGAGTTACATAGGAATGAGTTCCACCCAAGGAACAATGACCCAAGAGTCCACCCTCCACATATTGAGCCTCATAGGGATGATTTTCATCCTAGGAACCATGGACCAAGAGCCTATCATCCACATGCTGAAATTTATAGGGAGGACTTGGACCATGACCCTTATCATGACCATGAGAGACTCCGACACCATCCAATTCATGAAAGGCGTCCACGGGACGACCCGGATGACCCTCTCCTAAGGATGATTAAAGTAGAGGCCCCAAACTTTGATGGTTCCCATGAACCAAGTGTCTACTTAGAGTGGGAAACCGCCATGGACCAATACTTTGAATGGTACCCTATGTCCGACCAAAGGAGGGTAAGGTTGGCCAAACTATATCTCATCAAATTAGTCAAAACTTATTGGTTAAACCAAGAGGGTCTAAGAAGGATTAGGCGGGGAGAGCCTATTGATACTTGGGAGGGTATGAAGAACCAACTTAGGAACAAATACCTTCCCCAATCCTACCATCAAATGCTCTTAGATGAATGGCAAAGTCTCACCCAAGAAGGTAAGACCGTGGTTGAATACATTGAGAAGTTTGACTCCTATCTTTTGAAGTGTGGAGTTCATGACGACCCGGCCGTTACCTTGTCCCGCTTTAGGAATGGGCTTCAAAGTCACATCAAAAGAGAGCTTTTCATGAGAGATGTTGATAACCTTGAGATAGCTTATCAAATAGCTAGGGATGTAGAAAGATTCTCTAGAATCCCTCGATTTGCTACTCCCTGACCGGTCGATCCCAAAAACATGGGACCACGGCCCATTCCGGCCACTCCCATGAAAGCCCATAATCCAAGTGGGAACACCCCATTAAGGCCTTACAACCCTCCTCCCACCATCACTCCAAACAAACCCATCCCTAGTCACCCCCTCCCACGGAGGGAAGACATTCCCAAAGGCCCAAATGTAGGAACTACTTCGGGTAGCGGACTTCAACAATGCTTTAGATGTCAAGGGTTTGGCCACTTTGCGGGACAATGTCCATCCAAGGGATTATCTAGCGTGCTCATTGAGGAAGAAGCTCCCCCACCCCAAAAGGAACTTGAGAGTGTTGTTGAGGATCATGAAGCCTCCCTAGATTGGGAAGAAGAGTATGAGGCCCAATACCTTGAGTCGGGTCTAGATCATACCACTCCATCTACCAACTCCCATCTAGAAGTAATTAGGTGCACCCTCACCAAACCCCAAGAAGAGGATTGGCGCCGAACTTTAATCTTTCACACCTTTGTCAAGATAGGGAGTCATGTAAGGAAAGTGATCTTGGATAGTGGGAGTTGTGTCAATGCCGTATCCCCCGATACCATTAAGCTTCTTGGGCTTACTATTACTCCCCACCCAAATCCATACCGGGTCTCATGGATCAACAACAACTCCATCCCGGTCAACACTCAATGTCTTGTGCCCCTCACCTTCTCTTCATACCATGGTCAAATATGGTGTGACATCATACCCATGGAAGTAGGTAGCATCCTACTAGGAAGACCTTGGCTTTATGATGTAGATGCCACCATCTTGGGTAGGAGCAACAAATGCACTTTTGAACATGAGGGTAAGACTATCCGTCTTAACCCCTCCCCACCTCGTCCCATGACCAAGAGGGACACTCCCCCTCAAGAACAACACCCCACCACCATACAAGTCTCGGGGAACTCCACCCCTCCAACCCCATCCCTCACCCAAACTCCCAAACAAAGTGGGACCTCGGGGTTGACCAAGGGTCTTCATCTCATCACTAGGAAAGAACTTGAAGAGGAGATAGCTCAAGGAGTACCACTATGTGCGGTGGTCATTTGCCTAGGAGAGCCCACTCCCACCAATCCACATCCCATAGAAATCCAACAACTCCTAGAAGAATTCCATGATGTGTTCCCAACGGAGCTCCCAGACCAACTCCCTCCCATGCGGGATGTGCAACATGCGATTGATCTAGTCCCGGGGGCCACCCTCCCAAACCTTCCTCATTATCGCCTCAATCCCACGGAACATGCTGAACTTCGGAGGCAAATAGAGGAACTCATTAGGAAGGGCTTCATTCGCATTAGCAAAAGCCCATGTGCCGTACCGGCCCTTCTAACTCCCAAGAAGGATGGGTCATGGCGAATGTGTGTGGATAGTAGGGCCATTAACAAAATCACCGTCAAGTATAGGTTTCCCATCCCTAGGCTTGATGACATGCTTGATATGCTAGCCGGAGCCATCATTTTTTCCAAAATTGACCTTAAGAGTGGCTATCACCAAGTTAGGATAAGGCCCGGGGATGAGTGGAAAACGGCTTTCAAAATCAAAGATGGTCTCTTTGAATGGTTAGTCATGCCTTTTGGGCTTTCAAATGCCCCAAGTACTTTCATGCGTCTTATGACGAAGGTCCTTAGGCCTTTCATTGGGATCTTTCTAGTGGTCTATTTTGATGATATACTCATCTATAGTCAATCCCAAGAAGCCCACCTTGATCATCTTAGGCAAGTTTGTACCATCCTTCGTCAAGAGAGCCTATTTGCCAACTTAGGAAAGTGCCACTTCATGACCACATCCCTCACCCTCCTAGGATTTGTGGTATCCACCAAAGGCGTCTCCATGGACCCCGACAAGGTCCAAGCTATCATGGATTGGCCGGAACCCCACACCCTTCATGAGGTCCAAAGTTTCCATGGATTGGCTACATTCTATAGGAGGTTTATTCGAGGGTTTAGCACTATCACTGGCCCAATCACCGATTGTCTCAAGAAGGGGACTTTTGTATGGACCAAATCAGCCTCTAAAGCCTTCCAAGAACTTAAGGAGAAGTTGACCCAAGCCCCGGTCCTATGCCTTCCCGATTTCTCTAAAGTCTTTGAAGTCACATGTGATGCATCCGGGATAGGGATAGGAGGGATTCTTAGTCAAGAGGGACACCCGGTAGCCTTCTTTAGTGAGAAGCTTTGTGATGCTAGGACAAGATACTCCACTTATGACAAGGAGTTCTATGCCGTGGTTCAGTCCCTCCGACATTGGAGGCACTACTTGTTGCCCAAGGAGTTTGTCATCTTTTCTGACCATGAGGCCATCAAATACCTCAACTCCCAACAAAAGCTAAATGCTCGACATGCCCGATGGGTTGAGTTCATCCAATCCTACACTTTTGTCATCAAACACAAGGCCGGGAGTGAGAATCGAGCGGCGGATGCCCTTAGTAGGAAAGTTTCCTTGCTATCCACTATCTAAGTGGAAGTGATCGGATTTGATAGGATCAAGGATGAGTACCCTAGCTGCCCCGACTTTGGGCACATCTATACCACCTTGACCACCCCTTCTAGCAAGGAACATGAGGGATTTGTCTTAGAGGATGGGTTCCTCTTCAAGGGACCCAAGTTTTGCATTCCACGGACCTCACTCCGAGATTTCTTGGTTTGGGAATTACATGCGGGAGGGTTAGCTGGTCATTTTGGAGTCCACAAAACCATTGCCCTAGTTGAGGGTCAGTTTTATTGGCCTAGTCTCAAGAGAGATGTAGGCAAGGTTGTGGGTCAATGTCGAACATGTGCCTCGGCCAAGCAAGTGAAACAAAACACCGGCCTATATACCCCACTCCCCATCCCTGACCGACCATGGCAAGACTTAAACATGGACTTTGTGCTAGGATTACCCAAGACTCAAAGAAGGCATGACTCCATCTATGTGGTGGTTGATAGATTTTCCAAAATGGCCCATTTCATCCCATGCTCCAAAACCTCCGATGCCTCCCATGTGGCCCGATTATTCTTTGATGAGGTTGTCCGTCTCCACGGGCTACCTAAGACCATAGTCTCCGATAGGGATGTCAAATTCACTAGCTACTTTTGGAAAACTCTTTGGCACATGATGGGTACCCTCCTCAAATTCTCCACTGCCTACCACCCCCAAACAGATGGCCAAACCGAAGTTGTCAATCGGAGTCTAGGGAACCTTCTTAGGTGTCTTGTTGAGGATCGCCCCAGAAATTGGGATCTCATCTTACCCCAGGCCGAATTTGCATATAACAACTCCATCAATAAGTCTATAGGGATGAGTCCATTTGAAGCCGTGCATGGATACAAACCAAGAAAGACTTCAGATCTCATTCCCCTTCCCCAGCATGCTAGAGTGTCCATTTCAGCTGAGTCTTTTGCACAACATATTAGAGAATTGCATGAAGAAATTCGCAAGCACATTAGCAAAAAGAATGAGGCTTATAAAAGGTTGGCCGACTCTCATCGGCGTCACCAAGAATTCCATGTGGGTGACTTTGTAATGGTAAGGACGGAGAGGCTCTCCCCGGGAGCCAACTCTAAACTGAGGCCACGTGGGGCTGGTCCCTTCCAGGTCTTGAGACGCATTGGTGCAAATGCCTACGAGTTAGATCTCCCTGAGGAGTATGGAATAAGTCCCACATTCAATGTCGCCGACCTAGTGCCATATAAGGGACCCACGGTGGTACCTAGTGAGGAGATTGAGCCTACTTCTTCCATTGAGAGAGCACCCACCCGTGAGGAGAGGCCACCAACCAAAAGAGCCCAGCGTGAACAAATTGAACAAATATTGGATGTACAAGTCACTACCACTCGGAGCAAGGTATATGAGCACTATCTCGTCAGGTGGAAGGATCGGCCTCCTTCGGAGGATTCTTGGGTGAGTTGAGAGGATCTCCAGCGGTTGGATCTGGACCTCCTCGAGCAGTACCACAGCCGGATGGACCCCTACTCGACGGAGTCGAGCTCTTCACAGCCCAGGGGATTTGATGGAGGCATCATCCATAATTCCCTTTGGCTAGGGTCTTCTTCACACTCCGGCATCGTTTGAGTTCGGGCCTCTCTCTATAAAGGCCCACTTATCCTTTTTATGCTATTTACTTGAGTCATTTGATGTAATTTTCAGTTTATTTGAGTCATGTCCCTAGGTCTTGTATTTATTTTCCTAAGTATTGAGTGTCATTAGATTGTGTAATGTGCTATTGGGCCCAATTCTTCGGGCTTGGCCCATGAGCCCCCCCTACTCCTTCGGTTATTTGCTATTGAGTCTTTTGTAAGGGACTTATTGTAAAATGTGGGTTTCCTATATATAGGGCCTCATTTCCTTCATTTGGAGGTAATGAATGATTCAATACAAAAGATTTCCATTTGAGTATTCAAATCTAGTTCTAGTGGAGTGAATCCTATAGTTGGGTGAGAAGCCCTAGGGGAGTGATTCCCCACCCCACCTCTCTCTCTATCCCTCTCTCTCTCTCCTCCACTATGGGGTTCGCCCCTTTCTCTCTCTCCTCCTCCTCCCTCTCAACTTCCAACCCCCACCTACCCCATTAAAGGCCCTCCACTTCCCATAGCTGCCATTACTCCACCCCCATAGTCCCAAGATAGAATCTCTCCCATTCCAACATAATCCTCCCCATTCCAACACAATCATTCCCTTCCCCACACAATCCCTCAACTTCCAAGGCCATTTCAAATTTAAAATCCCCTTCCCTCCATGTCTTGGCCGCCCCTCTCTCCTCCCTCATAGGGCTAGTTCGCCCCTTGCCCCCCACTCCCCTTCACCCATTTGCATCCCCACCATCACTCATCCATGCTGAAACCTGCGCCCTAGCCTCCCTTCCACCATCTTCCTCATACCATTAGCACCCTTCAAACCCTCCCACATACTCCCTCGACCATCCCCTACCTCCCCTTCACCCTAGAGTTCTTGCTTCCCCTTCTTCTTGGAGGTCTTTGGAAGCTCTATTCAAGTTGCAGTTCACTGTCCAGAAGTTGCAGGTAAACCAGCAACTTGCAGCGGCCACCACGACTTCCTCTGGATGGGTTTGAAGGCACAAGAGGCATCCACAGAAGCGTCTCCCTATCTTATTCACAACAGAAGTGGTTTCGTCTTCATCCGAGCTGTGTGCTGCCCAGGAGCTTCGTTCTCCCACGACTGCTCAGAACTGCCTCTGCTGAAGCCCTGAACCTGAGTAGAAGCTCTGCCACGACTCACCCTGGAAGAATCAGTTTGAAAGCTCTTCTACAAAGTTCTTTATCGCCCTGTCAACTTTCAGAATCAAGAAGCGGAACTCTGTTCGGCATCCAGTAGCAGAAGTTATCAATTTTCTCCCTCTTCTATATGGATTGGCTTCCCCACAGTCTACACCGACCAGTCATCCTTGTTCAGAGCCTCCAGGTCTTCTCCAGCATCTTTTAGCATCGCCGTCAGTTTTTCTGTGAAGAGGACTCATCCACGATTCCAACAACTCTGACGGCGCTTGATTCCGAGGTCGGGAGCTGCCGGGGCGTTCTCTGCAAGCTGCTATTAGAAGTCTGCAACTGCAGGTCCGAGAATCTGAATCTCTCTTCAAACCTCCATCCTGGTCAGCAGCGGCTCCAGAAGAAATTGAAGAAATTCTGAGGCATTCCCTTCCCAGCTACGAAGATTTCCCCACCAGTCTCATCATCAGCAAAATTCCTGAGCGAATTCTACAGCAGCAACACCGTCTACCTGTCCCTGTTCGGAGAGAGCAGGCAGAACCGGTGACTTCATCGTTCCATGCTTTTAATCATAGTTTCCCCTCCCCGCTTGGCGGGCTGAAGGTCCCTCCCTGTGCGGAGGTAATTTTGGTTGTAATATCCATTAACCCCCACCCCAAGATCACCCTCCTATGAGAGGTGTAGTGTTGTAACTTGTTTGGGCAGGTCAAGCTACCCCGGCGGGGCGTGTGGGGATCCACCCGCCTCCCCGCTCGCCCTCGTCTCCGACCGGGACCGGTTTCTTCAAACCGGTCGAGTAAGTGCTCAAACCTTCACTCCATTTAGTGCTTGTCATTCAATATTTGTTCTTAATTCCGCTGGTTATGCGAGTGAGAGCCCGGTCCTCAAGCTCCGTTGTCTTGAGTGATCACCGTGGGAGAAGTACATCCGGTGCCTTTGGCACTTTGTCGGCCCCCTTGAATTGGGCATCCATACCCATTGGGAATCCCATCTTGGCCTTGCTGGCCCTCTACCAGCAAGGGCCCAACCCCTCAACCTCACCTTGGCATTGCCAAGTTACCCCGGGCTTGGGTGAGTGTCGATAGAACGGTGGCCCAATTCGGCCCATTTGAATGCGATTGTGCTTGCTTGCATTAGGTCCGAGGTTGTGTCACATCAGCATCTATTTAGGGGGAGCTACATTGTTATGTCCTCATAATATTTTTGATATACATGTTAAATAAAATTCTCACACTTCATGCATAAAATGTGAAAATGAGTGTTAGAGATAAAGATATAGGAACTTTTCTTTAACACTCTAGAGATGTTAAACTTGCTACATATATGTTGAAGAGGTAATTGAGGAAAAATCTACCTACCTATCTTTGTTGAAAGAATATGAACTGAAAGGCATAGCAATGCTTAGTCTCACTGATTAAATTGGATACACGTCACCTGAGACGTGATGTGGTTCATTTCTGAAAAGTGTTGACTAAAGTACCTCTGTTCAAAATGAAGTGAAATGGTTCAGTATTCTGAGTAATCAGGGATTCTAGCATGTGCTCTATGTGTCTCCTCACGTAAAAAGTAATTATTTGAACCTGATCATTCTTAGAAAAATTTTGATTGTCTTGGTGAAATCAATGAAAAATTTTGGTGTGAAAAATTATTGAGGTAGAGCGTAGCCTCCAATATGTTGTTCTCATAAATTGAAATGCAGTCTGTGTAATCTCTCTCTGTGTTGATCTTGAAATCTGAATATCCATATTGCAACAATCTATTTTCATGTTATTCACTTACACATATGGAAATTTGATTTAATATGTAATCAAAAAATTGATTGACTGCATTGACTATTGCATAATTCTCCTATGTGGTTGCACAAACCTCCTAGGTGCTATATTTGAACATTCTGGTCGTCATGACTCTCATGCACCTTTCTTATACATATTCCCTTCTTAAATAAGGGGGAGATATGTTAAATGTATATATATATACATATCTGCTTGGTTGCATGGTGCATTTCATATCTCATCATTTGTATGCATTTAGCTTCATACATTCCTAAAGAAAATTCAAAAATATGAAAACCTTGAAAATCCAAATTTGTGACCCTCACATAGAAATAATCAACAATTTTTGAGTTCAACAATTGGCTTAGTTTATTTTTCATAGGCATATCTGTTTAGTCGCATTGCATGCATTCATAGTGTCATCATATGTTTGTATTGAGTTTTTACGCATTTCAAAAGAAAACTAAAAATCAAAAAATTTAAGAAAATCATTTGATGGGTCAAAGACATTCCATGAAACATCTTGTTACGAGCTTTTAATGAATCATGAATCTATCATGGTGAAACTTGAACTTCCTCCCACTTTTTGATTATGTCAATGAGGGAGAAAGTATTTTGATATTTGATCTGTATCATAAAGTTTGTCATCATCAAAAAGGGGGAGATTATTGTGTGCCTTACATATGTTTATGATTTTGATGATAAATAAACTTTATGTATGTTATATATGCTTGCATATGTTCTTGCTTGCATATGTCCTTCTTGAAAGTGAACAGTCATGATCATTGCTATGCTATGCTTGCATGAGTTACATTGAGCCATTGTGTTCTTAATGGTCTCATTTGGTTGAAATGGAAAATGGATTTTGAGGTTTATACATGATGTTTGAGTTACATTGAGCCATTTTTTTCTTAATGGTCTCATTTGGTTGAAATGGAAAATTAATGAATTTTGAGGTTCATACATGATGTTTGATTGCATGACTATTTGGAGTCGAGTTTTGGTTAAATGATGCTCAACCTTGTTCATATGCATAACTATGTGATTTTGATCTTTAGTTGTGCATGATAAGATTTTCATGCTTATTCATGAGGGGTTTTATATGATTGAAATAGGTTTGTGATTTCAATACAAACCTTGGTTCTATTTAGCCTCCTGATATATCAACTTGTTGTATTAATCACATGACTAATTGATTTCATGAAGATGTGGATAAACATGTTTTACAAAGTGTTTCTATACACCTTGAACATGGGTTTTAATGTATGTGCTTTCTGCACTTTCTTCATGGAGTATTAGTTTGAAAGTTGATTAAATCATGTGAATTACGGCAAAATTAGTTTTGATGTTGGAAATTGGTTTGACAATGCTTAATAGATTTCCAAGACACCAAAACATTGATTAAATGTTTGATGACATCAAAGTGGATGAACTTGTATGGGTTTAATTTCATTTACTCTGTTATGCAGGTCAAGAAAGCAATGCCAATCCCATATGCAAAGGTATCATAAATCATGGTGAGAACTTGACACTTTGTATGGGGTATATTTTTGAGAGAAAAATGGTAAGTTTACATTTGGAGTTTTTGATCTTGATAAATGAGGTTAGGATGTGTTTATACATTGTTTTATACAAAGCAACACTTGGTTGATTGTTTTCATCAACTAACCTTTTCATTCTTACACCAGAGTTTTAATACATTAGACTGAACTTCTACAATTCTGTGAACTGCAGAGTTCGGTCGACCAAACTCAGTAGAGTGGGCCACCTGTAACATGTTTTGTTTCTGTTATTTTAGGTCGACCGACCCAATGTTTAGGTCAGCCATTTGCGGTGAAAACACAAAAATGAGGATCCGAAACCCATCTAAACCCAATTCATTTGTGCTCCAACCTTTACCCTTTCGCCCCTGGGTTCTTAGGAGTCATATAAGGGTCTTTTTGGAGGGTTCTAGAAGGTTTATATTAGTCTTTTGATGTCCTCTATATATATACATATGAGAGCTACGAATTTGACAAGGAGAGAACCCTAATGAGATTATTATTTTCTATCTTCTAGGTGAAGAAAAGGAGAAAGGAAGGAGGAGCTATTCAAGAGAAGATCTGATCTCCATCCATAGGTTTTTGAAGCTAGAGGAAGAACAGAAACTGCAGTGGAATGAAGAGAGGATTCCGGTGATGTCAAAATCGTGAGCAACTATCGACATCTACTTGGAGCAAAGGATCATTTAGAAAGGAAAAAAGTATCTACATCTTGTCTTAGATTATTTATGATGTTCTCCATGATCTATCTTTTGGTTTGAGCATGTTTAGATATTTTTCTTGATTTTTCTGAACTGAGAAATCGTGTGTGTGGATAGTCAGTGTACGGTCGTGTCTTGAACCATCTGCGTATGGTTGTGGATTTATTGGGCTCCGTGTTGTAGCACGTGTGTGTGTGTGTGTGTGTAGATCCGGTCGTCAGATCGTGTGTGTGTGTGTGTGTGTGTTAGGGCATGTCCCCGTGTATGTTGGAGCGTCGTCTCCATTTTGTAGATTTATCCCCGAGTAAAACCTTACCGGTTTGGTAAGGGGTGGACGTAGGGACTCCGTCGTGGTCCCGAACCACCTTAAAAATCCCCTTGTCTTGTGGTTTGCTTTGTGGGATTGTGCGGTTTGCATAATATATCCATTTGTGTGCCCGTGTGAGATCGGAGAGATTGAGAGAATTTAGTTATCTTGTTTAGTTAATTTCTTCAATCTCATTAATCTTGTTAATTTCGGTGCGGATAGTTTTAATTTGTCATCTAGTGTGGGGGATAATTCAACCCCCCTTCTTGTCCGCTCGCCTACCCCAGGGACCAACAATTGGTATCAGAGCGAGGCTATGCTATTTCAAGATCTAACAATCTTCAGAGTGATCCCTCGGCAAGCTTCTTTTGTAGCATCATGTCTAATACCTGTTTATCTTCTCCTCCTCCGTGTTTTAATTGTTCAAATTTCAATGAATGGGTTAGACAGATGAGTCAATATGTTAAAACCATTGATCCTAAACTTTTGGATTTAGTTAAGCATGACTCATGTGGAATGCCTAGTGATGAGTCTAAGTGGACTGTGGAGCATGTGAAGAGATACAAAGACAATGCTAAGCTTTTACATATTTTTAGCGAAGTCCCACGATTAATGACACCCAAGAGGGGGGTGAATTGGGTGATAACAAATTTTAAGAAAGTTTTAACCAATTTGAATTTTATTTTATGAAATAGCAACTACCAAATTAGATCTGATGCAACGGAGAATAGATCTATCAAAATCAACCACTACAATAGCTCTTTGGTACTAGGCAGAGCTACGGAATCCGAGGATTCTCTCACGCAAGGTGTTATCTTTCCGACAAGACTAATCTTGTCGGTTCGAACCCAGCTTTTGATATACCAGAGATCTATTAGAGAGTGATCAATTAATCTAGATCTAAACGAAGAAATCAACAGATGCAAATAATGAAACTACGCGAACATGCATAGAATGGAGATAGGAGAAAAGGATCAAACCACACAAGAGACAGTAATTTTTAGGTGGTTCAGATGCAACTACGGTGACCTACGTCCACCCCTCACGATCTGTGAGGATTCACACACTATCTTGTAAATGAATACAAGATCAGAGCACACACACACACTCGTGTGAGTTCGTAACTCCCACGATGGTGCACTGGCACCAAACCACACTGAATCTAATAGAAAATAACACACACACACGGATCTAAGAAGATCCACACACACACACACACAAATGTTTGGAGATTACAAATAACAACACTTGAAGCTCAAATAGAAATGGAAGAAGAAACACTAAAAGAAAAACTTCAAACTATAGCTCCCCCTTAGTGGATGAAGATTATTTTGGATGAAACTTGCTCCATAGCTTGATCTTCACTTGAATGACTTCAAGATGATCTTCAAAAACTTGGAGATGGATGAAGAAGTTCTTCCACGAAACACTGTTCACAGAGCTACAGTGGCAGCACTCTTTCTTCCCTTGATAGCCTCTTGATCTTCCTTGAGTGTTTAGGGTTTTTGACCCCAATCTGATATTTTTATAGATCTTGGATGGTCAAGAGACAAGCCAGGAACTAGATCCACAAATCATGGCATGTCTGATGACTTTGGGATTAAACAAACCCAAGGAAAGGGGCTTCCCACGTTGAACAACACAAGTCAACAATTGCTGCCTCGAAGCTGGTAGTTGACCGGACGACATGGGGTGGTCGACCGGAATTTTACAGAAATGAGGCTTTCAATGTTGGGAAATCGGTCGACCGGCCCCTGACCGACGGTCGATCGCTAGCTAGAAAACATGCATGTTTAACAGAGTTATCCAATAAATTATAATCTGTGAATGAATCATTTCATGACCATATCTTGTTCCAATCAATATGAGTTGGTTGAGCTTATCCTGGGCATTTCTTGAAGCATGGTAGATTTTGGCATTTGCTTGATTAAGGATGGCTTTAAGAGTGGTTTAAGCAAGTTATTACTTGGGTTGTAATGTCGGGGTTTTGTTATCATCAAAATCATCTGGAGAGACTCAACAATCTCCCCCTTTTTGATGATGACAAAACTCTAGATTACAAGAGCATTGGCATGCCTTTAAACAAATTTTGAGCTAAGTAAGGTCTATAAACCACAAGATGAATAAAACAGCCATTC
Organism: Amorphophallus konjac; assembly: GCA_022559845.1. NCBI lineage: Eukaryota > Viridiplantae > Streptophyta > Magnoliopsida > Alismatales > Araceae > Amorphophallus > Amorphophallus konjac. The sequence goes on from CM040121.1 coordinate 306,556,604, forward strand.
AACACTTTATTTTCCAAATAGGTAGGAAATGAGACACAAGAGTAAACCATTTGAGATCAAACACCAATTACATTCATTTCATCATTTCATTATAAAGTACATTGATGCTTGAGAGAATGCAAGACTCTAGACACTAGACACATGCGACAAAGCAAATGCAAAACTGACACAATGATCCTCACCAATGATCACGCATACAAACATACAAATATACCGACATAAAATATATAAGACCTGCACTACTACTTCTCCCCCTTTGGCATCATCGAAAGGGGATAGGATATACGAAAGATGAACCCAAAAGACACACGACCGAAGTACAATAGTATGGAGGGAGGAAGCAAAAGAAAAATCCTCATGGGTCATCTGCAGGAGGCTGATATCCAAGGCGGCGGCGAATGTCTTCAAGAGAATGATCTTGAACCTAAAGACGATCCTGAATATGGCCAATGGAGACGTCACGGGCTGCATCACGGCGCTGCATTCCAAGAAGTGTTAAGTTCATGATATGGAAGGCCTGGATGAATCAGCAATGCTGTCTGTGAGGGTAGTCATATGGGTGGAGAGTATGGTCATCTGAGTGGAGAGAGTGTCCAAGACGATGGAGAAGGAATCTATGCGACCTGACATAGTGTCAATCACATTACCCATAGTGTCTATGCGAAACCCAAAGGTAGAAAGTCGGTCCCCAAAACTGTCCACACGAGTCTCTCGCCCAGTAAACCTCCTGTCAAAAGTCTCATAATCTACCCAAGAGTGCTGTGCGACCCCCTGAGTAGAAGATTCTCCTTGATAGAACTACGGTGGAGGAGGCATCTCGGGATCCATGTGATGAGGTGAAGGTGGAGGAGGCTGCTCCTCAGCCTGAACTGGAGCGGGGGCATCCCCTTGACCTTGTTGCTGCTCTTATTCTTGCTCGTCCTCACTGTCCGTTTCTTCCCCATAAACTGGTATATCCTGGCGTAGCTCCCCATCTGGACCATGGTAATACCCGAAATCTGTAAAGATCTTATGCTTATTATATATATCATCCTATCGAACATAAATGAACTGCTCATTTGCCAAATTGATCCCAGCATATATGAAGACACCTGTCAACTGTGAAGCATATGGCAAAGATCACCGGAGATAGGTACGGCAAGTCCCAATCAGGTCTGTCCTGAGCCGACCCATGTTGATTTCAATCCCATTCATGACATTATAGAACAGAAACTTGTGAACCTATGTCACTTCATTTCGACTGCCAACTTTGGGATAGATGAGTGAAGTGACCATATGATGCAAAATCCTTTGCAGTGGTGGAAAATGATTTACATTCAATGTGATTAAATCACTCACACCACACTCATAATCACAGCTTGTCATGGCAATGAAAGTAGCCTCAACTTCACCATGACCAAAGGTCCGGTCAGCACCCATGGCTGACACTCCTAACGCTCGCTGAAAAAGATCCGGAGTGATGTGAATCTCAACACCTTGAACAGCAGTATATAATTATTCATTCCTTGCAATCATATTTCCATAAAATTGCTGCACTAGATTGGGATAGTATCTGGTATACCTACTGATGAAATCTATCCAACCTTCTTGCATCTAAAAAGAGCACATAAATCAGGCAGAAGAGCATTCACCTCATTAAAGTCGATCAGTCAAGGGTCGATAATAGGACGAGGAGGCAACCGAGGTGCACGACGAGGCGCAGGTGCTTGCTGTGGTGGAGGAGCTGGGGCCTCTCGTCTCTAACCACTAGCTTCCCCTTAGGTAGAACACCGAGAGCTCCGTCTAGGCGGCATCCTAAACTAGAAGACCTGGTGGAAACCCTTGAAGAGAAGACTCTCATCCTGAGGGATAAAGATAGACCAAAAGACATTCCAAGGGCTTGCAATAGCCTTCTCCACAACCTGGAACCTAGGAAGTAGCTCCACGAATGCACGAACGGCCGAATGGAGTTCGTCCCGAAACCGTGACGAACACGTCGGATCTTGTGCGGGTGGAGAAATGTTGAGGTTTAGGGGCTTAGGAGGTGGAGATATGTGGTTCTAGTGTTAGGGTAAAGTGTTGGAAGAAGAGTGGAGGTGATGGAATGAGAGAATGGGGTGTTAGGACCCCTTATAAGATGGCTCGGTTGAGGTTCGACCGGGCCGGTTCGTCACCACCGGTCGACCGGTGCGGGAGCGGCGGTCGACCGCTAGCCCCAAAAATCCCCATTTTTATATTTTTTTTATTTCTTTTCTTTTCTTTTTATATATGGGGGCCATCATCCGACCTTCTGATTGAAACCAACACCATGAAGTGGAGAGAAAGAGAAGAGATGGAGATTTGAGGAAAGTTCTCTAACTCCCCCTCAGAAGTTACCTTAGGTCCGGCATCATTGGGTCGATATTTATTTAACCAAGGAATATCTGGCTTTAGAAATATTTTTCAAGGAGGGCTATATGTATAAATACATTCAAGTATGCAGGAGTGTATATGAACACACAAGGTATTAAAAGTAAATACATACAATATGCATGTTAATCTACCCTTGATGCATATGAGTTTCTACAAGTGTAGTTCTTATCCTAAGTGCAGACCTATGTATGTATGTTCTCACCCTTGCGCATCCCAAGTTCCCTTCTTATCTTGCTAAATTGATCCTGGTTTAGAGGTTTTGTGAAAATATCAGCTAGTTGATTGTGTGTGTTAATGAAATTCAATTCAAAGACCCCTTTTCCTACATGATCTCTCAGAAAATGATGTCGAATGTCAATGTGCTTTGTCCTAAAGTGTTGAACAGGATTTTTTGACAAGCTGATTGCACTGGTACACAAGATTGGCACACATTTCATTTCAACATCCAGATCAAGCAATTATTTTTTGATCAAAAGTACTTGGGCTCCGCAACTTCCGACGGCTACATATTCAGCATCGGCCGTTGAGAGAGCTATTGAATGTTATTTCTTGGAGGCCCATGAGACTAGGCACCTACCAAGAAACTGACAGTACCCACTAGTACTTTTGTGATATACAATACATCCACCATAATCCGCATCTGTGTATGCAAGCAAATCAAATGAACTACCGATGGAAAACCACAAGCCAAAGTCTATGGTGCCAATTAAATATCAAAAAATGGGTTTAACAGCCATTAGATGAGATTCTTTAGGGCATGACTGAAAGCATGCACATAGACATACACTGAATTGAATGTTAGGGCGGCATGCTGTGAGATACAGTAGTGATCCGATCATACCTTGAAACAGTGTAGGATCTACTGTTTTACCATTTTCATCTTTGTCTAACTTCGATGTTGTGGCCATTGGAGTTGACAAAGGTTTCGCTTCAGCCATCCCAAATTTCTTTAACAGCTCCAGTGTGTACTTAGCTTGATTAATGAAAATGCCCTCGGGTGTTTGCTTCACATGCAATCCAAGGAAGATGTTCAGTTCACCCATTAAGCTCATCTCAAATTCTCCTTGCATGATTTCTGCAAATTCTTCACATAAGACATTATTATTAGCTCCAAAAATAATGTCATCCACATATACTTGAACTACTAATATGTCTTTACCTGATTTCCTCGTGAAGAGTGTTTGGTCAACCTTACTCTTTTGAAATAATTTTCCATGAGGAATGAAGTGAGCCTTTCATACCATGCCCTTGGTGCTTGCTTTAACCCGTATATGGCCTTCTGCAACTTGTACACATGCTTTGGATGGTTTGAACATTCAAAACCTGGAGGTTGCTCTACAAAAACATCCTCCTTGATGTATAGGACAGTAATATCCGGACTACTTCTAGTCTAGCAACCGGTGCAAATGACTCATCAAAATCAATACCCATCTCCTGGCTATACCCTTTTGCTACAAGTCGGGTCTTGTTCTTAACAACCAATCCCGTATCATTTAGCTTGTTTCTGAAAACCTAACGGGTTCCAATTGTGGGATGATTCTTAGGACGCAGCACGAGAGTCCACACTTTGTTCCTTTCGATCTGGTGTAGCTCTTCATGCATAGTCTGAATCCAGGATTCATTTTGAAGAGCTTCATGAATATCCTTAGGCTCTTCATGTGAAATTAAGGCTATCAAATCCTCTTCTTCTACTTTCCTTAATGAAGACCTAGTTCTGACCCCATCTTGAGGATTACCGATTATGTTTTCAGCTGGATGATCTTTTAAGAACGTAGAAGAGCCGGGCAAGCCCGGGTGTTGCACTTGTTGATCTTGAAGTGTCTCAATGGACGGATCTTCATCCTTTTCATCCTTGCTGGAGGTTGCTTCCATTGGTTCATCCTTAGCTCCAGCATCAGTTGCATTTTTAGGAGCTTCACCTGCATCCAAAGTTGGAATTGATTGATTGTTCAATTTCAGTTCAGATTCATCAAAGATAACATGAGGACTCTCTTCAACAACTAAAGTCCTTTTATTAACAATCGATAAGCTCTAGAGTTAAGTGCATAACCTAGGAAAATTCCTTTGTCACTTTTCTCATCAAACTTACCTAGGTTAGACTTACCATTGTTCAAGATGAAACATGGGCATCCATAGGGTTTAAGATGAGAAATATTTGGTTTCTTACCCTTGTACAGCTCATAAGGAGTTTTCTTCAAGATGAGCCTTACCATTGCCCTGTTGATGATGTAACACGCTGTACTTACCGCCTCGGCACAAAAGTATTTGGGTATGGAGTTCTCACTTAACATGGTCCGTGCCATGTCTATCAAGGTTCTATTTTTCCTCTCCACTACTCCATTTTGTTGAGATGTCCTTGGTGATGAGAAATTATGTGTGTATCCCTGCTCTTGGCAGAAGCTGATGAAATCATTGTTCTCAAATTCACCACCATGATCATTTTGAATTGTGGTGATGAGATAACCTCTATCATTCTAGATTTTTCTGCAAAACACTTGAAACTCCATCAATGCATCATTTTTATTGACTAAAAATAATACCGATATAAATCTAGAGTAATCATCAACAATTACAAATCCATAAGATTTTTCTCCTAGGCTGGATGTCCTAGTCAGACCAAAAAGATCAAGGTGTAGCAGTTCTAGAGGGCTAGCGGTAGAAACAATGGTTTTATTTTTGAAAGAGATAGATGTTTGCTTACCCTTAGTACAAGCCTCACATATCTTATCACTTTCAAATTTTAATTTAAGCAATCCATTTACCAAGTCATGTCTAGACAATTTGGAGATTACTCCAAAACTGGCATGACCTAGTCTTTGATGCCATAACCATGCATTGCCGTGGTTATTTGCTACCAAACACACATCATCACCGGCAACATCATCAAGAACAATAGTATAGACATTATTATTCCTATTGCCAATGAATTTGATTTCATTAGAGATTTTATTCATGACAAGGCAGTGAGTTTCATCAAAAATAATTTTAAAGCCCTTGTCGCACAATTGGCTTATGCTTAGCAGGTTGTGATTCAGGCCTTTCACTAAAAGAACATTTTCACTCAAGGTTTCATAATTCTTACCTATGTTGTCGATCCCAATGATTTTACCTTTGTCTTTGCCTCTAAAAGCAACTGACCCTCCATCCTTATCTTGCAGTGTAGAGAACACCTTCTTGTCCCCTGTCATATATCTTGAACAACCGCTATCCAGGTACCACTTGCTCCCCCTGGCTTCAAGGCATATCTGCAAGAAATAGCATTCTCATGCAATTATTTTTGATACCAAAACGAATTTAGGTCCATAGGAGTTAGTCCAATTCTACACATATCTTTTCTTTGTCCAAGCAGTATGATTTCTATGTGAGTTTTGTCTGAACCAACAATGAGCCATAGCATGACCAAAATGACCACAATGAAAGCAATTGACATTTGAAGACCTTCTTGGAAATTGGCGTGATTTTGGTTGGACATGTATTGGTTTAGAGTATGAACATGAACCACAATCATTTCTTTTTTCATGCACATAGGATGTAGTGATCTTATGCTCAAAGGATGTTTTATTTTGGGGAGTATATCACAATCCTTCCTTCTAAAAGTTAACTTTAACTCCCAACAAGTTGTCTAAGTTTTGTTTGCCCTTGACAAACCTAGACAAGGTGGACTGAAGTTCAGCCACTTCTTCAACCAAACTCACGTGTTTCTTTTCAAGTTTTAAATTTGTGAATTTCAGAACCTCTTCTTCATTTCTCCATTTTTCAAAGCCTTTTTCCATTTCAGATAATTTGCACATCAATTCTTCTTGATTTTTCTCACTGGCTAAGATTGTTTGTAACAAACTTTCTTTTTCTTCAGTTAACTCGAACCATTCTTGTTCAAGTTTCTCAAACTTAACATAAATATCCTCATGTGTTAAATCATCAATCTTCTTTTTGAGAGTTTTATTTTCAGATCTGATTTTTCTGTATTTTATATACAGTTTTTCATATTCTGACTCCCATTGTTCATTTGAAATAAAGTCAGGGTCAGAATTTACCTCCGTTGAATCATCTTCATGTGCCATGAGACACAAGCTCTCCACTAGCTCTTGGATCTCCTCATCGGACGGTTCGTCCTCTTCGTCGCTCCATGTGGCGACCATTGCTTGGGGTTTCTTGAGCTTGTCCTACTTGAATTTCCTCTTTAGATCTGGGCACTCTCTTCTCATGTACCCGGGCTTCTTGCATTCATAACAAATGACATTATTAGGCTTGCTCAGCTCGCCCTTGGTTTGAACGGGCTTCCTTTGCCCCTTTCTGAAATTACCTTAGAAATTTCTCTTCTTTCTCAAAAATCTCTTTACATGGCGAGTTATCATGGCCAAGTCTTCTTCTTCATGGAATTCATCATCAGATTGGTGAGCTTTCAATCCCACCACTTTCTTCTTCTTCATTTCTTCCTCGACTGTTCTCCTCATGTTTATCTCATAGGTCAAGTGTGACCCTATGAGCTCATCCAGAGAGAGTGTGGATAAATTTTTTGAGTCTTCAATAACAGTGGCCTTAGTGTGCCATGCTGGTGGAAGTGATCTCAAAACCTTTCTCACAAGATCAGAATTTGTGTAGTCCTTCCCAAGACTTTTGAGACCATTTGTTATCTCAGTTAACCTCGCGAACATCTCTGAGATGGTTTCTTCAGATTTCATTTTGAATAGCTCATTGTCTATGACAAGTAAATTTGCCTTGGTCTCCTTGACTTCTGAGGTTCCCTCCTATATGAGCCGTAACTTGTCCCTGTTGTGCCCCTGTGGTCATTTGATACTCATGGTTTTGATAATGGCTGAACACTATAAGTCATTGATGCTTTCCACTCTCATATGACTGAAATACTTGATGTTCTTTCATGACAGATAAGCCAAGGAATGGAGTGGAGATGGCAAAAGTGAAAGTTCAATGATTGCGCCCTCGCACGCGGATCGACCTGCGCGGTCAGGTCGCGCAGATTGACCTGCTTGTTTAACCTCAATACTAGTTTGTGCTACTCCCGATGAAATTTTTGAATATGAATGTATAAGACAAGGGAAGGTTAAACACTGCCATGATATGCACTTCTGGTTCATTTCTATTAAAACATGGATGTAGATGCTTTTCGAACTCTATTGTTGATCTCGGATTTCATTAGCTTTGAACCATGTATATTGTTCCCGACCTATTTCCAGTTTGCATATACTGGCTTGCTCTCAACTCCTATTCAGCTCTGGTCTCTCAGACATTTGTCCCCATCTATACCTTATCCCTTCTTTTTTGCTATTGTCAAAGGGGGAGAATACCTTGTGAGTTGTCCCAGGGGGAGAGGAGACCCAGGGGGAGAATACTTGAGAATATGGGAGAAGAGATACCTTTGTGTGTGAGACGGGGGAGAATCATGCTCATCATGTTCATCTCATTTGCATAGCACTCACATGCTTTGATCATCCATATGCATACATCATATCCGCATTCACATGATTTCATTCTCATAGATCTTGAGTTGCATATGTTATAAACTTTGCCATCTTGGATATTACTGCCACATAATGACTCACAGTGTTGCCATCATCAAAAAGGGGGAGAATGTTGTGCCCCTATGGTCATTTGAGTCATTTGATATTCGTGGTTTTGATAATGGCTGAACACTATAAGTCATTGATGCTTTCCACTCTCATATGACTGAAATACTTGATGTTCTTTCATGACAGATAAGCCAAGGAATGGAGTGGAGATGGCAAAAGTGAAAGCTCAATGATTGCGCCCTCGCACGCGGATCGACCTGCGCGGTCTGGTCACGCGGATCGATCTGCTTGTTTAACCTCAATACTAGTTTGTGCTACTCCCGATGAAGTTTTTGAATATGAATGTATAAGACAAGGGAAGGTTAAACACTGCCATGATATGCACTTCTGGTTCATTTCTATTAAAACATGGATGTAGATGGTTTTCAAAATGTATTGTTGATCTCGGATTTCATTAGCTTTGAACCATATATATTGCTCCCGACCTATTTCCATTTTGCATATAATGGCTTGCTCTCAACTCCTATTAAGCTCTGGTCTCTCGAACATTTGTCCCCATCTATACCTTATCCCTTCTTTTTGATGTTATCAAAGGGGGAGAATATCTTGTGAGTCCTCTTGTGAGTTGTCCCAAGGGGAGAGGAGACCCTGGGGGAGAATACTTGAGAATATGGGAGAAGAGATACCTTTGTGTGTGAGACGAGGGAGAATAATGTGTGAGACGGGGGAGAATCATGCTCATCATGTTCATCTCATTTGCATATCATTCACATGCTTTGATCATCCATATACATACATCATATCCGCATTCACATGCTTTCATTCTCATGGATCTTGAGCTACATATCTTGAGCTGCATATGTTATAAACTTTACCATCTTGGATATTACTGCCATATAATGACTCACAGTGTTACCATCGTCAAAAAGGGGGAGAATGTTGTGCCCCTGTGGTCATTTGAGTCATTTGATATTCATGGTTTTGATAATAGCTGAACACTATAAGCCATTGATGCTTTCCACTCTCATATGACTGAAATACTTGATGTTCTTTCATGACAGATAAGCCAAGGAATGGAGTGGAGATGGCAAAAGTGAAAGCTCAATGATTGCGCCCTCGCAACGGATCAACCTGTGCGGTAAAGGCGCGGATCGACCTGCTTGTTTAACCGTAATACTAGTTTGTCCTACTCCCGATGAAGTTTTTGAATATGAATGTATAAGACAAGGGAAGGTTAAACACTGCCACGATATGCACTTCTGGTTCATTTCTATTAAAACATGGATGTAGATGCTTTTCGAACTCTATTGTTGATCTCGGATTTCATTAGCTTTGAACCATGTATATTGCTCCCGACCTGTTTCCAATTTGCATATAATGGCTTACTCTCAACTCCTATTCAGCTCTGGTCTCTCGGACATTTGTCCCCGTCTATACCTTATCCCTCCTTTTTGCTGTTGTCAAAGTGGGAGAATACCTTGTGAGTCCTTTTGTGAGTTGTCCCAGGGGGAGAGGAAACCCAGGGGGAGAATACTTGAGAATATGTGAGAAGAGATACCTTTGTATGTGAGACGAGGGAGAATCATGCTCATCCTATTCAGCTCATTTGCATAGCATTCACACGCTTTGATCATCCATATGCATACATCATATCCGCATTCACATGCTTTCATTCTCATAGATCTTGAGCAGCATATGTTATAAACTTTACCATCTTGGATATTACTGTCACATAATGACTCACAGTGTTGCCATCATCAAAAAGGGGGAGAATGTTGTGCCCCTTTGGTCAATTGAGTCATTTGATATTCATGGTTTTGATAATGGCTGAACACTATAAGTCATTGATGCTTTCCACTCTCATATGACTGAAATACTTGATGTTCTTTCATGACAGATAAGCCAAGGAATGGAGTGGAGATAGCAAAAGCGAAAGGTCAATGATTACGCCCTCGCACACGGATCGATCGACGCGGTCAGGTCGGGCGGATCGACCGGCTTGTTTAACCTCAATACTAGTTTGTGCTACTCCCGATGAAGTTTTTGAATATGAATGTATAAGAGGGAAGGTTAAACACTACCATGATATACACTTCTGGTTCATTTCTATTAAAACATGGATGTAGATGCTTTTTGAACTCTATTGTTGATCTCAGATTTCATTAGATTTGATCCATGTATATTGCTCCCGACCTATTTCCAGTTTGCATATAATGGCTTGCTCTCAACTCCTATTCAGCTCTGGTCTCTCGGACATTTGTCCCCATCTATACCTTATCCCTCCTTTTTGTTGTTGTCAAAGGGGGAGAATACCTTTCGAGTCCTTTTGTGAGTTGTCCCAGGGGGAGAGGAGACCCAGGGGGAGAATACTTGACAATATGGGAGAAGAGATACCTTTGTGTGTGAGATGGGGGAGAATAATGTGTGTGACGGGGGAGAATCATGCTCATCCTATTCATCTCATTTGCATAGCATTCACATGCTTTGATCATCCATATGCATACATCATATCCGCATTCACATGCTTTCATTCTCATAGATCTTGAGCTGCATATCTTGAGCTACATATGTTATAAATTTTGCCATCTTGGATATTACTGCCACATAATGACTCACAGTATTGCCATCATCAAAAAGGAGGAGAATGTTTGCCCCTGTGGTCATTTGAGTCATTTGATATTCATGGTTTTGATAATGACTGAACACTATAAGTCATTGATGCTTTCCACTCTCATATGACTGAAATGCTTGATGTTCTTTCGTGACAGATAAGCCAAGGAATGGAGTGGAGATGGCAAAAGTGAAAGCTCAATGATTGCGCCCTCGCACACGGATCGACCTGTGCGGTCAGGTCGCGCAGATCGACCTGTTTGTTTAACCTCAATACTAGTTTGTGCTACTCCCGATGAAGTTTTTGAATATGAATGTATAAGACAAGGGAAGGTTAAACACTACTAAGATATGCACTTCTGGTTCATTTCTATTAAAACATGGATGTAGATGCTTTTTGAACTCTATTATTGATCTCGGATTTCATTAGCTTTGAACCATGTATATTGCTCCCAACCTGTTTCAAGTTTGCATATAATGGCTTGGTCTCAACTCCTATTCCGCTCTGGTCTCTCGGACATTTGTCCCCATCTATACCTTATCCCTCCTTTTTGTTGTTGTCAAAGGGGGAGAATACCTTGTGAGTCCTTTTGTGAGTTGTCCCAGGGGGAGAGGAGACCCAGGGGTAGAATACTCGAGAATATGGGAGAAGAGATACCTTTGTGTGTGAGACGGGGGAGAAAAATGTGTGAGACGGGGGAGAATCATGCTCATCCTGTTCATCTCATTTGCATAGCATTCACATGCTTTGATCATCCATATGCATACATCATATCCGCATTCACATGCTTTCATTCTCATAGATCTTGAGCTGCATATCTTGAGCTGCATATGTTATAAACTTTGCCATCTTGGATATTACTGCCACATAATGACTCATAATATTGCCATCATCAAAAAGGGGGAGAATGTTGTGCCCCTTTGGTCATTTGAGTCATTTGATATTCATGGTTTTGATAATGGCTAAACATTATAAGTCATTGCTGCTTTCCACTCTCATATGACTGAAATACTTGATGTTCTATCATGACAGATAAGCCAAGGAATGGAGTGGAGATGACAAAAGTGAAAGCTCAATGATTGCGCCCTCGCAGGCGGATCGACCTGTGCGGTCAGGTCGTGCGGATCGACCTGCTTGTTTAACCTCAATACTAGTTTGTGCTACTCCTGATGAAGTTTTTGAATATGAATGTATAAGACAAGGGAAGGTTAAACACTGCCATGATATGTACTTCTGGTTCATTTCTATTAAAACATAGATGTAGATGATTTTTGAACTGTATTGTGGATCTCGGATTTCATTAGCTTTGAATCATGTATATTCCTCCCGACCTGTTTCTAGTTTGCATATAATGGCTTGCTCTCAACTCCTATTCAGCTCTGGTCTCTCGGACATTTGTCCCCATCTATACCTTATCCCTCCTTTTTGCTATTGTCAAAAGGGGAGAATACCTTGTGAGTCCTTTTGTGAGTTGTCCCAGGGAGAGAGGAGACCCAGGGGGAGAATAATGTGTGAGACAGGGGAGAATCATGCTCATCCTGTTCATCTCATTTGCATAGCATTCACATGCTTTGATCATCCATATGCATACATCATATCCGCATTCACATGCTTTGATCATCCATATGCATACATCATATCCGCATTCACATGCTTTCATTCTCATAGATCTTGAGCTGCATATGTTATAAACTTTGCCATCTGGGATATTACTGCCACATAATGACTCATAGTGTTGCCATCATCAAAAAGGGGGAGAATGTTGTGCCCCTGTGGTCATTTGAGTCATTTGATATTCATGATTTTGATAATGGCAGAACACTATAAGTCATTGATGCTTTCCACACTCATATCACTGAAATACTTGATGTTCTTTCATGACAGATAAGCCAAGGAATGGAGTGGAGATGGCAAAAGTGAAAGCTCAATAATTGTGCCCTCGCACGCGGATCGACCTGTGCGGTCATGTTGCGCGGATCGACCTGCTTGTTTAACCTCAATACTAGTTTATGCTACTCCTGATGAAGTTTTTGAATGTGAATGTATAAGACAAGGGAAGGTTAAACACTGCCATTATATGCACTTCTGGTTCATTTCTATTAAAACATGGATGTAGATGCTTTTCGAACTCTATTATTGATCTCGGATTTCATTAGCTTTGAACCATGTATATTGCTCCCGACCTGTTTCCAGTTTGCATATAATGGCTTGCTCTTAACTCCTATTCAGCTCTGGTCTCTCGGACATTTGTCCCCATCTATACCTTATCCCTCCTTTTTGCTATTGTCGAAGGGGGAGAATACCTTGTGAGTCCTTTTGTGAGTTGTCCCAGGGGGAGAGGAGACCCAGGGGGAGAATACTTGAGAATATGGGAGAAGAGATACGTTTGTGTGTGAGACGGGGGAGAATAATGTCTGAGACGGGGGAGAATCATGCTCATCCTGTTCATCTCATTTGCATAGCATTCACATGCTTTGATCATCCATATGCATACATCATATCCGCATTCACATGCTTTCATTCTCATAGATCTTGAGCTGCATATCTTGAGCTGCATATGCTATAAACTTTGCCATCTTGGATATTACTGCCACATAATGACTCACAGTGTTGTCATCATCAAAAGAAGGGAGAATGTTGTGCCCCTGTGGTCATTTGAGTCATTTGATATTCATGGTTTTGATAATGGTTGAACACTATAAGTCATTGATGCTTTCCACTCTCATATGACTGAAATACTTGATGTTCTTTCATGGCAGATAAGCCAAGGAATGGAGTGGAGATGGCAAAAGTGAAAGCTCAATGATTGCGCCCTCCCACGGGGATCGAGCTGCGCGGTCAGGTCGCGCGGATCGACCTGCTTGTTTAACCTCAATACTAGTTTATGCTACTCCCGATGATGTTTTTGAATATGAATGTATAAGACAAGGGAAGGTTAAACATTGCCATGATATGCACTTCTGGTTCATTTCTATTAAAACATAGATGTAGATGGTTTTCGAACTGTATTGTTGATCTCAGATTTCATTAGCTTTGAACCATGTATATTGCTCCCGACCTGTTTCCAGTTTGCATATAATGGCTTGCTCTCAACTCCTATTCAGCTCTGGTCTCTCAGACATTTGTCCCTATCTATACCTTATCTCTCCTTTTTACTGTTGTCAAAGGGGGAGAATACCTTGTGAGTCTATTTGTGAGTTGTCCCTGGGGGAGAGGAGACCTAGGGGGATAATACTTGAGAATATGGGAGAAGAGATACCTTTGTGTGTAAGACGGGGGAGAATCATGCTCATCCTGTTCATCTCATTTGCATAGCATTCACATGCTTTGATCATCCATATGCATACATCATATTCGTATTCACATCTTTCATTCTCATAGATCTTGAGCTGCATATGTTATAAACTTTGCCATCTTGGATATTACCTGCCAGATAATGACTCACAGTGTTGCCATCATCAAAAAGGGGGAGAATGTTGTGCCCCTATGGTCATTTGAGTTATTTGATATTCATGGGTTTGATAATGGCTGAACACTATAAGTCATTGATGCTTTCCACTCTCATATGACCGAAATACTTGATGTTCTTTCATGACAGATAAGCCAAGGAATGGAGTGGAGATGGCAAAAGTGAAAGCTCAATGATTGCGCCCTCGCACAAGAATCGACCTGTGCGGTCAGGTCGCGCGGATCGACCTGCTTCTTTAACCACAATACTAGTTTGTGCTACTCTTGATGAAGTTTTTGAATATGAATGTATAAGACAAGGGAAGGTTAAACACTGCCATTATATGCACTTCTGGTTCATTTCTATTAAAACGTGGATGTAGATGCTTTTCGAACTCTATTATTGATCTCGGATTTCATTAGCTTTGAACCTTGTATATTGCTCCCGACCTGCTTCTAGTTTGCATATAATGGCTTGATCTCAACTCCTATTCAGCACTGGTCTCTCAGAAATTTGTCCCCATCTATACCTTATCCCTCCTTTTTGCTGTTGTCAAAGGGGGAGAATACCTTGTGAGACCTTTTCGCTCTCAATATTTTTGCTGTTGTCCCAGTGGGAGAGCAGACCCAGGCGGAGAATACTTGAGAATATGTGAGAAGAGATACCTTTGTGTGTGAGACGGGGGAGAATAATGTGTGAGATGGGGGAGAATCATGCTCATCCTGTTCATCTCATTTGCATGGCATTCACATGCTTTGATCATCCATATGCATACATCATATCCGCGTTCACATGCTTTCATTCTCATAGATCTTGAGCTGCATATGTTATAAACTTTGCTATCTTAGATATTACTGCCACATAATGACTCACAGTGTTCCCATCATCAAAAATGTGGAGAATGTTGTGCCCATGTAGTCATTTGAGTCATTTGATATTCATGGTTTTGATAATAGTTGAACACTATAAGTCATTGATGCTTTCCACTCTCATATGACTGAAATACTTGATGTTCTTTCATGACAGATAAGCCAAGGAATGGAGTGGAGATGGCAAAAGTGAAAGCTAAATGATTGCTTCCTCCCACGCGGATCAACCTGCGTGGTCAGGTCGCGCTGATCGACCTGCTTGTTTAACCTCAATACTAGTTTGTGCTACTCCCGATGAAGTTTTTGAATATGAATGTATAAGATAAGGAAAGGTTAAAGACTGCCATGATATGCACTTTTGGTTCATTTCTATTAAAACGTGGATGTAGATGTTTTTTGAACTGTATTGTTGATCTCAGATTTCATTTGCTTTGAACCATGTATATTGCTCCCGACCTATTTCCAGTTTGCATATAATGGCTTGCTCTCAACTCCTATTCAGCTCTGGTCTCTCAGACATTTGTCCCCATCTTTACCTTATCTCTCCTTTTTGCTGTTGTCAAAGGGGGAGAATACCTTGTGAGTCCTTTTGTGAGTTGTCCCAGGGGGAGAGGAGACCCAGGGGGAGAATACTTGAGAATTTGGGAGAAGAGATACCTTTGTGTGTGAGACGGGGGAGAATCATGCTCATCATGTTCATCTCATTTCCATAGCATTCACATGCTTTGATCATCCATATGCATACATCATATCCGCATTCACATGCTTTCATTCTCATAGATCTTGAGCTGCATATCTTGAGTTGCATATGCTATAAACTTTGCCATCTTGGATATTACTACCAGATAATGACTCACAGTGTTGCCATCATAAAAAAGGTAGAGAATATTGTGCCCCTGTGGTCATTTGAGTCATTTGATATTCATGGTTTTGATAATGACTGAACAGTATAAGTCATTGATGCTTTCCACTCTCATATGACTGAAATACTTGATGTTCTTTCATGACCGATAAGCCAAGGAATGGAGTGGAGATGGCAAAAGTGAAAGCTCAATGATTGCGCCCTCCCACGCGGATCGACCTGCGCGGTCAAGTCGCGCGGATCGACCTGCTTGTTTAACCTCAATACTAGTTTGTGCTACTCCCGATGAAGTTTTTGGATATGAATGTATAAGACAAGGGAAGGTTAAACACTACCGTGATATGCACTTCTGGTTCATTTCTTTTAAAACATGGATGTAGATGCATTTCGAACCCTATTGTTGATCTTAGATTTCATTAGCTTTGAACCATATATATTGCTCCCGACCTGTTTCCAGTTTGCATATAATGGCTTGCTCTCAACTCTTATTCTGCTCTAGTCTCTCGGTCATTTGTCCCCATCTATACCTTATCCCTCGTTTTTGCTGTTGTCAAAGGGGGAGAATACCTTGTGAGTTGTCCCAGGGGGAGAGGAGACCCAGGGGGAGAATATGGGAGAAGAGATACCTTTATGTGTGAGATGGGGGAACATAATGTGTGAGACGGGGGAGAATCATGCTCATCCTGTTCATCTCATTTGCATAGCATTTACCTGCTTTGATCATCCATATGCATACATCATATCCGCATTCACATGCTTTCATTCTCATAGATCTTGAGCTGCTTATCTTGAGCTGCATATGTTATAAACTTTGCCATCTTGGATATTACTGCCACATAATGACTCACAGTGTTGCCATCATCAAAAAGGGGGAGAATGTTGTGCCCCTGTGGTCATTTGAGTTATTTGATATTCATGGTTTTGATAATGGCTAAACACTATAAGTCATTGATGCTTTCCACTCTCATATGACTGAAATACTTGATATTCTTTCATGACAGATAAGCCAAGGAATGGAGTGGAGATGGCAAAAGTGAAAGCTCAATGATTGCGCCCTCGTGCGCGGATCGACCTGCGCGGTCAGGTCGCGCGGATCGTCCTGCCCGGTCCGGTCGCGGGGGTCAAGGGGGCAGCGAAAAAAATTTGATTATAGGAGCGATATACGTTTAATTTGTTAACTTCAAGAGTCATAAGACTTAGTAGAAATCGTCAAGATTCTGCCAAGTTTGATGCCACAGACGTGAATGAGCTACTAAAGGGGTTAACGGACTGAATCAGAGAAAACCGGGATTTCCCCAGCCAGTGGTCGACCGCTGGCCCAGGGACGGTCGACCAGAATTCCCAGGGACCGTCTGTCTACAGGTTTCTGAGTGGCGGTCGACTGCCAGCCTAGGGTGGTCGACCGAAAATTCATCATCATCATCATCATCATCAGAGCCTTATCCCAACTAATTAGGGTCGGCTACATGAATCCTGTTCCGCCAAAGATTTCTATCAAGTGTAATATTCATATTTAAACTCAAGGAATTAATGTCTTTCCTAATAACATCGCACCATCTCATTTTAGGCCTTCCTCGAGCTCTTTTACTAGCATCCACTAAGATTTGGTTACATCTTTTAACCGGCGCTGAGTTAGGGCGACGAAACACATGTCCAAATCACATGAGTCTATTTTCTCTCATTTTGCTATCAATTGGAGCTATCCCTAAGTCCTTACGGATGCGCTCATTCCTAATCTTATCTTTCTTAGTCTTGCCACACATCCATCTCAACATTCTCATCTCTGCTACACACATTTTATGGATGTGTTCCGTTCGTACTGTCCAACACTCGGTACCATATAACAAAGCAGGTCTCACAGCCGTTCTATAAAACCTCCCTTTGAGTTTCACAGGTCTCACAGCCTGCCTTAATCCTATATGTAACGTCATCATAAATCTCCCCATTCTCTTGTATGGTAGACCCTAAATATCGAAAGCTACTACTCTTCGGAATGTTATGTCCATCAATTAGAACCATGTCTTCCTGAACCACTCTCCCATTACGAAAATTACAGCGCATAAACTCTGACTTACTCCTACTAATTTTAAAACCTTTAGACTCCAAGGCAAGTCTCCAACGCTCTAACTTAACGTTTAGAGCATCAATACTCTCATCAATTAAATAATATCGTCTGCAAATAGCATACACCAAGAGATATCCTCATGCAATTATTTAGTTACTTCATCCATAACTAAGGCAAAGAGATACGGACTTAGTGCAGAACTTTGATGCAAACCTATAGAAACGGGAAATTCACCAGTCTCCCCAGTAATAGTTCGAACACTAGTAATAGCACCGCCGTACATATCTTTAATTAAATCAACATATCCTTGAGAGATTTCTTTCTTTCTTAATGTCCACCAAATCAATTCTCTCGGTACTCGATTGTACGCCTTCTCTAAATCAAGAAAAACTATATACAAATCTTTTCTCATCTCTCTATACTTCTCCATTAGCTGTCGTAGTAAGAAAATAGCTTCTATAGTATATCTATTTGGCATAAAACTAAACTGATTTTCTGATACAGTAGTCATACATTGGAGGCGTTTTTCAATTACTCTTTCCCAAAGTTTCATAGTATGACTCATAAGCTTAATTCCACGATAATTATTACAACTTTGAATATCTCCTTTATTTTTATAGAAAGGAACTACAACACTTTTTCTCCAAACTTCTGGCATTCTCCGTTCCTTTAAAATTTTATTAAAAAAATTAGTTAGCCATTGAATACCAATATCTCCTAGGCCTTTCCATACTTCAATAGGTAAGCCATCTAGTCCTAAGGCCTTGCCCACTTTCATTTTCCTTAAAGCATCCTCCACTTCTGACATCTTAATACGCCTGAAATATTGATATTTATCAAATATTGTAGACTCTTGGGTACCTTCTAAAGATAAATCATTGACGGAATCTTCATTAAGTAACTTCTGAAAATAGCTATGCCACCTCCCTTTAATCTCAAGATCCTTAGTTAAAACCCTTTGATCTTCACCTTTAATGCACCGAACATGATCTAAATCTCTAGTTTTCCTTTCTCTTAATTTAGCAAGTTTAAATATGTCCTTTTCACCCTCTCGGGTTCCTAATTTATTATATAAATCTTCAAATGTCTTTGATTTAACTTCGCTAACTATTTTCTTAGCTCTCTTTTTAGCGATTTTTTAGGCTTCTAGGGTTTGATCATTTTTGTTAGTTTGCCAAACTTTAAAGCATTCCTTTTTTACTCTAATGGTATTTTGGATTTCCTCACTCCACCACCAAGTCTCTTTGTCTAAATTCTTTTTACCTTTAGATTCGCCTAAGAGTTGTTTTACAACCCTCTTTATACAATTTGTGACATTATTCCACATTACATTAGTTTCTTGTTCTAAATTCTAAATATTTTTCTTTAATAGATGATTTTTAAATGTTTCTAAACTTTTACCTTTTAAATCCCACCATTTAATCTTGGAATAATTATTTATAATGATATTTCTTTTGAATTTAGGGATAGTGACATCCATTACTAACAACCTATGTTGAGGGGCTAGACTCTCACCAGGAATAACTTTGTAATCTTTATATAAAACTCTATCGACCTTCCTAATGAGAAAATAGTCAATTTAACTTATATGTGTTCCACTCTTGTATGTTATTAAGTATTCGTCCCTCTTCTTAAAGAAGGTATTAGTAATTGCTAGATCATAGGCTACAGCAAAATCAAGAATAGTGTTACCCATATCATTTCTATTGCCAAAACCAAGCCCTCCATGAATCTTCTCATAACCTCTATTATCTATACCCACATGACCATTAAGATCCCCTCCAATAAAGATTCTCTCTTCACTAGGGATATTTTGGATCAAACTATCAATAGCCTCCCAAAATTATTTTTTAATGCTCTCTTCTAATCCTACTTGAGGTGCATATGCACTAATTATATTCAAAATATCCTCACCTAAGATAAGTTTAATTAACATTAGTCTATCCCCCAATCTATTTACTTCCACAACTCTATCTTTTAAATTTATATCTATTATTATAGCAACACCATTTCTAGAGTTATTATTACCCGTATACCAAATTTTATATCCATCAATGTCTTTAGCTTTATGTCCTTTCCACCTTGTTTCTTGTAGGCAAGCTATGTTAACCCTCCTGTCCTTCATTAACTTAACTAATTCTAAACTCTTACCCATTAAAGTTCCTATATTCCAAGTAGCTAGACGGATCCTATGTTTTTAGACTTGCTTCTTTATCCGTGTGCGTCCAACCCCACACGAGAACCCTTGCCTATTTGACACCGCAATCGGGCGCCATTGCGACGCGTCGTTTACGGGGAACGCCCTAGCTAGCCCTTGCTCACTTGTCATTCCATCCGGGTTCCGATGTAATGCGTCGCTTACGGGGAACGCCCTAGCTAGCCCTTGCTCACTTGTCATTCCATCCGGGTTCCGATGTAACGCGTCGCTTACGGGGAACGCCTTAGCTAGCCCTTGCTCACTTGTCATTCCATCCGGGTTCCGATGTAACGCGTCGCTTATGGGGAACGCCCTAGCATTAGCACATAATGTATTTGGATCAGAATTCATGTTGGAGATGTGACAAAATTTTATTGCTGGCTGTCGACCTAATGCAAACCCTCCTCTTTTCTCATCCGGGATTAGGACCGGCCATGGCAGAGTTGTGGTCGACCAAAAATTCCAGAACCAAAATTGCTACAGGTTTTCTCAGTAGCGGTCGACCGCCACCTACCTCTGGTCGACCGCCAACCCCGAGCCAACAAATGTTGACTTTGTTTTTCTCTTCGAGAAGAGCCATTCTCCATGGATTTCTTTAATCCTAAAGTCACACAATCACCCAAAAAACGTGGATCTGGTCTAGAGGATGTCCAAGGACCATTAAAATGGTATAAAACCAACACATGAGGGGTTAGAAACCCTAATGCTTCAAGGAGAACAAGGAGATACCAAGGGAGGCTAGAGGAGGATATTCACGAGTACTGTAGCACCTCAGTGAATAGTGCTTCGGGCTAGAGTTCTTCATCCATTCCAAGGTGATTCAAGCTTAGATCTGAAGCAAGCAACCTCCAAGGAAGCTAGAAGCAATCAAGGTTCTCAAAGGTGATCAAAGCTACATCCATACACCTCTTCATCAACTCAAGGCCATCCAAGAAAGCTCATTTTCAAGGGAGATCAAATCTACATCCTTTATCTTCTTCATCAACTCAAGGTGATCCAAGGAAGATCATTTCACAAGGAAGAAGATACCATTGAAGAATCAGATTCAAGCTCCAGCAATCTCAGACAAGATATTTTCTCTTTGAGCATGTTCTATATCTTATTTGAGTGTTTTCATATTTGTTCTTTTCCCATTTCATTCAAACATCTGAAACTGAGAATCGTCCCTACCGGTGGTTAGTAGGAAGGCAATCGGAAGTTGTCCGATCTGCGGTGTTGACGTCCCTACCTGTGGTTAGTAGGAAGGCAATCAGAGGTCTTTCCGATCGCGGTTCAGTGTGTTGCGCTAGTGGAGCCTCACCGGGTTTGGTGAGGGGTGGACGTAGGACTGGAGATTCAGTCCGAACCACCTTAAAATCCTTTGTGTTGTGGTTTGCTCGTACGATTGCTTTATGTTAGATGCATGCTTAGGTTCAATCTCTATATTGCGTAATCATCTTGCTAAGCAAATCGTTGTGTCCTTCGTTAAGCTAGTTATATTCCGCTGCTATTATCATTATCTAGCTTTAAAGAGGGGTGTTCTGCGAAAAGAGGGGCAGATCTATTCACCCCTCCCCTCTAGATCCGCTATCCACTACTCAATAGTCCCACATCTCCTTCGCTGAACTGCACATGGATACACGAGAAAACTCATTAGGATGTATAGCACATTGCATAATATTCATAGCATTAAAATTTACAGTGCATTTCTTAATTTCCTCGGGTGTCCATTTTCTTCATCATCCGAGAGTTTATACAGACCCTTGTCCACAACCCTCCAGATCTCATACTCTTGGACTCTCAGAAAGACGTGCATTCTATTTTTCCAATAAGAGTAATTCGAGCCATCGAAGTATGGAGGACGATGGATGGAATGACTTTGACGACCCGGACTCCGAATACCGGATATACACGATAGGACTACCGAGTAGACCCGATACCGATTGGAACCCGTGAAGCCTCCCAAGAGCTGTAAAGCTCCGAAGGGAAAAAGGAATGTCGTGTAGTACATTGAAGCCCCAAATATAACAGTAAGTAATAATATTTCATTAATCATGTTTGCTAAAGAAGCAAAAATAAAATTACTTTTTAATTAACAATTACAAATTAACAATTACACCAGAGTCCAGTCCAAAGGAAAGACAAGTACAGTCCAACAGAAAGAAGACGTACACTGAGGTCGGGAGAAGCCCGACGCAGGTACTGCTGGCAACAACGAACTCGCCACACCAGGAACCACCAAAGAAGCAGAGACGACCCCACCTAAAAAGTAGGGGTGAGCCTCGTGTCACTGGCCTAGTAGGGGTCACGCGGATCCCCACTGAAAAATAACACAGTAACACGGAACAACAACTAAAAGAACAATAGGTAAACAACAGGAGTAGTAAAGTTGGAAAGCCAAACTACAACTAGAAAGCTGAAAAAGAAAATCAAAACGGAAGGAGTAGAGCAGCTAAAAGAAAAGGGAAAAGAAGCCGTACCTGAATGAAAACACGACTGACGAAAGGACTTTGGCTCCCCACACTACTCCAAGCAGCAACAGAACGGGGAACCCTTATCTCACAGAGTCAGGTGTCACCGATCTATCGACAAACTCAGGGCCTACTAAAGTAGACAAAAGCCGAGTAAAGACCTAGATAGACAAGACATACCTAAAGCACACACGACTCGATTGTCGTGCATGCTCTTCTAGACACGACCACATACACAACTGGAACGTTGTGTACACGACACAACACTGACCTCGGGCAAGACCACGAGAGGGCTAACCCGAAAAGGTCACGACGCACGAGAAACGTGAGAGTCACGTGTCACGTGACGGAAGCACCTCCTCACTAGAAGAATAGCCAGCTGCGTCCACTGACGTCTTATGCTGCGCCTACAAGCGTCTGTCTACGCTGCCTACAAGATGACAAAGACGAGGACACTGTCTAAACAGAACAGGAACTACAGTCGCGAGTGACTAGTCAGGGTCACGCCCATCGGCGCAAGTCCAAGCCCCTAACCACGTGTGCACACACAAGCTCAATGCCTTGAGCCTGGCCTCTAGCTAGTTTTCTCCCCCAGCAGGACGCTACTGCAAGGCAAGGGAGCCCACGGCAACTAGCCTAAAAACCGTATCTCGGGAACTGCCACGCCACCACTTCTAGGTGGGTCGACATGCCGTAACGCGTCGCCAGGCTACGACTAGTGGAGGCTCACTAGACACAGAACTCTGAAACACAAGCGTTGTAGTACTGATAGGCAAGAAAGCATTGTTGTATGTACTACAAAGCACCAGGGCAGCACAACGACTGCCAACAGACTCAGGACAGGGCAACTAGACCTACTCACGTAACGATCCTTGAGTCTCACGACTCAGAGTCAAGATCATCGTACCAAGCGGAACAAGCCGCCAATCGGTCTAATCCTAAGTCACAGAAACGACACATCCGCGTAAAACAACACACGGGGACATGAGGGAACACCAAGACCCTCAGCACATCTGGACACATAAACCGAGGTAAGACGATACCTCAAAGCATCCAGAACTTTGTCTCGGACTGGACGAAACCGTCGAGACACACACAAGGTTACCTGTCAACCACTGGGTCACCCCGGGTTGACCGGAACCGAACAATGACTCTGAAATGATAGAACAACATTCCTGGCTACCTGACTATGGTTGTAGCCCTCATAGGATGTCAGAAGACATCCACGGGAAGGCGGGCAAACCACAAAGTCAAGCCAAGATAATCAGAAGTTAAAACATCGGGAGACGACACTCAGAAATTAAGCGAAGGAACATAAGCTGGCGGTCATAGAATGGGCCGCTAGGTGACTATAGTGGTCAAGGATTAGGCCGCTAAACCCAGTCAACCATGAACCGACCTATTCAGACAAACCATCAAAGCGGTCTAATATAGATCCACCACACAAACTAGGCGGTCCAAGAGACAACCGCCACACTAACCGCCCTAAGACAAAGACCTAAGACAAATGACTCGTAGCGGCCTAAGAAAGGCGCGCTACAGCGAAGAAACACATCAAGGTTGGGTCGCCAAGGCCAACCGACTTAAATTCTTGACTAGGTCTGAAACCACGGTAACACGAGTACCGAGGCAGACCACAAACCACCGAGACCATCCCCTCAAATAGGAACTCAAGGGAGGGCACACACATGCGGGGGAACCCCACAGCACTCATACCGATACACGGTGACTCAATCGAGCGTAACACAAAGCCCGAGATACACACATCTACGGGCACGCTAATCGAAATACTATAGCACTTTCCGACACCCCAGATACACGGACACGGAGCCCACGGGGTGTCCGAACACTCGCGAGGCCATAGGTCGATCATTGGGTCTCAACCGGACCGACCAAGACTCAAAATGAGCTTAAACACGAAATGCCGGTCGACCTGAACCTTGGGGTCGGTCAACCTGACAGGGCCGGTCGACCAGACCTGGGCGGTCGGTCGACCGGACCAACGATCGGACTCGACACGGTCCGCGGGCGACTGCCGGTCGACCGGCCCATCCGGTCCGGTCGACCGGTCACGACGAAAAAATGGCAAAACCCTAACCTTCGGGCCCGATTCCATGTCCCGTTCGATTCCAATCGAAGGGGATAACAACCACAATAATCATACCGACCTTCCACACTCCGGAAGGGGTCAAAACAACGCACAAACGGCTTGAAATAGGCAATTCCACTGAATTAACCCTAATTGAGTCACCAGAGTTCCCGGGCTCGTACCGGTCCTAAATGACAACCAATTGACACGAAATCAGCGGATCTGGAACACTGACATTCTAAGGGTTTGATTGATACCAACTGATCTAAAACTGTCGCCGTTTTTCGGCGAACCATGCGAACACCCCAAAAGCATGATTTTACCCCAACAAGATAAAACCCACTCAAACTCGCACCGAACAACGCAAAATTACAGGGAAAACGTAGAGGAGAAGTAGAGCTTCCATCTCCCTACCTCCACCGAAGATTCCGTGCACCGAAGTGACTAAACCACGTTGCGAGCTCGACCGTCAGCTTTGAATCCACCGTTCGGGATCGCGCCAGAAACAGTCCGATCCTCGCCCCATCGCGCTCCGGACCACTCCCACGGCATCACCTCTACCTGCCCGAGCCTCCTCCGTCTACAGCCGGAGATGGAAAGGCGAGAGAAGAGAGAAAATGGGGGAGAGAGAGGTCACGGCGGCGAAATGAGAAGGGAGGAGAGAGGAAGGAGAATAAAAAGAAAAGGAAATTAGGAAATTTTCCTAATTTCTGAAAATTTGATTTTTAGCCTGAAAATCCACTAATTCAGAAAAATACGTAAAAATAGTCGAAACGATCCTCTCGACGAGTACATCGCAACTGCGGCGTACACGAGTCGATGAACTGAACAACAAACTCACCACAAGGTTCCGTAACTAGTACGAGAGAAAAACCCACGTGGATCGTTAAAATCAACTCAGGACCCACAAAAGCGATTTGAAACTCTCCGAAAAGGATCCGAAAGATCCGATAAGAATCTAGGGAATTACAATGGCCCTCAAGCATCATGCCTTTGTTTGCCATTGATCTGGATCTTACTCTAGATCGTTAGATCTGAAGGAAGTAGAGCTTTAGCTCTGATACCAATTGAAGTCCCGCGATCAATGACACCCAAGAGGGGGGGTGAATTAGGTGATAACAAATTTTAAGAAATTTTGAACCAATTTGAATTTTATATGATGAAATAGCAACTACCAAATTAGATCTGATGCAATGGAGAATAGATCTATCAAAATCAACCACTATAATAGCTCTTTGGTACTAGGCGGAGCGATGGAATCCGAGGATTCTCTCATGCAAGGTGTTATCTTTCCGACAAGACTAATCTTGTCAGTTCGAACCTAGCTTTTGATATTCCAGTGATCTATTAGAGAGTGATCAATTAATCTAGATCTAAACGAAGAAATCAGTAGATGCAAATAATTAAACTACGCGAACATGCACAGAATGGAGATATGAGAAAAGGATCAAACCACACAAGAGACAATAATTTCTAGGTGGTTCGGATGTAACTACGGCAACCTACGTCCACCCCTCACGATCTGTGAGGATTCACATACTATCTTGTAAAGGAATACAAGATCAGAGCACACACACACACAGGTGTGAGTTCAGAACTCCCACGATGGTGCACAGGCACCAAACCACACTAAATCTAACAGAAAATAACACACACACACGGATCTAAGAAGATCCACACACACAAGAATGTTTGGAGATTACAAATAACAACACTTGAAGCTCAAATAGAAATGGAAGAAGAAACACTAAAAGAAAAACTTCAAACTAAAGCTCCCCCTTAGTGGATGAAGATTAGTTTGGATGAAGCTTGTTCCACAGCTTGATCTTCACTTGAATGACCTGAGGATGATCTTCAAAAACTTGGAGATGGATGAAGAAGTTCTTCCACGAAACACTATTCACGGAGCTACAGTGGCAGCACTCTTTCTCCCCTTGATAGCCTCTTGATCTTCCTTGAGTGATTATAGTTTTTGACCCCAATGTGATGTTTTATAGATCTTGGATGGTCAAGAGACAAGCCAGGAACCAAATCCACAAATCATGGCATGTCTGGTGACTTTGGGATTAAACAAACCCAAGGAAAGGGGCTTCCAACGTTGAACAACACAAGTCAACAATTGCTGCCTCGAAGCTGGCGGTCGACCGGACGACATGGGGCGGTCGACCGGAATTTTATAGAAATGAGGCTTCCAACGCTGGGAAAACCGGTCGACCGGCCCCTGATTGGCGGTTGACCGCTAGCTGGAAAACCTGCATTTTAAACAGAGTTAGTCAATAAATCATAATATGTGAACGAATCATTTCATGACCATATCTTGTTTAAATCAATATGAGTTGGTTGAGCTTATCTTAGGCATTTCTTGAAGCATGGTAGATTTAGACATTTGCTTGATTAAGGATGGCTTTGAGAGTGGTTTAAGCAATTTATTACTTAGGTTTTAATGTCGGGATTTTGTCATCATCAAAATCATCTAGAGAGACTCAACATTTTGAAGTTCAATTGATCTTCACAAATTTTCACTTGTTTCATCATGCAGGATGGCTAGAGAGATATTGAAATGCTTGATCGAGAATTCCAAAGGAAAGAAGGAAAGTGAGTGCTTGATGGCCGACAAGCACGATACAACAAGCAAGGAAAGCTCCAAGCTAGACTCGGAAGGTGAGGAAGTTTCTTTTGAAGAGATTATGGATTTGTATGATGAGTTGTTTGAAAAATACAAGAAGGTTAAATCTGAAAATAAAAAGCTTAAAAAAACCTGAATATACTTTTCATGATAATGCTTCTTGCGATAAGTGTTCTGAACTAGAAGAACTCAAAAGGAAAAATAGTGCTTTGTTAATTCGGAACTCTTTACTTGAAAGGAATCTGAAAAATCTTGAAAAACTTCAAAAAGAAAATTCTTCATGTGATATGCTTTGAATTGAAAACTCAAAATGAATCATTCTTGGTTGATGTTAAAAACCATGAAGAAATCATTTCATGTATGAAAGATGAAAATGAGAAATTGAAACATCTAAATATAACCATGTCTGAGAAACTGCTTATTTTTAAAAAAGGGGAAATTTTGGTTGTTGATGAATGTGAAAAATTACATGTGCTAGAATAAGAACTTGAAAGCTATGAGACTGTAAATAGAGTGTTGAATGAAAGTATTATTTGCAGTGAACAAGAAATAGCTAGCGATGAATTACACATTACTTTCCTTGAAAATAAAATTGTTGACTTGAATGCATCTATGTCTACATTTGTCAAAGGGAAAGATAATTTGAAGAAAATCTTGGGGACCAAGGTGAATTTTCAACGGGAAGGTCTTGGGTATGAACCCACCAAAAAGAAAGCGTTTGGTCTAAAGACTCAAACATCTTTTGTGCATGCATCATGTTCCTCAAATATGTCAAATGCTTCTTGTGTTGAGAAACAAAATTCTAAAGCTCAGGCTCAACCTAGGAACAATAGAATTCATGCTCACAAAAGTCACAAAAATAATGCTTCAAAATCAACAAATGTCAATTGTTATTATTGTGGTAAGCATAGTCATTTGATGAATGATTGTTTTGTCATGAAATCCGATGATTTGAAAGCATGTGAAAACAAATTTATTTTCAAAAGAAGAAGTGTTTATTGTTTCTATTGTGGAATGCTTGGACATACGATGAATGACTATTTTGTTTTAAAAAATGATGACTTTAAAGCGTGCAATAGAACGAATGATTTCAAAAAGTCAAGAAAAATTTCAAGAAGTAATGGATTTAAAAATTTGCATATTCATGCAAATAGACCATATGGAAGAACTGTTCCATTGCACTGTCATCATTGTGGGAAATATGGTCATACAATGAAATCTTGTATTCAAAAGAAGAATGATGTCATTCATGCTATCAAGAAGAAAAACTTTCATGCCTATAATGGCAACACCTTTGTTAAATCACAAAAGTCCAATGTTTATGCATATAAGAAAACTGTGAAATCTTTTGGTTATTATCATTATTGTGGTGAGTTTGGGCATACCATACATGATTACTCATTAATGTATTTTGATGACATGTATGCCCAGAGAATGTGGAGAGCACCCACTAGAGGTGCAACTAACCATCCGGGACCCAAGAAAGTTTGGGTACCCAAAATTGTTGAATGAGAACGTTTTTGCAGGATTGCCTTGAGGTCAAGTGGAAGGCTTGAAAAATAATAGTTACTCAAGGCACAAGTTTTGGAAATAAATTTCTGAATTGTCTTTAAAATTTTGAATTTTATTTTATTTGAATATCCATTCATGAAAATCAAGAAAAATATGTTTTTCTTATGAGTTTGCATTGTACCTATCTATTCATTGTTGCATGACTACATGGTATATTAAATGGTGACTTGAGGAAGGATAAGTCATTCCTGTCTGAAATCTATCACCATGCGTGAGAATGTGCCTCCGCCTCGTACCATGAGTCACTTGTTCATTTAGGTCATAGGTTGCATGATTTTAAGAAAATGTCAATTGTGAATTTTATGCACATAGAAAGGGTGAGTTTATTTTTGAATGAATGATTTGGAATTGTGAATTCTAACTCATCTTTGTGGAAATATATATCATGCAAATTGCTATATCTGAATTGATCATGATATTGTTATGTGATTTTTGGATCAACCATTGTGCCTAACAACTTGATAGGAAATCTCTGAAAACTCTCTCAAGTAGCAAATGGCACTTGGTGATGTTGTTCTTATGAAAGGTATTGCTTCTACATACCTGAACTGATTGTTCCTCCATTCTGCTGTGATGAAATTATCCAAATCAGTTTTTGAACAATTCTTGATTGAAACTATATGTTTGATAGCACATTTGAGCTTAATTGAGTATCTGGTATATCAAATGCTGGGTTATGAAAAGGTGGATTACGTCCACTTGGAAACTCTCACTTTGTGTGAGTTGGTCTTTGTACCTAAGTTCTCCGCCTCGTACCAGAACTCGGAGAAATCGAATGTTTCGCTTTGAATGAATTTTCTGATGCTATTCTGTGCTCCTTTGTTTGCTAGCCCCATGTCATTAGAGAACACATTGCACTATCACTGAATTTTTTTTGAAATTCATGTATTTGTTAAGGGGGGCACTTGCTAGCTAAACAACTTGAAATGAATGTTGTTTCATTTTCTATTGACTGAGTGACCTCCAATTGTAACATGCAACATGCTTATAATGAATTGCTTCAAATTTTTTGAAATTGATCCTTGCTGATGTGAAAAGTTCTGTAATGGAAATGTCAATTCCTGAATGGCTTGTGAATGACTTCAAAACTTTTGAAAAGTAATTGAAAATCTGCTCTTGAACAATTTTTGAAAATAAATGGATTGCATTACATGCTTCAAATGATTTCTGCACCTGTCTATATAAAGCTCATGTGATGAAAAATGCCCCATGCTCATCTTTCAAATTCGATTGCTTTCTTGTAAATTGTGTCATAATGCATCTTGCACTGCATTTTCATATAGGTGATAGGTTGCATACATTAGAATTCATGAATTAGGTGCATTTAGTTCATTCAAATGAAAAACTGAACATTCGCATCTTGCACCTATGTTAAATTTTGCAATGTATTTGAACTTTCAAATAAAATTTGAAATTTTACATTACATTGTATTTTGCATTGCATATTGCATTTATTCCAATTGTGTGCGTGTATGTTTAGTATATGCTATTTACCCCCATCCTTGGAATTTCTATGACCTTATGCCTTCTTACTAAATAATGTTGCATTTGAGTCATCATTGGTGTGTTTCATGTCACACACTCAGGGGGAGTAAATATTTGATAAGTGCATCTATTTAGGGGGAGCTGCATTGTTATGTGCTCATAATATTTTTGATATGCATGCTAAATCAAATTCGCACACTTCATGCAAAAAATGTGAAAATGAGTGTTAGAGATAAGGATATATGAATTTCTTTTCAACACTCCAGAGATGTTAAACTTGTTCAATATATGTTGAAGAGGCAGTTGAGGAAAAATCTACCTACCTATCTTTGTTGCAAGAATGTGAAATGAAAGGCAGAGCAATGCTTAGTCTCACTGAGTAAACTGAATACACGTCACTTGAGACGTGATGTGGTTTATTTCTGAAAAATGTTGACTAAAGTACCTCTGTTTAAAATGAAGTGAAATGGTTCAGTATTCTGAGTAACCGGGGATTCTAGCATGAGCTCCATGTGCCTCCTCGCGTAAAAATGAATTATTTGAACCTGATCATTCTTAGAAAAATTCTGATTGTCTTGGTGAAATCAATGAAAAATTTTGGTGTGAAAAATTATTTAGGCAGAACGTAACATCCAATACGTTGTTCTCATAAATTGAAATACAGTCTGTGTAATCTCTCACTGTGTTGATCTGAAAATATGAATATCCATATTGCAACAATCTATTTTCATGTTATTCACTTACATATATGAAAATTTGATTTAATATGTATTCAAAAAATTGATTGACTGTATTGACTATTGTATGATTCTCCTATGTGGTTGCACAAACCTCCTAGGTGCTATATTTGAACATTCTGGTCGTCATGACTCGCATGCACCTTTCTTATACCTATTCCCTTCTTAAATAAGTAAAGGGGAGATATGTTCCATGTATATATATGCATATGTACTTGGTTGCATGATGCATTTCATATCTCATCATTTTTATGCATTTTGCTTCATGCATTCCTAAACAAAATTCAAAAATATGAAAACTATGAAAATCTAAATTTGTGACCCTCGTATAGAAATAATCAACAATTTTTGAGCTCAACAATTGGCTTAGTTTGTTTTTCATAAGCATATCTGTTTAGTCGCATTGCATGCATTCATAGTGTCATCATATGTTTGCATTGAGTTTTTATGTATTTCAAAAGAAAACTGAAAACTGAAAATCTAATAAAATCATGGGTTTTTTGCATGGAAACCATTGTTAAAAGTGAATTTGTAAAAAAACCATTCCTAAAAATGCATTAGCAGGTATATCACTGTGTAATCTGAATTATGCTAAAATGCCATATTTATTTGCATGCATATCACTTCTTTTTACCAACAACTTACAAGAAAATCACGCTTAAATGGCATTTATACACTATTTGAATTAACTCAGTGATATATCTGCTAATGCATTTTTAGGAATAATTTTTTTATAAATTCACTTTTAACAATGGTTTTCATACAAAAAATCCTAAAATCATTTGATGTGTCAAAGACATTCCATGAAACATCTTGTTATGAGCTTTTAATGAATCATGAATCTGTCATGGTGAAATTTGAACTTCCTCCCACTTTTTGATTATGTCAAAGGGGGAGAAAGTATTTTGATCTTTAATCTGTATCATAAAGTTTGTCATCATCAAAAAGGGGGAGATTGTTGTGTGTCTTGCATATATTTATGATTTTGATGATAACTAAACTTTATATATGTTATGTATGCTTGCATATGTTCTTGCTTGCATATATGTCCTTGTTGAAAGTGAACAGTCATGATCATTGCTATGCTATGCTTGCATGAGTTACATTGAGCCATTGTGTTCTTAATGGTCTCATTTGGTTGAAATGGAAAATGGATTTTGAGGTTTATACATGATGTTTGAGTTACACTGAGCCATTGTGTTCTTAATGGACTCATTTGGTTGAAATGGAAAATAGAATTTGAGGTTCATACATGATGTTTGATTGCATGACTATTTGGAGTTGACTTTTGGTTAAATGTATAACTATGTGATTTTTATCTTTAGTTGTGCATGATAAGGTTTTCATGCTTATTCATGAGGGGTTTTATATGATTGAAATTGGTTTGTGATTTCAATACAAACCTTGGTTCTATTTAGCCTCATGATATATCGACTTGTTGTATTAATCACATGACTAATTGATTTCATGAAGATGTAGATAAACATGTTTTACAAAGTGTTTCTATACACCTTGAACATGGATTTTAATGTATGTGCTTTCTGCACTTTCTTCATGGAGTATTAGCTTGAAAGTTGATTAAATCATGTGAATCACGGCAAAATTAGTTTTGATGTTGGAAACTAGTTTGACAATGCTTAATAGATTTCCAAGACACCAAAACATTGATTTAATGTTTGATGACATCAAAGTGGATGAACTTGCATGGGTTTAATTTCATTTACTCTATTATACAGGTTTAGAAAGCAATGCCAATCCCATATACAAAGGTATCGTAAATCATGGTGAGAACTTGGCACTTTGCATGGGTATATTTTTGGGAGAAAAATGGTAAGTCGACATTTGGAGTTTTTGATCTTGATAAAAGAGGTTAGGATGTGTTTATACATTGTTTAATGCCAAGGAACACTTGGTTAATTGTTTTCATCAACTAACCTTTTCATTCTTACACTGGAGTTTTAATACATTGGACTGAACTTCTGCATTTCTATGAACTGCAGAGTTCGGTCGACCAAACTGGCAGTTCGGTCGACCGAACTCAGCAGAGTGGGCCGCCTATAACATGTTTTGTTTCTGTTATTTTAGGTCGACCGACCCATTGTTTAGGTCGACCGTTTGCGGCGAAAACCCAAAAATGAGGATCCGAAACCCATCTAAACCCAATTCATTTGTGATCCAACCTTTACCCTTTTGCCCCTAGGTTCTTAGGAGTGATATAAGGGTCTTTTTGGAGAGTTCTAGAATGGTTATATTAGTCTTTTGATGTCCTCTATATATATATACATATGAGAGCTACGAATTTCACAAGGAGAGAACCCTAATGAGATTATTGTTTTCTATCTTGTAGGTGAAGAAAAGGAGAAAGGAAGGTGGAGCTATTCAAGAGACGATCTGATCTCCATGCATAGGTTTTTGAAGCTAGAGGAAGAAGAGAAAGTGTAGTGGAATGAAGAGAGGATTCCAGTGATGTCAAAATCGCGAGCAATTGTCGACATCGACTTAGAGCAAAGGATCATTTAGAAAGGGAAAAATTATCTACATCTTGTCTTAGATTGTTTATGATGTTCTCCATGATCTATCTTTTGGTTTGAGCATGTTTAGATACTTTTCTTGATTTTTCTGAACTGATAAATCGTGTGCGTGGACCATCGGTGTACGGTCGTGTCTTGAACCGTCTACGTACGGTTGTGGATTTATTGGGCTACGTGTTGCAGCACGTGTGTGTGTAGATCCGATCGTCAGATCGTGTGTGTGTGTGTTGGGGCATGTCCCCGTGTATGTTGGAGCGTCGTCTCCGTTTTAGGGATTTATCCCCGAGTGAAGCCTTACCGGTTTGGTAAGGGGGGGACGTAGAGAGTCCGTCATGGTCCCGAACCACCTTAAAAATCCCCTTGTCTTGTGGTTTGCTTTGTGGGATTGTGTGGTTTGCATAATATATCCATTTGTGTGATCATGTGAGATCGGAGAGATTGAGAGAATTTAGTTATCTTGTTTAGTTAATTTCTTCAATCTCATTAATCTTGTTAATTTCGTTGCGGATAGTTTTAATTTGCCATCTAGTGTGGGGGATAATTCAACCCCCCTTCTTGTCTGCTTGCCTACCCCGGGGACCAACAATTGGTATCAGAGCAATGCTCTGCTATTTCAAGATCTAACAATCTTCAGAGTGATCCCTCGGCGAGCTTCTTTGGTGGCATCAAGTCTAAGACTTGTTTGTATTCTCCTCCTCCATATTTTAATGGTTCAAATTTTAATGAATGGCTTAGGCACATGAGTCAATATGTTAAAACCATTGATCCTAAACTTTTGGATTTAGTAAGCATGACTCATATGGAATGCCTAGTGATGAGTCTGAGTGGACTGTGGAGCATGTGAAGAGATACAAAGACAATGTTAAGCTTTTACATATTTTTAGAAGTTCAATTGATCTTCACAAATTTCCACTTGTTTAATCATGTAGGATGGCTAGGGAGATATTGAAATGCTTGATCGAGAACTACAAAGGAAAGAAGGAAAGTGAGTGCTTGATGGCCGACAAGCACGATACAACAAGTAAGGAAAGCTCCGAGCTAGACTCAGAAGGTGAGGAAGTTTCTTTTGAATAGCTTATGGATTTGTGTGATGAGTTGTTTGAAAAATACAAGACGGTTAAATCTGAAAATAAAAAGCTTAAAAAGAAACCTGAATATGCTTTTCATGATAATGCTTCTTGTGATAAGTGTTCTGAACTAGAAGAACTCAAAAGAGAAAATAGTGCTTTGTTAATTCAGAACTCTTTACTTGAAAGCAATGTTAAAAATCTTGAAAATTTTTAAAAAGAAAATTCTTCATGTGATATGCTTAGAATTGAAAACTCAAAATGAATCATTCTTGGTTGATGTTAAAAACCATGAAGAAATCATTTCATGAATGAGAGATGAAAATGAGAAATTGAGACATCTAAATATAACCACGCCTGAGAAACTGCTTGTTTTTGAAAGGGGGAAATTTTGGTTGTTGATGAATGTGAAAAATTACATGTGCTAGAACAAGAACTTGAAAGCTATGAAACTTCAAATAGAGTGTTGAATGAAAGTATTATTTATAGTGAACAAGAAATAGCTAGCTATGAATTACACATTACTTCCCTTAAAAATAAAATTGTTGACTTGAATGCATCTCTGTCTACATTTGTCAAAATGAAAGATAATTTGGAGAAAATCTTGGGGACAAAGGTGAATTTTCAATGGGAAGGTCTTGGGTATGAACCCACCAAAAAGAAAGCCTTTGGTTTAAAGACTCAAACATCTTTTGTGCATGCATCATGTTCCTCAAATATGTCAAATGCTTCTTGTGTTGAGAAACAAAATTCTAAAGCTCAGGCTCAACCTAGGAACAATAGAATTCATGCTCACAAAAGTCACAAAAACTATGCTCCAAAATCAACAAATGTCAATTGTTATTATTGTGGTAAGCATGGTCATTTGATGAATGATTGTTTTATCATAAAATCCGATGATTTGAAAGTATGTGAAAATAAATTTATTTCCAAAAGAAGAAGTGTTTCTTGTTTCTATTGTGGAATGCTTGGACATATGATGAATGACTGTTTTGTTTTAAAAAATGATGAATTGAAAGCGTGCAATAGAACAAATGATTTCAAAAAGTCAAGAAAATTTTCAAGCAGTAATGGATTTGAAAATTTGCATATTCATGCAAAGAGACCATATGGAAGAACTGTTCCATTGCATTGTTATTACAGTGGGAAATATGGTCATACAATGAAATCTTATTTTCAAAAGAAGAATGGTGTCATTCATGCTATCAAGGAGAAAAACGTTCATGCCTATAATGGCAACACCTTTGTCAAATCACAGAAGCCCAATGTTTATGCATATAAGAAAACTGTGAAATCTTTCGGTTGTTGTCATTATTGTGGTGAGTTTGGGCATATCATGCATGATTGCTCCTTAATGTATTTTGATGATATGCATGCCCAGAGAATGTGGAGAGCACCCATTAGAGGTGCAACTGATTGCCTTGAGGCCAAGTGGACGACATGGAAAATAATGGTTGCTCAAGGCATAGTTTTTGAAAATAAATTTTTGAATTGTCTTTGAAAATTTAAAAATTATTTTATTTGAATTTCCATTCATGCAATCAAGAAAAACATTTTTTTCTTATGGGTTTGCATTGTATCTATCTGTTCATTGTTGCATGACTACATGGTATATTAAATGGTGACTTGAGGAAGGATAACTCATTCCTGTCTGAAATCTATCACCATACGTGAGAATGTGCCTCCGCCTCGTACCATAAGTCACTTGCTCATTTAGGTCATAGGTTGCATGATTTTCAAAAAATGTCAATTGTGAATTTCACCCACATAGAAAGGGGGAGTTTGTTTTTGAATGAATGATTTGGAATTGTGAATTCTAACTCATCTTTGTGGAAATACATATTATGTAAATTACTATATCTGAATTGATCATGATATTGTTATGTGATTTTTGGATCAACCATTGTGCCTAACAACTTGATAGGAAATCTCTGAAATCTCTACAGTAGCCAATGGCACATGGTGATGTTGTTCTTATGACAGGTATTACTTCTACATAACTGAACTGATTGTTCCTCTATTCTGTTGTGATGAAATTGTCCAAATCAATTTTTGAACAATTCTTGATTGAAACTATATGTTTGATAGCACATTTGAGCTTAATTGAGTATCTGGTATATCAAATGCTGAGTAGTGAAACAGTGGATTACGTCCACTTGGAAACTCTCACTATACGTGAGTTGGTCTTTGGACCTAAGTTCTCCGCCTCGAACCAGAACTCGGAGAAATCGAATGTTTGGCTTTTAATGAATTTTCTGATGCTATTCTGTGCTCCTTTGTTAGCTAGCCCCATGCCATTAGAGAACACATTGCACTATCACTGATTTTTTTTGAAATTCATGTATTTATAAAGAGGGAGTCTTGCTAGCTAAACAACTTGAAATGAATGGTGTTTTATTTTTTATTGACTGAGTGACCTCCAATTGTAACATGCAACATGCTAATGATGAATTACTTCAAATTTTTTGAAATTGATCCTTGATGATGTGAAAAGTTCTGCAATGGAAATGTCAATTCCGGAATGGCTTGTGAATGACCTCAAAACTTTTAAAAAGTGATTGAAAATATGTTCTTGAACAATTTCTGAAAATAAATGGATTGCATTACATGCTTCAAGTGATTTCTGCACCCTTGTATATAAAGTTCATATTATGAAAAATGTCCAATGCTCATCTTTCAAGTTTGAATACTTTCTTGTAAATTGTGTCATAATGCATCTTGCACTGCATTTTCATATAGGTGATAGGTTGCATGCATTAGAATTCATGCATTAGGTGCATTTAGTTCATTCAAATGAAAAATTAAAAATTCGCATCTTACACCCATGTTAAATTTTACAATGTATTTGAACTTTCAAATAGAATCTGAAATTTTGCATTAGATTGTATTTTGCATTGCATATTGCATATATTACCATTGTGTGCCCGCATGTTTATTATATGATATTTACCCCCATCCTTGAAATTTCTTTGACCTTATGCCTCTTTGCTAAATAATGTTACATTTGAGTCATCATTGGTGTGTTTCATGTCACACACTCAGGGGGAGTAAATATTTGTTTAGTGCATCTATTTAGGGGGAGCTGCATTGTTATGTTCTCATAATATTTTCGATATATATGTTAAATCAAATTCGCACACTTCATGCACAAAATGTGAAAATGAGTGTTAGAGATAAGGATATAGGAATTTCTTTTCAACACTCTAGAGATGTTAAACTTGCTACATGTATGTTGAAGAGGCAGTTGAGGAAAAAGTTACCTACGTATCATTGTTGAAAGAATGTGAAATGAAAGGCATAGTAGCAATGCTTAGTCTCATTGAGTAAATTGGATACACGTCACCTGAGACGTGATGTGGTTCATTTCTGAAAAGTGTTGACTAAAGTACCTCTGTTCAAAATGAAGTGAAATGGTTCAGTATTCTGAGTAATTGGGGATTCTAGCATGTGCTCCATGTGTCTCCTCGTGTAAAAAGGAATTACTTGAACTTGGTCATTCTTAGAAAAATTCGGATTGTCTTAGTGAAATCAATGAAAAATTTTGGTGCGAAAAATTATTGAGGTAGAGCGTAGCCTCCAATACACTGTTCTCATAAATTGAAATGTAGTCTGTGTAATCTCTCACTGTGTTGATCTGAAAATCTGAATATCTATATTGCAACAATATATTTTCATGTTATTCACTTGCACATATGGAAATTTGATTTAATATGTGTTCAAAAAATTGATTGACTGCATTGACTATTGCATGATTCTCCTATGTGATTTCACAAACCTCCTAGGTGCTATATTTGAACATTCCAGTCGCCATGACTCTCATGCACCTTTCTTATACCTATTCCCTTCTTAAATAAGTAAGGGGGAGATATGTTGCATGTATATATATACATATCTGCTTGGTCGCATGGTACATTTCATATCTCATCATTTGTATGCATTTAGCTTCATGCATTCCTAAAGAAAATTTAAAAATCTAAAAACCATGAAAATCTAAATTGGTAGCCCTCAGATAGAAATAATCAACAATTGTTGAGTTCAACAATTGGCTTAGTTTGTTTTTCATAAGCATATCTGTTTAGTCGCATTGCATGCATTCATAGTGTCATCATATGTTTGGATTGAGTTTTTATGCATTTCAAAAGAAAACTAAAAATCTGAAAATCTGAAAATCTAAGAAAATCATTTGATGTGTCAAAGACATTCCATGAAACATCTTGTTATGAGCTCTTAATGAATCATGAATCTGTCATGGTGAAATTTGAACTTCCTCCCACTTTTTGATTATGTCAAAGGGGGAGAAAGTATTTTGATCTTTGATCTGTATCATAAAGTTTGTCATCATCAAAAAGGGGGAGATTGTTGTGTGTCTTGTATATGTTTATGATTTTGATGATAACTAAACTTTATGTATGTTATGTATGCTTGCATATGTTCTTGCTTGCATATGTCCTTGTTGAAAGTGAACAATCATGATCATTGCTATGCTATGCTTGCATGAGTTACATTGAGCCATTGTGTTCTTAATGGTCTTATTTGGTTTAAATGGAAAATAGATTTTGAGGAAAATAGATTTTGAGGTCCATACGTGATGTTTGAGTTACATTGAGCCATTGTGTTCTTAATGGTCTCATTTGGTTGAAATGGAAAATGGATTTTGAGGTTCATACATGATGTTTGATTGCATGACTATTTGGAGTCGACTTTTGGTTAAATGATGCTCAACCTTCTTCATATGCATAACTATGTGATTTTGATCTTTAGTTGTGCATGATAAGGTTTTCATGCTTATTCATGAGGGGTTTTATATGATTGAAATTGGTTTGTGATTTCAATACAAACCTTGGTTCTATTTAGCCTCAT
Source organism: Amorphophallus konjac (assembly GCA_022559845.1). Lineage (NCBI taxonomy): Eukaryota > Viridiplantae > Streptophyta > Magnoliopsida > Alismatales > Araceae > Amorphophallus > Amorphophallus konjac. Next base: position 306,595,992 of record CM040121.1, read on the forward strand.
GATATATCGACTTGTTGTATTAATCACATGACTAATTGATTTAATGAAGATTTGGCTAAACATGTTTTACAAAGTGTTTCTATACACCTTGAACATGGGTTTTAATGTATGTGCTTTCTGCACTTTCTTAATGGAGTATTAGCTTGAAAGTTGATAAAATCATATGAATCACGGCTGAAGAGGTGTAATCTCGCGTTGATCCTGAGCCGTGAGATCCGGGAGGAATCTTTTGATCACAGTCACCACGTCTATATGAACTGCGAGGTAAGAAATAGATCTGAGGTGCCCAGGGAGGATTCCCTGGGGAAAATCCTCCAATGCTTAAGTCAACAAGTGCGACTGAGCATGAAGGTGAAGAGAGAGGGTAGGAGAGAGGGGGCGCGAGATTATTCTCCACCAAAAAGTGTGGTGATTTTCTCTCTGGACCATTGCCTTACCTTCTCAGAGGGTCTCCCTAGAGTTTATATAGCAATCCATTTAACGTAATAGTCCAGGGATCTGAGGGGGCTTCGGGGGGTTACGTCCTTATAGTGGGCTCATTATGGGGCAAGGACTTTTCCCCTCCCCTACCCTTTGGAGTTCCCTGCTCTTGCTGGATGCGTAACCGACGCGGGGATGAGTTTCCGACAGTCGGTCCAAGCCAGAGACGTTCGCTTGGGATTTTGTCTCGAGCGATGAGTGTATAGCTCGGGTAGGCCAAATCGGGTCCCCGTAGGGGATCTCTCGGCCGTTCTGTCGCTCGGACTTCTGGACGTGAGGGCCACCTAGGAAGTGCTGCTCCGAGTGGATTTTTGGGCTTGAAGTAAGTGGGCCCAAAATGAGGCTGTCACTTTGGGGAGCTGGGCCTGGTTTGGTCGAATTGGACCTAGTTGGGCCATGCTCTCGGATGGTTGATTTTCCCCGTCTCCACTTGTCCCCCTCCTACTCTGAGCCAAGATTGGGCTAGGATGAGTAGTTGTTATGGGGATGACATTGGTGGCTCGGTTTGGGTGGGGAATTATCTTCGATAGGGGCCACTTAATGCTACTGTCCTGGGAATTTGCCTATATTGATGACTCTTTTGAGTCGATGCGAGGAACCTGATGGGGACATCGAAGCAAGACCGTCCACCTTTTATTTGCATTTATGTCCTTTTATATTTGTAGGTATACCCTGGTGTTATATGGGTACACAATTGTAAGTCTTAATGGGTTTATTTGCAAAAGACCATTGAGTTTCTTTGCAAAAGGGCATGTAGGCCCAGCAGGGACCCCCTCCCTCCCTCTTATTGGTCCACATGGACTCCAGGGCCCATGGGGGCTGGTCCATGGTCCAAATGTGGACTTGGACCTAGATTTAATTAAAGAGAACAAATCTAATTTGTCCTCTTAAAGGGGGGGGCGAACCTCATTAGATAAATAGGTTTTATTGTGTTTTTTTTGACCACCTCCCACTCCCTTGTATGCCCCTCCCATAACCCTAGATCTGGGGTCATTTGGGTCAATTATGTGGAACTATATAGCCTATGTAATTTCCATTTTTTGTAAATTAATGAAGAGAAAAAGCTTGTGAAGCCCAAGAGCATTTGCGCCCCCTTCCCTCTCTCCTCTGGTTTCATCTTCCCCAACCCCATTTCCAGAGTGGTATCCCTTCTATCCCCTCCCCTCTACCTCAGGTTTTGATCTGTGCCGCCGTTTGTGCCACCATCGAGCCGCCACGAAGCCATCGTCGGAGTTCTGTCCACTCAGGACAGCAGCATCTTCAACGAATTTTTGTTCACACCTCCGAGATCTTCTGAAGCCCTAATTTTTAGGGTGTGTTCCAGAGGTTTCCCCATCCTCCAAAAAAATTGGTTTGGCCTCTAGATCCCGTTTTATATTTTTCCATTTTCGTTCATCATCTCCTTCCAATTCTGTCAGCTTTCTGTTCATTGTTACAGCCAGCTGAAGAACACCTTATTCGAACCCCTTTTTGATTTTTCCAAGATTCCCCAATTTTATTGGAGATTTTGTCCACCTTTCCCTGTGACCACGAATTTTCGTTATTTTTTCTCAGCCCTCCACATATTTTCTAAAATTCTCCCATGTTCCCAAATCTGTTCTGTCTGCCTCAGTCCAGATCTGACCCTTCCCCAGTATAAACTCTCTACAAAATCCAAACCTCCATAATTTCCAGATCTAAAATTATCCCTGGTTTCCTCTCTTGATCCTCTACAACTTTTATGAAGAACCCAACTTTAGATTCAGAGATCTACCCACTGGTCAACGCAGATTTATAGGAAAATCAGTTTCTACCTGAGCAGATCTGAAACTGGGAGCAGCAGCCTTCAAAATTCGTCCACTAGAAATACAGAGCTCGTGATTTTTCTAGGATCCCATTGGGTCGAAGCCCTTCGAAGCAGCTTTCCAACGGCGCCGGTTTCGTCGCATTCTGACATTGGTGCTGGTCGCAGCAAGCGATCTCGTCGGGTCGCGCTCTTGAAAATAGAACCTGCAGGTCCGTGGCCGTAAAGTCCGGCGAGTGACGATCGGAGCCGCCCGGCCTCCGACCGGCGGTCCAACGTGCCGCCATCCCAGGCAGCGTCCCTCCAGGCATCCCCACTACAGCGGTGCCACCCGGTCCCACACGGCCCCTCCGACCAGTACATGGGCCCCACGGTAGCGAGTACGTGTGATGCCAGACGTCGCAAGAAGCTGCCCGTCAATCCAGAATCGGTCCTCCCAGGCCCACTTGTGTAGCCCTTTACCTCCCTGTGTGGAGTGGACAGTAGTTCTTTGCTGTAATATTTGTGTATTACTTGTCCCGGGGGTACGAGTTCGGCCGGGTCCGTCTTCCCCACGCCGAGAGCGTGGAGGTATTGTGTTCGCTCCTACACTTGGCATTTGCTTTATTCATATATACTTGTTTATGCCGCTGCTAGATATCATGCTAGGATCGTAGCTCGCTATATATTGTGATATCAACGCTGCTGCGAGAGAGAATGTGACCGTCCCGTGACCCGATCCGGGCACAAGAGAGAGCCGACCACCCTAACTCACTGCCGGTTTCTCAACCGCGCACGTCGGACGCTTCCCTGGCTAAGGGACAATCACGAGCTCACCTAGAGTCCGAGGATCGCATATCCAATTGGCATCGAGTTCGTGTCTCGTCCCGCATCAATTTGGTATCAGAGCAGGTTGAGTCTAGGGTAGTCAGTGCATCTGTCATTGCATAAGTATTGCACGGTCTAAGTCGAGTCTAGGATCATCATATTTTTTTTAAAACAAAAAAAAGAGTCTTGTTTTTGGGTCGCATTGCATCCCAATAACCCGGTATACCAAAAGGTGTTGTCCAAACGATAGGGTACGCCTATCGGGAAGGTCGCACACTTGCGCGAGTGATCTTCGGATCGATTATCTCCGCCAGGTACCGGCTATTGGTTAAGTCTAGGTGCATCCTCTTGTAGTGTGCATTTGCATTAGTCGGTGTCTCCTAGTCCGTGTGTTTGCATGCCCACTCGTAGGGGTACACAGTACTCACCCCCACCACCACTAGGGATGTCAAAAATATCCGCAAACTCGATTACCCGCATTACCCGATCCGTGATGGGTCGGGTAATACCCGAATAAACGGATATGGATTCGGGTTCGGATATATTTAAAATACCCGTTTCATATTCGGATAGGGTATGGATTTAGTGCACCCAAACCCGTACCCGATCTGAACCCGCTCTTAATAACTTATTGTGAATGTTAGGTCTATGATTTTGACATGAACCCAATCTATTGCCCGTCTTGTTAAGTTTGTGAATTTAGACTTCTTACTAAAATTATAAGGACATTTTTATAAAACATAAAAATTACTTTAGAAAGGAAAGAATTGACCGGATTTCTTTTTTTCTAATTCTCAAAAATCTCACATTTCTTTAGATGTGAATGTGGACTCATGCTTTATGGATGGATACGGATATCCGCGGATATATCCATACCCGTGACGAATATACCCGTATCCATATCCGCGAAAATAATAGGGTACTATCCGGGTATGGTATTAGTAAAATTTTCACGGATAGGATATGGCATTGGTCTACCCGGGCAGAACCCGATCCATTGACATCCCTAACCACCACCTATGGCGGATCCACGGGTCACTAGTTTCGATGCGTCAGCTGTGGCCGAAATGTTCCGAACCCTTATGGGAGAAGTGCAAGGATTGCATACACGTCTCGATGGGTTAGATACACAAATGGGTGATTTAAGTACTCGAATGGATAGGATGGAAGGGATGAGTACACGAGTGAATGGCCTAGGCACCTGCCTAGAAGAGAGGATGAAGGCCGTAGAGGATAGGGCCGCTGGGTCAAACCAGTCCATTCAAGGATTGGTCGGGAGAGTTGCCGCACTAGAGAGAGGCCCAGCCGAGGCACACCCGATTGCCCCAGTCCAGGCACCCGTCCCACCTACACAAGGTCAACCGGAGCCGGTTCACCAACCCGCGACTCCAAGGGTTCAAGGGGTAGTTGTTAGGAGGCACATAGTCCCCGAGGTGCATGACTATGAGTCCGATAATGAGCATCGGGGACATGGTCGTGATCGTCGCCCTACACGGCGTACCCCCGACCAAGATATGAATGAACGGGGCCTTATGACCGTTCGGGCAGACCCTCCCACCTTTGACGGGTCCTTAGACCCAAAGGTCTATCTTGATTGGGAGGCCGGCATGGACCGATATTTTGAGTGGTTCGAGATGTCGGACCAACGGAAGGTCAAGTTCGCCAGGATGAAACTTTTAGGCCAAGCACAAACCTATTGGAGGAACATGGAGAACCTATTGTTTCATAGTCATGAACCCCCGATCGATACTTGAACCGAGATGAGGGAAAAGCTTAGGAAGAAGTACCTCTCTACCTCCTACCGCCAACGTCTCATAGAACGGTGGCAAAGTCTCACCCAAGGAGACCGGTCCATCTCTGACTACATCGCCGAGTTCTATGAATACTACTTGCGAGGTGATGCCACGGAGGAAGACTCCCTTACTGTCTCTCGATTTCGCCGTGGTCTACGACCGCACCTAAGGTATGAGCTTCTCTGCCGCAAGGTGGACAAGTTGGAGGATGCATACCAAGTTGCTCTCGAGATGGAGCAATTCGAGGGAGAGTTCGTGTCTATTCCCCGGTGGAGCCCCGCTCCTCCTCATGGTGCTGATACACGTGGCTCCTTAGGCTCATACCCGAGGGGACCCATGGCTCGTCCTCATGAGCCCGCCCGTCAGGAGTACTTCGCTTCTAGACCTCGACCTCCCCACCCCGGGATCCACCTCCACCCCAACCACCGGCACCCGTTGCCCGTCCCCCGGCACCCATAGCCCGTCCACTGGCACCGGCATCTCCTCCCTTATTACCCACGGCACCTACACCTCCACCCTTGTTGCCTACACCCCCTACCCGTCGGGAGGATAAGGGTAAGGCCCCTCTTATCGGAGAGAGCAGTAGGTCACAGCTGCAGTGTTTCCATTGTCATGGGTTTGACCACATCGCCAGCCAATGTCCCACGTGTGCCACCCTATCCCTAGAGGTTGAAGAGGCCTCGCCTTCTGGGCTCGAGATTGTTTACTATGAGGCCGATCCGGAACTCGCCGATGAGCATGAAGCTCAAGAGCTTGCCGCAGCTCAGGATGCAGTCACTTAGTGGGGATGATGTTACCACCACCTTAAGTCTAGGGTCTTGAATGAGTCAGTGTGTTTTTTTCTTTGTGTGGTTTGCATACGTGTGTTAGTACATGGTGAGTCTGCATGTGTCTTGTGCGAGCTCGTTGTCGGTCTCTTATGAGTGAGAGACGAGTGGACTCGCTCGATGAATATGGGATCAGTTCTACATCTATGCCCCGGATCTAGTCACGTACAGGGACCCAGTGGTGATTCCTAGTGAGTCTTCGAGCCGCCTCCTTCCCCTTGAGAGTGACCCCACCCCGGAGTGTTCCACCACTAGCCCCTTCCCATAGCAGCATGCGCATATCGAGTATATACAGAATGAGCAGGTGACGATCACTTGGAGTGGAGCGTACCCGCGCTACTTGGTACGGTGACGGATCCACCGGAGCTACTCGAGCAGTCACCCCCTTTACTCGACGGGGTCGAGTTCTTCCCACCCGGGGAGAATTGATGGGGACATCGAAGCAAGACTGTCCACCTTTTATTTACATTTATGTCCTTTTATATTTGTAGGTATACCCTTGTGTTATATGGGTACACAATTGTAAGTCTTAGTGGGTTTATTTGCAAAAGGCCATTGAGTTTCTTTGCAAAAGGGCATGTAGGCCTAGCAGGGACCCCCTCCCTCCCTCTTATTGGTCCACATGGACTCCAGGGCCCATGGGGGCTGGTCCATGGTCCAAATGTGGACTTGGACCTAGATTTAATTAAAGAGAACAAATCTAATTTGTCCTCTTAAAGGGGGGGGGGGGGCGAACCTCATTAGATTAATAGGTTTTATTGTGTGTTTTTTTGACCACCTCCCACTCCCTTGTATGCCCCTCCCATAACCCTAGATCTGGGGTCATTTGGGTCAATTATGTGGAACTATATAGCCTATGTAATTTCCATTTTTTGTAAATTAATGAAGAGAAAAAGCTTGTGAAGCCCAAGAGCATTTGCGCCCCCTTCCCTCTCTCCTCTGGTTTCATCTTCTCCAACCCCATTTCTAGAGTGGTATCCCTTCTATCCCCTCCCCTCTACCTCAGGTTTTGATCTGTGCCGCCGCCGCCGCCGCCGTTCGTGCCGCCATCGAGCCGCCACGAAGCCATCGTCGGAGTTCTGTCCAGTCAGGATAGCAGCATCTTCCACGAATTTCTGCTCACACCTCCGAGATCTTCTGAAGCCCTAATTTTTAGGGTGTGTTCCAGAGGTTTCCCCCATCCTCCATAAAAATTGTTTTGGCCTCTAGATCCCGTTTTATATTTTTCCATTTTCGTTCATCATCTCCTTCCAATTCTGTCAGCTTTCTGTTCACTATTACAGCCAGCTTAAGAACACCTTCTTTGAACCCCTTTTTGATTTTTCCTGGAGCCCCCAATTTTATTGGAGATTCTGTACCCTTCCCCTATCACCAAGAATTTTATTTATTTTTTGTCAGCCCTCCACTTATTTTCTAAAATTCTCCCACGTTCCCAAATCTGTTCTATCTACCTCAGTCCAGATCCGACCCTTCTCCAGTATAAACTCTCTAGAAAATCCAAACTTCCATAATTTCCAGATCTAAAAATATCTCTGGTTTCCTCTCTTGATCCTGTACAACTTTTATGAAGAACCTAACTTTAGATTCGGAGATCTACTTACCGGTCAACGCTGATTTATAGGAATATCAATTTCTGCCTGAGCAGATCTGAAACTGGGAGCAACAGCCTTCAAAATTCGTCCACCAGAAATACAGAGCTGGTGATTTTTCTGGGATCACATTTGGTCGAAGCCCTTCGAAGCAGCTTTCCAACGGCGCTGGTTTCGTCACATTCTGACATCGGTGTTGGTCGCAGCAAGCGATCTCGTCGGGTCACGCGCCTGAAAATAGAACCTGCTGGTCCGTGGCCGTAAAGTCTGGCGAGTGACGATCGGAGCCGTCCGGCCTCCGACCGGCGGTCCAGCGTGCCGCCAGCCCAGGGAGCGTCCCTCCAGGCATACCCACTACAGCGGTGCCGCCCGGTCCCACATAGCCCCCCCGACCAGTACGTGGGCCCCACGGTAGCGAGTACGTGTGCTGTCGAGACGTCGCAAGAAGCTACCCGTCAATCCGGAATCGGTCCTCCCGGGCCCACTTGTGTAGCCCTTTACCTCCCTGCGTGGAGTGGGTAGTAATTCTTTTCTGTGATATTTGTGTATTACTTGTCCCGGGAGTACGAGTTCGGCCGGGCCCGTCTTCCCCACGCCGAGAGCGTGGAGGTATCGTGTTCGCTCCTACACTTGGCATTTGCTTTATTCATATATACTTGTTTATGCCGCTGCTAGATATCATGCTAGGATCATAGCTCGCTATATATTGTGATATCACCGCTGCTGCGAGAGAGAGTGTGACCGTCCCGTGACCCGATCCGGGCACAAGAGAGAGCCGACCACCCTAACTCACTGCCGGTTTCTCAACCGCGCATGTCCGACGCTTCCCTGGCTAAGGGACAATCACGAGCTCACCTAGAGTCCGAGGATCACATATCCAATTGGCGTCGAGTCCATGTCTCATCCCGGATCAGAACCCCTTCCTTGGGTTTTGGAACGTCGTGCTGTTTCCCGCCAAGTTCATGGGGAGATAAATATTGCACGTGCTTGCATCCCAAACTGCCTTTGTTTAAGGTTTTCTTTTTCCACCGCATCAGTATTTTGGAAGGACCCATGTGCCACGAGAGAGATCGGAAAGAGCAGCGTCTTGCGGAGGCCTTTGCGGAGCTAGCGGAGATTACGGCGGTGGCGATTCGCTAGCTTCCACCTCCTCCTGAATCATCCGACTCGGTGCTTTTTTCCTCTTCTTCCAGTTCCTCTCTTTCTTCCATGGTGGAGCAACATCCTTCGTCCGAGATGTGCGAAGCTGGGCCTGGCACGGGAAGTTTGGTGCCGCAGCCTGAGCATCCTATGCGCAGTGAGCTAGGCGATGCCGAAGTAAAGAGGATGGAGAAGCGGTATGGGTTGCCGTGGAAGTATTTCTTCTCTCCGCTGCAGCCACATGAATCCAGCTTGTCCTATTGTCCGGGCCTCTTCTGTACTTTCCTTTTGGCTTGGAAGAGTGGGTTCTGCCTCCCTCTTCACCAATTTGTTGTGCGACTGCTTCAATTTTACCGACTGGCTCCTATCAGTTGGTCTCCAACTCGTATACTTTTTTTATCTTTTCTTTCATCTTTCTCTGCTGCTCGTTCGGGCTCCGCACCTCTTTGGAGCTTTTCAATTCTTTCTTTGAGTTGAAGGAGTAGACCCACACGGGTAAGGGCTTCTTCTATCTTCAGGCGAGGAGGGGAAGGAGCTGCGTGTCCCTTTCCGCCAAAGATTCTTCTCATAAGGGGTGGAAGACCCAATTCTTTTGGATGTGTTCGTCTGTGGAGGATGCCCCCTGGGATTTTTCGACGATGGTTAATTTCCACCCGTCTATCCCTCCGAAGCAAGCGACAATTTCTCCAGAATTGGAGGAGGAGATCAGGGTTCACTAGCAGAATCGCCGGTCAACCGCCGAGTTGATGACTGCGGTCAATATCAAGGAATATCCCTCCCGTGCGTTGTTGTCTCACGGTAAGAACCTTAGGGTCCAGTGTCGCCACTTCCGGGTCGAGCAGGTAGGCTCTCTTCTGATGTGCTGACTTTTACTGCTCATACTCTAGGTGGACGAATGAGGAGGGGGAACAGCCATCGGAGCAAGAGATCGTCGGCATGGAGGAGATGCCTGCTCCAAGTGAACCCCAAGCTTCCGGGGACCCTTCCTGCGCACGAGACCAGGGCAAGCAGATTGCTCGGGGAGATGCCTCCGAGCGTCGCGGGGCCAAGCGCAAGGATCCGGGGGAGCGGATGCTCCTGTCTTCGATGAAGGCTCGGACCGTTGAGAAGAAGTAGTTGAAGAAGGCGGGGGTCTCCCGTCCGGCCGTGGAGCGTGCTCCCCCGACCGAGGGGTGCGCCCACTCGGTCGAGGAGTGTCTAGCCGAGGAAGTCCGCTGCCAGGATCTCCCGCCCGTCGAGCCAGAGGTGGCTGCCGCTGTTGGGGGAGGTGTTACCAAACCTGACAGATCGCAGATCGAGGCGGCGGCCTCTGAATTCCTGACTAAATTTGGTGGGGCGCGGGACGAGGCGACATCCCAGTCCATGCCGAGCGTTGTCGTCCTGAAAGTGGGGACTCTCGGGGGAGATGTTTCGGTCCCGGCTCCTCCAGAGGGGATTCCTCCTCCTTCGATGAGTGCACCTCTCGTCCGGACTTCTGTATATCAACGGTGCCGATCGTTGGTGCCTTCGCTGAATCGGGAAGAAATCAGATGTGGTCCCCCCTCTTTGCTCTTTGAGAGGGTCATGGAGGGCGGTCAGATCGTGGCCCAGCTGGGGGCCTAGATAATCGATTTCTTTGCTCGGCGGGACAATGAAGAGAGGTCCCTTTCTCGGGTTCGTGCCGAGTCTGACTGGAAGATCAGTTAATTGACTTCCAAACTTGAAATCTCTCGGTGGAAGGCCACCTCGTTCCTGGCTCAGCTCCGGTCGAGCCAAGAGGAGGCTCAGACACTGGTTGACCAGCTGGCCCAGGCTCGTTCTATGGCTGACATGAAGGGCAAGCTCCTAGAAGAGGAGCGTAAGTCTCAGGTTGAGCGCTCCGAGCAGTAGAGGGCCTAACGGGAGGAGCTTAGAAAGAAGGTCTGGGGGCTGAGCAAGTGCGGGAGGAAGCCGAGGCTGGGTGGACTAAGGCTGAGGCGAAGCTGTCCAAGACCAAGAGGAAGTTGCTCGAGGTCGAGCAGAGAATAGCCGAGCTTGAGAAGGAGGCTAAGCGAGCCGTGGTGGGGGTGATTGACCGATACAGAAGTTCGGAGGGCTATCGCGTAGCTCTCGAGGAGGCCACCTTCTCGTATTATCAGCCAGGCTACCGTCGGGGGTGACGGAAGGGATTCGCCCAAGGTTACCATCGAGCGGTCGTTGAGGCCCAACAGCAGGTGTCCGACGAGCTTGTCTTTCCCTCCAAGCAATGCTACGACTCAGGCACGGAAACCACAGATTCTCCTTCTTCGACGTCGAGCGAAGGAGGTAGTGGGGATGCCTGCAGCTCGACGGAGGGATCGCGAACTCCGGTCACCTCTAGAGGGCACGCGGTCAAGACAGTTCCCACACAAGTGGGGTCAGTGTCTGGACCAGCCCTCACCGAGGGTACCGGGGGCAGATCCCTTGGCGCTGAGGATCCTCCAACTATCGAACCTCAAGAAAGGCTGCGGGGCTCTCGGAACCCCCCTATTTCTATAGACTAGGAGGAATTGTCCCCTTTCTCTTTTTTTTTTTCGCAAGGTTGGCCCTTGCGATATGTAATGGCAGTAGTATTTAATGCAGAGTTAACTGTTTCTTACCGCCTTTGACACGATTTGACCACCGTATCTGTAGTTGCTAAAAATGTGGGGCTTTTATTTGCGGATGTCTTACGTGCGATGACTGTCGTGGTACTGGAGCCTTTCTGACTTTCCATGCCTTGAATGACTTGCTATTTCGCACATCCCAAGGGAGAGGTCATTGGAGGGAGAGCAACTGCCCCTTGGGGAAGGGTTGCCGCCTTTTACATTTTTTCTAGGGAAGGATCATTTAAGGCAAGCGTTCCCCCTGCCGGCCTATAAGAAAGGTCCCGGAGGGTGTCTCCACTCCTCTTCAACGCTTAAGGCTTTTATTGCAGTTTTTCCTCTTTCTCCCTTCTCGCGAAGTGCCTATCTCTATGCTGGGAAAGCGAAACATGGAAGGCGATGTGGAAGATGATAATCTTTGCGGCTGTCACAGGCGCTCATGCTACTTCGGCGTTGAAGAAGGGACAACGATGGGTGAGCGGCGTGCAAGAAGGGACAACGCGTAACAGCACGCCTGTTCCCGACCACTGGACCACCGCCACCATCTTAGGAGGAAGGTAGAAGCAGAGGGAGGTTCGAGGAAACAGGGCGTCCAGCACGGCGGCCTCGCCCTGCTCCTTCCTTACCTCGGCCCGCTTCTCCCTCCTCTTCCACCCCCGCCGTCCTCTTTCTCCCTCTTCTGCTCTTCAACCAACTTCTTCCCTCTTCTTTCACTCTTTGGAGGATGCCTTCATCCTTGCTCGCACCACTTGAGGGTGCTTGCTTTCTGTTCAGCTTCCGTCCTCCTTCCAAAGAGTTGGCAGAGGAGGCCTTCTCTTGTTTTCCTTCCTTTTCTTCCTCTGATACCTCTCTTCTTTTTTTTTTATGAGTTTCTCGAGCGAACGAGGTCAGCTACCCTGTTATCCGAGCCAGTTTCTACACTGCGTAGAGCCAGTGGCTCGGCCTGAGGGTGCCAACCATTTGTCCGCGCCGAGTCATCCGCTCATGTTGTAGTATCAGTGGATGTAATATTTTTGCTTTTGATATGAGCTGTATTGGTTGTGGCCTATCTGATGTATGAAGAGACATTAATGAAAGGAAAATTATTGCCATTTATTGCTTACATGTCTGTGAAAAGCTCAAAAGTAGAACTTTCGTAATGTTGTTGCATTCCACATCCGGGGGATAGGCACTCCTTTCATGGTAGACAATCGACATGCCGCCTTCCCGACCGTCTCGACCACTCGGTAGGGACCTTCCCAATTAGGGGCCAGCTTCCCCGCCGCCTCCAGTGGTCGAGAGGCTTCGGCTTTCCTTAGGACGAAGTCTCCTGAATGGAAAAGTCTATCCCGAACTCTGGCGTTGTAATATCGAGTAAGGCGCCGCTGATATTCCATGGCTCGGATGCTCGCGATATCTCACTCTCGCTTGCCATATCGAGGTTTTCTAGCAGTTTTTGCTCATTTGCCTCAGGCGAGAAGTTGATGACTAAGAGAGATGGGCTACCGACCTCCAAAGGAATCACGGAGTCCGTGCCGTACACCAACTGAAAAGGAGTCTCACCGGTGGAGGTTCTTGGAGTAGTTCGGTGCGACCATAGTGCGCTCGATAATTCCTCGACCCAGTTACCCTTGGCCTTACCGAGCCAGGCCTTAATGCCTTTTAGTATAGTTTTGTTGGCATTTTTGACTAGTCTGTTAGCTTGCGGGTGGGCTACCGAAGTGAAATGGTTGTGAATATGAAGGTCAGCGCATTTGTTCCTGAAGTAATGGGAATCAAATTGTCGACCATTATCGCTCACTATCACTCGGGGGATGCCAAAGCGACAGATGATCAATATCCACACGAAACTCCACACGACCGACTCAGTAATCCTAGCAGTGGCTTCGACTTCAATCCATTTTGTAAAATAATCGATGGCGATGATGATGAACTTTTTCTGGGCTCGGGCCGTGGGAAATGGCCCCAGGATGTCGATCCCCCACCGAGTGAAAGGGTATGGCTCGGTGAGGGTGACGAGCTCCGAGGGAGGTTAATGGATCAGATGGTCGAAACGTTGGCATCGGTTGCACTTTTGTACGTAGGCCGAGCGGTCGCGTTGGAGAGTAGGCCACCAATAGCCTTGCCACAACAAGATCCTGGCGAGCACTCTTCCTCCTTGATGTGCGCCGCAGATGCCTTCGTGGACCTCTTGGATAGCTCGGCCGACTTCCTCGATACTGAGGCACTTGAGGAGGGGACCAGAAAAAGACCATCGGTACAAAGCATCATCCAAGATGATGAAGCGCCGAGCTTGCTACTTAGGTCTTCGAGCGTCCCGAGGGTTAGAGAGCTCTCAGGAATCTCGGAGCCAGGATATATAGGGGGTCCGCCAGTCGCTTGATAATGCTTGGTAAACGGTCATGAGCACCGCTTCTATGCTCGGTCGTTCTAGCTCTTCGAGGAAAACCGATCGTGTAGCTTCTGGGGCAACAGAGGAGGCTAATCGAGATAGGGCGTCCGCTCGGGAGTTTTCCTCCCGAGTGATCCGGATAACTTGAAAGCTCTCGAATAATGGGGCTATTCCTCTTACCAGTTGGAGGTATTTGACCATCAGTGCTTCCTGAGCTTCGTAGTCACCGTTGACCTAGAGGCGACCAATTAGGAGTCAGTGTGGATTCTGACTCATTCGACCCCCAGTCGCCATTCCATCCTAGCTCCCGAGATGAGAGCCTCATACTCGGAGACGTTGTTGGATACCGGGAAGTTGAACTTCAAGGCGTATTGTAGTTCTGCTCCTTATGGGGATCGGGGAAGAACACCGACGCCGCTGCCAGCAGAGTTGGAGGATCCGTCGATGAAAAGATCCCAGGTGGCTCGGGCATCGGCAGATGAACCTCCTCGGTCGGGGCAGTACTCTCTACGATGAAATCTGTGAGCGTCTGTCCCTTGATGGCCGAGCGGGGACGGTAGGAGATGTCGTAGGCCCCGAGCATTATAGCCCACTTGACGAGGCGATCCGAAGCTTCAGGGTGAGTGAGGATCCTCTTCAAAGGCTCATTGGTCAGCACGACGATGGAGTGCCCTTGGAAGTAGGGCCGGAGGCACTTGGCCGAGGTTACCAACGCTAGCACGAGTTTCTCGGTTGCGGGGTACCGTCGTTCAGCCTCACCGAGCACCTTACTGGTGTAATATACTAGTCTCTGCACTTCTGCGTCATCTCGAACTAGGAACGAGCTCACCGTAGAAGGGGTCGACGAGAGGTAAAGGTGTAGTGTTTCGCCCGGGACCGGCTTCGATAGCACCGGGGGCGACGCCAAAAACTACTTCAGTTCTGCAAAAGCTTTCTGGCATTCCTCATCCCAAGCGAACGTAGCAGATGCCAATTTGAGCCCTCTCAATAGTTTGAAAAAGGGCAGGCATCGTTCAGCCACTCGGGATAAGAAGCGGTGGAGCGCAGCAATCCGCCCAGTCAAGCGTTGGACGTCTTTGACGTAAGCCGGTGGCTACATATTTAGAATAGCTTGGACTTTGTCGGGGTTCGCCTCGATCCCACGCTGAGTGACTAGAAAGCCCAGGAACTTTTCAGATCGAACTCCAAACGCATATTTAGCTGGGTTGAGCTTCATGTCGTACCTCAAGAGTGTGTTGAAGGTTTCCGCCAGGTCGGTAAAGTGGTCTTCGGCCTTGGGTGTCTTGACGGGCATGTCGTCGATGTAGGCTTCGACGTTCTGACCGATTTGTCCTTCGAAAATGTGGTTGACCAGCCTTTGATATGTCGCCCCAGCGTTCTTCAACCCGAAAGGCATCTAGGTGTAGCAGTATACACCGAAGTCGGTGATGAAGGTTGTCTTCTCGATGTCTTCAGGATCCATTCGGATCTGATGGTAGTCGGCGTATGCATCCAGGAAGCAGAACAACTCGTTACCGGAGGTCGAGTCGACTCGCTAGTCGATGCTCGGCAGTGGGTAGCAGTCTTTCAGAGTGGCTTTGTTGACGTCGGTGAAGTCCACTCACATTCGCCATTTACCCAAACGGTACTAAGATGACATTGGCGAGCCATGTCGGGTAAAGGACCAGTCGAAACAAGCCAATTTTCTTCCCCTTAAGAATCTGCTCTTTGATGATCGTCTGCTTCTCCGGGGAATGCTTTCTTCTGCGTTGCAGGGGGTTACATCCTTATAGTGGGCTTCGGGGGGTTACGTCCTTATAGTGGGCTCATTATGGCGCAAGGACTTTTGCCCTCCCCTGCCCTTAGGAGTTCCCTACTCCTGCTGGATGCGTAACGGATGCTGGGATGAGCTTCCGATAGTCTGTCTGAGCCAGAGGCGTTCGCTCTGGATTTTGTCCCGAGCGATGAGTGTATAGCTCACGTAGGCCATATCGGGTCCCCGCAGGGGATCTCTCGGCCGTTCTATCGCTCGGACTTCCGGACCTGAGGGCCGCCTAGAAAGTGCTGCTCCGAGTGGATTTTTGGGCTTGAAGTAAGTGGGCCCAAAATGGGGCTGTCACTTTGGGGAGCTGGGCCTGGTTTCGTCGAATTGGACCTAGTTGGGCCGTGCTCTCGGATGATTGATTTTCCCCCTCTCCAATGGCAAAATTAGTTTTAATGTTGAAAACTAGTTTGACAATGCTTAATAGATTTCCAAGACACCAAAACATTGATTAAATGTTTGATGACATCAAAGTGCATGAACTTGCATGGGTTTAATTTCATTTACTCTGTTATGCAGGTTTAGAAAGAAATGCCAATCCCATATGCGAAGGTATCATAAATCATGGTGAGAACTGTTGGGACTCCTCTGGGTTGATAGGCAGTTCGTGCACTGCTTTGTGATGAAATGGTTTGATGATTGACAATAGTTGTTTTGATGATTAGCAACAGTGGTGTGTGACTTAGTTGACTTTATTTTTATATATGATGGTGTAAGTATTTTGATGCATTCATATGTCAGATAATCACATCAATGGTGTGTGCATCTTAGTCTGTGCATTGAATAGAGTCGGTGCAACACATGGTTAATTTTGCATTAAGTCTGTGCAATCCTCGCTGATGCACACGATTAGTCAGTGCAATTCTTCTCGATGCACGCCACTGAGTCGGTGCAACCTCTGCACCAGGCACTTAGAGTCTGTGCAATATGTCTTAGGTAACTCGGTGCATAGTTGTTCATGCATTCGCCTTTTACACATTAAGTCCGTGCAAGCTCAACGTCTTCCGTGGCAAGTCATCAGGTCAGTGCAATACTTGCCCATTGCACACACCCAGCCGATGTATCCATAGGTTTTGTGTTGAAACCACGTCTGTGCATCTACTTTTGAAGAGATGATTGAGTCTGTGCATGTGTATGCGAACACCACAATTGAGTCCGTGCATCAAAATCTCTGTCTGTGCAATCTCCTTTTTATATCGTATAATTGTCTAAATATGACCTATATGTGATGCCTTGACAGGTGCCTTTTCGTAAAGATTAAGAAGGGCACGTAATCCAAGATTGAAGAAAATGCCAGGATCGTGACACGTGGAAAGCAGCTAAGCTGTGATGCCGCCATGTGAGGAAGGTGTTTGGGCGGGAATTATGGTGACCACACGCCCTATCCTTCTATTGCTCTATAAACAAGAAGCTTCTTCCTCAGGAGAAAGGTGATCGTGAACATACTTCGAAAGAGCAGAAGCAGAGAGAGCTTGCACGATCCAGAGAAAAGTGAACAAGAAGAAAGAGAGAAGAAGAGAAGGAGAGAGTTGGAAGAGAGGTGTCAGAGAGAATACTGTGAGTGCTTGTTTCTCAGTCTCTCGGTTCAGAACCGGAGCTGAAATTGCTCAATGTTGAGATACATTCCCCTAGTGGGTTCGTTTGTTTCTTCGCTTGTTTTCTTTTTGATTTCTGAAACTGCGTTTCCAAGCTGTGTCAGCGGAGCAAGCTGTGAAGCTCAGCTGTTTGCAGAGAAGGATTCCTCTGGATGGGTAAAGCTGTAAGTCCCCAGCGGTTTGCAGACAAGGATTCCTCTGGACGGCATAAGCTATAACGCCCAGCGGTATGTAGGGTTTTGACCCCAAAGCTGTGGATCAGCGAAGCTGTGTATCAGCAGTAGAAGCCACATTCTGGTTTGGAGTGTGGGGTGGACGTAGATCTCGGTTTTGAGATCAAACCTCCTTAAAAATCTCTGACTACTGTGCGATTGCTGTGTGGATTGTGTGCATCCTGTTTATTTCTTCGATCCGTAGTAGATGAATGCTTAGGACCGGCTTGATTTAGATCTGTTAGGTCGGCTTTCATTGATAGTGTTGTTTATCCTTTTGTCATCCAACAACAGCTTGTTTTAATTCCGCACTTGGAGCTGTTGTTGTTGGTTTTAATTGGGTGACTGATCTATTCACCCCCTCTAGATCGTATATCGCATCCTAACACTTGGTATCAGAGCATACCATCTGTCCTAACACTTGGTATCAGAGCCTAACTCTTCTGCAGGGATCAATGTCCTGAAGAGAAATGGCCATGGATGGAAGAGGGATGACGGCTGAAGGACATTCCACCATGAAGCCCCCATACTTTGACGGGTCGAACTACGCATACTGGAAGAACCATATGCAAGTTTTTCTGAGGGTGAAAGACTATGAAATTTGGAAGGTGGTCAGTAAAGGACCATTCGAGCTGCATTCTAATGAGGATATATGGACGAGAGAGGAGATCAGGAAATCTACTCTCAACTGGAGTGCCATGAATGCCATACAGTGTGCTCTACATCCCACTGAATTTGCAAGAGTCTCTTCCTATGCCACATCGAAAGAGATGTGGGATAAGCTGGAGGTTATCTACGAGGGAACCTCTCAGGTGAGGGAGACCAAGACTAATTTACTAGTTTCAGAGTATGAAGCATTCAGGATGAAGCCCAGCGAGACCATCACTGAGATGTACGCGCGTCTTACCCTCATAACTAATGGTCTTAGAAATCTGGGGATAAACTATTCTGATTATGAAATCGTGAGAAAGATACTGCTATCCCTGACTCCAATATGGCATACAAAAGCGACAGTTATTGAGGAGTCGAGGGATCTCCATAACACCAAAGTGGATGAGATGATAGGTTCATTGATGACTTATGAAATGAATCTGCCAAAGACAGAGGAGCTCGAGAAAAAGAAGCAGCCTATCGCTCTGAAGGCAAGTGCCAGTCGTTCTAGTCGATCCAGCCACAATGGATCGTCTAGTGATCAGAGTCTCTCTGGATCGGAAATTGAAGGAGATCAGATAGCAATGCTGACTAGAGAGTTCAGAAGATTTCTTAGGAAGGAAGGAAGAAATTTCAGCCAAAGACAATATGGCAGCAGGAGATACAATAGGTACAAATCTAATTCTGCCAAGAAAATTGACACTAATGTCTGTTACCATTGCAGGAAGGCCGGTCATATGAAGACCGATTGTCCAGAGCTCCAGAAGCTAAAAGAGAAAGCCAAGAAGAAAGCTCCCAAAGGAAGAGCAATGGTGAGCACATGGAGCGATGAGGACGAGGGCACTTTGAGCAGCATATCAAAAAGTGAAGATGAAGAAAAGCCCATCTGTCTGATGGCCAGAAATGATGAGAAAGAAGTGGAAGACTCCAATGAGGTATCATCTCCTTTTGAGCATTACACTATTTCAGATTGGGAAGATGCTTACGAAGATTTGCTAGATAAGGTAGATGATATTAGAAAAGAGAACAGGCATTTGAAGAAGAAAGTAAATTCTCTTATGAATGACAAAACTATGTCTGATAAACTTGCCTGCTTGCAATCTGAAAATGACATGTTAAAAAATTCATGTGCTGAAGTTGATAATGTTAAGCATACATTGATAGATTATAGAAGAGAAAATGATAATCTGAAAAATTTGATTGAGGAATTGAAATTGAAATTGCAAAATTATGAAAATGAAATGAAAATTGTTAATGAGAAATATGAAGTTGTACTAGGTGTCAACCATGAACTAAAAAATTCAATTGATCACCTAGAAAAAGAGAATGAAGATAAAAAGAAAATTATTGAAAACATGACCCAAGGATCTGATAATTTGAATGCTCTCTTAAGGTCAAAAGTAAATTTCAGAAGAGAAGGCCTCGGGTATAACCCCACAGCTAAAGGGAGTTTTGCATTGAAAACAATTTCATTTGTTGTTGAGAAGGAAAAGGGGTCCCTCATCAAGATGAGCAGTGCCAAGTCTGCTGTTAAAGTTGTTGATTCCAAATTGCCCAGTGCTAAGGACAAGGGCAAGCAGAAAATGGGTGAGTCTAGCCATGATAGTACACACTGTCCTACTTCTCAGGGTAGAGTTCAGATTAGGGGTCAACCTTCACGTACACCAAAACCCCAGGCTAGGGTTAACAAGTCACCGCCAGTAGTTCAGAGGAAGACTCAACCCTCACCCATGAAGAAGTCAAGTGAGTCTAGGGTGCAAGGTAGAAACACTTCTGCCAGAAGTCAATCGAGCCACTTCCACCAGCCAAGAGTCCAGACCTACCATCATGTGGAGCCACAACAATTCTATAAGTCTGGATGGAATAGAGCTCAAGGGAGGTCTAGATATCAGTCATGTACCACACAGACATACATACCTCGGGCTAGAAACTGGGTTGGGCAGTCTAGAATATGGGCTTCTAGGAAACAAACCACCTACAGTCAGCCAAGGACCAACGTTGGCCACTATTTCCTGAATGCTAATTGGCCTAGGCACTGGCACAAAAATAATCAAATTGCAAGGAATAATGGTGGCAGGACAAATAACAAGTCAAAAATTATTCAGCCTGCTAATGCTGAGAGGAAGAGAGACAATAGAAAAAATGTCGAAAAATCCTCCAACCAACCAGCTCTCAAACAAGCGTGGATCCCAAAAATCTTATTGTCATGTATGAATTGTTCTATTTCTGCTTCGGAGCCCAAGCAGTTTTGGGTTCCAAAATTTTCTCCGTGACTAGATTTGCAGATATGCCTGGCAGCCAAGCACAACATGTGGTACCTGGATAGTGGCTGCTCCAGGCATATGACATGGGACAAGGATAAATTTTGCTTGCTGACAGAGAAGAATGGAGGCCTTGTCACCTTCGGAGGAAACACTAAGGGTAAAATCATCGGATCAGGTAAAGTAGGTAAGTGCACTACATGTTGCATTGATGAAGTCTTGCTGGTGGATGGATTAGCATATAATCTTTTAAGTATCAGCTAGCTTTGTGATAAAGGACACAAGGTAGTATTCGATGCACTTAGCTGTAAAATTTTTGAACCTGATTCTGATGTGGTCAAATTCTCTGGAAAAAGAATGAATAATATTTACATGATAAATCTAGATGATATTGCACACTCTAACCTATGCCTCACTGCTAATAAAGAGGATTTAGCTTTTCTGTGGCATCGTAGGTTAGGCCATGCTAGCTACACTGTCCTGCACAAATTGAATAAACACAGCATGGTTAGAGGACTCCCTGAAATATCTTTTAAGAAGTAAAATAAGGTGTGTGATGCTTGTACACAGTCAAAGCAGACAAGAAAGTCATTTAAATCAAGAACTGAAAACATGTCCCTCAAACCTTATGAGATGTTACATATGGATCTATTTAGACCCACACGATCAGTCAGCTTGTCAGGGAGGAGATATGGATATGTCCTAGTTGATGACTTCTCTAGGTATACTTGGGTATTTTTCGTCACTCACAAGAGTGATATTTTTCTGAATTTCAGGAGTTCTGTTTAAATATCAAACAGAAAAATGAACATTTGATTAAAAATATTCTGTCTGATCATGGAGGTGAGTT
Source organism: Amorphophallus konjac (assembly GCA_022559845.1). Classification (NCBI taxonomy): domain Eukaryota; kingdom Viridiplantae; phylum Streptophyta; class Magnoliopsida; order Alismatales; family Araceae; genus Amorphophallus; species Amorphophallus konjac. The sequence goes on from CM040121.1 coordinate 306,616,734, forward strand.
TGAAAACTCACAATTTGAAAACTTCTACAGGGACAATGGGATTACTCATCGATTCTCCTCCCCAAGAACACATAAGCAGAATGAAATAGTAGAGAGGAGGAACCGGACACTTGTAGAGATGGCCCGTACACTGCTTGTTGAAGGTGGCTTACCAAGAAAATTTTGAGTAGTGGCAGTTAATACTGCATGCCATGTAATCAACAGAGCCATGGTAAGGCCTTTCACTCAGAAAACTCCTTATGCGATTCTGAAAGGTAAGAAGCCTTCAATTGCTTATTTCAAGGTCTTTGACTGTAAATGTTTCATTCATGTTAATGATAAAAGAGATCTTGATAAATTTGAACCTAAAAGTGATCCAGGAATCTTTCTTGGATATTCTAAATACACTAGAGCATATAGAGTGTACAACCCTAACTCTAAAACTGTTGAGGAATCTCCACATATTATCTTTGATGAGTCCCTAAATAACCTTGAGGTTGGTCAATGCAGGAAAGAAGATGATGGAGAAATTCTTAAGAAAGAAAAACCTGAAGATCAATCAGACCAAGAAGAAGAAGCTGAAGAAGTCAATGCAGAGGAGCCTGTTGTTCAGGGGGAGGTAAATGAAGGTCAAGGTAACGAAGTTATAAATGTCAGATTTTTAAGAGATCATCATATTGAAAATATGATTGGTGACTTGCATGAACCCCCTAGGACTAGAGGCTTCATTAGAGCTCAAAATGAAGTAAATGCATATGCATTGGTTTCTCATGTTGAACCTAAAACCATTGATAGTGCTCTCAAAGATGTGCATTAGATCAATGCCATGCACGAAGAGCTTAATCAGTTTGACAGGAACAAGGTGTGGCATCTGGTCCCACCTCCTGATCATGGGGCTGTCATTGGAACAAAATGGGTTTTTAGGAATAAAACTGATGAGCTAGGTAATGTAGTTAAAAATAAAGCTAGACTTGTTGCTCAGGGGTACAATCAAGAATTCAGAATTGACTTTGAAGAATCATTTGCCCCTGTAGCCAGGTTAGAAGCAATTAGGATACTTTTGGCCTATGCATGCTCATTAGGAATAACTCTCCAGCAAATGGACGTTAAATCCGCTTTTCTCAATGGGGAAATAAAAGAGGATGTCTTTGTGAGACAACCTCCTGACTTTGAATGCTTAGATTTTCCTAATCATGTTTATAAGTTGAATAAAGCTCTTTATGGCTTGAAGCAAGCCCCTAGAGCTTGGTATGACAGGCTCAGCAAATTCCATACTGAGAAGAAGTTCACAAGAGGTGAGGTTGACCAAACGTTGTTCGCCAAGGTTAGTCATCCAGACATTCTCCTTGTTCAGATTTATGTGGATGACATTGTGTTTGGGTCAACTAACCCCAAATTGTGTAAGGAATTTTCTGAACTAATGACACAAGAATTTGAGATGAACTCAATGGGTGAGCTAAAATTGTTTCTTGGACTATAGGTGACTCAAACAAAAGATGGAACATTTATCACCCAGTCTAAGTACATAAGGGATATGCTGAAGAAGTTCAAATTTGAAAACCTCAAGGAAATTGCCGCACCAATGGGTACTTCAACAAGTCTTGATGAAGACTCCAAAGGTAATACAGTGGACCAAAAGCTGTATCGAGGTATGATCAGATCCCTTTTATATCTTACTGCATCTAGGCCTGATATACAGCTTGTAGTGTGTTTATGTGCCAGATTTCAGGCTAGTACCAAGGAGTCTCACCTTAGAGCAGTGAAAAGGATCTTTAGGTATTTATCAGGCACTCAAGAACTTGGACTTTGGTACCCTACTAGGTGTGAGCTAGAGCTTCTGGCATACACTGATGCAGACTATGCTGGGTGTCGGATATATAGGAAAAGCACTAGTGGGCATTGCCAATTTCTAGGTGGCTGCCTAGTATCCTGGGCTTCTAAGAAGCAACACTTAGTTGCATTGTCCACTGCAGAGGCAGAATATGTTGCTGCAGGAAATTGTGCAACTCAGGTATTATGGATCAAGCACCAGCTTTCAGATTATCTATTAAAATTGGGGTGCATTCCAATTTTATGTGATAATACTAGTGCTATTTGCCTAACTAAAAATCCAGTTCATCACTCTAGGACTAAGCACATTAGAATAAAACACCACTTTCTTAGATATGCTGTAAGTAAAAATGAAATTGAATTAATATTTGTTGAAACTGAAAAATAGACTGCTGACATTTTTACTAAACCCCTTGAAAATGAAAGATTTAAATATCTAAGACGAGAATTGGGGCTGTGTAAATTTCTGCAAGAAAATGATGAATACAAATCATTCTTGAGCTATATGTTGATATGTTCTGAGGTGATTGTGTCGGCATGTTCCTTAAAAAGTTGAATAAAGAAGATTCTTGAGTATTCGGTTGTTTGATGTCTTGCACAGACTTTTTCTGATGGTTGTGTATGAGTTGCACAGAGTCTTGATGCACGTATTGCACCTAGCCTATGCAATGTGTGAGCACTCAGGTCATTGCATACTTTGCATGAAGCATAAGTCATTGTATGTCTTTAGGTCGGTGCATATTGCATTCTAGCCACATGTAGGTCGGTGCATATCCATACCACACATACATATAAGTCCGTGCATTGTCTACATTTTGCACGCTAACGTTGATGCATGTCTTGCATATTGTCAATGCATAATGTAAGTTTGTAGCATGAAGGTCGGTGCATCTTTTATCCAAACTGCATGATAAGGTCAGTGCAATTGCATTGCTCGTGAAGGATAAGGTCGGTGAAAAGTGTGTCTGTTGCATATCTAAGATAATGCATATTCATGTCAGGGGGAGGATAGCAATATCTGGACTAACTTCAACCTCTTCTCTCTCTTTGAAACTCTTGAGTTGTTTCTGCTCCTTAATGTCCACTCCTTTTACTCAAAATGAATAACAGTCTAGTAATTGGTTCATTATCGTGAGCTGCAATTATTACAACTCTTCTGCTATAAGAATCAAATGTGCTCATTGAATGATCTGAAGGTTTAACTTTAATAGGCTATAGAGTTCAAAAGACTGTCTTCAGAAAATAAGGTGATAGAAAATATTTATAGCTCTTAACCTCTATCTCATGTCTTCACAGTATCTGAACATGACAGATTTAGTGAAGTCTAAGGTTTGAAAACTAAAGTTTGTATTGTTCTTAAACAAGGCACCCCTAAAAGTTATAAGGGCAGCAACAATAAGATCATTAAAGAAAAAGAAATGAACAATGTGGCAGAGCAATGATTGAGTTACACTGAGAAACTGAGGTCTCCATCAAAGAAATGGAGAGTACCTTAAGTGAAGTGACTCAGGTTAACTCTGTTCATGTGGTCAAATTTATAGGAGAGGTTTCACTGAGTAACTAGGGGTACTGGCCTCTGATCAAGATGTACCCTTAATGTCAGAAGTGCAAACAATCCCCGTAGCTTTTGATCAGAGATAGATATAGTAGTTTATGATTAGTAACTGGGGGTATTAGCCTCTAATCAAGGTATACACCTAATGTCAACGGCATAAATGACACGTGTCTGTTCAATAAGTTCAAATTTCTGAAACTCATGAAAGAAAATTGTTGTAACCCTTGGAAAAACAAAAGTCATTGAGTGTCAATTGTTTAACCTCAATACAAATTCAAGTAACTTTCCTTGCTATTCACTTTCTCTGAAATAAGTAGGGTGTTATCTCGACCTAGACTTTTATGGTTATGTGACTCAGGTTCATTGCTATAAATGGAGTATATAACCCTATTTTAGAAAGTCAGTAAATTCACTTTACCTTCTATAACTGTTAAACCTGACTTTAATCAAGAAAGCTCATTGCTCGATTCATATGACTTAAGGGTTGCCCCATAATTTGCTCACATTCTGAACTGTCACATAGAATGTTGTTCCTACTCCATTTTCTCGATTCATTCCTCCTCCATCCTCCTTATTTGCTGATGGCAAAGGGGGAGAATGTGTGTTTGCATTCAGATATTCAAGGGGAGAGTCTATGTTCAAGGGGTAGGAGTCAGATATTCAGGGGGGAAATTCAAAAAATTCAAAGGACTCACTCAGGGAGTAATTATGTGCATCTTGCGTAGTTGCATGCATGACACTTGATTATCATTCATGTCACATCAAAATACATCATCTCATTGTATTCATTCTATGGGTTGCCATCATCAAAAAGGGGGAGATTGTTGGACTCCTTTGGGTTGATAAGCAGTTCGTGCACTACTTTGTGATGAAATGGTTTGATGATTGACAATAGTTGTTTTGATGATTAGCAACAGTGGTGTGTGACTTAGTAGACTTTATTTCTATATATGATGGTGTAAGTATTTTGATGCATTCATATGTCAGATAATCACATCAATGGTGTGTGCATCTTAGTCTGTGCATTGAATAGAGTCGGTGCAACACATGGTTAATTTTGCATTAAGTCACTGCAATCTTCGCTGATGCACACGATTAGTCGGTACAATTCTTCTTGATGCACGCCATCAAGTCGGTGCAACCTCTGCACTAGGCACTTAGAGTCTGTGCAATATGTCTTAGGCAACTCGGTGCATAGATGTTCATGCATTTGCCTTTTACACATTAAGTCCGTGCAAGCTCAACGTCTTCAGTGGCAAGTCATCAGGTCAGTGCAATACATGCCCATTACATACACCCAGCCAATGTATCCATAGGTTTTATGTTGAAACCACGTATGTTCATCTGCTTTTGAAGAGATGATTGAGTCTGTGCATGTGTATGCGAACACCACAATTGAGTCCGTGCATCAAAATCTCTACTATGTGCAATCTCCTTTTTATATCGTATAATTGTCTAAATATGACCTATATCTGATGCCTTGATAGGTGCCTTTTCGTAAAGACTAAGAAGGGCACTTGATCCAAGATTGAAGAAAATGCCAGGATCGTGACACGTGGAAAACAGCTACGCTGTGATGCCGCCACGTGAGGAAGGTGTTTGGGCAAGAATTGTGGTGACCACACGCCGTATCCTTCTACTGCTCTATAAATAAGAAGTTTCTTCCTCAGGAGAAAGGTGATTGTGAACATACTTCGAAAGAGCAGAAGCAGAGAGAGCTTGCACGATCCAGAGAAAAGAGAACAAGAAGAAAGAGAGAAGAAGAGAAGGAGAGAGTTGAAAGAGAGGTGTCAGAGAGAATACTGTGAGTGCTTGTTTCTCAGTCTCTCAGTTCAGAACCGGAGCTGAAATTGCTCAGTGTTGAGCTACATTCCCCTAGTGGGTTCGTTTGTTTCTTCGCTTGTTTTCTTTTTCGTTTCTGAAACTACGTTTCCAAGCTGTGTGTCAGCGAAGCAAGCTGTGAAGCTCAGCTGTTTGCAGAGGTGGATTCCTCTAGACGGGTAAAGCAGTAAGTCCCCAGCGGTTTGCAGAGGAGGATTCCTCTGGACGACATAAGCTATAACACCCAGCGGTCTGTAGGGTTTTGACCCCAAAGCTGTGGATCAGCAAAGTTGTGTATCAGCAGTAGAAGCCACATTCTGGTTTGGAGTGTGGGGTGGACGTAGATCTCGGGTTTGAGATCGAACCACCTTAAAAATCTCTGACTACTGTGTGATTGCTGTGTGGATTGTGTGCATCTTGTTTATTTCTTCGATCCGTAGTAGATGAATGCTTAGGACCGTCTTGATTTAGATCTGTTAGGTCGGCTTTCATTGATAGTGTTGTTTATCCTTTTATCGTCCAACATCAGCTTGTTTTAATTCCACACTTGGTGCTGTTGTTGTTGGTTTTAATTGGGTGACTGATCTATTCACCCCCTCTAGATCGTATATCGCATCCTAACACTTGGTATCAGAGCATACCATCTGTCCTAAAAAGAACATGGCACTTTGCATGTGTATGTTTTTGGGAGAAAAATGGTAAGTTTACATTTGGAGTTTTTGATCTTGATAGAAGAGGTTAGGATGTGTTTATACATTGTTTAATACCAAGGAACACTTGGTTGATTGTTTTCATCAACTAACCTTTTCATTCTTACACCGGAGTTTTAATACATTGGACTGAACTTCTACAATTCTGTGAACTACAGAGTTTGATCGACCAAACTGCCAGTTCGGTCGACCGAACTCAGCAGAGTGGGCCACCTGTAACATGTTTTGTTTCTATTATTTTAGGTCAACCGACCCAATGTTTAAGTCGACTATTTGCGGCGAAAACCCAAAAACGAGGATCCGAAACCCATCTAAACCCAATCCATTTGTTCTCCAACCTTTACCCTTTTGCCCCTAGGTTCTTAGGAGTAATATAAGGGTCTTTTTGGAGGGTTCTAGAAGGGTTATATTAGTCTTTTGATGTCCTCTATATATATACATATGAGAGCTACGAATTTGACAAGGAGAGAACCCTAATGAGATTATTATTTTCTATCTTATAGGTGAAGAAAAGGAGAAAGGAAGGATGAGTTATTCAAGAGAATATCTGATCTCCATCCATGGGTTTTTGAAGCTAGAGGAAGAAGAGAAAGTGCAGTGAAATGAAGAGAGGATTCCGGTGATGTCAAAATCACGATCAAATGTCGACATCGACTTGGAGCAAAGGATCATTTAGAAAGGGAAAAATTATCTACATCTTGTCTTAGATTGTTTATGACGTTCTCCATGATCTATCTTTTGGTTTGAGCATGTTTAGATATTTTTATTGATTTTTCTGAACTGAGAAATCGTGTGTGTGGACCGTCGGTGTACGATCGTGTCTTGACCATCTGCGTACGGTTGTGGATTTATTGGGCTGCGGGTTGCAGCACGTGCGTGTGTGTAGATCTGGTCGTCGGATCATGTGTGTGTGTGTGTTTTAGGGCGTGTCCCCGTGTGTGTTGGTGCATCGTCTCAGTTTTGGGGATTTATCCCCGAGTGAAGCCTTACCGGTTTGGTAAGGGGTGGACGTAGGGTGCCCGTCGTGGTCCCGAACCACCTTAAAAATCCCCTTGTCTTGTGGTTTGTTTTGTGGGATTGTGTGGTTTGCATAATATATCCATTTGTGTGATCGTGCAAGATCGGGGAGATTGAGAGAATTTAGTTATCTTGTTTAGTTAATTTCTTCAATCTCATTAATCTTGTTAATTCTGCTGCGGATAGTTTTATTTTGCCATCTAGTGTGGGGGATAACTCAACCCCCCTTCTTGTCCGCTCGTCTACCTCGGGGACCATCAGTTGGTATCAGAGCGAGGCTATGCTATTTCAAGATCTAACAATCTTCAGAGTGATCCCTCGGCGAGCTTCTTTAGTAGCATCATGTCTAATACTTGTTTGTCTTCTCCTCCTCCGTGTTTTAAAGGTTCAAATTTCAAGGAATGGCTTAGGCACATGAGTCAATATGTTAAAACCATTGATCCTAAACTTTTGGATTTAGTTAAGCATGACTCATATGGAATGCCTAGTGATGAGTCTAAGTGGACTGTGGAGCATGTGAAGAGATACAAAGACAATGCTAAGCTTTTACATATTTTTAGAAGTTCAATTGATCTTCACAAATTTTCACTTGTTTCATCATGTAGGACATCTAGGGAGATATTGAAACGCTTGATGGAGAACTACAAAGGAAAGAAGGAAAGTGAGTGCTTGATGATCGACAAGCACGATACAACAAGCAAGGAAAGCTCCGAGCTAGACTCGGATGGTGAGGAAGTTTCTTTTGAAGAGCATATGGATTTGTATGATGAGTTATTTGAAAAATACAAGAAGGTTAAATCTGAAAATAAAAAGTTTAAAAAGAAACATGAATATGCTTTTCATGATAATGCTTCTTGTGATAAGTGTTCTGAACTAGAAGAACTCAAAAGGGAAAATAGTGCTTTGTTAATTCAGAACTATTTACTTGAAAGCAATGTGAAAAATCTTAAAAAATTTCAAAAAGAAAATTCTTCATGTGATATGTTTAGAATTGAAAACTCAAAATGAATCATTCTTGGTTGATGTTAAAAACCATGAAGAAATCATTTCATGTATGAGAGATGAAAATGAGAAATTGAAACATCTAAATATAACTATGTCTAAGAAACTACTTATTTTTGAAAAGGAGAAAAATTTGGTTGATGAATGTGAAAAATTGCATGTGCTAGAATAAGAACTTGAAAGCTATGAAACTACAAACAGTGTGTTGAATGAAAGAATTGTTTGCAGTGAACAAGAAATAGCTAGTTATGAATTGCATATTGCTTCCCTTGAAAATAAAATTGTTGACTTGAATGCATCTTTGTCTTCATTTGTCAAAGGGAAAGATAATTTGGAGAAAATCTTGGAGACGAAGGTGAATTTTCAACGGGAAGATCTCGAGTATGAACCCACCAAAAAGAAAGCCTTTGGTATAAAGACTCAAACATCTTTTGTGCATGCATCATGTTCTTCAAATATGTCAAATGCTTCTTGTGTTGAGAAACAAAATTCTAAAGCTCAGGCTCAACCTAAGAACAATAGAATTCATGCTCACAAAAGTCACAAAAACCATGCTCCAAAATCAACAAATGTCAATTGTTATTTTTGTGATAAGCATGGTCATTTGATGAATGATTATTTTGTCATGAAATCCGATGATTTGAAAGCATGTGAATACAAATTTGTTTCCAAAAGAAGAAGTGTTTCTTGTTTCTATTGTGTAATGCTTGGACAAATGATGAATGACTGTTTTGTTTTGAAAAATGTTGAATTGAAAGCGTGCAATAGAATGAATGATTTCAAAAAGTCAAGAAAATTTTCAAGAAGTAATGGATTTAAAAATTCGCATATTCATGCAAAGAGACCATATTGAAGAACTGTTCCATTGCATTGTCATCACTGTGGGAAATATGGTCATATAATGAAATCATGTTTTCAAAAGAAGAATGATGTCATTCATGTTATCAAGAAGAAAAACTTTCATGCCTATAATGGCAACACCTTTGTTAAATCACAGAAGCCCAATGATTATGTATATAAGAAAATTACGAAATCTTTCGGTTGTTGTCATTATTGTGGTGAGTTTGGGCATACCATGCATGATTGCTCCTTATTATATTTTGATGATATGCATGCCCAGAGAATGTGGAGAGCACCCACTAGAGGTGCAACTCACCACCCCGGACCCAAGAAGGTTTGTGTACCCAAAATTGTTGAATGAGAACTTTTTTGCAGGATTGCCTTGAGGCCAAGTGGACTGCTTGGAAAATAATGGTTGTTCAAGGTACAGATTTTGAAAATAAATTTTAGAATTATCTTTGAAATTTTGAAATTTGTTTAATTTGAATTTCCATTCATGAAAATCAAGAAAAATATGTTTTCTTATGAGTTTGCATTATATCTATATGTTCATTGTTGCATGATTACATGGTATTAAATGTGACTTGAGGAAGGGCAGGTCATTCTTGTCTGAAATCTATTGCCATGCGTGAGAATGTGCCTCCGCCTCGTACCATGAGTCACTTGTTCATTTAGGTCATAGGTTGCATGATTTTCAAATAATGTCAATTGTGAATTTTGTGCACATAGACTGGGGGAGTTTATTTTTTAATGAATGATTTAGAATTATGAATTCTAACTCATCTTTGTGGAAATACATATCATGCAAATTACAATATCTGAATTGATCATGATATTGTTATGTGATTTTTGGATCAACCATTGTGCCTAACAACTTAATAGGAACTCTCTGAAATCTCTGCAGTAGCAAATGGCCCTTGGTGATGTTGTTCTTATGACAGGTATTATTTCTACATACCTGAACTGATTGTTCCTCCATTCTACTGTGATGAAATTGTCCAAATCAATTTTTGAACAATTCTTGATTGAAACTGTATGTTTGATAGCACATTTGAGCTTAATTGAGTATCTGGTATATCAAATGCTGAGTAGTGAAAAGGTGGATTACGTCCACTTGAAAACTCTCACTATGCGTGAGTTGGTCTTTGGACCTAAGTTCTCTGCCTCGTACTAGAACTCGGAGAAATTGAATGTTTGGCTTTGAGTGAATTTTTGATGCTTTTCTATGCTCCTTTGTTAGCTAGGCCCATGTCATTAGAGAACACATTGCACTATCACTGAATTTTTTTAAAATTCATGTATTTGTTAAGGGAGAGTCTTGCTAGCTAAACAACTTGAAATGAATGGTGTTTCATTTTCTATTGACTGAGTGACCTCCAATTGTAACATGCAACATGTTTATAATGAATTGCTTCAAATTTTTTGAAATTGATCCTTAATGATGTGAAAAGTTCTGCAATGGAAATGTCAATTCTTGAATGGCTTGTAAATGACTTCAAAACTTTTAAAAAGTGATTGAAAATCTATTCTTGAACAATTTATGAAAATAAATGGATTGCATTACATGCTTCAAGTGATTTCTGCACCCTTGTATATAAAGCTCATGTGATGAAAAATATCCCATGCTCATCTTTCAAATCTGATTGCTTTCTTGTAAATTGTGTCATAATGTATCTTGCACTGCATTTTCATATAGGTGATAGGTTGCATGCATTAGAATTCATGCATTAGGTGCATTTAGTTCATTCAAATGAAAAACTTAAAATTTGCATCTTGCACCCATGTTAAATTTTGCAATGTATTTGAACTTTCAAATAAAATCTAAAATTTTGCATTACATTGCATTTTACATTGCATATTGCATATATTCCCATTGTGTGCCTACATGTTTATTATATGCTATTTACCCCCATCCTTGGAATTTCTATGTCCTTATGCCTTCTTGCTAAATAATGTTACATTTGAGTCATCATTGATATGTTTCATGTCACACACTCTGGGGGAGTAAATATTTGATAAGTGCATCTATTTAGGGGGAGCTGCATTATTATGTGCTCATAATATTTTCGATATAGATGCTACCTCAAATTTGCACACTTCATGCACAAAATGTGAAAATGACTGTTAGAGATAAGGAGATAGGAATTTCTTTTCAATACTCTAGAGATGTTAAACTTGCTACATGTATGTTGAAGAGGCAGTTGAGGAAAAAGCTACCTACCTATCTTTGTTGAAAGAATGTGAAATGAAAGGCAGAGCAATGCTTAGTGTCACTGAGTAAATTGGATACACGTCACCTGAGACGTGATGTAGTTCATTTCTGAAAAGTGTTGACTAAATTATCTCTGTTCAAAATGAAGTAAAATAGTTCAATATTCTGAGTAACCGGGGATTCTTGCATGAGCTCCATGTGTCTCCTCACGTAAAAAGGAATTATTTGAACCTGATCATTCTTAGAAAAATTCTGATTATCTTGGTGAAATCAATGAAAAATTTTGGTGTGAAAAATTATTGAGATAGAGCATAGTCTCCAATACGCTGTTCTCATAAATTGAAATACAGTATATGTAATCTCTCACTGTGTTGATCTGAAAATCTGAATATCCATATTGCAACAATCTATTTTCATGTTATTCACTTACACATATGGAAATTTAATTTAATATGTATTCAGAAAATTGATTGACTGCATTGACTATTGCATGATTCTCCTATGTAATTGCACAAACCTCCTAGGTGCTATATTTTAACATTCCGGTCGTCATGACTCTCATGTACCTTTCTTATACCTATTCCCTTCTCAAATAAGTAAGGTGGAGATATGTTGCATGTATATATATATATACATATCTGCTCGGTTGTATGGTGCATTTCATATCTCATCATTTGTATGCATTTAGCTTCATGTATTCCTAAAGAAAATTCAAAAATCTGAAAACCATGAATATTCAAATTTGTGACCCTCACATAGAAATAATCAACACTTTTTGAGTTCAACAATTGGCTTAGTTTATTTTTCATAGGCATATCTGTTTAATCGCATTGCATGCATTCATAGTGTCATCATATGTTTACATTGAGTTCTTACGCATTTCAAAAGAAAACTAAAAATTGAACATATGAAAATCTAAGAAAATCATATGATGTGTCAAAGACATTCCATGAAACATCATGTTATGAGATTTTAATGAATCATGAATCTGTCATGGTGAAATTTGAACTTCCTCCCTCTTTTCGATTATGTCAAAGGGGGAGAAAGTATTTTCATGTTTCATCTGTATCATAAAGTTTGTCATCATCAAAAAGGGGGAGATTTTTGTGTGCCTTGCATATGTTTATGAATTTGATGATAACTAAACTTTATGTATGTCATGTATACTTGCATATGTTCTTGCTTGCATATGTCCTTGTTGAAAGTGAACAGCCATGATCATTGCTATGCTATGGTTGTGTGTATTGAGCCATTGTGTTCTTAATGGTCTCATTTGGTTGAAATGGAAAATGGATTTTGAGGTTCGTACATGATGTTTGAGTTACATTGAGCCATTATGTTCTTAATGGTCTCATTTGGCTAGAATGGAAAATGGATTTTGAGGTTCATACATGATGTTTGATTGCATGACTATTTGGAGTCGACTTTTGGTTAAATGATGCTCAACATTGTTCATATGCATAACTATGTGATTTTGATCTTTAGTTGTGCATGATAATGTTTTCATGCTTATTAATGATGAGTTTTATATGATTGAAATTGGTTGGTGATTTCAATACAAACCTTGGTTCTACTTAGCCTCATGATATATCGACTTGTTGTATTAATCACATGACTAATTGATTTCATGAAGATGTGGATAAACATGTTTTACAAAGTGTTTCTATACACCTTGAACATGGGTTTTAATGTATGTGCTTTCTGCACTTTCTTCATGGAGTATTAGCTTGAAAGTTGATTAAATCATGTGAATCACGGAAAAATTAGTTTTGATGTTGGGAACTAGTTTGACAATGCTTAATATATTTCCAAGACACCAAAACATTGATTAAATGTTTGATGACATCAAAGTGGATGAACTTGCATGGGTTTAATTTCTTTTACTCTATTATGCAGGTTTAGAAAGCAATGCCAATCCCATATGCAAAGTATCATAAATCATGGTGAGAACTTGGCACTTTGCATGTGTATATTTTTGGGAGAAAAATGGTAAGTTTACATTTGGAGTTTTTGATTTTGATAGAAGAGATTAGGATGTGTTTATACATTGTTTAATACCAAGGAACACTTGGTTGATTGTTTTCATCAACTAACCGTTTCATTCTTACACCGGAGTTTTAATACATTGGACTGAACTTCTGCAATTCTGTGAACTGCAGAGTTTGGTTGACCGAACTGCCAGTTCGGTTGACCGAACTCAGCAGAGTGGGCCGCCTGTAACATGTTTTGTTTCTGTTATTTTAGGTCGACCGACCCAATGTTTAGGTCGACTGTTTGCGGCGAAAACCCAAAAATGAGGACCCGAAACCCATCTAAATCCAATCCATTTGTTCTCCAACATTTACCCTTTTGCCCCTAGGTTCTTAGGAGTCTTATAATGGTCTTTTTGGAGGGTTCTAGAAGGGTTATATTAGTCTTTTGATGTCCTCTATATATATACATATGAGAGCTATGAATTTGACAAGGAGAGAACCCTAATGAGATTATTGTTTTCTATCTTGTAGGTGAATAAAAGGAGAAAGGAAGGAGGAGTTATTCAAGAGGAGATCTGATCTCCATCCATGGGTTTTTGAGGCTAGAGAAAGAAGCGAAAGTGTAGCGGAATGAAGAGAGGATTCCGGTGATGTCAAAATCGCGAGCAACTGTCGACATCGACTTGGAGCAAACGATCATTTAGAAAGGGGAAAATTATCTACATCTTGTCTTAGATTGTTTATGATGTTCTCCATGCTCTATCTTTTGGTTTGAGCATGTTTAGATATTTTTCTTGATTTTTCCGAACTGAGAAATCGTGTGTGTGGACGGTCGTGTCTTGAACCATCTGCGTACGGTTGTGGATTTATTGGGCTGCGTGTTAAAGCACATGTGTGTGTAGATCCAGTCGTCGGATCGTGTGTGTGTGTGTGCATTGGGGCGTGTCCCCATGTGTGTTGGAGCGTCGTCTCCGATTTAGGGATTTATCCCCAAGTGAAGCCTTACCGGTTTGGTAAGGGGTGGATGTAGGGAGCCCGTCGTGGTCCCGAACCACCTTAAAAATCCCCTTGTCTTGTGATTTGCTTTGTGGGATTGTGTGGTTTGCATAATATATCCATTTGTGTGATCGTATGAGATTGGGGAGATTGAGAGAATTTAGTTATCTTGTTTAGTTAATTTCTCCAATCTCATTAATCTTGTTAATTCCACTGCGGATAGTTTTAATTTGCCATCTAGTATGGGGGATAATTCAACCCCCCTTCTTGTCCGCTAGCCTACCCCGGGGACCAACAACCTCCTAAACGGGCCTCTGAGGACCGTTTTCTATTGTGAGGCGGCCCAATGGAGACCGTATGCATTATGAAGTGACCCCGGAACAATTCATACTATAGCGGCCCACTGTGGACCGCCTTTCTCTTGGAAGCTGCCCAACCAGGACCGTTTTCTTCTCTTTACGGCCCATGTGTGATCACAATTATTCTAGAACTTGGTTTCCGTGATTTCTTGTATGCTTCAGTGGCCAAGCCAAGGATGGCTTATGCTGCAACCTAGTGCATATTATACTCCTTCTTTTACAAGCCATGATCTCATGACTGCAATTTCAATTATTGAAACTTCACTTGGTCTTAGATGGTAGGTTGCATAGCCTAACATTGGAATTCTTGGCCGATTCCAATGAATGTCTAAGATGGTTACTTGCGATCTTGGATCCACCAAATCAATGCCAACGCATCATAAGGGCCCGGTCTGGTCCTGGGAGGGGCGCCCGAAAAGTACTAGTGCCCCGGAGAGTTGTAATGACATGGTGAGGCATTGCACCGAGTACTTGCTAGCATGTTATCTACGACATTCATATTCACTTCTACAAGATATTCAATTCCTACATGGAATTTTATCTCTACATGCCTTGTTACTTGCATGCTTGGTCGGCCAATACATGGAAATGATATATCTCTATTCTACTTATTTCTGTTGTTCACATTCAGTTTTCCGTCATTGTTGTTGTTAGCTCAATTTTATCATTCTTTTATTCGCATGACAAATTTAATTGGTTAATTACTTAAACTTTGCCTGCTATTGCCTACTGAGCTTTCGCTCACCTAGCTTTTCCCCCCCTTTCAGCTAATTCCCAGGATGATTCGCAGACAGATGGGGATGTGCAGGAGTGAAGACCCTGGAGTGAACCATTTAGATGATGGACCTGGTGGCTGTCTTAGCAGTAGTGGTGTCCTTGTAATGGCTATAAGTTGTCCTTAAGAGAGCCAATTGTTATTAGGTCCTTGGAGAGTTGATGTTCCGAGGCCTCCGTAAGCCCCTGCGAGCCTGGGATTCCCACTAGGACGCTGGGCGGGTTGTTCCCACAAGCTTGAACCTTTTTGACTCGATCAAATCACGTATTTTTGCTAATCCCGGAATCGGGACTGTCCTGTTGATGGCGGCCCTTCTAAGACCATTTATGACAGTAAGCGATCCAGTCATGACCGCCAGACTGCTTGAATGGCCCTCCTGTGACCGTGTTTAACCGGCTGTGCATCGACTTTAGTCCTTTGGGCTCTATAATGTACATCGTTGATATTAGACCGTTTATCTCTTCAAGCGGCCCAGCCAGGACCGTCTAATCCTGATCACGGCCCACCTTGGACCGTTTTATACTCGTTCGCTTTGGGCTAGATCTATGACTCAGCTAGCTTTTAGCGGTCCTTCTTAGACCGTTTATATTTTTCATACGGTCCTGCTTAGACCATGTACCTATATTAACGATCCTTTGCTGACCGTTTCACTTTCCAATTTTTCAGAAATTGATGTTTTCATGGTTTTGATATGTGTAAGCTACTCTTGCCTAACTAGGCTATTGAACCCCGAATTTTGACCTATTGTTAGGTCTATTGTCATCATTTATCCATTCAAGAGTCATTTCTTTAAATGACTAATTCCTCTCGATTAATGAGCTTATTGCTGGAATCTCAAGAAAATCAATGTTCTTACACATTTCTCCTTGATTACATGAGCTTGATCTTGGAACTCGTGGCCATTCTAATCATGGATGTCTAGATTTCGTGGGATCTATGATCCAAAAAAATTAATGCCAAGGCAATCATATTTAAGGGCCCAGTCTGGTCCTGGGAGGAGCACCCAAAAAGTACTTGATCCCCAAAGAGGTGAATGACTAGGTGTGGCATTTGGCACCGAGTACTATCTAGCGTGTTGAGTCTACGACATTCCACATTCTCATTGTTGAGTCACAAACGGTGGCAATCAAGAGGGGAGGGGTGAATTGATTGGCCAATTAAAATTTCTTCCAAGGAAAATAATGATAAGTAAACATACAAGCACTATACCTCACTCGATCATGATCTCACTTGTGAATGCGTGTAGATAAGGGTAGGTGTTTGATTAAGGAAATGGTGTACGCTCAACTCACCGTGAAGCCCACTCAACAATGAATCTGGAAAAACAAACCACAAGTAACACACGGAGTTTTTACGTGGTTCGGGTACACTGCCGTATCCCCTACGTCCACCCCTCACATGTGAGGATAAAGACTCCACTATGAAGTGAGCCACACACACACGCTGTGTAGAACAGCAAACACACACACACACACGCGGCACCCGATCTGGGCTGCCAAACATACACTGTACACACACACATGTTCGTGTTTCCGATCACGAACACCACACACAAGAATCTGATTTAAGATTTACAACAGATGCACAAGCTCAAGCAAAGGATTTAGAAAAAGGAGAGTGAAGAAATGTTTATCGTGATTGAAGCTCCCCCTTTCGCTTCTCAGGGTGTAGTTCAGCACTTCTGCAAGTGGAAGAACGATCTTGGAGGAAGTATGAAGCGATGTTGCACTAATAAGGTTGCAGCTTTGATAACCCACGCAGCTTGCTGTTGGGGATGATGTGGAGGCTTGATTCAAGCATCTTCCCTTCACTTTCAGGTTCAGAACAAGGTGGAAGAAGGCCCTTGAGCTACTGCTACGAATCTGCACACACAAAGGTTAGATCAAGAAGCACTCCTTTTGATCTTTCTCACTCTTAGGGTTTCATACCCCAATATGATGTATATATGGAGCTAGATCCGTTCAAAGACACCCTAGAGACCAGATTCACAATACCTGGAGCGATTTAGGGAAGTTGGACTGGTTGGAAAGACTTTTGGTGCAAGTGCACGGAAGTCAAAAAATATGGCTCAAGGTTTGGACCTGAAAGGGTCGACCCTCGTGAGGGTTTTAGAGGTTTTAAGGCTTTCTGGGCCAATGGGTCGACCCCAAGGGTCGACCCTCGGGGCTGCTCCGTGCGGGGGAAAAGATTAACTACCAGGGGTCGACCCTTTTAGTTGAGGGAAAGGGACTCCCAGGTTTTTAATTCCAACTGCCAGGGTCGACCCTTGCGTCTGGGGGTCGACCAAAGGGGTCGACCCTTTCAGCTAGAATTCAAAAGCCCATGTGTTTTGCACCCGGGGACCTAGGGGTCGACCCAATGGGTCGACCCTTGTTCCAGAGCTTCCAAAAGGTTGATTAAAATGTTACTAAGTCCAAGAACAAGTCATGGGGTTTCAAGTTTGGGTTTTTAAAACAAGAGAGGGAATGTTGTTAGGACATTAATAAGAAAAACCCAGTACATTTAAGCTTAGAAAAGACCCAATCCAATATGACCCTTGAGATCAAAAAATAATGAACATCAAACCACAAGATTAAGAGCCAATGAGTTGAAGTGGATCTCACCGACCGTCCTTAAGCTCCTTAAGCACTTATGCACGTTCCTTGCCCTGTAAAGACATAACTTGTGAATTAGATGTAGCCTTGCAATTTTTGATTTTAAGAAGCTTACCCGTTGAGGTTGTTCTTTAACCTCTTTAGCTCCAAGATCTCAATAGCATGTTGAGCTTTTTAAGACTTTATATACTAGAACACTTCAAGGACAATATATATACATATAGTGCTTGGTCATCATCAAAAACCATAGTATTTAAACATTTACTCAAGGAGGGGGTTCAACACTCATGAACTTGCTATTCATGCTTGAAAGCATGAAGTACCTGCTTGCGTGACATGACTCGACTCGACTTGACTTGAAATGGCCATTCATTGGAAAGTTCTTGTTATTGGTGCTTGATATCTCGACATGCAATTGTTCCTTTTCATTTGTCTATCGATTATCTTCTGGTTACTAGTTTGCTTTATTTGAGTTTCTCGCATAAATTATACATTCTTGAAAATGATTAATTACTTAAATTTTGCCTGATGATAGAGAGTGATTCCTACTGAGCTTCTTGCTCACCCCCCCCCCCTTATTTCCATCCTTTTCAGGTAACTCGGTAGATGGAACGCTTGCAATTGGGCTCGGGCCAGCGTGATCGAGTGAACCTGGAACTTAGAGGCCAGGGTCTTTTTATTTTCTTGAGTCTAGTTAGTATAGCGGGTCTTGTTATTTTCTCGTCTTTTATTAAGTCTATTAATATAAATTGAGTTAAATTGTAATTAAATTTCTAAATATCAATAAAACTATAATTTTTTCAAATCAATGGTCTCCATGTGTTTGAATATTATTTATTATGTTTATTTATTTTCTGCTCTAATTATCATGACTGTTTCGCTGTCACGTTCCGAGCATCGCTTCCTGCTGCTATCAGTTCAGGGAGTGACAGAAGTGGTATCAGAGCCTCAGTTGTTTGAGTCCTAGGTTCTTGCCCATAAGTATATGTTACCCTAAGTAATAGGTCGTGTAATCCTTGTCATCCCTTTTATCACCAGGTGAGATTGGATAGTGCTTCGGGTTAAGTAATAAAATGTGTATCAGATTGCGTAGCACGACGCGTAAGGGTAATAAAAAAAAATTAACCTTATCATTATTTTGCAGGTAATTAAGCTCCTTTTGGCATGAAAGTGAGAGGGTCCACGCGTAAGCTAAAATCTAGTTCCGTTAAAAGGTGGCGAGTCCGTCATAAAGAAATTCGAAGTAATAAGAAGAAAAGGAATAACCTTTCGTAAATGAAATATTTTCACTGTTACAAATTTGGTCATCTAATCAAGGAGTGCTGGCGAAGGAGTGGAACGTATCTTCGTTGTGGAAATAAAGATCATGTAATGGCTAATTGCCCTAAGCTACTTCCACAAGCAAATTAGAACTGATTTCTACCAAATGAAGAATTTTATATAAGGTATCGTTCTCCCTTATCTTAAACTATAGTTAAAATTCTTTTACATTCTATTAGTTGTATGATTACCATGTTATTTTATAAATGACGATTGACGAATTTAGGGACCAAATTCCTTAAAGTGGGGGAGGATGTAACACCCCGGTTAATTAATAAAATATAAAAGTAAAATTTTGAGGTATGTATTGGAATTAAAGCTATTTCCTTGCTATTTAACGACTTCAATAATTTTCTTAATTAAAGAATATTATTTATTTTTGAAAGTGGCCAAATTATATCAATAAAAAGAAATAATTATTTTTCTACAATCAGCACAAAAAGAATTTCATATTCTAAGATGCAATCGAATTTTCTACAATGATTTGAATTTAATAGGTTAAATTAAATTAATTGAATTTCATCTGTAGGCAAAAATTCTGACTAATTTCTAAAAATATGGAAAAATTATATTCTTGTAGAGAACGAAGTGTTTAACCATAATGTCAACTGGGCCGACCCCTAATAAAAATTTGATTATGCTGAATTAAATAATTAATGGCTAAATTCGTTATTTTAATAGGTGAATCTTTAACGATCAAATTGGAGCCCAATTCTTAACAAATCGAGCCCAAACCAGGCCCAATCGAAAGGTTAACCCTAGAAGCTCCTTTCCCCTTCGAAACCCTGGACTCTAGAGCCTTCCAGCGACGGCGGCGATGCGGATTTGGTCAAAGGATCGAAGTTTTAGGCGCTTTTCCTTCCTTGGAATCTTGAGTTCAATTCGATCCCTAGAATGACCTATAGGCTCAATAAATAGAAGGCTTTTGCAGCCCTAGACCTCCTTTTATTTTTTCAACAGGTGGCGCAAGCAATCGTGGTCGATCGAGGGTGAATTAGGGCGAGGACGGTTACGTGTTCGCGATTAGGTTTTTAGCGTGTCTTCCCTTTCTTCTTCCATATCGGTAGGTTTCTCTCAGGCCCAATCAAATTAATTAACATGGATAGATAGATCTCATCCTTAGCTTTCTTTTGAACCAATTTTGCCCAATTTTGGCTGTCTATCTTGGGCGTATTCCTAGTTTTATGTGAGCATGCAATTAGGTTTTTTTTTTACTCTTTTCATCTCCGTTCGATTTACATAGATCAATCATAATGGAATCTTTAAATTGATCATGCCTTGGTGTGCATTTTTAAGTTACCTACATTTTGATAGTAAATAGCCCAATTTTCATGCTACATCCAGGTTTTAATCTTGCTTTCACTAGACCAAGGTCTTGTGTTTTTATGTTCTAGGTTCGGACTTGAATAAACGCCCTTCCAGAGATCGCCTGGTTTTTAGCAGTCGCGCGATAGACCACTTTCATGGTATAACGGCCCAGGGACAACCGTTTCTTCTTATTAGGGCTATGCTGGGCCTTAACGGTCCGCCAATAGGCCGCTTATGAGTCTAGCGGTCGCCCGATAGACCGCTGTATGGCGGTGGGTTTTAAATAGAGAAAGGGTGATTTGCACTGGTTCTTAGCGGTCATCCTCTGACCGTCTGAGATACTGAGCGGTCCACCTTTAGACTGTTTTAGTTTCTATAAGTGGCCCTAGATAGACCGTCTGGGAACAATGACGGCCTTCTGCCAGACCGCTACCATGTGTTGTTCTATAACTTAGTTCTTTTGATTACGGCGTGTGTGCATTGTTAGTCCATACTTCATAACTTGCTGGTAGGATTTTGGTTATGTTAAACATCACACTGTTACCTAGAAAAATGGAATTTATGATCTAAGTTCATCTTCTTCATGATTATTTTCCCCATGATCATCATTCTTGATATCTTATAATTGAAATGAGTAGAGTAATTAATGTTAGTTTCTTTATACCATTATCATCTTGCTACCTTATTAGTTCATCTTGCTATCTTATTAGTTCTATTTTAAGGTCGTGCCACTCCGGTGATGGCGACTAGACCGAATATATTGTTTTCCATTGATTGTGAGCTATAAATTCTTGGGCATTGAATTACCTCTCCGTCGGATATTCCTTCTGCCGAACTAGGTGTTCATGTTCCGTGGCCTCCGTAAGCCCCCGCGAGCCTGAGATTCCCACTAGGACATCATGCGGGTTGTACCTACAAGCCTGAACCTTTTTGACTCGATTGAATCGCGTATTTTTGCTAATCCCGGAATCAGGACTATCCTGTTGATGGCGGCCCTTCTGAGACCGTTTATGACAGTAAGCGGTCCAGTCATGATCGACAGACTGCTTGAACGGCCCTCCTGTGACCGTGTTTATTCGGATGTGCATCAACTTTAGTCCTTTGGGCTCTATAATGTACACGGTTGATATTAGACCGTTTATCTCTTCAAGCGGCCCAGCCAGGATCGTCTAGTCCTGATCACGGCCCACCTTGGACCGTTTTATACTTGTTCGCTTTGGGCTGGATCTTTGACTCGGCTAGCTTTTAGCGGTCCTTCTTAGACCGTTTATATTTTTCATATGGTCCTGCTTAGACCGTGTACCTATATTAACGGTCCTTTGCTGACCGTTTCACTTTCCAGTTTTTCAGAAATTGATGTTTTCATGGTTTTGATATGTGTAAGCTACTCTAGCCTAACTAGGCTATTGAACCCCAAATTTTGACCTATTGTTAGGTCTATTGTCATCATTTATCCATTCAAGAGTCATTTCTTTAAATGACTAATTCCTCTCGATTAATGAGCTTATTGCTGGAATCTCAAGAAAATCAATGTTCTTACACATTTCTCCTTGATTACATGAGCTTGATCTTGGAACTCATGGCCATTCTAATCGTGGATGTCTAGATTTCGTGGGATCTATGATCCAAACAAATCAATGCCAAGGCAATCATATTTAAGGGCCTAGTCTGGTCCTGGGAGGAGCACCCGAAAAGTACTTGATCCACGGGGAGATGAATGACTAGGTGTGACATTTGACACCGAGTATTATCTAGCGTGTTGAGTCTACGACATTCCACATTCTCGTGAACTTGCTATTCATGCTTGAAAGCGTGAAGTACCTTCTTGCGTGACATGACTCAACTCGACTTGACTTGAAATGGCCATTCATTGGAAAGTTCTTGTTATTGGTGCTTGATATCTCGACATTCAATTGTTCCTTTCCATTTGTCTATCGATTATCTTCTGGTTACTAGTTTGCTTTATTTGAGTTTCTCGCATAAATTATACATTCTTGAAAATGATTAATTACTTAAATGCCTGATGATAGAGAGTAATTCCTACTGAGCTTCCTTATTTCCATCCTTTTCAGGTAACTCGATAGATGGAACGTTTGCAACTGAGCTCGGGCCAGCGTGATCGAGTGAACCTGGAACTTAGAGGCCAGAGTCTTTTTATTTTCTTGAGTCTAGTTAGTATAGTGGGTCTTGTTATTTTCTCATCTTTTATTGAGTCTATTAATGTAAACTGAGTTAAATTGTTATTCGATTTCAAAATATCAATAAAATTATAATTTTCTCAAATCAATGGTCTCCATGTGTTTGAATATTATTTATTATGTTTATTTATTTTCTGCTATAATTATCATAATTATTTCTACTCAGCAACTGATAAATTTCTCTGTTTCAGCGAAGCGAACTCCACCGCCTTTGTCACGCCCCGAACTCTGCCCCCTTTATCCCGCTGTGCGCCGCATTTGTTATCTACTGAGAAGATGAAGGCCAAGCGATTTTTGAATGGATTGAAGCTTCAGTATATTAACCAATTGGCACCTTTGGAGATCCACACTTATGCTGAGATTGTGGGAAAGGCCCAAGTTCTCGAAGATACCATGGAGATGACTGGGAGGATCTGAGGAAGGAACACCAAGAAGGAGCAGACCACTAGTTCTGGGAATTTCAAACCCAACAACGGCAAGAAGAGGCCCACTGGCGGGTCTAGTTCATGGAAGGACAAGAAGCCAAGAAATGATGACAAGAAGGCAGGTCCGGCTGCATCATCCAAAGCTCTTTACAAGTATTATGATCTCCGGGTCACAAGATGGAAGAGTATTGGCGCAAGCTAGGAGCCTGTTTGCATTGTGGGAGTAGGGACCATCGTATCCCCGAGTGTCCTCTTTTATCAGACCAAGCTACATCGGATAAGCCATAAGGAAGCCAAAGGCGGTAGGGCAAGATCCAAGCCCTTCAGGAAATCGAGACAGAAGCCACCGAGGAGGGTGGATTGGTTGAAGGTACACTCATTATTCTTGATAAGCCAGCATTCATTCTTTTTGATACTGGAGCAATTCACTCATTTATTTCCCAAAGTTTTGCCAAGTCTATATCTATGGAACCTATGTTGATGAATTCTCATCTGGAAATTTCAACCCCTATTGGTTCGGGTTCAGCTATCAAATATTATTATCCTTCTAGTAAGGTTTTGGTTGGTGGCCAGAATTTGCCGACTGATTTAGTTTGTATGAAGATGAAGGATTATGATGTAATCTTAGGAGCGAATTGGTTAGCTAGATACGGAGCTAGTGTCCATTGTAAGTCGAGTTCAATATCTTTTTCTGAACACCCTGAGCTTTCCTTTGTTGGTGTTAGGCATTCTAAGATTGTGCCACTTATTTCGGCACTCCGGGCCGAGAAATTATTAAGGAAAGTGTGTCAGGCATTCTTGGCCTTGGTCTCTTTGACCGGTAGGAAGGAGTTGGAGCTGGAGGACATCCCTATTGTCTGAGACTTTCCTGATGTATTTCTTGCAGACTTGGCAGGACTTCCACCTGAAAGGGAGGTAGTTTTCTCTATCGATTTAGTTCCTGGCGCGTCACCAGTCTCTAAGGCTCCATATCGAATGTCCCCCGCTGAATTGAAGGAATTGAAGGAGCAATTGTTAGAGTTGCTGGAGAAAGGGTTCGTTCATCCAAGTACATCCCCGTGGGGAGCTCCAGTGCTTTTTGTAAGGAAGAAGGATGGTTCTTTGAGGCTGTGTATTGATTATCGCCAATTGAATTAGCTTACCGTTAAGAACAAGTACCTGTTGCCAAGAATAGATGAACTGTTTGATCATATATTGGGAGCGCAGTATTTTTCCAAGATTGATCTCCAATCAGGGTATCATCAGTTGCGAATTAAGGACGAGGATATTCTTAAAAGGGTATTTCGGAGTAGGTACGGGCATTTTGAATTTGTAGTAATGCCGTTTGGTCTAACAAATGCTCTATAGCTTTCATGCAGCTAATGAATAGTGTGTTCCGACCCTACTTAGATCAGTGGGTCATGATTTTTATCGATGATATTCTGATATACTCCAGAGCAAGAAGGAGCATGAAGAACACATGAAGATGGCATTCCAGATACTAAGAGATCACCAGTCGGATGGCAAGTTCAGTAAGTGTGAGTTCTGGTTGCAAGAAGTGTCCTTCCTAGGTCACATCATTACTAAGGATGGTATCGCTGCAGATCCCTCTAAAGTAGAGGCAGTAAAGAATTAGGTTAGGCCTATGAATGCAACTGAAGTTAGAAGTTTTCTAGGCCTAGTAGGCTATTATCGAAGATTCATTAAGGATTTCTCCAAGATTGTGGTACCTTTAACTAGGTTGACCCGTAAGGAGAATCGATTCGAGTGGCCAGAAGATTGTGAGAGAAGTTTCCAGACTCTGAAGGAGTGTTTGACCACTGCCCCTGTGCTGGTTTTACCCTCTGGAGAAGGAGGTTTTGAAGTTTATACTGATGCCTCGGGTATTGGCTTAGGTTGTGTGCTGATGCAGCATGGTAAGGTTATAGCCTATTCTTCTGGACAATTGAGGAAGCATGAAGAGAAATACCATGTCCATGATTTAGCTTGCTGCAGTGGTGTTTGCCTTAAAGATTTGGAGACAGTACCTGTATGGAGAAACTTTCGTTGTATTTTTCGATCATAAGAGCTTGAAGTATTTGTTCTCTCAGAAAGAGCTTAACATGAGTCAGAGAAGATGGCTTGAATATTTAAAGGATTTTGATTTCTCTATAGAGTACCACCCTGGGAAAGGTAAGGTAGTGGCTGATGCTTTGAGCCGTAAGCCGATAGCCAAGTTGTCAAGTCTTATGTTGCAAGAGTGGAGAATGTTGGAACAGTTGACTAGTCTAGACCTTATGTTGGTGAGAAGAAGGATCAGGTCATGATCGCTCAAGTTTAGCTTCGTCCAGAGCTATTGGCGGAAATCAAGACCTTGCAAGATAATGACCCAATGTTGGTAGAGATCAAAGGAAGTTTGAGCAATCGACCAGATTTTCTATTTGCGGATGATGGAAGGTTGTTGTTCCGGGGAAGGACTTGTGTCCCTGATTTAGTCGAAGTGAAGAGCAAGATCCTTGAGGAATCCCACAAGTCCAAGTATACCATTCACCCTGGAGCTACTAAGATGTACCGGGATTTAAAGAGGACCTTTTAGTGGCCGACCAAGAAGAAAGAAGTGATTGAGTTCGTGAGCAAATGCTTAGTATGTCAACAGGTGAAGGCTGAGCATCTTAGACCTGCCGGGAAGTTAAAGCCTCTCGAGATACCATAGTGGAAGTGGGAGAGTATCGACATGGATTTTATCATGGGATTACCTAGAACTCATGGCGGCTTTGATGCAATATGGGTAATTGTTGAGAGATTGACTAAGTCCGTGCATTTCTTACCCATCAAGTCGAAATGGACAGTGGATGTGTTAGCTGCCTTGTACATGAAAGAGGTGGTGAGGTTGCATGGAGTGCCTTTGAGCATCATGCTGACAGAGACCCCAGGTTCACATCTCATTTTTGGAAAGGATTGCTGGAATCGTTAGGAACCCGTCTGAATTTTAGTATCGCCTTTCATCCTCAGACTGATGGGCAGACAGAGAGAACAAACCAGATTGTAGAAGATATGATAAGAGCTTACATGATTGACTTCAGAGGTAGTTGGCATGAACATTTAGCCCTAATAGAGTTTGCTTACAACAACAGTTACCAGTCCAGTATTCAGATGGCACCGTTTGAAGCTTTGTATGGATGAAGCTGTAGATCACCTTTGTGTTGGGATGAGGCAGACGAGAAGCAATGGCTTGGGCCAGATCATATTTCAGAATCAACAAAGAACATTCAGATTATCAGAGATCGTCTGCAAGTTGCACAGTCCAGACAGAAGAGCTATGCTGACAACCGAAAGAGAGATTTGGAGTTTCAAGTTGGTGAGCACGTATTTCTAAAAATCTCAGCCATAAGAGGAGTCAAGAGATTTGGCATCCGTGGCAAGCTAAGTCCAAGATTTGTTGGTCCGTTTAAAATTCTAGAGAGAGTGGGAGAATCCGTGGCAAGCTAAGTCCAAGATTTGTTGGTCCGTTTAAAATTCTAGAGAGAGTGGGAGAACTTACCTATTGGCATTACCACCCCAGTTGTCAGGCGTGCATAGTGTTTTCCATGTGTCCATGCTACGGAAGTATGTTTATGACCCCTCGCACATCATTCAACATGCAGAACTGGAGCTAAAGGAAGATCTATCCTATAAAGAGAAGCCTATCAAGATTTTGGACCGGAAGTAACAACAACTCAAGAAATGGTCCATACCGATGGTTAAGGTCCAGTGGAGTAGGTGTGGAATAGAAGAGGCCACGTGGGAGTCGGAAGAAATAATCCGGAAGCAATACCCCGAATTGTTCTAAGGTCAGTTATCATGATTTTCCCCTTTGCTGGTTAAGTGCAAGTGAGTTTGGAGGACCAAATTCCTTAAAGTGGGCGAGGGTGTAGCATCCCGAAATTTAATTAAATAATATAATTATGTAATAATCAAGAATTTCTTAATATTAAAATTTCAATCCCTTATAGGCTAAATTTCAACTAATTTATAAAAATATGGAAAAATCGTAATCATGACGAGACCCAATTTCTAGACATTTTGTCTTCTTAGTTGGCCCCTAAATAAAATTCCAATCAAGTTGAATTAAGGGTTTTAGCTTGAAAATTGGAGTTAGTTTGTTCGAGCCGTGGATTGCCAAATTGGAACCCAATTCGCAACCATTTGAGCCCCAACCAGGCCCATCCGATCGGCCCTGATGGGTAACCCTTTTCTCTCCTCTTGTTCCCTTGCGAAACCCTAACCCTAGGAGTCTAATTTCAAACATAAAGGCAACGCGACTTGGTCAATGCGCTATTTTCACGCGCGTCGAGTTCGTGGACTCTATCCAGCCTTATCATCGCCCCTAGATCTAATTAGCTTCTATAAAGAGAACCCTAACTCGAACTAGAAGCCTCATTTGCTGTGACGGCTGGCGGTGTGCACAAATTGGGGAGGAGACATCGAGATTTTGGAGCGCGGAGTTCGTGCGGATTCGAGCGTCCAGCGTCCCTTTTGATCTTCGATTGAGGTAGGTGATAGTGGACTAAACTCTAATAAAAATATATCACTAGAAGCATCTTCGAGTCCTCTTTCTTTTGTTATGAGAAGCCCCAATTTTTATACCATATAGCATGTGTATTTCCTGTTATAGTCGGAGCATGTCAAAGTTAGGGCACTTATCATGTTACCTTCTGCAGATCGATGCAATTTTAGGTATAGGCAGGCTCAAATCCTAATTAATCTTGATATATTGTGCATTTTTATGTCCTCTTTTCCTTGATATTGTTTTGCCCAAATTTAAAAAATCATATCGCATGAATTTGAGGGTTGAACCGAGGTCTATCGGAGTTCCCCGGAGGCCAAATGCGACGACCTGGTTACGGTCGCACCAGGGACCGCTTCTGACTCTAGCGGTCTCGCGACAGACCATTTTACCCTTTCAATTTTTTTTTGAAACTCATTACATTTTAGCGACCCCGTGACAGACCGCAAGGGATTGGGTTGTGGCCAGTTCCTAACTGCTTCTGATCCTAGCGGCTGCGCAACAAACCACCATTATTGAACAGATTATATACCAACGATGTTTTTGTTAATTATGTTCCTCTTGTTAGGCTACATGCGTAGGATGGAACCCACTGAAGTAACTGGAGTATACAGAATAATTAAATTGAAATGGAGATCTTACCCATTTGCATCTATAGTTATTTCTCATTACTTGTTCCTTTTGAAACAAATGATAAAGCATAATTAAATTGCCACCATATTTTACTAGGATTGTTTGACAGTCACTCCACTCCGGAGGTGCTGGCTGACCGCTATACTCTCATTTTTCGATGTTTCTATAACCCTTAATCTTGTAATAGTTGGGACTCTCCGCCGGATACTCCTTCCGTTGGATTAGGACCTCTATTATAAGACCTCCATAAGACCCCACGAGCCTGGGATTCCCACTAGGACGCCGGGCATGTTGTACCCCCAAACCCTATACCTATCGACTCGATTGGACCACCTGTTTCTACAGCCCCAGAACCAGGACTGTCTAGTTAAATGCGGCACTTCTGGGACCGCTACTCTCTAGTTGCAGCCATATGTGGACCGCCTGTCTGTTCAAGCAGCCCTATTGAGACCACTTTTGTCTGGCCTGTGTGCCTTTTTGCTGGTCAACTTTCCCTTGAATTTCAGTCGACCTAGCCATGTTGGAGTTGGCCTAAAACCTCTAGTTCGATCTGGGATGTGTGGGCTGGACCCTGGTTCAGGTCCACCACGTCTGGGTGGACCGAGAGCCGTTAAGTCGACTTCCTTAATCTTTCATCTTCTGGGCCCAACCAGATAGCGGTTTTCATAGGACCGCCATTACCTCCTAAACAGGCCTCTAAGGACCGTTTTCTGTAGTGAGGCGGCCCAATGGAGACCGTATGCATTATGAAGTGACCCAAGAACAATTCATACTATATCGGCCCACTGTGGACCGCCTTCCTCTTGGTAGTGGCCCAGCCAGGACCGTTTTCTTCTCTTTACGGCCCATGTGTGACCGTAATTGTTCTAGAACTTGGTTTCCGTGATTTCTTGTGTGCTTCAGTGGTCAAGCCAAGGATGGCTTATGCTGCAACCTAGTCCAGATTATATTCCTTCTTTTGCAAGTCATGATCTCATGACTGCAATTTCAATTTTTGAAACTTCACTTGGTCCTAGATGGTTGGTTGCATAGATTAACCTTGGAATTCCTGGCCGATTCCAATGAATGCCTAAGATGGTTACTTGGGATCTTGGATCCACCAAATCAATGCCAACGCATCATAAGGGTCCGGTCTAGTCCTGGGAGTAGCTCCTGAAAAGTACTAGTGCCTCGAGGAGTTGTAATGACATGGTGAGGCATTGCACCGAGTACTTGCTACCGTGTTATCTACGACATTCATATTCACTTCTACAAGATATTCAATTCCTACATGGAATTCTATCTCTACATGCCTTGTTACTTGCATGCTTGATCGGCCAATATATGGAAAATATATATCTCTGTTCTACTTATTTCTGTTGTTCACATTCAATTTTCCGTCATTACAGTTGTCAGCTTCATTTTATCATTCTTTTATTCGCATGACATATTTAATTGGTTAATTACTTAAACTTTATCTGCTATTGCCTACTGAGCTTTCGCTCACCTAACTCCCCCCCCCTTGAAGGTAATTCTGAGGATGATTCACAGACGGATGGAGATGGACAGGAGTGAAGACCCTTGAGTGAACCATTTAGATGATGGACCTTGTGGCTATCTTAGCAGTAGTGGTGTCCTTGTAATGGCTATAAGTTATCCTTAAGAGAGCCAGTTGTTATTAGGTCTTTGGAGAGTTGTAATTTTTATTCTTGTTTAGTTTTAATTGGAGTCGTTTTGTAAGTTGTCAGTTGGTACTCGGAAACAATTACTTTTCAGTTTGAATAATTAGCAGTTTTCTAATAATCCCTTTTTCTTGCATTTATACATTCTTTTTCTAAAATTTTCGTTATTGCTCAGGTTATCATGAATGTTTATAACTGCTACGTTCTGATTTTTCGCGTCGGGGCGTGACACCTAAAGTCTTAGACAATGGATCGTCTATCCTTGACATTTAGATAATGAATCGTCTAACATTTCGTCTATCCTAAGGTATTGGACAATGGATCGTCTATCCTTCATGTACTTCGATGATATTCTATGTATTTTATCTCAGATATTTTTGGAGACCTGAATTTAAGTTAAACATGTAATCTTTAGATAAATAATTATTTATTTTATCATAATCTAAAATAATAATTTTGTGAGGAAGAGATTTTTCCAACAACATCCTCGTGGACAGGGAGTCGACGTCAGATTGTGTTGTAACTACAGTGACAAAGGCCTCATATTCAGTGCCAAGGCCGCCAAGGATATAAAGAAACATATCTTTTAGGGAGATAGGTTCGTCCATGGTCGCTAGTGCATTGGCAATATGAGTTGCCTTTTGCATATAGTTGATGATGATCATGAAACCCTACTTGAGCGTCTAAAGCTGGAGACGGAGCTGAAGGACCCTCGCCTGGGATGGAGAACGATAGGTGTGAGTGAGAGCCCACCATACTGTTGCGAACGTTGGAAGACCAATGATATGGGGAAGTACAGCCTTGGAGAGAGAGAGAGGAGATTAACCACCTTAGAACGAGCTGGTAATGTTGATGTCAGGCGAGAGCTTCAGGGTTGGGTACCATAGTATCATGGTTGGTGGCGTTTGGAACAAGGAGTGGAGGGCAAGGACTTGTCTCATAAACCAAACCCAACAAGCCATAAGCGTTGAAAATAGGAAGAAATTGCATGCGCCAGATGATATAGTTGTCACCGGTCAACTTGACAGGTAGGAAGTTGGTAATATGAGGGAGGGAATGAAGAGATAGGGTAACCACTGCAGCAGGCTGCATCACAAAGGAGGACACAGTAGGAGTTGTGGAAGTTGAGGCTTGAGTGTTGTTGGAGGCCATTGGATCTGTCACTTGCTTTGATACCATGTCAGAACTTCAGAATTGAGAGAAGACAAAAGGAGGATGAAGAAGAAAGAAGATGTAGAAAGAAGGAGGCTCTTACGAGTTAAGTCTCAATAGCTCAATTTTTTTTTCATAAGACGTACTTATAAACAAGCATGTTACGGGAAGGGAGAAGAAGCATTACATGTGTGCTTCCATTATCAATTCATCATATTCATGACCTATAGACACCGAGGAGACATCTTGAAAGAACAAGGACACATCTTGATGCGGGATGACGCGGGGGACACACGGGGAAGGGACGCGAAGCCTCAACTATGGGACCATGCAACGACTCCCTAGCCTAAATGAAGACGTGGTTAGCAACACGCGCTAAGGGGAGCAGCCAAAGACCCAATTCCAGCGAGGACTCAGGGGCTGAACACGTCACTACGCATGCCATGGCGCACGATCGTCCCTAGCGAGGGAAACGTAGGACCTCCACGGTTGAGAAACCAACTGGGTCACGGGGTCGTCGCTCTCACTCGTAGCCCAGAGGGGAACTACGGGATGGGTCACACGCTGTCTCACAGCGATGATTGAATTTGAGCGGGCTAGGTCTCCTATTCGAACACACGAGTAGCGACTGATAAGCGCGTATACGAAATGAGCAAAGTGTAAGAGAG
The DNA here is from genome assembly GCA_022559845.1 of Amorphophallus konjac. Taxonomy (NCBI): domain Eukaryota; kingdom Viridiplantae; phylum Streptophyta; class Magnoliopsida; order Alismatales; family Araceae; genus Amorphophallus; species Amorphophallus konjac. The sequence continues at coordinate 306,648,266 of CM040121.1, forward strand.
GGAGTGGAACGCGTACCTCCACGGTAGTGCATGGGGAAGACAACCCGACCAAGAAGCGCGACCCCAGTACAAGTGTTACAAATTGTTGCAGAACCAAACGGTTGCCACTCCACGCAGGGAGGTAACAGGCTACAACGGGGAGCTCCGGGGTCTGCGCACTCGGGTTGGTGGGCAGCACGTCGGGGCTCTTCGGGACAGAGGCAATCTGCTGGCCCGGTCCGGTTCTGTTCAGATCTGCATGACAGCAAGTGAGTGCAGTCAGTGGGATGGTGGCCTCCGAGCATCTTCTGGTGGTGGCGGTTGGCGAGGACGTACACGGGGTGTCCCCTTTCAATCCTTGGGAGTGGCGATCGCTGGACCTCAGCCGATGTTCCGACGGGAGATCTGGATTACGGATCTATCCCACAGCCCTTCAGTTGGACAGATCTGCGCGACCCAGCGAGAATGGTTGCTGCAGCCAGATCTGGAGTCGGATCGGGATGAAACTAGTGCCGTTGTGAAGGGCGCTCGACGGGCTACAACTTGTAAGAATATGAGATCCATCCACTCAACCAATTTTTCTGGGGAGATTTTTGCAACAGGAACATCGTGCTGATAGGGTCTACTGGGCAGACTGTAACCAGTTGGAAGATGGACGTGGACAGGGGGAAAACGGGGAATCTGGATCAAGGTGCAAACATGGATGATAAGGGGGAGTGAGGTGGATGTGCACACCAACTTTGGTGGCGATCTGAGGAGGTTTAGGGGCGGGAAAAATTGATATGCATGGTTCTATCATGCAGATTTACACCAAGGCAGACTGCGCCGGGTGGAAAAACGGGGATGGGAGGTGCGGAAAATGGGGATCTGGCGGCAAAGCGGGATTACTGGGAGAGGTGAGGACGTGGGGAACACAATATGGTAAGATGGAGGCGATCTGACCAAAGGAAGGGGGCGTGGGCATACTAACTGGATCTTTCGGGTTCTGTCCTATTGCGTACGGATCTGGACAGCCAGGGAGAAGAAGCTTGTGACGGTCCGATGACGGCTAGGATTGCGGCGGTGGCAAAGGGGGGTTTGATGTCACACCCAGCAGTAGAGGTGTCAATGGATCTGGGAGATCCGAAAACCCGATTCAAATCTGAATTTTTTTTCGGATTTGGATCGGGCTGTTGATCCGAAATTTTGAACTTTTGCAATTTTGAGGTGAGCTTTCTCTAATCCAAACTCAGTGACTTCGGATCAGATTTTTGGGGCACCATAAAACACCCCATTTCGGGCTGACCATTGCCTCGATCGATCCTTTGAACTTCTGCCCTTCCCTATTGTTGACACCCATTTTGGCCCACAAAATGCGTTATTTCTCTTATTTATCTCCATAATGCCCTGAATTGACCATTGATTTGGAGCCTTCTTTGAGCCTATCTCAAATCCATTTCTTAGCCATTTTCAAGCCCATTTAGCCTTGGAAGGTGTTATCTTTGATTCCCCAACTTTCGGGTTCATTTCGGGTCCATTCGGAGCTCAAACGGGCATCCGGAGGCCAAACTACGCAAGCGGGCTGAAAACAGTCGTTCAAATGACCGTTTCTTGTTGTAAACGGTCGGTTGACCGACTGTTTCCTGCCAAGCGGTCGGTCGACCGATCGCTAGGGAGTTGAAGAGTCCAGCTCGCGCTGGACTCTCTGCCCAGATTTCTGCACGACGGGCCTATCTTCCGACGGTTATATCTTCTAGAATATTGATCCAAATTGGGTATCGTTTGTTTCTATCTCTTTTCCTTTGGATTATCTCGAGTTTGATCCATAGAACTTGAATTTTCATTGGCTATATCTCTCAGAATCATGGTCAAAAGTTCAGGATTTATGCATCCTAGTACAAGTCAAACTCCTATTTTTTGTGCGACGGGCCTATCTTCTAAGAGCCATAACTTCTAGAATCCTCCTCTAAATTGAGTACCACTTATTACTACCTCTTATCCCCACTATTATCTCGAGTTTGATTCATAGAACTCGAATTTTGGTGGACTTTATCTCCTAAAATCGTGGGAGAACTTTCTGGTTTCCTCCAACCTCTATATAAACTGCCCAGTTCGCAGTTGCAAAGGAGGGCTCTTTCTGGACGTGAGGCGAAGCCATGCTGGATTTTCTACTCACAACTTCGACTCCATCTTTAAGAGGGAAGTATTAGCTTTCCATTTAATCTTTCTAGGATTGATTTTGTAGTCTATACTCTTAGTTCTAGCTCTCTTAAAATTACAAATCATCATAACTGCACTATTTTCTGCACACTTTTGAGCTTTTCTCCATATTGCGTCGCCTCTCCCCGCTGTTCTACTACGTGTTTTCTCCTCCTATTTGTTTCTATGCATGCACAACACATACACCTATCTTTTCCACCCTTCCACAGGGGTTAAAAACCTCCCCCGGTGAGTTTACCCTCAATTTCTACCCCTATTTTATCACTACAGGATTGATGCTACACTTATAGTTTCTAATGGGTTTTACCTTTGTGTTTTGGCTTTGTTTTGCAGGAGAGCATGATATAAATGTGAAGCCCTCTTCCTCTAGCCGGCTGGAGGATGAGGAGGTTTGAATCCACATCATTTCCCACACCCGTTTGTCAAGCGCGATCAAGTCTTCATCTTTCCAAGGTACACAACGCCGTTCTCTTCATCTGTTCATCCTTTCGACGTTGTTGGAACCTTGGTGGCGACCACGGTATGTCTTTCCTTTCATCCCCTTTTCCTTGTTCATATTGCTGCATGCAAATGCATACATATTAGTTTAAGGGGGCGTGGTAAAACTATTAAACAATCTATAATTTTTTGGCGATCACGGTGGGACACCAATGCCCATCACATTTGTTTTCATGTTCTTTTGTAAGTTGGGTGTGTACATGTTCATGTTTAAGTAGTATTTTCTTCATTCTCCCAATGTTTTAGGCGTTTTAAGGGCTCTGGTAGCCTGGCGGTCTTCTGGTAGACCGCAAGGGGCAAAAAAAGGGTTATTTGGTAGACCACTTACGGATTCTAGCAGTTCTGCGCGTGTGCTCACAGGGCCCTATTCGTTGAAGCATAACTTTTGATCCTGGGGTCAAATTGCGCTTATTTTTGTTCCACTGGATAGCCCTTTGTATTGTCTTTCCATCCATATCTTATTTATATTATTTGAGTCACATTTGCATAGTCTAATATTGTTATACTTTTTGAATTTTCTGCATAAAGTCTGCAGGCAGGCTCAGGGACAGGTTCACAGGTACGACTTTGATTGATGATTTGATTGCCTTCCCAACGTCGGATTGTGGTGATTTTTGTTCCATTATGTGGTCCTTTGTATTATCTTTCCATCCATAGTTTATTTGCATCATTTGGGTCACATTTGCTCAGTTAAATATTGTCATCATTTTAGCATTTTGTGCATAAAATCTGCATGCGTCTGCGCACAAGCTCACGGGGGCAACTTTCTTAGACGATTTAATTGACCTCCCGAGGTCCGATTGCCTTGTTCTTGGGCCCGTTCTTTAGCCCTTTGTATTGTGTTTCCATCCATATCTTATTTGAATTATTTGGGTCACCTTTGCATAGTCAAATCTTGTCTCCATTTTTTCATTTTGTGCATAAAATCTGCATGCAGGTTCAGGGGTAGATTCACAGGTACGCTTTGCATTGATGATTTCTTTACCTTCCAGGTTTCGATTGTGTTGTTTCCTATGCCTGCCTTGTTGTCCTTCATATTATCTTCATTTTCATATATTATTTGCGCTCATACCATTGTGTTTGCATAGGTAAATCTTGCTTTCTTTTTTCACTTTTATGCTAGATTTTTGCATGCACTCCGGTGCACATAGGGCCATGCATTGCACATCATAGTTGCATTCCTCCTTGATAAGTGATCCTCTCACCTCCATATTCCTTGGGGTCGACTAGGTGATCTTATACGGGACCTCCATAAGTCCCCGCGAGCCGTGGATTCTCACACGGACGCCGGGCCGGTTATACCTTTTCCACCCCTTAGGCTTGCATTTGCATACGTGTGAGGGAGTTAACCTTAGTCAAGCCAAAGTTTGGACCTTATTCCCATAGGATTCGTGTCTTGAGGGGAATTATGTTTAATTCAAATAATTAAAAGGTCTATTAAACCTTCTAAAATATTTCCCATCATATTAACTTATTTAACTTAGGTGAAATCCTCTCACATTGCATTTGTTGTATGGGCTTGTCCAAGCCCATTAGTGATGTTTATGTTGCATTTCTGTCATCATCTACATGTTTTGTTGTTGTTAGGCCCATTTAGGTTAGCCCTTTTTGTGTGTCCATTGTCTAGTCCATTCTCCAGTCCCATTCTCCCTTGGTCTTTACGTTAGTGGGTCAGTCCCCTCTTGTCCTCAAGCCCATTAAGCCCTTGCTTCTCTCCTTGTATTAAGTCTCTATTTGCTCTCATGAAGCATCATTCTAACTCCTTATATCATTATTCTTTCCAATCTTCCTCCTATCCCCACATGGAATCCTCTTCCTACGCGGGCCCATCTTCCCGTGGTCCGTCTGACCCATCTGCAGAACAGGCTAATCTCATGGCCCACTTATCAAGCCTTGTTCGCCAAATGGACCTGGCCTACGCCCAACGTCTCATTGCATCTCATTTTAATGGGCCTTCTTTTCATAATGGACCCTCTTCCCTTCATGGGCCTCTTTCTTCTCCTTCATATATGTTGCTCGCCCATTTAGCCCATATGCCAACGTTTCCTCTAGGCCCGCATATCATTCCATTCCCAGAATGGACCCTTCTTCTTCTCAGCCAGGATCCTCTTATCCAGCCCATTATCATAATTCTGGTCCGAATTCACAACCTCTTGCTCAAGTTGGCGCATATTCTTCTCAATCTCTCCCTACCCAGGAGATGATTGCTCAAACCCAACATCAACCTGATGAACTCCAATGTCGAATTGATCCTAAGTCCTCCTTAAGTGTTCCATTCGCATTTCAAGATCATCGGCTTCCGTCTCCTTCTCAAATCCCTATGTATCGCCGTTATGGTGGAGTCGGTGACCCGCGTGTACACTTAAAGGAGTTTCTTTATGAGTCGGCCCAGTTTCGACATGACCAACGCTTAATGGCCTATCTATTCGGTCTGTCTTTGGAAGGCCCAGCTCAGGATTGGTTCTTCTCTCTTCCGTAAGAGCAAGTTGTAAATTTCCAAGCCGTACAAGAGAAGTTCATTCAGTAGTTTCAAGACCAGGTTGGACCCAGGTATTCTATGGTGGATCTGGCCAACGAGAAGATGAAGCTCAATGAAGATTTATGCACCTTTGCTGACCGCTGGCGTCACCTGGCCGCACAGGTCCCGGGGAACATTCCGGAGCAGGAGCTGATTAAGATATTGATATCCAATGCAACGCCCAAGTATCACTTCATCTTGGCCCTCAACGACATCACCTCCTGGCAACAATTATACAGCCGAGCCGGCTTCATTCGCCAATAAACCCAAGGTTCCCTTGACCCCAAGTCTCCACCATCCCCATCCACTTACACCTCGCCCTCCACAAGCAAACCCTACGCTCCCATGAGTCAGCCCGCCATGAGTCAGTCTTTCGCCACATATCCCTCCACGAGTAAACCTCCCACTTCTACATACCCGTACACTCCCACATACCAACCCTCCATGAGTCAGCCTCCCATCTCCTCATACCCATATCCGTCGCCACCCCCGGTCAAGGAAACACCACATCCCGAGCAAGTGGATGCCGTCTATTTACCCCCTCATCCCGCTCCACATATGCCTTCACCAAATCCCTCCGCCGCCGGCCAAGCACTATTGCCTATCCAACCTTCACTTCCGTGATCTCCACAACCGTCTCCACCACTTCATACCCCTCGGCATCCACCTTGCCCGAAGCGAGCTCCTCACCCTCCATTGCCGGAGTGCCTTACCGATATCTTCGGGGCTTTGATGGCCACTCACGCATTGCCACTCCCTCCGGTTGTGCCTTGTCGACCTGTGGTCAGGAATATGGTTCAGTTCTGTGATTTCCATCTCCAACAGGGGCATTTGGTGGAAGATTGCCCCAAGTTCTGGGAGTTTGTTTATGACTTGGAAGCCAAGAAAAGGATTGATTGGGCCGCTATTCATGAGGTCATTCTACATCTCCGTAGCAAACAGCAGCAACAAGAAGCGCCACCTAAGCATCCGTCCCCATTTCAAGGCTAGGGGCACCCCTGTGATCCCTCGTCTAGTGTTGCACCCACTCCGACACCTACCCCGTTACCTTTGCCATCTCCTACCCCATCTCCGCAACCTCCACAAACCCAAGCCTCTACTCAGGCCAGTGCCTCCCCTTCTTCTTCTGCCGACACTTCCACTAATACTACTCCCAACGCCGCCTGACGCGTTGTGTCGATACGTCGGCGGTGGGCGCCGAGACCCTCTTCTTCACCCTCTCCATCTCCACCACCTCCGCTACCCTCATTGCCTACATCACCATCTCCTCCATCCTCACCATTGCCTAACCCTCCATCATTTTCGCCACCTCCTCTCCCCAAATCGCCAAACCCATTACTTCCACCTTCATCATCTCCACCATCTCCACCGCTTTTGTCAGCAACATCTCCACCGCCGTCTCCTTCTCCACCATTACCCTTCTCTCCCGAACCTGACCAAGCTACTCCTACTCCTACACCTACACCTGTACCTCCGCCTCCACCTTTACCTTCACCCAAGCCTATCATCACCACATCACTTGTGCCTTCACTTCACATCGCCATCCCCATTGAAACCTCCACGCCTTCAAAACCATCACCTCCGCCATTAGAACCTACTACCTCCACTTCTCAATCCACTTGCACCCCACGGGATGAGTTTGCATTGCCGTTGGTGCCCTTCGGGTCTGGTCCCCATGGAGACAATGAGCCGAGTCAAGATGATTCAGTGTCGGTTATACAATTCAAGATTCAAGATTTCATCTGTCGGATGCCAATCTGTGTCCTAATCTCTGGCTACTTCGGGGCCAATGACCCTATGTTTCAAGGAGCAGTTGCTAAGAAAAGTCCCCTTGACTTAATGCCAGTTTCTTCTCGAGCGAAGCCAGTGGCAATCTCATTGCCCGCCAGAGGTCTTACCATTGATGATATTATCACCTTTCGCTCCGTCGCAGTTCAGATAACTGGCCAAGAAGGGTTCTCTACCCGTATTGTGCTAACTCATACAGCCTCCAAGCAGATTATGGATTCTATATTCAAGGGGAAATTCTCCGTATTCTCAGTATTCTCTAAAGACATTCTGCACACCTTATGCAATCTCTCTCAGTTTATCAGTACACCGGCCACGTCAACGCCGTGTATCTCTCCCTCAGTCTCGTCCTACTCTTTTATCAAGAGAGTTGTGTTTCAAGCCTGATTGCCGAGTAGAGTTGCCAAATCTCGGGATCCTTGTGCCAGGTTACAGGTATGTCTTTGTTTTGCACTGTTGGTTTTACTGGCGTTATACGGTTGATACAGGTCCGTCCGAGATTGTGAACGGTCTGTCGATAGGCCGTTCATCGAGGTACGCCCCCATTTTGACATTCTGTGTTTTTTGCGTTGTTACTCCCTGCTGTTGAACGGCCCTCGGAGGACCGTTTATCTCCCTGAACGGTCACCCATAGACCATCCTTGTCGTGCTACAGTGCACCCGAGCCTCATTTTGATTGCCATGCTATATTATCATCGTGATATTTGGTGCGGATCATTGATCCCCCCCCCCCCCCGCTGTCATTATATGTGTGCATCATTGCTAGTCATCCTTGTTGTTTATATTTGTTCATTGAGTGTCAGTTTCTAGGCTAGACTCTTTGCATGCACTCCGGTGCGCATAGGATTCATGCATATTTATCATCTCTAGTTGCATTCCTACCGAGGTAGAGTTTCCTCTCGTCTCCATACTCCTTGGAGCCGACTAGGTGACCTTACCGAGGACCCCCGTAAGCCCCCGTGAGCCGTGGATTCCCACACGGACGCCGGGCAGGTTGTACCATACCATCCCTCAGTCTAGGGTTATGCATCCGTAAAAGGGAGAGTCCCTTAGAGTCACCCAGTTTCCAATTCTTACCCTGGTTAGGTACTTGTGGTTGAGTGAATTCATATACTAATTAACCCACTAAGGTCCTAAAAAAGAACTTATAAAATTTTCGTGCATCATTCATAACTTGGGTGTTTAATTGGTTGATTCTTCTCTCATCGCTTCCCTCCATTGTGTTGCCTCCATATCATTTTGTTAATTAGGCCTATAGGCTAGTTCATCTTTGCGTCCCTCCATTTAGTTGTGTTTGTCCTAGGTTCGTTTCCATCCTTGTATTCCTTTGAAATTCACTATATAAAGTCTCCATTTCCCCCATGGAGCATTTTTCTCCTGTGTCTTATCCCTTATCTTTCCTGTCTTCTTACCCCCGCGTGGATTCCTCTTCCCACGCGGGCCCATCACCTCATTCACCTAATGGGCCTTATTCACTTCACGGGCCTTCCTTGTTCAATGGGCCTACTCCTGTTAACGGGCTTTCATATCCCGCCCGTGATGTTGCTGGTCCAATCAATTCTCATCCCGACATACATGACCCTTCCAGGCCCATATATCCCTCTACTCCTAGAATGGGCTTTCCTTCTTCTTAGGCTGGGTCCCTCTATTCGGCCCATCATCATCCTGGTTTAAGCTCCCACTCTCTTGCTCAGGCTGGCCCACATTCTTCTAGGACTTTTCCCACCGAGGAGATGATTGCTCAAGCTCAGCGTCAACTCGATGAACTGTAGCGCCGAATTAATCCCCAAACTTCTTTGGATGACCCGTTTGCCTTTCAAGGTCTTCAGCTTCCACCACGTTCACAAATTCTGACTTATCGTCGCTATGGTGGAGTCGGTGGCCCCTACGTGCATTTGAAGGAGTTCCTTTATGAGTCGGCCCAATTCCGACATGACCAACGTTTAATGGCTTATCTGTTTGGTCTGTCCTTAGAAGGCCCGGCTCGGGATTGGTTCTTTTCATTGCCGCGAGAGCAAGTGGTGAATTTTCAAGCCGTCCAAGTAAGATTTATTCAGCAGTCCCAGGACCAGGTTGGGCCCAAGTACTCCGTGGTAGATCTTGCCCAAGAGAAGATGAAGCCCGGCGAGGAATTCTCGACCTTTACTGACCGCTGGCGTCGCCTAGCCGCGCAAGTTCTGGGGCATATTCCGGAGGGCGAGTAGATTAAAATGGTTATTTCTAATACAACGCCCGAGCTTAGATGCATCTTAGCCCTGAATGATATCACTTCCTGGCAACAACTCTACAGCCGAGCCCGCTTCATTAGCCAACAACTCCTAATCTCCCTTGACCACGAGTCTCCTCCACCTTCGCCTTCCACATGCACTTTCCCTCCGCCATCCCCCACAAGTCAGCACTCCACTACATATCCCTCCACGAGTTGGCCTTCCGCTCCCACTTACCCATATACCTCCACATGTCGCTCCACTACATCCTCCTTCACAAGTCAGCCCTCCGCTATTTTATTTCCCCACATCTCTCCACTTCCGGTCAAGGAAACGTCACATCCCGAGCGGGTGGATGCTGTCCATTATATTCCCGCTCCCTCTATGCCTCCACATCATTCACTTACTAGCCATCCGCCTTCGCCTACACGATTCCCCTTACCTACGCAACCTCCACTACCATCCCCACTACCTTCTCATACACCTCGGCACCCCTCCGTTGCCAGAATCCTTTATAGACATTTTTAGGGCTTTCATGGCCACCCATGCATTGCAACTCCCTCCGGTCGTGCCTCGCCGACCTGCGGTCGGGAATTTGCTCCATTTCTGTGAATTTCATCGTCATCCGAGACATTGGGTTGAGGACTGCCCCGAGTTCCGGGAGATTGTTTACAGCTTGGAAGACAAGAGGATGATTGATTAGACTGTCATACATCAGGTTATTTTGGATCTTTGCAAACAGCAGCAACAGCAGCAAGCGCCGCCCAGGCAGTCGTCTCCATCTCAAGACCAGGGGCAGCCCTGTGATTCTTCAGTTGATGAAGCACCCGCTCTGTTATCTATCCCTTCTCCTATCCCATCTCCTTCACCTACCCAAGCCTCTGCTCAGGCAGATACCCCCTCTTTCACCCTCTACTTCTATCGCCACTCTTGCTCCCAAGGCCGCTTGACGTGTCATGACGATACGCCGAAGAGCGCCGCCACCTGCCGCTCCCTCTGTTTCACCGTCACCTTCACCTCCTTCACCTTCACCCACTCCACCATTACTTTCACCCTCACCCTCATCGCCACCTCCATTCTCCCCATTGCCGTCATCAACGCCGTCATTACCTCCGTCACCTTCACAACCATCCCCGCTACCGATGCCACTCCATTCGCCGTCATGATACGAACCTAAGCAAGCTACCCCTATGCCCACGCCTCTACCTTTGCCTTCATCTCTTCCCACACCTCCATCTTCACCTTTACCCACACCTCCACCTCCACCTTTGTCTTTGCCTCCACTAGAGCCCGTCATCACCGTAATCCATACACCACTCACATTGACCTTACCAACACTTACGCCTTCTAAACCTTCACTCCCACCTTCCAAGCCTTCTCCACCCCTTCCCCCACCTATTTCAACCCCACGGAGCGGGTGTGCGCTACCTTTGGTGCCCCTCGAGTCTAGTCCCCAGGGAGATAATGAGCCGAGCCAGGCCTTGGCTGTGTGTTACAAGCTTCAAGATTTCATTTGCCGCATGCCGATCCGAGTCCTGGTCCCTGGCTATTTTGGGGATGATCAATCTGCACTTCCCACGATGATTGCCAAGACTTCCCTTGCACTAGTGCCAGTTTCTTCTCGAGCAAGGCCGGTGGCAATCTCTTTGCTCACCGTAGGATTCACTCTCAATGCTGTTTTCATAGCACGCTCGATTGCTGTTCAGTTCACTGGCCGAGAGGGGTTCTCTACTTGGATCATGCTATCCCATACGGTCGCAAGGAGCCTGATGAACTCTTTCTACAAGGGGCAATTGGCCGTATTTTCAAGGTCGGCTAGGGGCATTCTGCGCTTGTTAGTTAATCTCCCTCAGTTTATCAGTGGACCGGCCACGTCAACGCCGTGCATTACGCTCCCTCAGTTTTTTCCTATACTTTTGGTAAGGGAGTTATGTTTCATGTCCAACGGTCGAGTGAAGATGCCAAATCTCATGCTCCTGGTGCCAAGCAACAAAACTCCACTACTTTCTGATGTTCGTCATAAGGAGTTATCTGTTCAAGAATGTCCATCTATGGTTAGCACTGCATGTCTAGGGGCCACCGCCCCAATAAAGTAGCATGTTTATAGTCGGGCCAGGCCATCTGCCAGGTGGGCCCGTTATCTGAGAAGACACAGCAGATTGAGAAGGCCGAAGATCCGAATCCGCGCCAGGCAGGTCCGTTACCAGACAATTTTTGCCAAGGAGAGGCGGCGACGTAAGTATAAGGGCCGACAGTTGTGTATTCGGGGGCTCACTCCACCTCCTTCTTCTGTCCATTAATTATTTCTTTTAATCAGTTCCCATCCTTGGGTGGTGTACCTTCCACCATCTGACTATATTTCTACCATCTTCTCCTATCCTCACCATTCGCGGTTCCGGCCTATGACCTCCTCTTCCCCTGATCCAGGGGCATCCTCTAGCTTTTATCTCCGGGCACGTTCGGACGCCACTTTTCATCCTTTTTCCCCGACTTGGTTGGGGGTTCCTTGTGCTTGTTCCCCGACCTTGTCGGGTGGTTTTTCTGATCTTTCCCCGACTTTGTCGGGCAACCGTCATTTTCCCTCCCCAACTTGGTCAGGTGGTTTCCATTTCTTTTCCTCGACTGCGTCGGGCGATCATGTCACTTCTTCCCCGCCCCTTGCGGATGAGTTTCATTCTCCTTCTCTGATCTTGTCGGATGATACTTATTCCTATCTCTCTATTCTTTTCTCCTCACCCTTTCGGGGTCATTACCCTTTTTCTTGCTATTTTTGAGGCTTTAGTCCGCCTTGATCCCAGCTAATCTTTACTTATTCTGTATCTGGTTCCTTGTTATCAGGGTCTCTGTGCCTTAACAAGGGAGTTCTAGCCCTCGTCCCTCTTCCTTTTTATCCTTATTTCATCTAGTTTGGTGTGCGCCGCTCCTCCGTGTAGAGGACTTTTCAAGCCTTGCTATCCTCTCCCTTTCGTCCTGTCAAGCAAGGAATACAAAGCTCGTGCTGTACGAAGCTCGATGATCAAGATCGCGTCAGGATGATGTTACCACACTGTGGATATGCAAGGTATCGTTATTTTGTGTAAGAAATATGATGTCATTACTAATATTTCTATTTATTCCTGCACGTGCTTATAATGCTATTCCTCAACATGGTTGTTGGGTTCTGTGCGTCCCCTCGTTGTCTTTGACAATGGTTTTGATGATTCCAATATATCGTGTGTTTTGTGTTTACTTGTTTTGTGTTTACTTCAAAGTGGAAATCTTGATTGTCTATGTTTTTATGGCATCCTGATGGTAAAACAAACTAACACTATGATATCTTGTTTTGCAGGTGGTTCAAACACAATGATCCTATATGGGACACTTGATGTTGGTGTTTGTATTGGTGCCTTCATGCATGTCCTATATGGGACACTTCATGTGGATTTCTGCTTAACATGTTTTTTATGATTCTTTGTGATCCAAGGTTATTGGATGTTCTTAAGACCCTCTAACCATGCTATCTAACTTGGTTATATCATGTTCACAATTTGGGTCATGACTCTTTTAATGAACTGAAAGATGCTTGACGTTTTAATGTCCATTGGTGTGAAGGTTCAGTTTGTTCTGAACTACCTTCATAATCCATGTTTCAGATATTGTTTGCACCGAGGTTCAATATATGTTTGGTACATCTTTAGCTCTGAACAAGATATGCACCAACTTGCTTAGCTTGCTTTGTCTATGCCAAACAACATATGGACCAACTTGTGCTTTGTGTGCTAAACAATCTTTGCACCAACTTGGTTTTCTAAACAAGTTATGCACCAACCTGGTTTGTCTATGCTAAACAAGTTATGCACTGGACTTTGTTCTTCATGGCACCTACCAAATCTTCTCATATGCATTGACCATGTTCTTATAAGCATAGACATGATAAAATGCATTGAGTGGTTCTTAGGTGTATTAAAATGATATTGAGGTTCTTAAGCATGCAAGGCTCAAATATGTCGCATTACAATGTGGATGGAATGATTTAGGTTGAAAATGTGTTTCTGAGCTATATTGGATTATCACTCATAAAACTGGGTTACTTGATAGTGCAGGTTTTGATCTGCCCACATATCTTGAAAATCGAGGTAAGAACCCTCTTATGATAGGTTTCCATGTGGGGAGATTAGGCTCACTTCATGCTTCATGGCTTTGGGGTTAATTGGCTTCCAAATTGTCAATTTGATAATTGTAGTTCATATTCCATCATGCTCATGTTGAGTTCTATTCTTTCATGCAATATTTGATTGGATTTGGTGTTACTTTACCAAGTGAATTATGCATGTTCTTGAGGAAGTTCTTGAGTTGAAAGTGTGATCAAATATTTATGTGCCTCATACCAATGCTTTCATAATCATAATTCATGTCCTTTGGGTCTTGGACTCAAAACGAGTTCCAAATGTTGATGCATGATCCAAATATTTTTAATTCATGATTGATTACATTGGGTTACATGCTTAGAACATTATAATTGGTTTAGAAACCTTTTTATCATGTTCCTAGGTCAGTGGGTCGACCCCCCAAGCTCAATGGGTCGTCCCCTGGGCTAAACAGGGTGTTTTCAGCACCCTGTCTGAAAGTGGGTCGACCCCCCTCACAAAGTGGGTCGACCCCCCTGTAAAACATGCTAAAAATTAGCTTCTGGGAGTAGATGGGTCGACCCCCCTCCAAAGTGGGTCGACCCCCCCTGTTCGCAGCAACGCGCGGCTTTTCCGTAAAATGCCGAAACCCATCCAAATGACCTCCGATTGGGCTGAAATTTTAAACTAAGACCCTTGGGTTATTAATGAACATATTGGGGTGATTTTGCTAGGGTTTTGCATGGGTATTGTGGTCTTTTGCACAACTCATCCCTCTTGTATATATAACATACGAATTTGGGGTTTTAACTATCTCCGTTGGCTAACCTTGTTCTATTTGTTGTAGGAGAGAAAGAAGAGAGCTCAAGGAAGCTTCAACGCTAGATTCGATCTACATCCCTCGACATTTGGAGCTCGTGGAAGAAGAAGAAAAGGAGCGGATCATCAAGGGGATCAAGAGGACACTCTCAACGTCATCATCCGGCTACCCTCCGACCCGTGGCAAAGAGAAGACATTCTATAGCCCTTGTTCTTCGATAGGAATTTCTTTCTACATCCTTTTTGTGCTTAATGGAGTCAATCTCTTTAGATTTCTAAAGTTATATTGATCATATCCTTCATTTCTAAACATCATGTCTGTAAGTGTGTGAACCGTCGGTGAACGGTTGTGGAGTTATTGTGCTGCCGGCATTGCGGCTTGTATGTGTGTGATTGTTGGTCCCTTGTGGATCATGTACGGAGCTGCGTCTCGGTGTGTGCTTATTGTCCGGGGTGTGTTCCCCGTTTTTGTGTGTGGGTGTGTGTGCTGTAGTTGCAGCTTGTTGGGGGATTTTCCCCGTGTGTGGATATTGCTGCGGAAGCAGCGTGTGTGTGTGTGGTTGGGGTTCATCCCCGTGTTGCAACTTTCGTAGCGTGTAGTGAAGCCTCACCCGGTTGGGTGAGGGGTGGACGTAGGGAGCCTTCGTGGTCCCGAACCACCTAAAAATCTTTGTGTCCTTTGTGAATGCTTGTGCGATTGTCTCTTTCCTCTATCTCCCTTCACATGTTAGTTTAATAGATTTTTACTCACTACACCACTGCACACTGCTACTTCTGTTATCCGTGCTAGGCATAATTTTATCTAACGTTTGCATTGTTATCACAAGTGAGATCGGAAAGATTGAGAGAACCTTTTGAATCTCATATGTGTTAAGGCTACTCAAGTAGTTGATTTTAATTCCACTGTGATCAGTTAAGAGAATTTTTTAAATCCGCCATCTAGGTCAAGGGGACAATTCAACCCCCCTTCTTGTCCGCCATCTTTATCTGGGCCAACAATTGGTATCAGAGCCCAGTCTCTGATTTTTATTCAGCGGACCTCACGGTCTAGGAGAAAAGATCTTTTTATGATGGCTAGTCTGAATTCAGTTCCTGTCTTTGATGGTTTTGATTTTACATCATGGCTTGGAAAATTGTGTGTTTGGATTTCTGGGATTAATCCTAAGCTTATGAAATTAATAAGTCATGGTCCTCATGTTTTACCAAAAAATGAGTCAAGATGGACCGATGAACATAGGAAGATGAATTCTGATAATCTTTTTATTTTGAATACTCTTAAAGCTGCAGTATGCATTAACAAATTTCCATTTGTTTCTGATTGCAGCTCAGCCAAAGAAATCTTGGATGGACTGATTAAGTTTCATGAAGGAAGGCTGAAGGATACATGTATGATGGCAAACGACAGTGCTCTTTCGAGCAAAGAAAATTCTGATGGAGAAGGAAATCAAGAGGTAAGTTCTGAAACCGATGAGATTTCCTTGGAAGAACTAATGGATGCCTATGATGACTTGCTTGATAGATATAAGGCATTAAAATCTGAGAACAGAAAAATGAAAAAGAAACTTAATGATCATTCACATGTTAACCCTCCATGTGCTAAATGCTCTCAAATTGAAAATACATGTGTTGATGATCTTTCATGTGAGGAATGCTCGGAGCTTAGGAACTTGAATAAAAATTTGTTGCATGATGTTGCTGTGCATGAAGAAATTATTATAATTCTGAAAGTTGAAAACAAATCCTTACAGGATAAAATTTCAGAACTTCAACTCATTGAAGAAGACAATGGAAAAGCTACTTTGAATGCTGAATCTGAAAAGTTGAAAGAACTAAGAAAGGAAATTGAAAGCCTCAAGAACATAAATGATAAATTTGAATGTGATAAAGCCTTGAACAAAATTGTTGGTGAAAATGTGAGTTTTCAAATGAGTGAACTCGAACACACCTCTATGAACACAAATTCATTTGAAAAACTCCAAAATGAAAATAGTGCTTTATTGTTTCAAATTTCATTGCTTGAAAGTAAATTAAAAAGTCTTGAAAAAGTTGAAAAAGGTAAATGTGTGATTTCTGATGATTGTGACAATTCGCATGGTCTTGAACAAGAAATTGAAAGTCACAAAGTTATCAATTCCTTGTTGAATGAGAAAATTGCATCTTGTGAAGAAGAATTGGCTAGTTCTGAAATCCATATTATGTCTTTGCAAAATGAAATCAAAGTTTTGATTAAATCATTGTCCGTGCATGATAAAGAAAATCAAAATCAGAAAATTGTTGATCATCGCTCTTGTATGCATGAAAAACATCCATCTGTTGAACATGCTTATGCATCAAGAAAAAGAAGGAATGTCTCATGTTACTATTGCGGCAATTTTGGCCATGATATGTACGAATGCTCTCTAATGCAATCTGATGATAATGAGGCAATAAAGTCACAACTAAAAGTTGTTGATGATTTTAAAATTCCTGAAAAATCAAAGAAGAAAAACCTCCATGTTCATTGCTGTTACTGTGGTCTACATGGCCATGTTATGGAGGACTGTTTCATGAAGAAAGATGATGATGAATGGTTTGCCAACAAGAATTTTTCATGTTATTATTGTGGTGAACAAGGACACATGATGGATAATTGTTTCTTAATGAAAAATGATGAGAAATTGTCCATGAAAAGAATATCTTTCTACTGCTATTATTATGGTGAGAATGGTCATTCTATGGATGATTGTTCCACAATGAAAATCGATGATGAGTGGTATGAAAGGAAGAACAAGAAAAATACATTTGTTCATGCTAGGACTAACCCCTCGGGACCCAAGATGGTTTGGGTACCCAAACATCCAACTTGAGAATCTGTTTTGCAGGGGTACCTTGAGGTCGAAGAAATTAATAAATATTGGGATCTCAAGGTGAGGAACAAAAATGATTTGTTTTGAAACTTTGTCTCACTTGGTTCTCTTTAAAAAATCTGAAAAAGGTAAAATTTATGTTTTGAGAAAAATGCTTCCAACTTGGTTCACTGGTTATGGTATCTTTTGGAAATCTTGAGAATTTTTGAGTTCCATGTCAGAATGACTTGATCACTTCTATTTTCACTCCATGTGAATAAATTCTATCTTCAAATGCTTTACTCTTCTCATAAAGTGTTTTCACACTTATAATCAACTCTTGTAAATAAAATTTGGTTTGAATGCTTCTCATTGTGCATAGAGTTTTCAAACTCTTACTTACTTTTTGTAAATAATCACTCACTTGTGTATACATAGATCACATGCTTAAGTTGCATAAAACATGCTGCACATATCATATACATCCTCACTTGCATACATTTGCACTTGCTTGCATACATTTGCATATTCCTCATATTCGTGTGCTTGATTGCTATGATTTTTCGGTATATAAAATATTGTTTGTGGAAGGTTGGAGTATGTCTAGCCGGAAGCTTTCACTATGCGTGATGGTGATCTTCGGACCTATGTTCCCCGCCGCGTACCGAAAATCACTTTGTTTGAATAGTTTGCTATATCCTTGCTTGAATGCATGTATATATTTTTAGAACACAATTCCTTGCAAATCTTCTAAGACCTCACCTCCTTGCTATATAAAATGCAGTGATTTTAATCATTTGTGAATAGTGACATATACAAAGGAGGATGATTCATTTCAACTGTGCATACATTTAGGGGGAGTCATAACTGTGTATAGGCAAATTCATCTTCTACATCCAAAGCAATTACCCATACATTATTCCAAAATGATGCATATGACTTTGATTGATAAAGATTTCAGAAATTCTTTTTAACACTTCATGGGAAAAAAATTTCTACATGAAAATTGAGAGAATCGTGAGGAAAAAGCTGCCTACCCCGCATGCTGAAATAAGTGGTATGTCTAACTGAGTAGCCGGGAATCCCCACTGAAATAAATGAGGAAACTCGCGTCGAAAGGTGAAACAAAATCCACATTTTGTGATGAATCCTAGTAAGCCGGGAAACCCCATTGAGACACATGAGGTGACTCGCGCCGAACAATGAAATCCAATAAAAGAAAAATAAAAAGGGGTTGAGCGAAGCTACCAATAGTCGAGGATCAAAATGGAAGTGTAGGAAGGAAATAACCCTCTAGTGTTTTCTAGAAACTCTGCTAATATCCATATAAACTTGAAGTTCATTGCTCATTTACATAAATTTCAATTGGGTATTTTTGTGATGATCGTATATCTTGAATTTGTTCTTATCATGGTTTATGTAGTACCTTGCATATATGAATGCACTACCTTTTTTGATTATGGTTCATATCTCACATTTTGATTTTGAATGAACTGTTCTTTTGCTATCCCCTTACCCCATTAAGGGGGAGCTATAGTACTGTATGTGTGCCTAACTCCAATGCATGCTTGCTTGTTTGCTTGCTTACATACTTCATTTCACATTTAAGTTTGCATAGATGCATCTTTAGGTTACATAATCCCATTGTCTGTTGGCTTTTGTTCTTGACAATTGGGGGAGAATAATGTGCTTTTTGGCATTTTACACTGTGTGCATAGCTAGGTTTCATTTTTGCATATAGGTTAGTTAAATCACACACTTGTGAATAATTAGTTCTACATATAATGAAAAAATTCAAAAAATTGACCATTTTGCATTGAATTCTCATGCCTGTTGATTGCATGTCAAATTCCAAACCTTGTGTGGTTCATAGTTCATACTCTTCCCTTCATAGGAAGTAAATTGCTGGGTTCGTGCTCTACTTTTTGAATCTCTGTATCTATTCCCTAAGTCCCCCATTTTTTTTGCTAATGACAAAGGGGGAGAGAACTTTAAATTGTCACAATATATTGTCATCATCAAAAAGGGGGAGATTGTTGGGTTCTGTGCGTCCCCTCGTTGTCTTTGACAATGGTTTTGATGATTCCAATATATCGTGTGTTTTGTGTTTACTTATTTTGTGTTTACTTCAAAGTGGAAATCTTGATTGTCTATGTTTTTATGGCATCCTGATGGTAAAACAAACTAACACTATGATATCTTGTTTTGCAGGTGGTTCAAACACAATGATCCTATATGAGACACTTGATGTTGGTGTTTATATTGGTGCCTTCATGCATGTCCTATATGGGACACTTCATGTGGATTTCTGCTTAACATATTTTTTATGATTCTTTGTGATCCAAGGTTATTGGATGTTCTTAAGACCCTCTAACCATGCTATCTAACTTGGTTATATCATGTTCACAATTTGGGTCATGACTCTTTTAATGAACTGAAAGATCTTTGACGTTTTAATGTCCATTGGTGTGAAGGTTCAGTTTGTTCTGAACTACCTTCATAATCCATGTTTCAGATATTGTTTGCACCGAGGTTCAATATATGTTTGGTACATCTTTAGCTCTGAACAAGATATGCACCAACTTGCTTAGCTTGCTTTGTCTATGCCAAACAACATATGGACCAACTTGTGCTTTGTGTGCTAAACAATCTTTGCACCAACTTGGTTTTCTAAACAAGTTATGCACCAACCTGGTTTGTCTATGCTAAACAAGTTATGCACTGGACTTTGTTCTTCATGGCACCTACCAAATCTTCTCATATGCATTGACCATGTTCTTATAAGCATAGACATGATAAAATGCATTGAGTGATTCTTAGGTGTATTAAAATGATATTGAGGTTCTTAAGCATGCAAGGCTCAAATATGTCGCATTACAATGTGGATGGAATGATTTAGGTTGAAAATGTGTTTCTGAGCTATATTGGATTATCACTCATAAAACTGGGTTACTTGATAGTGCAGGTTTTGATCTGCCCACATATCTTGAAAATCGAGGTAAGAACCCTCTTATGATAGGTTTCCATGTGGGGAGATTAGGCTCACTTCATGCTTCATGGCTTTGGGGTTAATTGGCTTCCAAATTGTCAATTTGATAATTGTAGTTCATATTCCATCATGCTCATGTTGAGTTCTATTCTTTCATGCAATATTTGATTGGATTTGGTGTTACTTTACCAAGTGAATTATGCATGTTCTTGAGGAAGTTCTTGAGTTGAAAGTGTGATCAAATATTTATGTGCCTCATACCAATGCTTTCATAATCATAATTCATGTCCTTTGGGTCTTGGACTCAAAACGAGTTCCAAATGTTGATGCATGATCCAAATATTTTTAATTCATGATTGATTACATTGGGTTACATGCTTAGAACATTAGAATTGGTTTAGAAACCTTTTTATCATGTTCCTAGGTCAGTGGGTCGACCCCCCAAGCTCAATGGGTCGTCCCCTGGGCTAAACAGGGTGTTTTCAGCACCCTGTCTAAAAGTGGGTCGACCCCCCTCACAAAGTGGGTCGACCCCCCTGTAAAACATGCTAAAAATTAGCTTCTGGGAGTAGATGGGTCGACCCCCCTCCAAAGTGGGTCGACCCCCCCTGTTCGCAGCAACGCGCGGCTTTTCCGTAAATTGCCGAAACCCATCCAAATGACCTCCGATTGGGCTGAAATTTTAAACTAAGACCCTTGGGTTATTAATGAACATATTGGGGTGGTTTTGCTAGGGTTTTGCATGGGTATTGTGGTCTTTTGCACAACTCATCCCTCTTGTATATATAACATACGAATTTGGGGTTTTAACTATCTCTGTTGGCTAACCTTGTTCTATTTGTTGTAGGAGAGAAAGAAGAGAGCTCAAGGAAGCTTCAACGCTAGATTCGATCTACATCCCTCGACATTTGGAGCTCGTGGAAGAAGAAGAAAAGGAGCGGATCATCAAGAGGATCAAGAGGACACTCTCAACGTCATCATCCGGCTACCCTCCGACCCGTGGCAAAGAGAAGACATTCTATAGCCCTTGTTCTTCGATGGGAATTTCTTTCTACATCCTATTTGTGCTTAATGGAGTCAATCTCTTTAGGTTTCTAAAGTTATATTGATCATATCCTTCGTTTCTAAACATCATGTCTGTAAGTGTGTGAACCGTCGGTGAACGGTTGTGGAGTTATTGTGCCGCCGGCATTGCGGCTTGTATGTGTGTGATTGTTGGTCCCTTGTGGATCGTGTACGGAGCTGCGTCTCGGTGTGTGCTTATTGTCCGGGGTGTGGTCCCCGTTTTTGTGTGTGGGTGTGTGTGCTGCAGTTGCAGCTTGTTGGGGGATTTTCCCCGTGTGTGGATATTGCTGCGGAAGCAGCGTGTGTGTGTGTGGTTGGGGTTCATCCCCGTGTTGCTACTTTCGTAGCGTGTAGTGAAGCCTCACCCGGTTGGGTGAGGGGTGGACGTAGGGAGCCTTCGTGGTCCCGAACCACCTAAAAATCTTTGTGTCCTTTGTGAATGCCTGTGCAATTGTCTCTTTCCTCTATCTCCCTTCACAGGTTAGTTTAATAGATTTTTACTCACTACACCACTGCACACTGCTACTTCTGTTATCCGTGCTAGGCATAATTTTATCTAACGTTTGCATTGTTATCACGAGTGAGATCGGAAAGATTGAGAGAACCTTTTGAATCTCATATGTGTTAAGGCTACTCAAGTAGTTGATTTTAATTCCACTGTGATCAGTTAAGAGAATTTTTTAAATCCGCCATCTAGGTCAAGGGGACAATTCAACCCCCCTTCTTGTCCGCCATCTTTATCTGGGCCAACAATGGTTAAGTGGCTTTTAGAAATTTTCTTAGTTAGCTTAGTCCAAAATAAAAAAATAAAAAATTAGTTCGCTTCTACAGTATCTTAGGCTGGTAAAAGCTCCGCGCTGGGAGTCTAGTTTCTTTCCCTGATTATTGAGGGTGACCTTTGAGTACGGGTTTTTCACACACTTCACGACGAGCCATAGCCGATTCCTTTTAGGCACACCGTTGCTGCTTTGGCCATACTTTGGGTATGCATGAAGGCCTTTTCTCTTCTATGCTCGGCCAAGTGCAGGGGCAAGAGATTGATGGATAAGATTACTAACCTAGGAGCTCCCTAATACGAGAGAGGTCTCAAATAGGGGCCGTCTTGACCCTCAAAAGTGAGCTTTCATGCTATATCTGGCCAATAAGGGCTACCAAAATGAGAAAATGAATCAATGCAAAATTATGAATCAAAGGCATGGCAAGAGTGGCAGTATAGTTCCTCGCGGGATGTCATGAGCCCGGTCGCATGCGTGCCTGATAAATATGGGTCTAAAAATCAAAGACACAAAGCCCCGTCGTAACAGGCTATCTCTTTGAGGGGTAGTGCCCTGGAAGGAATTTGAGCCTTGATATCTCCCATCCTGCACGAAGTTTGTCTCCAATTTTTCTTCTGCTTCTCCCTCTTAGGTTGGGTTGTATCTCGGGTATGGCCTTAGTAGGGGCACCGTTCTTTAGAAGCGGTTGGTTGTGGTAAGCCACCATCACATGCACGCCCTGCTTAAGGGGAGCCTTTAATGAAAGGGGTAGGAACCACGATGCCTGGCCAGTAGTTTGAGCCTGTCTTTAGGTGCTGCGGATTGCTATGTCAAAACAAAAAAAAATCAAATATTACCAAAAGTCTAAAAAAAATCAAATACTTCAAAAAATCCCAAAAAATCAAATATTGTCAAAAATTCAAAAAAATCAAACACTTCAAGATTTCAAAAAAAAATAAAAACAAAAAAAATCAAATATTTTAAAAACCTAAAAAATCAAATACTTCAAAAAAATCCAGAAAAAATGAAATACTATTGAAAATCTAAAAAAAAAAAAATCAATCTAAAAAATGTGTCTTTTTCATGCATTTACATTTATTTTAAGGACAAATACGTAATCCGTTTGTTAAGTGTGCAGGTTGCAAGTACCTAGGCATTCCTTGCTATATCTTTGTGCTCTGCCTCCTATCCACATCTTTGATTTGTTCTTTCCTTCTTCGATCCACTCTCTCGATCTGTTCTGAAGCTCATGTCCTTCTCAGCTTTTGTTTACAATGATCATATCTTTATGAGAGGGCTTTGTCTCACGATTATGAACCTGGCGGTTCTGCTTCATTCTGATCTTGGGTTTTGATTGAAAGGCGTATTTGTTTATGTCTTTTGTTCCACCGTGTCCTTGTCACATGTTTATGTCCCACCATGTTATCCCACACATGTTGTGTTTGTCCCTCACCGAGTGTTGTTAGTTGTCTTGTATATGTTTTTAGTCATCTATTTATTTCTCGTGTTCTTGTCCCAACCGTGCGTTGTCCCGCCGCGTGGGTATCTTGTCACACCATGTTCATGCATGCATGTTGTCTATTCATGCCATTGTATATGTGCTCGTTTGCGGTGGTTATGTTATGTTGCATTTATCTCCCATTTCATTTTGATCGTTATGTTATGTTATCTTTGCTATGTTTATGCTCACTTATTTGTCTTATACATGAAAGTCCATAAAAATCTGGAAATGAAAATCCAAAAAGCATGTCGTTTCACCTGCACAGGTAAGTCAGGTATGGCCTTCTATCCCTATGTCCCTTATTGCATTATTATATAGTGTTATGCTATATTATCTTGAGAATCGGCTGGTTATCTACGTGTTCCAGGATCTGATGTTCCCCTTTAACAAAAACGATGATGATCCAGGTTCACGTGTTTAATCTCCGGATAGGCCGTTAGGTTGGGAAAATCTGGGGAGGATGGTTCTATCCTGCACGCTGTGGTTGTGGATAGTGTCTTGACTCTGATTCACCCAGCCTAGCAATATTATTCTCGAGTATTTTATATTTTATCTTTTCTTCACATTTGTTTTAATGATTTCTTTTATTTCTAGCCCAGCATGCATCATACGCATCTCTTGAGCATTCATGACCCGTGGTTTGTCTGCTAATGTCCCACCAGTGATAGATGGTTGTACGTTCAGTGCTTGAGTAAGAGGAATAATTCCACTCTGAGTTGGAAGGTTCACTTTTGTCGATTCGCTTGGTTTGGTTGATTAAGAGGCCCCCGTCTGGAGTTTTAGTCCATTTCTTTATTTTTTTCATCGTTTATTCTGGTCTCCTCATTGGTCCGAGGGATTGTGTCCCCCATGGGGTTGATCGTGTGTTTCCTTTTACTTAGTTTAGTTTCTCCAGACTGGTGTCGCCTTTAGTCTAATAGTTCCTTGTGGATGGTTCAAAGTTTTCCGGAAGGTTCCTGTCGCTTGTTGGCAAAACGGGTGTCGTTTTACCTTAACGCCCGCTTTTCAGTCTGCTCCGCTTCATTTCCATTTCATCTCCATGTTCCATTTTGCTTCCGCTTCACCTCCGCTCGCTCCCTTACAAAGCGAACGTTAAGGAGAGGTATCTGTTGACACCCATTTTTTACCGTTAAGTTGAGTCATTTCTCTTACTCTCATTTATTGATGCCTTGAGTTATCCGTTACTCGTTGGGTTATTTTTCAGGCAACATCTCTGGGCTTACTTTATGGGTAGCCTCCCTTCCTGGCTAGGTCTCCTTCAATTCAGGGCTTAATGGGCCTCGATTTTGTGAAAATCAAATATCCAGGCACATGTACGGTTCACCACTGACCGCCCAACCATTTGAGCGGTCGCTTATGGGCCGACCATATATTTATGGGATATTTTGGTTTATTTTCTGAATTTCCACCAACACGGTTTCATACGGTCTCATGTTAGCCGTTCAACCTGATGGGCGGGCTAATAGTAGCCGTTCTACCTCCCAGAGTCCTAAGCTCGGTTGGTTCTCAAATAATTATCCAATTATCTATTTATCACCGACAAAGCACAAACGGTTGGTCCTCGGCCGCTCTTATTCATGGGCAGTCATCAATTGGCCGTTCATCTGTCAGAGTCCAACGGCGAGATTCTCGGTTGGTTCAATGGATAAATTTATTGATATTTCATTTATATTTGAATTTCCACCGACAGGGATGGACGGCCTGGATGTAGCCGCTCAACCTGATGAGAGGTATATCGTGTGACCGTTTAACTGCCCGCATCCTGAAGATTTAAGAGATTTTCTATCTCCGTTCGTGGATTTATCCCCAACTTCCTCCAACCATTTCTCCGCGAATATGGAGTCGATTTTGGTGCCGTTTCTTCTGGTTGAAAGATAATTCGATTAGCTTCAACTTTTCTTTCATTATCTTGACCTAAAAATGCATAGAAACCTCAAATTTGAGCTAAGACTCTAGGTGCTCTATAAATAGACCCTGGAGGCCCAGCTTTGAAAGGGGGGGGGGGATTTTTGGTCGACGACAAAGCCCTGCCGAATCTTTGAGCGACCTAGCACCAGGGAGGGAGGCCTTCTACGTCCACACAGGCCTCCAGTTCAGGGAGTAGTTGTTCTTTGAGTCATTAGTACATTTAGTTCCGTCGTTCTCTCTTGTTTGCATGCATCACTTTCTCCACATTTCCTCTACGTTTTTTTCTCTCATTCTCATGCATCATTCACACACCCTCCTATGCTTTTTGATGCCCCCAGGGGTTTAAAAATCCCCAAGTATCCCCCATTTCATTTAGTCATGTTCATTTCCATCCGCTTGAGCATTTACTACACTTTCTAGTTCTAACTTGGGTTTTCCTTTGTATTCTACACGTGGTTTTGCAGATCAGCAACACACTAACGCGAGGCCCATCCTTTCCGGCCAGCCGGAAAGGGTGGAGGTTGGACCTTTGCAACTCACGGCGTGGCAGTCTTAGGCAACTCCCAACTGTCCGTTCACGAAGACGGGTGGTGGCTTCTGGACCGTTCTTCGTCGTCCTGCGGTTGTGTTGGAGCCGTTCATCTGCCAGTCGTTCTCCATCCCGCATTCCACCCCAGCACTGATGAGCAGTCAGTGCAGCGGCCGTGCATCCTTAAGGCGGTTCTTCACGGGCCGCGCATCCCTGCAGTGCTGGTTAAAGGCGAGTGTCTCCCCTCTTTCCAAGGTACGGTGTGCCTATTCACATTCGGCACCTTGGTGGCGATCACACACACTCCACACCCTTCTGCTTGTTATTTACCTATTGCTTAGTTCTTCACATTACCCTAGTAAAAAAAGGGGGTTGGAAGGGTAATCAAAAGGGGAAGAGGAGGAAAAACATGTCAACATTTGTGATCTAAAGGATGTGCATGTGGTTGTTGTACCCGGACCATTTCCCTGCTAAAAGCAATACAGGGACGCAAAGCTGAGATTCAATCACGATGAGAGCCTAAGACAGTCTGATGGGGACATCAGCGACAACCAGCTCACTTTGTGTTTGCATTTATGTCCTTTTGTATTTGTATGTACGCCCTTGTGATATATGCGTACACAATAGTAGGTCTTAGTGGGTTTATTTGCAAAAGGCCATTGGGTTTCTTTGCAAATATGTTTGTAGGCCCTGCAGGGGCCCCCTCCCTCCTCCTTATTGGTCCACATGGACTCTTGGGTCCAAGGTGGTTGGTCCATGGTCCAAATTTGGACTTGGACCATGAATTAAATAAAGAAGACAATTCCAAATTGTCCTCTTTAAGGGGGGGGCGGACCTATTAGTTTATTTGGGTTTAATGTGGTGTTCACACCACATCTCAACCCTCCATTCTTCAACCCTTGATCCAAGGGCTCATATTAGATTAGAACCCTTTCATATAAATACTTGTATTTTCTTATGGAAAGAATTAATGAAGAAGAAATTAGCATTTTGCCTCCTTGAAGCTTGTGCCCCTCTCCCCTCTCTCCCTGGTGTTCTTCCACCTCCAGCCCAGTTATAGAGTGAGATCCCTCCCCTCTTGATCCCCTCCAACTTCTGAAGCAGCTCCGGTGATCGCCGCCGCCGCCGTCTCGCCGCCGACGCGTCTTCACCAACGAATTCGGTTTTCTATCCACTCTGGACAGACCTCTCTTCTCCGAATTGTCCCTCTCTCTTCCCTCATCTTCTGAAGCTCCAATTTTCAGGGTTGGTTCCCCTCTTGAACCCTTACCTCCACAAAACATTTCAGGCAAAAATTCGTCCTTTAGATATTTTTAGATTTTCGTCCAAGTTCAAATTTCAGTTCTGTCCAGGTTCTGTCTACTGTTCAACAGTTCTGAGTCTACCTTGTTCGACCCATGTTTTGAATTTTGTTGGGGCTCTAAAAATTACTGAGACTTCTGTCCACATATGTCTACCACCATGAATTTTCTTAATTTTTGATAAGGTCTCTAGGTATTTTTCAAAATTCGTACCAGTTCCTGTGAGCAATTTTTCCACAGTGTCCCAGATCCGACCCAGGTCCACTCAAAAAATCCCATAAAATCCATTTCCTATCCAAATCAAAAACCAAAAATAGTCCCAGTTTTCTATCTCAGAGATCTTCAACTTTTCGGAAGAACTCATCTCCATATTCCAAGGTCCTCCCACCGGTCAACGGTGATTTTCAGAGAAGTCAGAACCTGCCCCTGCAGTTCTGGCCTGTTTACAGCAAGGGTGTAAATTCCATAAGTCAGATATACGTATCTGATTATTTTTTCTGAATGCCCCTACGTCGAAGTATTTGGAGTCCTCTTTCCAACGGCGCCGAGCTCGTTGCATTCCGACGACGGGGTTGATCACAGCAGCTGATCTCGCCGGACAGCGCGCGAGAAGACAGCAAGTGCAGACTTGTGGCCGGTTTCCCGCGAGCGTCGTCCGAGGGCCGCCCGGCGTCCGGCGGTCGTTCCAGCAACTCGCCATCCTAGGGGAGCGCTTCCCAAGTGTACCCACACCAGAGGAGGCATCAGGTCCCACACGACCCCTCCGGTCCACACGTGGGCCCCACTAGCACGAGTACGCGCGAAGCCGAAGCCGTGCCCGGAAACCGCCCGTCAACCCGGAATTGGTCCTCCCGGGTCCCCTTGTGTCGCCCGTTACCTCCCTGCGTGGAGTGGGCTTACTTGTATTGCTGTAATCTTAATGTATTAAGTTCCTGGGAGTACGAGTTTCGGCCGGGTGCCATCTTCGCCACGCCGAGCGCGTGGAGGTATCGTATTCGCTCCTTGCTTGGCATTCCGCTTATTTCTATATATGCTTGTTTATGCCGCTGCTAGAGAGCATGTGTAGGGTTACCTAGCTCGCTTTTAATTTATTATATCACTGCTGTGAGTGAGAGAGTGACCGTCCCGTGACCCGATCCGGGCACAATTGAGAGCCGACCACCCTAGCTCACTGCCGGTTGTTCAACCGCGCACATCCGACGCTTCCCTCGCTAAGGGACGACCGCTAGCTTATCGTGTCCGTGGTCCCGTCCCGCATCAATTTGGTATCAGAGCGAGTTTGAGTCTAGGGTGTCAAAAAGTAAAAAAAAAAAAGAGTGTCATTTACGTCTAGTCATTAGTCGGTCTAAGTCGTGTTTAGGATCATCATATTTTTAAAACAACAAAAAGAGTCGTTTTTGGGTCGCATACATCCCTTTACTCGGTATATACAAAGGTGTTGTCCGACCGTTAGGTTACGCCTATCGGGAAGGCCGCACACTTGTGCGAGTGACCTTCGGGTCAATTATCTCCGCCGCGTACCGAGTTTTGGTTAAGTCTAGGCGCATCATTTTGCATTAGTGTGTTTTGCTTTAGTCGGTGTCCTCTAGTCGGTGTGTTTGCATGTCCACTCGTCGGGGTACTCAGTACTCACCCCCACCCCCACCTATGGCCAACCCACGGGATACCTCGGGAGACTTCCACTCCCTACTAGAGGCGATGATGGCCATTATGGCTAGGTTGGACCAATCCGATGCTAACTTTCGGACCTTCTCCGAGAATATGGATGGTCGCCTTAGGGCCATGGAGGGACGCATGGAAAACTCCGATAGGTCGGTCCAAGACCTCGTTGGGCGGTTAGATAGGATGTCACACGGGGACCCTCCTGGGGCAGCCCAAGGTCCACCCGCACCTCCTCCCGCGGGGGCCCAAGTCCCACCCGCTCCCATGGCCCAAGTCCAGGCCGCTCCCTCGGCCCAAAACCAGCCACCACTGGTTCCTCCACCCGCCCCTCCTCGGGTTCCCCAA
Organism: Amorphophallus konjac; assembly: GCA_022559845.1. Classification (NCBI taxonomy): domain Eukaryota; kingdom Viridiplantae; phylum Streptophyta; class Magnoliopsida; order Alismatales; family Araceae; genus Amorphophallus; species Amorphophallus konjac. The sequence continues at coordinate 306,677,260 of CM040121.1, forward strand.
CTACCACACCGTGACCTTGGTCTCGAGGACTATGGGTCCGACAATGCCTACGAGGGGTATGGTCAACGCCGTCGTGGTTTTCAGCCACAACGAGATGAGGATGATGATCGGGTCCTTAAGACCGTGCGAGCGGATCCTCCCGCTTTTTACGGGTCTTTGGATCCGAAAGTCTACCTAGATTGGGAGTTTGGCATGGACCGTTATTTTGAATGGTATGATATGTCGGAGCGTCGAAGGGTCCGATTTGCCACCATGAAACTCATGGGGCAGGCACAAACCTATTGGAAGAATGTGGAGAGCCTGCTACTTCAGCGGCTAGAACCCCCGATTGACACATGGGCCGAGATGAAGAATAAACTTCGGCAAAAGTACCTTCCTCCCACATACCGCCAGCGACTCATCGATAGATGGCAAAGTCTTAGCCAGGGAGACCGGTCTGTCTCCGAATACATCGCGGAGTTTGATGAGTACTTTCTACGATGTGGTGTCACGGAGGAGAGTACCATGCCCGTGTCCCGCTTTCGACGTGGTTTGCGGCCACACTACCAGTATGAGCTTTTCCGCCGCAATGCCAAGACGTTGGAAGAGGCATATCAGGTTGCTCTCGAGATGGAGCAATTTGAGGGAGAGTTCGAATCTAGCCATCGGTTGGGCCCCACCCCTCTCCGTAGTACCGAGCCCCGTCACTCTATAGGCCCACATCAGCGGCCTCCCATGGCTCGACCTCAGGAGCCCACCCGTCAGGAGCACTTCGCTCCACGGCCTCGCCCTCCTCCACCCCGGGATCTATTTCCATCCCAACCACCGCCACCCTTTGCCCGTCCCCCAGCTCCTATAGCCCGTCCTCTGGCACCGGCACCCCCGCCACTCTTGTCCAAGGCACCTACACCTCCCCCATTGTTGCCTACACCCCCTACCCGGCGGGATGATAAGGGTAAGGTCCCTCTTATCGGGGAGAGTAGTCGATCGCGAATACAATGTTTCCACTGTCACGGGTACGGCCACATTGCTAGTGAGTGTCCCGCTCGCACCACCCTAGCCTTAGGTGTTGGAGGATCCGCACCTCCCGAGCTTGAGCATGTCGATTACGAGGCCGACGAGGCACTGGCCGATGAATACTATGCCATGGGGGAAGAGCTGGGCGACCCTTCTGCCGCCCAGGATGTCGCCACCTAGTGGGTTTGATGCTACCACCTTAGTCTAGAGTCGTGCATGAGTCAGTGTGCTTTCTTTGTGTGGTTTGTTTGTGTGGTGATTTTGAGTCGATTGTTTGCATGGTTTGCATTCGTGTGTCAGTGCATGGTGAGTCTGCATGTGTCTTGTGCAAGCTCGTGTCGTTCCCGAATGAGTGTGAAGCGAGTCGATTCACTTGACGAGTATGGGATCGGTTTACTTCTATACCCGGATCAGTCACCTATAGGGACTCAGCAGTGATTCCTAGTGAGTCTTTGAGCTGTTTCCTTCCGTTGAGAGTGCCCCTTCAGAGTGACCACCTTTGGCCATAGCAGTACGCATATCGAGTATATGTGGAATGAGCAGGTGCCGATCACTTGGAGTGGAGCATACCCGCGCTACTTGGCACGGTGACGGATCCGCCGGAGACCTGAGCAGCCGCACCCTTTACTCGACGGGGTCGAGTTCCTCCCACCCGGGGAGAATTGATGGGGACATCAGCGACAACCAGCTCACTTTGTGTTTGCATTTATGTCCTTTTGTATTTGTATGTACGCCCTTGTGATATATGCGTACACAATAGTAGGTCTTAGTGGGTTTATTTGCAAAAGGCCATTGGGTTTCTTTGCAAATATGCTTGTAGGCCCTGCAGGGGCCCCCTCCCTCCTCCTTATTGGTCCACATGGACTCTTGGGTCCAAGGTGGTTGGTCCATGGTCCAAATTTGGACTTGGACCATGAATTAAATAAAGAAGACAATTCCAAATTGTCCTCTTTAAGGGGGGGGGGCGGACCTATTAGTTTATTTGGGTTTAATGTGGTGTTCACACCACATCTCAACCCTCCATTCTTCAACCCTTTATCCAAGGGCTCATATTAGATTAGAACCCTTTCATATAAATACTTGTATTTTCTTATGGAAAGAATTAATGAAGAAGAAATTAGCATTTTGCCTCCTTGAAGCTTGTGCCCCTCTCCCCTCTCTCCCTGGTGTTCTTCCACCTCCAGCCCAGTTATAGAGTGAGATCCCTCCCCTCTTGATCCCCTCCAACTTCTGAAGCAGCTCCGGTGATCGCCGCCGCCGCCGTCTCGCCGCCGACGCGTCTTCACCAACGAATTCGGTTTTCTATCCACTCTGGACAGACCTCTCTTCTCCGAATTGTCCCTCTCTCTTCCCTCATCTTCTGAAGCTCCAATTTTCAGGGTTGGTTCCCCTCTTGAACCCTTACCTCCACAAAACATTTCAGGCAAAAATTCATCCTTTAGATATTTTTAGATTTTCGTCCAAGTTCAAATTTCAGTTCTGTCCAGGTTCTGTCTACTGTTCAACAGTTCTGAGTCTACCTTGTTCGACCCATGTTTTGAATTTTGTTGGGGCTCTAAAAATTACTGAGACTTCTGTCCACATATGTCTACCACCATGAATTTTCTTAATTTTTGATAAGGTCTCTAGGTATTTTTCAAAATTCGTACCAGTTCCTGTGAGCAATTTTTCCACAGTGTCCCAGATCCGACCCAGGTCCACTCAAAAAATCCCATAAAATCCATTTCCTATCCAAATCAAAAACCAAAAATAGTCCCAGTTTTCTATCTCAGAGATCTTCAACTTTTCGGAAGAACTCATCTCCATATTCCAAGGTCCTCCCACCGGTCAACGGTGATTTTCAGAGAAGTCAGAACCTGCCCCTGCAGTTCTGGCCTGTTTACAGCAAGGGTGTAAATTCCATAAGTCAGATATACGTATCTGATTATTTTTTCTGAATGCCCCTACGTCGAAGTATTTGGAGTCCTCTTTCCAACGGCGCCGAGCTCGTTGCATTCCGACGACGGGGTTGATCACAGCAGCCGATCTCGCCGGACAGCGCGCGAGAAGACAGCAAGTGCAGACTTGTGGCCGGTTTCCCGCGAGCGTCGTCCGAGGGCCGCCCGGCGTCCGGCGGTCGTTCCAGCAACTCGCCATCCTAGGGGAGCGCTTCCCAAGTGTACCCACACCAGAGGAGGCATCAGGTCCCACACGACCCCTCCGGTCCACACGTGGGCCCCACTAGCACGAGTACGCGCGAAGCCGAAGCCGTGCCCGGAAACCGCCCGTCAACCCGGAATTGGTCCTCCCGGGTCCCCTTGTGTCGCCCGTTACCTCCCTGCGTGGAGTGGGCTTACTTGTATTGCTGTAATCTTAATGTATTAAGTTCCTAGGAGTACGAGTTTCGGCCTGGTGCCATCTTCGCCACGCCGAGCGCGTGGAGGTATCGTATTCGCTCCTTGCTTGGCATTCCGCTTATTTCTATATATGCTTGTTTATGCCGCTGCTAGAGAGCATGTGTAGGGTTACCTAGCTCGCTTTTAATTTATCATATCACTGCTGTGAGTGAGAGAGTGACCGTCCCGTGACCCGATCCGGGCACAATTGAGAGCCGACCACCCTAGCTCACTGCCGGTTGTTCAACCGCGCACATCCGACGCTTCCCTCGCTAAGGGACGACCGCTAGCTTATCGTGTCCGTGGTCCCGTCCCGCATCACAGTCCATCTCATGGCTTCTCATTCATGAAATGGTGAGGGATATGTTCGAGTCAAAGCTGAGATTCAATTAGTAACCTGGCTCCCGGTGAGGCTCCAGAGTGAAAGCCCTCTTCTCCTCGGGGTGATTTCTTCCAAAACCATCCTAAGTGGCCATCTCAAAGCCCGTGAGTAAAACTCCTCAAATCCCTTGCATAAAGCCTCCTAAAACCTTGAACAAAACCTCTCAAAAGTCCTTGAATAAAACCTCCCGAAACCCTTAGATAAAACCTCTAAATCCATAACCACATAAACCCTCAAAACCATTTGAAACCGCTCCTATCGGCGCAGGAGAGCCTCCGGGCGTGGCCCCCTCTCGGCCCGGGTTTCGTGCCGAGTGGGGGGGCGCACCGAGGACAGCCTACACCGGGGTCACCCAGCGCGCCGATTGCTAGCCTTCAACCTCCTCCAGGCCGATGCCCTCTTTCGTGTTCCCTGTCGCGCCGAGGTTAGCCACGTCGAGACACCTTCGTGCCGACGCCCTCAAGAGCCCCCGAGCCTGATCATCCTCAGCATAAAACCATTGCCATCCCAGGGAGGAGCAACAGTTCTTCACTCATGCCCATGGGAGACAAATTAATGGGGTTAACCCCCCCTACATTCTGTCACCCCATTGGCCTATGGAGCTCTGCCACTGCATGTTCTCCCATGGCCTCTTCAAGGGGATATTAATAAATGCCACGATGAGTGGACATTGTCCCGTCAGATTATGATCCTATTGGATCTTGGGCTATGCCCATCTTTCTTTTGACTTCCATATCGGCACTTCGTAGATGGATGCCCTATACTCCCATTTTGGCATAGCCCAAAATAAGGGGAGATGCTGCCAAAATGAACTCTAATCTCCGACATGCTACCTCAACTTCAAACCCCTTGGGATCCGGAGGGCCCTGCCTCTGCACGGCCTCTAGTGACTCCCTCCAGAGAATAGAAACATCTAATAAATGCCATGATGAGTGGACATTGTCCTGTCGGATTATGATCCTCTTGGATCTCGGGCTATGCCCACCCTTCTTTTGGCTTCCATCTCGACACTCCGTAGATGGATGTCCTATACTCCCCTTTTGGCACAGTTCAAAACAAGAGGAGATGCTGCCGAAACGAACTCTGATCTTCGGTATGCTACATCAGCTTCAAACCCCTTGGGATCCAAAGGGCCCTGCCTCTGCATGGTCTCTAGTGACTCCCTCTAGGGAATAGAAACAATAAACACCTCCACGGATAAACATTGTCTCGGGTTAATCCGTCTTAGCTTAGTCATGTTCCGTGATTATTTGGGCATCGGCATGTCCTGATCTTTATGGGTTCCATCTCGCTTCCGCGTGGATGGTATCTAATTCCCACTTGGTATGATCCAAGATCAAGGAGACATGATGCCGGATTCATTCCGTAATTCATATAGATGAGATTAAGAGATGGGCAAGTAATTCCGTAATGTTCTAGTAAATTTTGTTGTTCTTCTAATGCTTGCCTAGTTTCATGATGAACAAACATGTCTATCTTATGCAACATTCTCAAAATGATCAAACAAATCTAAAGTCATCCTCTCCTGTGCTCTTGGTATATCAAATAATGCGTGGTTGAAGACCGGGCTATGCCCGATTGGAAGCCATCGTTATGCCTGAGAGTGGTTCTCGAACCTAAGTTCTCCGCCCCCGTACCGGGAAGCAGGTAACCATAATGAAACTGTCAAATCGCATGAGCATGTGCATGCATCTCATATCCTGCAGATAAAGTCAGCATAGCAGTCTTATCTTATTTTGCCCCCGGGGCCTCTCTCACTTTGGCGATTAATCAAGGGTTGTCCTTCTTTGGAAGGGCGTAATTAACGTCATAGCCTTTACGGTATGACGGACTTCCGGTCCCGACTCGGACTTCACAATCGACTGACCAAGTCAGATCAAACGCATAATAAATTGTCACTCCGGTGACTGGCACGCCTAATAAACTAACTAATAATTAAAATAAAACAACTAAGATAAAATAAATAAATTAAATATATAAGATCCATTCCCATAAGCTAGCACGCCCGGTGGGACCGAGTTTCCCTTCATCTTTTTGCCAAAGTAAGAGGCCTGGCGGCCTCCCCAAAAGTTATGACTGTGCACTGATCTTACTTGCAGGAATTCAAATGGAAACTGGATTGATTTCCCTCGAGTTCGGCCAACAAGTCATCGACAACCACGTTCGTGATGGGTACCTGGCGGTGCCGATGATGTTCGGATCCATGCCCCCGGCGGTAGGATTCCCGAACTGCTTAGGACTTGCATTCGTCGACTTGCTCCAAGTCAATGGTGAAGCCCAGAAGACTGTTGCGGTAGAACCTGCGAAGATGCCAAAAAAGAAGAAAACCCGAAAGACGGTTGTCTCATACACCGTTCTTCCATGCTATGTCCACTAGGTGGATAGAAGGACCACTGTCCCTGCTTCTACTAGCAGGAAGAAGAAGAACTATCAGAGGAACCGGACTGCTGCACCCCAAGGATGCTTGTCAATCTCGGGGAAGTCCATGCTAATAGGTGGTATGCGGGTGTACCTCAATGGTCGCCCGGCTGAAGCACTACCCAATCGCGTCATTCCGGCGGTCCCTACCAACAACAAGTTCCAAGTGCTGGCCACCAAGAGGGCCAACATGGAAAGAGAAGAAAGGAAGCTGGTGGCACCTAAGCCGGCAAGATTCAAACAAGTTTGGATGCCCAAGAGAGCACGAGGCCCAGCACCAGCCCCTGCAAAGACAGAAGCTGATGTTATGCGCCCCAGGAGAGGGGGCAGGAAAGTCTTGATAAGAAAAGAAGAAGAAGAAGAAGAAGAAGAGGTTATTCCAATGACTGTTTCCCACATGCCGAGGGCCTGTGCCCGACATGTAGATGTATTCCGGTATCCCCGGAGGATGTATCAAGCTGCACAGATAACAAGGCTGGCTTATCAGCCAAAAACACAAGAGTGACTGATGTCTCGAGCTGATCCCCAGAGGCGTAGTCGAGAAGAAATGGGCAGAGTAGTCCAAGATTATTTCCACTGTCTAGGAAATTCATCCCTGGGACAGCAAAGGTTACTTCGTGCCATGAGCGCTGAAGAAGAAGAGGAAGATAACAAAGAAGAGATAATACTAGGAGTCTCATGTTCAGACTCCAATGACCTTGAAGATGGCCAAAGGGCCAGATGTTTGAAGGATGCCCCGCAACGGGGAGAAGAAAGAGAAAGAGTATATGTGTTCGATCGACTGACCTTCCCCAGTCATGTCCGAAGAAGAGTCTGGAGACAAAAAGGGAAACTACAAGTCTTTACTTGTAACATGGCAGGGGTTGCTGGGCGATATGGTGCTTTGCCCGACCAGCCTGAAGAGATCATTAAGTTAGCCCGAAGGCCCAGACCCGTAACAAGGTGAGGCCAAGCGGCAAGAGAGAAGCTTGCAGCATCTGATGATTCACCAAAGATCACCACTTTAATTGTAAATGTGGTGACTTCAGAAGAAGAAGATGTATCACTCATGAACCCAGGTGAGGGAACATCTGGTCAGATGACAGAAGATATGCCTATGGCTGCATCTCTGGACCCAACCATCCTAATGATGTTCATAAGATATCAACAAGAGATTGAGTCTCTTAAGAGGTAATTAACTAAGAAGAATGAACAAACTCCTGTTTCCAAGCATGCAGAATCGGCAAGAGAAGTCTCCAATTCTACGGAGGTGGTAATACCTGCCGTCTCCCAGCAAACAAATCACGGGAAAGCTCCATGCCGGCCTTTCCCACCACAGCCAATAGTGCAACCTCTCTCCTTCAGCAGTGTAGCCAGGTTTACATGCCACCGTCATGACAACTCCTTTCACACAACAACCAGCACACTTCTACCCAGAGCCTGTTGATCCTACTATGGTGAACAAGCTGATGGTTGAGAGGATGATAGAAATGAAGCTATCCGAGAGGGCTGATGGTGATTATGGGACCTTTGATGTCTACTAGGTGCCATATCCTCCACAATATGCTACAAAGAGACTACGCCCAGGCATTAACAAGCCACCAAAGTTCGAGAAATTCAACGGGCAAGGCTCCCCAGGGGAACATATTGCTTATTACACAATAGTCATGGGAGACTTGGCTGCTGATGAAGCTTAGTTGTTGAAGTTCTTCGGCTCGTCTCTCACGGGCTTGGCCTTTGAGTGGTACTCCAGCCTACCAGCCGGGTCTATAGCTGATTGGCCCGATATGCAGCGAAAGTTCCGAGAAAGGTTCCATGTCATAGAAAGGGAGATTACAGTGGCAGAATTATACTCCACCAGACAGAGGCAGGATGAAACGGCCTTGGATTATATCAAAATATGGAGGAACCTGGCCATGAGATGCAAGCCCTCCGTACCAAGAAGACGCTGTTCAAATATGCAAGCCAAACCTCAGGAGGGAAGTGCTTGAAAAGATGATTGGAACAGACATCAGGAGATTTGACTGTTTGAACGGTGTGGTGGCAGAGGTCGAGACCTTTCTCTCCAGACATCCTGCAAACAACATTCCTACTGCCCAGAAAGGGAAGGCCGTTTAACGGCGACTGGCGCCGACTGAAGCAAATACTGTTGACTTCAATACCTTTGACCAGCAAACAACAAAAGCCAAAGCAGTAGCTTCCCCTCCACCAGCAGGGGCAATAGAAAAGAAAGAAGGTGTCTCCTTGAGGAACAAAATGAAGAAGTTATATTCATTTCCCAAAGAAAAGACAGGGGCCATATTTAATTAGACATATAAATACAACAAGATAACATTGCCTGAACCCAAGAGACCCGATGATGTAGCTAAGAAGGATGATCCCATGTTCTGTCCGTATCACCGGGCACTGGGACATCCCATTGAAAATTGTTACATCTTCAAGGACGTCATGGAAAGCATGATCAAGAAGGGCGAGCTCCAAATGGGAGAGCACCAGGTGGATCCCCCACGCCCTCATGAGCCCCCAGTGATGAGGCTGGCTGTCAATATGATTTCCCTATACCAACAATTGCCTGAAGAGGCTGCTGAAACTTGCACACAACATACAATGAAGCATGCTTTCTTACCCCCATCAAGGATCAGGTGGGATGGCAGACAGTACCAGCCAAGACCAAGAGACGGCCATTAGTCTCTGAAATGTCGGGGGTCTCCATTCGGGGTGTCACTCCAAAGCAACCCCCGCCAGCAATGAACCCTGTGCGGCGCACTGCAGAGTCACCACTAGTTATCCGAATATTTACTCCCAACAATCACTAGCCGGCTTCAAAGACCAGAGGTCGACTTACACATCACTCGGGGAGCTGGAGGCCCTAGAAGCTGAAGAAGAGTATATCAATGGAGGCTTTATAAACCTCGAAGAAGCCCCACCAGAAGTCAAGGACGGCGGTCATGCTACCGTTGATGAGCTGATAGAAGTGAACCTGGGGAGTGAGGGAGATCCAAGACCCACCTTTCTCAGTGCACTGTTGTCAGCAGAAGAACAAGAGTGGTATATACAATTTCTGAAGGAGTTCTGAGATTGGTTTGCCCGGACCTACAATGACATGCTAGGGTTGAACCCTGATGTCGCACAGCATCTGCTATCTATTGATCCAAGGGCAGAGCCCATAAAATAGCCTCCCAGGCGGATGCGGCCCGAACTGATTAACCAAATTAATGGGAAAGTCGACAAGCTCATTGATGTGGGGTTCGTCGAAGAAAATCAATACACAACATGGTTAGCAAATATAGTGCCCGTGAAGAAGAAAAATGGGTAGATAAGAATATGTGTTGACTTTCGGGACCTCAATAAAGCATGCCCGAAAGATGACTTCCCTGTGCCGATCACCGAGGTGATGATAGATGCCATAATAGGCCATGAAGCCCTCTCATTTATGGACGGATCATCCGGATATAACAAGATTTGGATTGCTGAGCAGGACATGGTTCATAATACATTCCGCACCCCAAAGGGGATATTCCATTACAAAAGAATGCCGTTCGGCCTCAAGAATGCCGGCGCTACATATAAAAGAGCCATGACGAAGATATTCGATGACTTTCTCTACAAGAAGGTGGAGTGCTACATTGATGATTTGGTGGTGAAGACCAACAGAAAAGAAGACCATCTGCAAGATTTGAGGGCGGTGTTTCAAAGGCTACACCAATATGAGTTGAAAATGAACCCCATGAAATACACCTTCGGCGTGTCTAGCGGGAAATTCTTTGGATTCATTGTCCGACACAGAGGCATTGAAATTGATCCTACCAAGATTAAAGTTATTCCAGAACTCCCTCCTCCGAAGAGTTTGTTAGAGCTGCGGTCCTTGAAAAGCTGACTGGCATTTATTTACCAATTTATTTCAAATCTGTCGGGTCGATGTCACCCTTTCCATAGGCTAATGATGAAGGATATGTCGTTCTTATGGGACGAGGAATGCCAAACGGCTTTTGAAAAGCTGAAAGTATATCTGAAGACCCCTCCAGTATTAGGAGCACCGATCAAAGGAAGACCCCTGATTCTTTACATAGTAGCTACTCACTGTTCCCTTGGGGCAATACTAGCGCAAGTAAATGAAGAAGGCAAAGAACAAGCCCTCTACTACCTTAGCAGAAGGTTAGTAAGGACTGAAGAGAAATACACTTTTATAGAGAAGAGCTATATGGCGCTAGTCTTCGCTGTCAAAAAGCTCCGGCATTACATGCTGTCCCATGAAATCATATTAATATCTGGAGCAGACCCGCTCAAGTACATATTATCTCAGCCAGCACTCAAAGGTTGGCTCGGCAAATGGGCCGTGATCTTGATGGAATTTGAAATTTCATATGTACCTAAAAGAGCCATAAAAGGTAAAGCCGTGGCCGACTTCTTTGCAGCACACCCTACACCGGAGGATGTTCCATTAGGAGCTGAACTGCCTGATGATGAGACACTGAAGGCATGTCAAGCCCAGCCGATGATGTGGCACCTCTATTTTGATGGGGCGTCAAGAACAGAAACTGCCTCAGCTGGACAGGTCAGAGTCCGGGCAGGAGCCGGCATTGTCCTGAAGTCACCTGAAGGGGAAGTGGTATACACTTCATGCTCAATAAACAAGCCATGCACTAATAATGAAGCTGAGTATGAAGCTCTGATAATCGGCCTACAAATTGCGCTTAGCATGGGAATCCATATGCTCCAAGTGTTCGGTGACTCAATGCTGATAATAAAACAGATGCAAGGGGAGTTTGAGGTGCGGAAGCCAGAACTAAACCCTCACTATCAAAAAGCATTGCGCCTTATGGCGAGTTTTCACCATATTAAGCTCAATCATGTGGGCCGGGGACATAATGCTCAGGCCGATGCTTTGGCAAAATTAGCCAGTTTGCTAGCAGTCCCACAAGATGAAACACTCAACATTGTTGTGATAAATCGGTGGTAGGTTCCCAGTGTGTTAGAATCATGCCCGGAAGAATATGAGGCCCATGTAGCCGAAGAAGCACGGGAGCCCAACTGGAGACAGTATCTGATGCAGTGGTTCCTTCACCAGTAGCTACCCAAAAAAAAAGAAGAAAGAATGAAACTCCTGCGGACTAAAGATTCCTATGAGTTCTGAAGCGGGACACTATTTCGAATCATGGCAGACGCCCGTAAGAAGATTATGCTCTGCTACCTATCCACCAACGAGGCTTGGCAAGTGATGAAAGAAATGCATGTTGGGACAGTCGGAGCACACCATGCTGGACCAAAGATGAAGATCGAAATCAAGAAACTAGGCTATTACTGGCCTACTATGTTTGAAGACCGCTATCAGTTTGTAAAAACATGCCAGAAATGTCAGGAGCATGCTACTGTGCCCAGAAGGCCACCTGTACCCCTACACCCGACAGTTCCCAGCTGGCCTTTTGCTCAATGGGGAACCGATGTGGTTGGACCTCTTCCAACATCTTCAACTGGACAGAAGTACATCTTGGTTATAACAGATTACTTCTCCAGATGGGCAGAAGCTATAGCACTCAGAGAAGTGACTGGTGAGCTGGTCGCTAGATTCATCAAACAAAACATTATTTTTCGGTTTGGTGTTCCCAACCGAATAATTTCTGATAACGGAAGCCACTTCAAGAATCAGAAGATATATCGGCTCGCCGAGAAATACAAAATTGATTGGATGACCTCCACCCCCTACAATCCACAAGCAAATGGATTGGCTGAAGCATTTAATAAAACCCTATGCACACTCCTTGCTAAGACTGTCAGCTCTAGCAAGAAGGACTGGGGGAAAAGATGTACGAAGCATTATGGGCTTATCGTACTATCTACTGTTGATTTATATTGGTTCCTTTGCAAATGAGATGTGAACATCAACAATAGAAATAAGAATGAGCCATGTGCAAGATGCAATCAACCCATGAACATGTACATCATGAACCTAGGCAATCAACATGGACTCTAAGCATGGGCATGCCATCTCTATCAGAAATAAGCAAGGGAAAAGAAAAACACACGCCGGGGCGTGGAGCAAGGGAATAAAAGAAAACACACACCATGGGTGTGGAGCAAGCAAGTAGAAGCAAGTAAAGAAGAGATATGAGGAGAGAGAGAGGACTACTGCCCAAACTAGAGGATTGTGATCGCCACCAAAGCAATTTAACTAGCCAAAGCTAAGATAAATACCTTGGAAATAGGTGGATGTAACACCCGCCCACGGGAGAGAGAAAAATTGCACTTCTGTGAACAATAACGGTCGAAGACTGGCACGCCAGAGAAGTTAGCGGTCTTACGATAAACAACCAGAGAACCTTAGCGCTCCAATATACAATCGCCAGAGAACCGCAGAACAGCAAGCTTTGGGACTTTTGAACTCCACTTCTTCCAGCCGGCCAGAAGACTTGGGCCTCGTGCTATGGACCTGTGAAACCTGTAAAACGTGTAGAGAACACAGAGAAACAACCCAAATTAGCCCGGTGACAAGTGTAGTAACAATAAGACAACGAAAACTAGAAACATGCAATTAGAAGGGTGGATACCTGGGAGGTTGGGTTTTTTAACCCCTGTGGGGCGTTTTTAAAAGATAGGAGGAAGTTTTAAAATGATGCAAAAGATGGAAGAATGTGAGAGAGGAAGAGGGAAGATGCCTTGAATGCTATGAGGGGAAAAAGAACTAAAAACACAAGAAAACACTAAGACCCTTGGAACTCGATACTCCCTGGACTTAGGAGGCAGATGGACGTGGGAAGCAGTTCTCCTTGATTGGTTCTAGCTCTAGGATGCGGCAGCACTTCGACGCAAACTCTAGAAATCTCCTCCTCAACCCATGAACTCAAGGGTTCTATTTATAGACCCTCAAAGTCTAGGCTCGAGTTGGAGAGATAATGACTCAAAATTAGGCCAACAACCAGATAATCCTTGAAGATAATACTCCCAAGAGTCCATTGAAATAAAGGGAAGCTTGTAAGGATTAGTATTGAGGGAGAAATCATCAGATCAAACTCTTAATCCGGCCACGGAGTAGCATATAAAGAGCAATCCTGCTAGAACTCTCTGTCTGATGAAACGGCCTTACGATAAACCACCATAGCCATTTGACAGCCGAAGAATGGACCGCCACCCAGCGTTATCCAACAACAGATAAGGCCAACGGGTGAAGTTTTCATAATAAGGACTCTGCGAGTAGGTGGCGGTCGAAGGCTCATGCACCAGAAGCATATGACGGTCCCACGATAAACCGCTAGAGCACAACGGATAAGATAAGATAAAGCTTGAGAAAGGCTATTGGCTTTTGGACTCTGGCGTCAGCAAACGGTCGAAGAGAGGAGCGTTACAGGTCAGCAAACGCACCAGGGATAGGCCGCCAGAGATAATGGAGTGGTAATAGCATGAAGGCTTGCTAAGCTTCATCCAGCGGATAAAGAATGAGAAGCGAGACCCAACCAAGGAGAGGTGACCCAAGAAATAGGCCTCAAAATTGACCAAGAAGGCCCAGTAAGGGTGAACAACTCGGAGCATCATAAAGATGAGCAAGGAAATGACCCAACTTATTGGTCACAAAACGGGTGTCAACAGATGCCCCTCCTTAACGTCCTCTTTGTAGGGGAGCGAGCGGAGGTGAAGCGAAAGCGACATGGAACATGGAGGTGAAGCAAAAATGAAGCAGAGTGGACTGAAAAGCGGGCGTTAAGGTAAACGACACCCGTCCTCAACCAACGAGCGATAGGAATCTTCCGAAAAATCTTGAACTAATCACAAGGAACAACAAAACTGAACGACACATGCCTGGAGGAACTAACAACTAAGGAAAATAAAACACGACCAACCTCCTCACTGGAACACACAGCTGATAGACGGTCGGAGCAAGCAGAAAAGTAAAGAGACGAGTAACTAAACTCCAGACAGGAATCCTCAGCTAACCAAACCGAGCGATAAACCGAAGAAAACCTTCCAACTCAGAGTGGAATAACTCTCCTTACTCAAGACCATGGATATATAATTATCCACCATTACTGAGACACTCAGACAGATGAGGGCACATGAATGCTCAAAGATGCGCATGATGCATGCTGGGCTAAAAATAAAGAAATCATCAAAATAAATGCAAAGAAAGGAGAAAATAACAAGATACTCGAGAATAATATTGCTAGATCGGATGAACCAAGGTCAAGATACCATCTGCAACCACGGCGTGCAAGATAGAACCATCGTCCCCTAACTCGGCCAACCTAACGGCCTATCCAACGATTAAACATGTGCACTTAGATCATCATCATTTTTGTTAAATGGGAACATCAGATCCTGGAACACATGAATGACCAGCCGGTTCTTGAGATAATATATTATAGGTAACATATAGTAATGCATTAAGGGACCAGAGATCGGGATACTTACCTGACTTACCTACCTGGCGAGTGGGTGAAATATGATGGCGTTGTTCATGACTTTTTTGCAAGTAAAAGGTTAGCCATTATCAAAATAGATCAAAAGTAAGCATCAAGCACAATAGTTATATCCATGAAGCATGAGATATAATGAATCAATCATTGCAATTCGTCAATCAATCCAGCCCACAAACGGTCTAAACTACAACCGCCATAAGGACTCTGACGGCCTAACCATGGACCGCCAAAAGACGTCGGTTCACATCCTTCGAGGGAGGAGGCTCTGATAGAAAATGGTCAAAGATATGACCGCCAGAGGGAGGGTGACGGTCTTACGATAGACCACTAATTTTTCTGAGTGTTCAAAAAAAAATTTGAACCGTTCGTTCTCATTCCCCCCATTCACCCCCACTCAACTCAAACGCCCCAAAAAATGCCCCAACCGAGATATCCCCACTCAACTCCGGTGAAACCCACCGGCGACCACCGTAGCCACCACCCCGGCCACCACGATGGTGAAGAAGAGGGCGATTCAACGGATTCAACGGCGGATAGAAAGGGAGAGAACGCCACCGGCAGCGGCGACGGAAGCACCTGCGAGAGACGAGGGGCTGTCAGTTCAAACGTAAGGAGACAACCTCCCTACAGTCATGGAGGATCCCAGGGAAGCCTTGGAGGAGGAGGAAGAGGCCCAGGTGTCCGGACAAGCACCCACGGCGGCGAGCGGATGCCGTTCATCGAAGGTAGGCCGACGGCCCCAAAATCCAAATTTTTCATTTTTCAATTTTTATGTGTATGCATGCATGTGGAATGGAAGGAATGGACAGGGAAATGGGTCTAGGGACCCATTAAAATCATTTGTAGGCCGTTTCGGCCATTTTCATAAATCGGGGAAACGGGGGAGACGATGCCCATTCACGGGTACCGTAGCAGTCATTCCAGTGACCGCTACAGCATCCGACAGCCCAACCTATGGCCGCCAGAGGACTCAGACGACCTATGATATGGCGGCTAGAGGAACCAGAAGCAGAATATGAATTTTTGTGTTTTTGTGTTTTTCCTTATCTGATTTTTTTGTGGTTTTTATTTATATTAAATGCACTAAAAAATATGATGCAATGACTGACTCGATGTCCTAACTGTGTGCAGGGAAAAGATGGACGAGGATCTCATGGCTGCAGGTTAGGGCGGTGTACCAGGCACTGCCCGATTTCCAGAGGGATAGGCTGACCTCTATGGGGTTCCGAGAGGTTTTGCGCATAGAGGTGACCCGAGTCGACACAGCCTTGATGTATGCACTTCATGAGCGATGGGATCCGATCAGTCGGGCATTCATCTTCCCCTGGGGTCATATGATCCCAACATTGGAGGACATTTCGAGGATTACAGGACTGAGAGTTCATGGAGCTGCAGTGACCGGATACACATTTACCGACTACCGGCCGATGGCAGAGGAGTTGCTCGGGCTGGACCTGATGAGGCCGGGACACCACTTGTCCCAATTGGCACGGGCGACGCTCCAGGAGAGCCTAGGGCTAAGAGGAGAAGCTATTTCAATGGGAGAGTTACCCGAGCAGCATATTGACATAGTGATAGAGTAGATTCGCCCTAGAGTGGCAGCGGAGGCAGGACCAGAGGGAGATAGGATCCTGAGGTGCTTCCTGATCCTTCTATTCGGGAAGTTGCTATTCGCCATGAGAGCTGATGGAGTGAGTGTCAGACTCCTCCCGCTATTGAGAGATTTGGACAGAGTTGGATGATATGCGTGGGGAGCAGCTGTGCTAGCCTTCCTGTTTGAGTCACTTAGCACGACCGACCGGCAGACGATGTTGGGCGGCTTCTCACCTTTCTTACAGGTAAATGCTTCTAAAAGCTAAATGCTTCTATTCATGCTTATGATTATGACTCCACTTGCTATATGCTGATACTGATGCTGATGCTTTGACTAATGCAGATCTGGAGCTTCCTATACCTTCCCGGGATAGGGCGAGGCACAGAGTTACACCAAGAGAGGATCCCCATCGCGAGACGGTGGGTCGTTGCCAGGGATATGGGGTCGATCAAGAGACTAACCCGGGCTATCCAAGACAACATTGACTCGTTCCCCTATGCATCGGTAAATCTCCAGACTTAAACTCTTCTATATACTTTAAATGCTTCTACATGCTGACTCAGACTCGATCACCTTCTCAGGTGCGCAGGACACCATACAGGGACGAGGGCCACGAGGGACAGCCGTGGGTGGAGGCTTCCCTAGCGTACAGAGGGCGAGATATTTGGCAGCACTGCATCAACATCATCGAGCCCCTACACTACCGACTCATCTTGAGGATGAGGGGACTACATCAGCTTGAGGTGGAGTTCCCCGGACCAGACGATGAGCGCCCCGGGAGATCTTCAAAGGGTCTCAGTGGCGACATCGATTGGAGTGTTCGAGTGGCCGAGCAAGTCGGAGATTGGACTCAGAGGACCTGGGTGGTGCGGACCCGTGATGACAGCGATGAGGTCTACCTGAAGGCCTACACCCGGAGATACAGAGACCAGGTCTTCCGTAGCGTCTGACGATCGGTATGATTCCTAAACTCAACTTCTATCTATTTAATTAAATTATTCCTATATGCTTTGACATATACTTGCTATATGTAGCTAGACCCTCAGGGATGCATTACGGAGCTCCAGGGACTCTTACATGCAACGATCCAGCAGCGAGATGAGTACAAGACCGCGTTGGAGCTTCTGGTGAGCCTAACTAAACCTTGGACTTTAATGCCTATGCTTATGCTTATGCAACTTGACTGACCTTGACTTCTAAAATGCAGAGAGTCGAGGGAGCACAGAGGGTGGGACCGGACGCTCCATCTTCATCTTCACAGCCTGCGGGAGGTAGGGCTGAGCGAGATGCAGAGTTTGCTCGGGCTGTTGCCCAGGCCGAGGAGGCCGAGGCTTCACTCGTGGAGAAGGTAAGCAAAACCAACCGAGTTCCTTAGAATTTAAATGCTTATGATTATGCGAATGCCTTGATTTTACTATGATGAATGTGCAGGCGAGAGAGCTTACCACAGCGCTGGCTGAGGCGGAGCGTGCTCGAGCGGAGATCGAGCGACTCCGGGTAGAGAGAGAGAGCCATCGAGCAGATGAGGCGGAGATGGAGTGACTTAGAGCTGATGTCGCGCGACTGAGGGGCGAGCGGGATCAGTTCTGAGTGCAGACCATCGAGATGAAGGGCATGATCTTGGGCATGAAGGAGGCCCTCTGACTTATGGGGAAGAAGTCGGAGGCTAGTAGTAGGAGACAGAGTGTCGCACCGAGTAGTGGAGTCCGAGGCTACTTCACCAGCTCCTCCGGTCATTGGAGGAATGAGGAGGCAGATGGGAGACGAGGACGTGCGGAGGATAGCACAGCCATGGGCCCGCCGGAGAAGAGGCACGAGGGCACCGACGGCAGCGACGGCCCGGGAGACAGACCGGCCGAGTGACTCTATTTTTACTCTTCCTTTCTTTTGATGCACACTTGTACATGACTTTTGATAATGGAATGAAAATCTTTTTGTTGTTTTTATTTTGTTTGTGAAAATGTGAATGTGGATGATGTGAATGCTTGAATGTATGTAGCATGCAGAGTAAGAGACGGAGAGAGAGAGTGGGGCAGGTTTTGACAAAAAGAGAGTAGAAATAGTTATCTAAAACCTGCAGAAAACCATGAAACGGTCTAAGTTAGAACCGCCAGGGTGAGTTAGCGGTTGTACCTTTGACCGCTAGAATGTTAGAGAGAAGGCGGTGAATGAAGGGAAGTGACGGTCCAACATTAGAGCGCTAAAGTGCTCTTGCGGTCTTACGCTAGATCGCTAGTGCAGAAAACTGTGTCAATTCGAGAAGGACTCTCCCGTGAGAGTCTGAACTCGGGGAAAAGGGGCCTTAATCTACACTATAACTCTCCTAAACTTAGGATAAGGCTACCCAACCCAAATCCTAACACTCTAACACTAAAAACCAAGCCTCCATAAATAGGAACAAGCTCTAAATTCGCAGCTCACACCAATTCTCTGCTACAAGTTCAAAAATTCCATCAAAACACTCAAAAAACGCCATGAAAAGGAGTTTTGAAGCTAGTGCCATGGGGGAGAGAGTCTACACTGGACCTAAAGCAGCTAGAAAAGAACATGGGAAGCTGCAGAGGCTGACCTCCATCCCCAAGCATCTAAGCTCAAGTTCTTCAAGAGAGGTAAGTGGCAATTCCCTTTCAAAATTTCATAAATTTCTGAATTTTCCCTTCTCATGACCTTCCTCTCTTCTTCCTCTTCTTTTTTTTCCTTTTCCTCTAGCTTCTTCCTGGACCAAGATGTTACTCCAATCTAAAATGGGTGGCTCCCATGATCAAAGAGCTTCCTTTAGAAGTTATCTCCATCCTTATGACATGGCACCTTCAACCCTTGTTAGTTTTGGCCAAAAATTCTTAAAAACTCTCATATGATTGACCTAGCATTTCAGCCCTTATGGAATTGTGGCATCCTCAAACACACACATTCCTCTTCCCATCCTTTGAAGCTACTGTCCTATTAGAGGAGGTAGAAACCTACCTAACCCTCCCTAAGACTAAAATTGGGGATGAAGATCTAGTGTGTCATACGGTTGAACCCATAGACCCTTCACTCATTCTAGGGGATTTCATACACAACCCAAAGGATGTTAGGGCCATGATTAGCCCACGCCACATTCATTTGATACCTATGGTTCAATGGATTACCACCTATTGTAAGAACAAGAGCAGAAGATTCGAAGCCATAGCCAAAGCTACCTCGGTTTGCTTGTGCGGGGTTTTCCTTTTCACCACCACTGACCACCTCTTGGATATCCAAAACCTTAGCATCATTAGTGGGCTGTGGCGGGGTTTGTCTATTTCTCAAGCGGTCCTTTCATACCTCTATGAAGGGCTTAGTTCAGCTTGCCTAGGAGGGCCTCTCTTCAGCTCCATGATCATCCTTGAGTGTTGGATGGGAGTAAGAATCAAGTTCTTACCCAAAGAAGTTTTACCTTCAGCTAGCTGGATCTTCGGGAGCCACCCACTCTTCTATATAGGAGGCACTTTTGGGTTCTCTTCACATGTTGAGTGTCGGGTTGTGGATAAGAAGACACGTGATGATTGGCGCCTCTACCTCAACACATTACCAATGGACAAGTTCGTGATGCGGCCAAGAATTCTTCGAAGCACCACCCTTAGAGTTCCTCGGCGACCAGGCCTAGATCTACAGCTAGTGGAGAACACTACCATGGCGATCTACAACCCGCACCGGTGCTATCTTCAAATCGGGCTACCCCGTACCGTGGTTCCTGCACTATCATATCTCCCTCCCCCTCAAGCTAGAAAGATTGGGAGCGAGGAGGATGAGAAAGCCATCCGGCATGCATTGATCATGTAGGAAATCAGTCGGGTATGTGCTTGGCAAGCAGATGTGGCAGAAGATGAAGATGGACACCTAGCTTATGTAAAAGAATTATGCAAGATCCGGCCTCGCGCGGATGAGAGATTGAATGTAATTTGATCTTTTTTCTTTTGATGTAATGGAAATTATCCACCAATTGATGTACAATGAGTTCTGTTGAATGAAATAAAAGCTTTGAGTTGAATGGATGTGGAATTGATTGCATGATTGAACTCAAATTTCCTAAAAATAGAATTTCTATCTGATGTAGCGGTTCATTATAGGGCCACCATAATTCTCTAGCGGTTCCACGAGAAGCCGCCAAAAGAACGGACTCAGGGAAAAATGAGAGTTTATTATTCTCGGGAGAGATTAGCTGTCTAATCATAGCCCGCTAGAGAAGGGTGACGGTCTAAGACAATAGCGTTAGAGAGGGTTTACTGAGAGTTGGGGTTTTTCAGCCTTTGGGAGAGATTGGCAGTCGAACCATGGGCCGCCATCGAGAATTGGTGGTCTAATATTAGATCGTTAGAGAACCAGAAATTGTAATTTTGTGAGCTTTGAATCTCGAGCGTTGAACCTGCGTTCTGCACCACACACTTAGACAAAAAAACAAGTTAGATCTGTTCTTAGACCCAACCCCTTGCCTTAAGCAAGTTAGAAGATGACCAGTTCTTGACATTTGGTCAAGGGGTGGAGCCTTATTAAATAGGCAGAAAATATAATGAAAAAAAAATGCAATGCATGCAATGCAACATGATGGTATTTTTGGATTTTTGATAGTATTTGATTTTTTTGTGGGGTTTTGATATTTCTGATTTTTGTGGGTTTTGAAATGTATGATTTTTTGTATTTTGAAATATCTAATTTTGGGGGGGGGGGGTTTTGAAATATGTGATTCTTTTTGTATTTTGAAAGACAATTTCATCCCAGCAACAAGGGTCCTACCTGTCCCACTCGGAATCTCCTGAGATCGGCATGCTTTTGACATGACAGTCCCTAGCCATGGCCAATTTGCATGACGATTCTACCGAGGCCATACCCAGGGTACTGTCTAGTCCTAAAAGAAAAAAATAGAATATAGGGATAAGCTTAGACCAGGTGTAGAGGTTTTAGAGTTTGAGTCCTTCTCACGACAACCCTTTCAGAGACTTGGTCTGTTGCACCGAGACTTTACGTCCTTCATCGAACCTTTATCCATCCTAGGCACGCATACGACTAGGCTCATAACGTCCCGCGGGAAAACTGTACTGCCACTCTTGCCATGTCAATTCTTATCTTCTCGGAGCTATGGACTTTAAGATATGAATTCTTGAAAGATGAATCTTTGTTTTCTTTGTTGCGATTGTTGCTCCTTCTTTCTTCTTTTGAAATGCTCTTTTTCTTGTGGAATCAGGTCATAACAGACTTCCCCTATTTGAGACCTCCTCTCATCAGGATGTCTAGATTAGTCATTGCCCCCTTATACGCCTCTTGCCCCTAGATTCAGTTGAGGAGAGAAACAGATAGGGACCTTGACTTCCCCGGGCATGGCCAAGGAGAAAACGGTGTTTACATAACTGAGGAACCTGACCAGGGACGCCGTGAAGTGTGTGATTTGCCGACCTCTGGGTCCTCGTTCGTGATTGAGGAAGGGACTCCTTGCTATCGGGTTTCATTAGCCTGACTCTAGGGATAAAAGCACTTAAGATACAATACATTCCAAGCGTGAGATAATTCTTCACCTTCTGCGTTGACTAAGAATGCGTTCCCTGGATGAGCCTCTCGTACGACGAACGGACCTACCCAGTTTGGTTGCAATTTAGACCTAGGACCTCCGGACCTAACAAATTTGCATTTCAAAACCATATCACCTACTTGAAATTTGCGTTCAATTACTTTCTTTTGAAAATAACGCGAAACTCTCTTTGGATAAATGGACACGTGATCGGCCACATTCATCCTCTTCTCATCTAGGAGTTCCAACTGGACGAGCAACGCCTCTCGACGTTCATCGAGATTAAGTTTCTTATCAAGCTGCACCCTTAGGGAAGGGACTAAGATCTCATGTGGGAGCACCACCCCCATCCCGTAGGTGAGAGCATAGGGGGTTTGCCCCGTGGGAGTATGGACAGAGGTGCGGTAAGCCCATAGAACCTCCACTAATCGTTCAGGCTAGTCAGAAAATTTATGAGATTCGCACGTTTTCTTTATGATTTTAAGAAGGGTTTTATTAGTGGCCTCGGCCTGACTGTTGCCTTGATGATAATATGGAGATGAATGATGCAATGCAATATTGAACTTCTTACATAGGTCTTGGAGCTCTTGAGAAATAAACTGGGGTCCATTGTCGGTGATGATGATGCTTGGCACTTCGAACCACGAGATGATATTCTTCATGATAAAGCGGCACATTGTTGTTGCTTTGATCTCCGCGTATGCCTCCGCTTTGGCCCACTTGGTCAAGTACTTAGTGGCGGTAAGGATGAAGGATTTTTGCTTGGTTTCAGAGTTAGGATCACCGAGAGGGCCGACAATGTCGAAAGCCCACATGGAGAATGGCCAAGGAGCAGAGAGAGGATGTAGAGATGAAGCTGGAGCATGGATTTTGCCAGCGTGGAGTTGGCATTTAAGACACCTCCGGACATAGAGGGAACAATCCTCCTCTAGAGTGGGCAAATAATAACCCTGCCTAAGGATCTTCTTTGCTAGAGCCTGGCCATTAACATGACCTCCACACTCACTAGAATGGGCTGCTTCGGCCACTTTCCAAGCTTCATCATCGTCTAGGCATCTCATGAGCATTCCAGTGAGAGCGCGCCTATACAATTCCCCAGCAATGATAGTGTACCTTGAGGCGGCTCTTCTAATAGCCTTACGTTGTTCGACATTTGCCCCTTCAGGGAATGATCCGTCTTTGCAATATAGTTCAATTTCATGATACCATGGCAATTTTTCTTCTTCTAGGATCTCTTCTAGTTCGGTTAAAGATACTTCCTTTAAATCTTCCTTCTCATCCCTAGCTTCTACAGTTTTCCTAAGGTTGTGGTACCAAGGATCCTGAAGAGAGGGAGCATCTAACCTCTGAATGATGATAGTCTCAGTGCTCCGACTAAGAGGGAAAGATAAAGGGGAAGCAATTGATGCTAGTGCATCAGAAAGAATATTATGAGATCGAGGGGTATGGATGTAGATCAACTTCGGAATTGTCAAGCCAGGAGAGTGACCAAATCTTGATATGGCTTGAGCTTCGGGTCACGAGTGCGACAAGTGGACAGAACTTGCCGCAGAATAAGCTGAGAATATCCTATGATGTTTAAGTAGCGCGCGCCTAAGAGATAGGCGTGCTTCAATCAGGCTAGGAGAGCCTCATACTCAGCGATGTTGTTGGTAGCAGGAAATCGAAGCTGGTAAGCAAAGAGAATTGTCACACCTTCCGGAGTGAGGAGAACGGCACCTATCCCTCGGCCTTGGGAGTTGAGCGCACCATCAAAGTGTAGAGACCAGAAGGGATGGTGGGTAAGGATAGAGAGATGCTCATCAAGGAAATCATCCTGAATAGAGTCTATGCAAGGGATAGGAAGATGGGCAAGATACTCAGCGATGTCATATCCTTTGATTGTCTTATCAACGACAAATGTGATATCAAACTGAGAGAGGAAGCTCTGCCAGCAAGCTAACCTACTAGAAAGGATGGGCATTTCTAAGAGATAACGGATCGGGTCCATTCTAGAGATCAGCCTAACTGGGTGGGCTAGAAAATAGTGTTTCAGCTTCTGAGCTACCCACACTAAGGTGGCACAAGTCTTCTCCATAGCGGTGTATTTGGCCTCGACCGGGTTAAACAACCTGGAGAGATAATAAGATGCCCGCTCTTTGCCTTCGTCATCTACTTGTGCTAAGACCGCCCCTAGGGAGTCCTCGATGACAGAAATGTATAGGATCAGGGGTTTCCCAGGGACATGAGGTTGCAAAACTGGGGGATTGGTCAAATATTCCTTTAAGTCCTCGTAGGCCTTTTGACAAGCTTCGTTCCATTCAAACTTGACCCCTGCCTTAAGCAATTCATAAAACGGGTGGCACCTCTGAGAATGTTGAGATATGAATCTTCTAATGAATTGCAATCGACCAATCAGTCCTCGAAGTTCCATGATATTCTTAGGCGGATGCATGTCCATGACGGCCTTTGCTTTATTAGGATCAATTTGGATCCCCCGTTTGCTTATTATGAAGCCCAACAACTTCCCTGAAGAGACTCCAAAAACACACTTCTTCAGATTCATCTTTAACTGGTACTCCCTAGCTCTTTGGAGCACCTTAGCCAGAATAGAGGGGTGTTCTTCCTTGGTTCTCGACTTCACCAAGATGTCATCCACATAAGCTTCCATATAGACATGCATCATGTCGTGGAATATAGCCATCATCGCCCTTTGATAGGTGGCACCCGCGTTCTTCAAACCACATAGCAATACGTACCCCAGGGCGTAGTGAAGGAGGTTTTCTCTTGATCCTCGGGAGCGAGACGGATTTGGTTGTATCCTGAATAATCATCCATAAATGATAAAGCTTCATACCCGGCGGTGTTGTCCACTAAGACATCTATGTGAGGCAGCGGGAAATCATCTTTGGGACATGCTTTGTTAAGATCCCTGAAATCAATGCAAATGCGCACCTTTCCATCTTTCTTGATAACAGGGACTATGTTCGCCACCCACTGGGAATATAAGACAACTCTAATAAGCTTGGCCTTGTACAACTTGTCGACCTCTTCCTTAATCCTTAAGGCCATGTGGGGGTGAAATCTTCTTGACCTTTGTTTCACGGGTGTTGCCCCTGGTTTAAGCACAAGTCGATGTTCCACTAAAGAGGGGTCAAGACTCGGCATGTCCTCATAAGACAAGGCAAAAGAATCGCTATACTCCCTTAGAACTTTGATCAAATCTTCTTCTACATGTGGAGGGAGATTAGCGGCAATGATAATGGGCCTGGGGTCTTCTTCAGTTCCCAAATTTATTTTCTTTGTAGGTTCATCCACTACCGACGATGGCTCATCGAACCTCTTTAATCCTTGCGCATACAGATCGGCGGTGTCATCTACATTGCTGTCCTCATCACCGACCGGGTCATTCTCATCCAGGACTTCATAATCACCTAGCCCGTCGTCGCTCCGCACCCCTTCTTGCTCCTCATCTTCTTCTATAACAATCGTCGTAGCTATGAATTCTGGACACTTCAAAAGAGTGTAACATCGCTGAGCAAGATCCTGCAAGAACTTATCAGGAATAGATTTGGAATGATGCGTAAGCGAGCGCGGCTCAGGCTCGGAAGGGTTGGAAGACCTAGAACAATACCCTACTTCTCTAGACCTAATAGACTCTTGTTTTCTAGACTCGACGGACCCTACGTCTAACCTAGGAGAAAGGAAATCTAGTGGGAAGGAAGGAGCAGGGGCCTCGTGCCCCTGGGAGGAGGATGGAGACAAGATAGCGTGCTCTTCCATTGAAATCTCTATTTCAAATTTGACATTTTTTTTTGAAATCAGTGGAGATCATGTAGCAAGAGGGAGAGGACGGTGGAGGAGGAAGTTGAAGAGGGAAGAGAGACGGGAACAAGATGTCGAAGAAAGGATCAGAAGAGGAGAACCACATTTCTGAGAGATTGGATGAGGGGGTCCACATAGTGCAGAGATCAATGGGTGGGCATTGCCCACATGCACAAGGTATAATCAACACCTCGGTTGGCAGTTCCGTAAAATACGGATCAATCATGATTGGAGGTGAACAAGGTATAGATTCCAGTTGCTGGAAGAGAGACATAAGATGGGAGGGAGACCAAGTAAAGATAGCGGGTGAGCTCCCCTTCTCCCGCGGATAGTCATCTGGATTCTTCGGCTTCCACTGCACAAGCTGTACTTCCTGATTCTTCTAGCAATAATCCTCTTCAAGGAACATTCTGGCAAACGCTCGGCTGTAGTCGAGCATACCATCAACTTGCCCCTTCGGCTGTAGAGGCAGACTGGCAACTGTGCAAGTTGTGATTTTCTTCTCAGACTGTGCTGACTGTGGATTCAATGTACCTGGCTGGAGAGGCCCTTCTATGAAATGTTGGCGATAATCCAAGTTACGTGGCCCTGAGTCACCCAAAATTGATAATGCGGACTCTCGGTAACCGATACCCCTTCGGCTTATTTTTCTTCCTTTGGGGACCGGTTTGGTCCGCCCTTGTAATTGTGCACCGAGACCTCTCCTCAGTTGATTACCTAATTTCAATATAATATCCCAGCCTTTGGAATCTTAGATCTGGGGCTTCACTTTAATGTTGACGGGCGTAGTGGCGGGCTTGCGTGGTGCATAAGCCCATGGAAAATCCAGATCCAACACAGAAATAACTGGCCGAGTGCTGGGCCACAGAGTTGGCAAAATCTTCTCTGATATAGCCTTTACTGACTGGACTGTGGACAAGCTTTTCACCTTAACCACCCTTCCCTTGAAAGGGGAATTTGAGGCACTAATGAGTAGTGGATGGCATGGCGCTAAGAGTATCAATCCACGGATGACCCAAGATAGCCTTGAACATAGTGTCGATGTCCAGCACATAAAATTCAATGGGCATAGTAAGAGGCCCAAGCTCAGCCTGAATGGTGACATCCCCGTGACATGCTCTTCGTGAGTTGTCATAAGCTGCTATGGTAGTCGAGGTAGGCCGTAGAAGCTCTTCCGATAAATTACAGGCCCTGAGAGTGCTGAGCGGGCAAACATTGATAGATGCCCCTATGTCAACTAATGCTGCATCCACATTAACTTTGTTCAAAATAATTGTAATGCAAAGTGGCATCTGCCGATCTTCCGGAGGTGCTAGCTCCTTCTCGGAGAATGTGATTGCTGGTCCCTTGGAAATAGTAGCCAATGCTGTAGGTAAACTGTCAGCTGCCACGTCTTAACTAACCATTACCTTCTGCAGAAAATTCCTCAATGCATCTAGGTGAAGCGTAGACCTTTTTATCAATTCTAGCACAAATATTTTGGCGGGCACCCTGTCTAAGTGATGCAATAGATCATATTGGGTACCTGGCAGTGGCTCGGCTTCTTCCTGATCAGCAGCCGGTTGTGAAAAATGAGGATTAGGTGCGGGTGCACCAGTGGAAGGATAATTCTTGTGAAACAAAAGCCCGCTTCGCAGGGCAAGGTTGTGGGCCGACACGGCCTCAGATGGGTTTAAAATAAGCGGCTTAATGGGCCCGGTGGGGTGAATGAATGGCGCTGGGAAAGGTGTAGGGGAGATGATGGGAGTAGTAGGGATGATAGGTTGCGGAGGAAGGATGACATGTGAAGGGTTAGGTGCAGGGGCGGTAATGATAGTGGGCGCAGGCGGAGGTTTAAAGGTAAGCGGCGGCGTCGGCGTAGGGCAAGTCGTAGTGATGATAGCGGGGGTGACGAGCAATGGGCGAGAGGTTGGTGATGGAGTGGAGGTAAAAGGGGCAGTGGATGGAATGACAAGTGATCTAGCAGGCGGAGGAGAGTTTTGATATGTGGGCGTAAGGATGGTGGGAGTGAAAGAGGTGTGGTAGTTGTGGTGGAGGGCCGAGACTTGTTGTATTGAACCGTCGTCATCATAAGACCACCCGGCATCAGGAGCCGAGGGTTGAACAAGGTTAACCTGAGCCGGTGCCAGCGGCTGAGGCTGCGGAGCGGGAGGATGATTCGGCATGGGGTTCTGATGGATCCCCAAGTCTTGAACTGGCTGTGGTTGTTGCTGTAGTGGCTGCTGCTGGGGCGGCGGTGCCTGTGGTTGCTGCACTTGCTGCCTCGGTGCTTGCCTTCTTTTCTCTTTTATTTCTATAATGGCCTTGTGCATTTCGGCCCAATCAATCATGTGTCCTTCATGCAGGTCATAGACCAAATCTCTAAATTGAAAACATCCTTCAATGGTATGCCCCGGCTGCCTGTGGAACATGCAGTACTTTGTCTGGTCAACTGTCGGGTTCCAGACATGCCGTTTCAGAGGAAGTTGAATGGCGTTGATGGACATGAGAGCCAAAAAGATGTCCGTAAGAGTTTCTGGTAATGGAGGGTACTGGGCTCTCTTCGGACCCGGGCGCTTATTCTTATTGTTGGTGTAGCCGTTGGGTAGAGGGACATTATGGTATTGCGGAGGTTGTGGAGGTTGTTGTGGAGCGGGAAAGGTGTTTTGTGGAGCGGCGAAGGTAGGGTTTGGTGGAGCGGAGAAAGCGGGTTGGGCGTTTTGTGGGGTCTAGAATTGGGGAGTGCGTGGGTTTTACGGAAAGCGGAATGGTGTGGATTGGAAGGGGAAGGTGACGGCTTGCACCTGTTCATTCGTTTGGACCGCCTCGGTGACAGGCCCTTGAGGTTTCTTATGGTATTTGGGTTTTTGGGCTTCAAAGAGTGAGTGTATGGGGGAATCCTTAAATTGTGTCTGAATGAACCGTGCCCGGCTATACAGTTGGTGCATATTGGCTATGTCATTCATTGCCAGAATGTTGCGGAAGATCGGAGTAGCACTGGAAATCAATAGTTTGACCTTCTCTTCCTCCAGAATATGGCCTGGCACCCTGGCGGCCATCTGCCACCATCTATCGGCATAAGTAGCAAACTCTTCATCTAGTTTCATTTTTTCAGCCACCAAGTCTGTGAAAGAGTATTCCAGGCCGACCCTATCTTGAAACCTCTGAATGAACTTGTCCTTCACTATCTTGAAACTCTCGGCATCTTTCAGTGGCAGAGAGTAAAACCATTCAAGTGCAACCCCATCTAATGATCGACAGAATAAGTACGCCATAAGGCGATCATCATATTAAAACTGGGCCGATTCATATAAAAAGTCCCTCACATGGATGAAGGGATTGCCGTTCTCGTCATACTTGCGATAATTGGGGGGCTCGGATTGTGGGGAGAATCGAATATTTTGAAAGCTCGGAATTGGAACGTCTGCCAAGGATTGTTGGCCAACCCGCTTCTGGAGGAAGTCAAGTTGTTGTTGCATGGCGGCCCATTTATCTAACAACTCCTGCTCCCTAGATGGAGTAGGGATGGTGAAGGAAGGAGGTTGAATCTGAGGAGCAGAAGGATAAACAAAAGGAAGAGGAGGAGGAGGCCCATAAGAAGGATATTGGGCCGAAGAGTGACCCATATTGGCATGGACTTGGGCCGCCCCTTGCTGAGGGCGCATGAAATCGGATGGGCCGACCAGAACTTGCGGCACCAATGGAATAGCCTGATAAGAATCCGCTTGGATTGAAGAAGGGATAATGGTGTTTCCCTTGTCAACAGAATGACGGGCCGACCCAGAAGACTGGCCCGCTTCCAAAGTAAAAAGTCTGATGGTCCTGGGCTGGACCGGAGTAAGGTCAATTGAACTGGGCTGGATGGGGGACCCATCAATCCTAGGCTAAACAATGGAAGTATCAGATAGGCCTTGCGTAATCGTGGGAGGTGGGGTGTTGGCCCCCTACATGGCCTGATAAACAGCCTGAAATTGGGCCGGATCCAACTGGGCCATCATTTGGAGAATAGAATTGGCAGAAGGAGGAGGAAGGGATTGAGTGGATTGGGCGCCCTCCATAGGGATGGAGGATGAAGGAAGGATGGCCCCTCTCCAAAATGGAAGGAGATAACCCTAGAAGAATCCTCTAGAAGCCCTTGAGGAAGAGACTCCTCTTGGGAACGGGGGAGATCAAAAGAAGCCATGGTGGACTCGAAGAGAGGATTAGAGTAGAACTTGGAAAAGGAATTGTCCCTAGGAGATGACTCTTTTGGACGAAAGCAACTCCACATGCAAATTCAACACCTTGGAAAAAAGCAAACGACACAAAACAAACACACAATGATTGACTTCAACTAGATGGTTTTAATAAAAGATGTAAGTGAGAAGAAGATAAAAAACGATAAAAGTCAACCAAGTTGTCTAGATGATGCTCAAAGTTTTTAATTGTTTTCTCCTTTAGAACCTTAGTAGCTTGATTAAAGTGTGCTCTCAACAATAGGTTCTTAATAGGGGAGCGGTATATGGCTTGGTTAACTCTAGATGTAATCACTCCCTCACTTATGCAATCCTAGACACGGTGTGGGAAAGGTACAACCGGCCCGGCGTCCGTGTGGGAATCCACGGCTCGTGGAGACTTATGGAGGTCCCTGATGTGATCTCCTAGTCGGCCCCAAAGAATATGGAGACGAGAGGTTCACACACCAAGGTAGGAGAATGCAATCTAAAGTATGAATAATGAATGACCCTTTGTGCACCGGAGTGCATGCAAATTGTAGCCTAAAAACTAGCAATCCAATATGCACACAATGATATGAATATGCCAAACAACTAAGGAGGAGACCATATAGCACCGAAGTATAAAAATCACAACAGAAACTGCAGAAATAAACTACACCTCGGGATGCGTACCTATCAGTGGAGTGGCGATCTAATATGAGACCGCCAGAGAGATGAGACGGTCTAATAATAGACCGCTCTTAAGCCTTTAACGGCCGAATGTCTGATCGCCAACCGACCCAGAGAACCAGAAATAGCAGGAAATAAAGCAAAAATCCAGGGAAAACACGGGCAACTGGGGTAAAATAAAGAACAACATGTAAAACAGAGATCCAATACAATTGGCACTAGATGTCCCACCGTGATCGCCAAAAAATTCTGTTGATTTATATTGGTTCTTTTGCGAATGAGATGTGAACATCAATAATAGAAATAAGAATGAGCCATGTGCAATATGCAATCAACCTATGAACATGTACAGCATGAACCTAGGCAATCAACATGGACTCTAAGCAAGGGAAAAGAAAAACACACGTCGGGGCGTGGAGCAAGGGAATAAAAGAAAACACACACCGTGGGTGTGGAGCAAGCAAGTAGAAGCAAGTAAAGAAGAGATATGAGGAGAGAGAGAGAGGACTACTGCCCAAACTAGAGGATTGTGATCGCCACCAAAGCAATTTAACTAGCCAAAGCTAAGATAAATACCTAGGAAATAGGTGGATGCAACACCCGCCCACGGGAGAGAGAAAAATTGCACTTCTGTGAACAATAACGGTCGAAGACTAGCGTGCCAGAGAAGTTAGCGATCTCACGATAAACATCCAAAGAACCTTAGCGCACCAATATACAACCGCCAGAGAACCGTAAAACAGCAAGCTTTGGGACTTTTGATCTCCACTTCTTCCAGCCGGCCAAAAGACTTGGGCCTCGTGCTATGGACCTGTGAAACCTTCAAAACATGTGGAGAACATAGAGAAACAACCCAAATTAGCCCGGTGACAAGTGTAGTAACTATAAGACAAAGAAAACTAGAAACATGCAATTAGAAGGGTGGATACCTAGGAGGTTGGGTTTTTTAACCCCTGTGGGGCATTTTTAAAAGATAGGAGGGAGTTTTAAAATGATGCAGAAGATGGAAGAACGTGAGAGAGGAAGAGGGAAGATGCCTTGAATGCTATGAGTGGAAAAAGAACTAAAAACACAAGAAAACACTAAGACCCTTGGAACTCGATACTCCCTGGACTTAGGAGGCAGATGGACGTGGGAAGAAGTTCTCCTTGATTGGTTCTAGCTCCAGGATGCGGCATCATTTCAACGCGAACTCCAGAAATCTCCTCCTCAACCCATGAACTCAAGGGTTCTATTTATAGACCCTCAAAGTCTAGGCTCGAGTTGGAGAGATAATGATTCGAAATTAGGCAAAAAACTAGATAATCCTTGAACATAATACTCCCAAGAGTCCATAGAAACAAACGGGAGCTTCTAAGGATCAATATTGAGGGAGAAATCATCAGATCAAACTCTTAATCCGACCACGGAGTAGCATAGAAAGAGCAGTCCTGCTAGAACTCTCTGTCTGATGAAACGGCCTTACGATAAACCACCATAGCCATTTGACAGTCGAAGAATGGACCGCCACCCAGCATTATCCAACAACAGATAAGGCCAACGGGTGAAGTTTTCATAATAAGGACTCTGCGAGTAGGTGGCGGTCCAAGGCTCATGCGCCAGAAGCATATGACGGTCCCACGATAAACCGCTAGAGCACAACGGATAAGATAAGATAAAGCTTGAGAAAGGCTATTGGCTTTTGGACTCTAGCGTCAGTAAACGGTCGAAGAGAGGAGCGCTACACGTCAGCAAACGCACCAGGGATAGGCCGCCAGAGATAATGGAGTGGTAATAGCATGAAGGCTTGCTAAGCTTCATCCAGCGGACAAAGAATGAGAAGCGAGACCCAACCAAGGAGAGGTGACCCAAGAAATAGGCCTCAAAATTGACCAAGAAGGCCCAGTAAGGGTGAACAACTCGGAGCATCATAAAGATGAGCAAGGAAATGACCCAACTTATTGGTCACAAAACGGGTGTCAACATCTACAAGACCCCTACAGGCTGTTCACCCTTCTCTTTAGTATACGGCTCCGAGGCAGTAGTCCCCATAGAGCTGGAAGTCCCATCACTCAGGGTTGCAATTCAATATGGATTAGCCCACAATGAACAAGCAAATGCTGAAAGAAGATTTGAAGAATTGGCTGAGTTGGAAGGAAAACACCTTCATGCACAGAAGAATATCCAGGCATATCAAGCCCGCATGGCAAATGCCTTCAACAAGCTCGTCAAAGGGCGAGAGTTCAAGAAAGGTGACCTAGTCATGGTCAAGAAGAAAGAAGTCATGGCTTCCAACCCGAAGGGCAAGCTGGGTGCAAACTGGTTGGGTCTGTATGTGGTCCAAAGGGTCTACGAAGGAGGAGCCTACGTGGTTGTCAACCATCGGGGGGAAGTTCAGTTCCTGCCGCTCAATGGGAAGCATCTGAAACTCTATCATGCTGTACCACTGCCCTTTGAGGGAGTGGCGAATGATTGAATGAACAGCTTCAACATAAAATATGAGGGTGATGAAGGCTCTAAAGAATGATGATGACAATGAGGATGGTTACTCTTTCCTGTATGTGGACTTCAATCCGGACCTTTTGTCTGGATGGATGATGAAACCTTGTCTCCTTTACATTGATGTAAACCCCACATCAACGATGAGACATATGTCCATTCTAGGCGAACGGCTTCGGGCCTAAGCCTCCCTCATGTGAACATCGATCTGGACCTTCCGTCTAGATGGATGATGAAACCTTATCTCCTTTGCGTTGATATAAACCCCACAACAACGATGAAACATATATGCATTCTCGGCGAACGGCTTCGGGCCTAAGCCTCCTTCATGTGAACATCAATCTAGACCTTCCATCTGGATAGATGATGAAACCTTACTCTCCTTTGCACTGATGTTAACCCTACATCAACGATGAACTCTTTTACGTAAACAAAGGCCACTTCAAATGCTACAAAAAGAAAGAGAGAAAATTAAATTTAAAAAAATGGGGCTTAAAATAGAGGTGCCCCGCCGGACTTGTTCAGACATCCTAAACAAGGGCAAAAGGGGCTATAACCCAGCTGTGGTGAAAACCCAAAAGGGCACTGTAAACCTGAAAGGGCGCGTGGGCTAAAGTAAGAGGGGGCTGGCTCCGGTGAAAACTCAAAAGGGCGCTTAGGTCAGTAATGTGGTTACTATAACATGAAAATACATGCTATACCTTTTTGGCGACACTTCCACCAATTGTCCCACCAATGATGAAACCTTCTATCGGTCACAAGGCATCATCGCCTAGATCGATAATGAAACCTATCCAGGATAGACCTTCCATCTACTCTGATGAAACTTATCAATTTTTCTTGCATCGACATAAACCTGATGTCGATGATGAAACCTTCTGTCGGTCACAAGGCATCATCGCCTAGATCGATAATGAAACCTGTCCAGAATAGACCTTCCGTCTACTCTACTGAAACTTATCAATTTTCTTGCATCGGCATAAACCCGATGTCGATGATGAAACCTTTTGTCGGTCACAAGGCATCATCGCCTAGATCGATAATGAAACCTATCCAGAATAGACCTTCCGTCTACTCTGATGAAACTTATCAATTTCCTTGCATCGACATAAGCCCAATGTCGATGATGAAACCTTCTATCGATCACAAGGCATCATCACCTAGATCGATAATGAAACATATTCAGGATAGACCTTCCGTCTACTCTGATGAAACTTATCAATTTTCTTGCATCGACATAAGCCCAATGTCGATGATGAAACCTTCTGTCGATCACAAGGCATCATCACCTAGATCGATAATGAAACCTATCCAGGATAGACCTTCCGTCTACTCTGATGAAACTTATCAATTTTCTTGCATCGGCATAAACCCGATGTCGATGATGAAACTTTCTGTCGGTCACAAGGCATCATCGCCTAGATCGATAATGAAACCTATCCAGAATAGACCTTCCATCCATTCTGATGGAACTTATCAATTTTCTTGCACCGGCATAAACCCAATGCCGATGATGAAACCATCTGTCGGTCACAAGACATCATCGCCTAGATCGATAATGAAACATGTCCAGAGTAGACCTTCCGTCTACCCTAATGAAACTCATCCATTCTCTACTATCCTAAGTCCTACCGACGATAAAACCCTCTATTGGTCATAAGGCATCATCGCCCAGATCGATAATGAAACCTACTCGGAGTTGACCTTCCGTCTATTCTGATGAAGCACATCCATGTCCTTGCATCAACATAAACCCAATGTCGATGATGAAGCTTTTGATGATCATACGGCACTTCTGGCCGATGAGACTTACACTTGGGACCAATTTGGCAACTTCTGGAATCCCGACACGCGGGGGAGCGATGCCCCCATCCTTTCCTTGAAAGGGTGGGCGCTCTCCTATGGTACAGACATGGGAATGCTTCCATACAAGTTGCCAAAATTGCTACAAGATATGACAAAATAAAGGTGTGGAGATGCGCATCGAAGACATTAAAAGAAAGATATATTCCATTGCAAAAAGGGAAGATAAAGACAAAAGGGGCCCTTCAAGGGGAATGGATTACAAAAGAAGGATCAACTAAGATCGCTTGAAGATATCTTCAAAGTCAAGAAGCCCGACATGTGGAGCCGCTCCCAGTTCACGGAGCTGAACCTCCTCCTCCTGGACACGAGTCATCTCGGTCTGTAAAGATGCAACTCGGCCTTCCAGCAATGTGGTCTCCTCAATACCCTAGGCTTCTGCCGCCTCCAGCAACGGTATCACAGCTTCAACATCATTTAATTCAGCCCGGAGTTCTTCCCGTCGGCCACGCAGGAATTGTGCGCGAGCAGCTGAAGCTTCAACCTTGGCCCTGTTTCAATGAAGATCAGAATTCAGTGACTCCAACTCTGTCTGACAGTCGGCCTTCTGTAATTTAAGGGCCGTCAGCCGATCATTCATTATCCGCTCGAGAAAATCTCGGCGATTCACATATTTCAGCAAGAATAGCACCCGCTGGGTCCATATGTCTAAATGACAGCCTAGTGCCTGCAGGCCGACCGTCAGTCGTTCAACCACTTCCTTCAGTTGGAGATAAGACAATGTCGGCTGGGATTCTACTACTCGGCTCAACATCTCCAAGTGCTACCAGACAAAATCCTCTGATGAAGTGATGCCAAGGGAGGCCACTGGCTCCACATCAAAAGTAACTTCATTGTCTATGGATGCCCATAAGCCAGTGTCAACTTCAGAAGAAGAAGACGGAATGGCCACCAAAGCTGAAGGGGCAGGCACTTCGACGGTCTGCTCATGATCCGCTGGGCTCTTTAAAGATCTCTCTTCTACAAGTGCTGGAGGCGGCAAAGGCTCCGACTCTATTACTTGCATAGATGGAGCTGTAAGGTCAGGTGCAATGGTCATTATGGCCGTTGGAACGAAGGTAGAACCTCTTGACGGATCTGCTTCGGCCCTCAACTCTGTCGCAGGCACTAGAGCAGAACTCTCTCCCAATGAACTCAACTCTAGTGATGATGCTTCAGCTGTCAGTTGTATCCTCACTGGCATAGGTCGGAGTACAGTAACCGCCTCTGAAGAAGATATGGTGACAGGAGGCAACATATCTAAAGCCTCCGATGAAATGATGATGACGTCATAAGAAGGCACCAAGAGGTGATCGACTGCGCCAGATTCCTGGAACAAGGTTTCGATAAGCACCAAGATGACAAAGAAAAATGAAAAAGTTATGCAGCTCGACAATGGGCAAGCAGAATTTACCATGGCCGCGGAATTCATCCCCTCAAATGTTTGTATAGAGGACGCTAGCTCCGCAGAAGAAGCAACAAAGGGAGGGGTTATCTCCAACTCCATGTCTATTCCGACAAACTCCTCTGGAAATATTCCCTCAGATGATGATGTTAGCAGTCTTGGGGGACTAAATATTGAAGGACCACTCAACAGCGTGGAGGGCGTTACTGTCCCTTCGCTGGCTGCCTCAGATGCTTGCTCGTCACCTTCTGAAGAACTGTAATCAACTTCTTCATCAGAAGGGGTGGTAGAGCTGCTGGAAGAAATATCTATGCTAGGCTCGGGTTGTCTCGCCTCCTCTGTTGCCTTACGAGCTGCTGAGCAGGTGATAACACGCCGCAATGGGATGGCACCCTTCTTTAACATAGTTTTGTGTCCTTCCTGTTGCGAAGGGGCGTCCACGGCAGGCATCTTAGACACAGTATTGATTACTCTGGCCACTACAAGCACAAAGGCATGCATAGGGTAGGGTCAGAAGGTCACTAAGAAAAGAAGATTCAGAAGGATCACAGTCACTTGGATCACCCTTGGCTTCACTGGCTGGCGTGGGAGAAGGAAGTCTGACGTCCTCTGGGCAGTGGCAGTTGCCTCCACCATGGCCGGGACAGAGGGTTCTATATCCTCCATCGCCTTGTCAATCTCCTCAGTGTTCATAGTAGCAGCTGCTCCTTCTTGAGCTAGTACCCAATAAAGAAGATGTCAGAGAATGAAGGTGCCCTGGAAGGAATAATCTTACAGGCTGCAAAGGAAAGGTAATGCCACCTTCAGCTGCTTGCTGAGTGGCCTCCTGCTGAGTGGCGAACTATTCAAATGATGGCACTATAGGCAAAGGAGCCTCAGTTACATCAGCCGTTGACTGCTTCGATAAATTTCTCCGAGCTTTCTTTGCCCGTCCCAAGGCAACCTTCAGCAAAGAAGCCGCTCTCTTTCTGCCAGGAGGTAGCGGAGTAGTGGTTGACGCTGGTGTAGGAATGTCAAAATACTCAGGATACTGGGCTTGGGAAATGATCTTCCTATAAAGTCCTTGCTACTTTATGTTTGGTCGATCTACCAAAGGAGACGCATGTCGTTATAGAAAGAATTAAAGAACAAGCTAGGCGACATGTCAACTGAAGAAAATTTTACCTACTGGGCCATTATAAAAAGATGAGAGGGGCCAGTATTGATAAGCCACCTCCTTGCTTCGGGATGCAGCCTCCCGAACAAGCCAACAAATATCACCAAATTTCTTGCACCTTTCGGCCAGATAAGCCAAGTCCACATGGCCGTGGGAAGCAAGACAATGATACAAGCCGAGGTGGTCTAGACCCAGCCGTCATCATAATGAAAAGATACAAACAAAGGCTTGTCTAGAATACTTGCTACAGGATTGTCGAGGGCCAATCCATGAACATTCATCAAAACAAACAGCCAAGACGTATGTTGATAATACGTCGGGGTTCTATCTTCTCTTCTAATGAACGCCCGGTATGGGCAGAAGCGGTCGACCTCACATTTCCATGAAACTACTTTGGGGAGCGACTCCTCGATTAGAAAAGGATATTGTTGAAGCTCCAGGCGGGCATCGCCAATTTGGCATAGATGTTCCAGATTCTTCATGAAAACATCTTCATCTATGTCAGCAAGCACATGCATCAACTATTTAGTTGCATCCTCTTTCGCGGCTTTCCGGCGCACTATGTATGCATCTGCCTCATTCGGGTGCTGAGAAAATAGCCTCTTCAGATGGGCCTCATCAATGTCAAAAACTGGCCCAGGCTGCTGACTTAGAAAAGTACGCTCGGCTACATCCCAGCATGCCGTCCTAGCATTGTGATAGAAGTTGGTTCAGGCATTCCACCATTTTACATATCCTGGAGTGACCCGAGGAACACGGTTCGACACCGGTATTCTGAAAGTATTGGCATCCCGACGGTGGAAGTAATCCCACAAGGTGCGACCTTCGCTTGCAATGGCCGAGCTATGCTTTGACTTGCTGTCCAATGGGAACTGAGCAGCTGAAGGTGGAATGTGCTGATCATAGCCAAAATTTTGGCCAAATCTAAATGGGCAATAGGGTTCTAGATGAGCCACGCCCCCCTTTCTGAACACTAAAACACTGGGGCGAACTGATAAAGCCCAATCAATGAGCTCAGGCTCCAAGACGGGTCAGGTCACTGTGGCACCCGTGATGAAGTGAGTAAAAGTCTCCACTACCTCAATTTTGCACTCACGTTGACGGTTCACCAGCAGAGCAGAATGTGCTACTAAATTCCAGAAATGAATAGTTCCAGCTGAGTCCACTGGAACCTTTGTTAACCGGCCTATGATAGAGAAAAGTTGATGTGACACTAGGCCAGGCTCGGCACTTGCAAATTCCAGCATCCTAGGGTACAATGTATCTGTCTGCAAGGTCTTGGGAGCAAGTTCTGGGTACAAATTGCATACCCAGGCGTTGAAGAAATGAAACGGACCCACTGTTCTGACAGAATGAGGGATACGATGCTTATATATATATATATATCTCCAAGAGATTTGTAAACCAGACAAAGCGTAGTCGGACATAAAGCAAGCCGCATGCCCCAAGCCATCTGACATGCCGGGTATATTTCCTCCAGCCTGATAACTATTTCATCTCCATGTGGGAGAGCAAAAGTGCATAGCCAAAATGTAAGGTAAGCAGCACAATGAGTTAGGGGATCCACTCCAGCCGGATTCAGTCCTCCTCGGCTGACTCGCCGAATGGAAGCAGGTAGCTCTGATTTGAACTTGGGAGGCTTACTTGGCTTACCTGCAATAGGAGCAACAGGCGGGGAACTCATTATACATCAGAGGACCGCCAAAGAAATATTGAATCCAATGTCCTACTCGAACTCTCAGCTTACTGCTCTTCTCTCGGGTATGATATCCCTTAGATGATCCCCTATGATGTGCCAGGCAAAGGGTGCGATATGCTTTCATCAAGTACCGGTATGAAAAGTTGAAGTAATACTGGCCCTCTCCGTCAGTTTCATCTTTGATGAAGTCATGCAGGCAGACATCTTCATAAGGTTCTCCGTCAATCGGCAGACCTGAAGGTTGTGACAAACTCCAGAGGTCCAAAGAAGTTTCACCCTCTGCTGTGTAAAAGGTATTAAACTGTAGGCAAAAGACTTCAAACATGCCGCAGTATAGGCCTTTAGAAATGGGGTGCCTAAAGCGGGATGCATATACACTATGATACACCCTGGCCATGATCAATAAGGGAGCATATTCCTTTAGCACATATTCTGTAAACTCCACCGCTCCCACGCGGAAAAGATGAGCATCGTCACTTTGGTGTTCGCGAACCAACCAGCAGCCAACTGAAACTTGAACTGGATAGCCAAGTAGTTAAGAATAAAGGGCTCATCTCTGTAGCCCCACTTGATGGGTGCCAAGAACAGACCGTAGCCGGGCTTCTCTCTGTTGACCCGACCTGCAACAGTATCCCACCTTGCTGGTGTGAATTCAGGAGCTCGTGTCAGCATCTTTTGCTCTGCCTCCAACTTAGTTACTCCCAAAACAGCGTTCCACTTACGCCGCTCTCTCGGGAGATAGATGGTTTCTCTGTGATATACGGAGCCTTTCAAGCTGTCCCTATCCATTAGCATGGCCCGTTCCACCATCCGAGCCAGCATAACATCTCTCTTCCCCGCTACATTGAAGGTACAGATGAATGATACTAGATGACGATCCTTTAGAAAATCTGGACAATAGCCGTCATCGCGATTGAAGTTTAACCCATCCTCAGTAGGCAGGATGCGGGATGCAGACACTGTATCCGTTTCTGAGTCAGAAGATTCGTCAACTATGGCGATCCTTCCAAGACCTCGATCCAGCTGCCCGACATTCATCCAAGTCAGAGTAGGGCCAAGTACCCTACCCTGAGAAGAGGCACCAGCATCAGTAGTTCCAGAAGTAGCACAGCTAGAGGTGGTGGCCATTTCAGTAACTGCAGATAAAAATCAAAGAAAATGAGACAATATGGAGACAGAAATAGAGGAAGGAATCCTAAGAAAATTTTTGACAACACCTCCCCTTATCCGGGGTATGCCCAGAAGTCAAATAGGATGAACATCAACCAAGAGGGGATGGCTCCTTAGTAAAGAGGGACGTAGTCCTGTATGAGAAGCAAAAGAAGAGAATCTCACAATGAGAAAAGGAGGGAGGAAGAAAAATCTCCTCTGAAGGAGCTCATGTCGATCGCCACCGCGGTGAAGGACGAAGAGAGAAGAGACAGAAAGCTCACGGTGAAATGAGCTTCCCTCACCCTCTCGACGCATAAATAGGGTAAAACCCTAATGCGCGCCGAGATGCTACCCGCACCGAGAGCCCCGCTGGCGAAAAGGTGCATCAAGAGGAATGCGCGCCGAGAAGCCCCCAGCCAACAGCGCGCCGAGATGAATGCCGTGCCGAGGCCAATGCCGTGCCGAGGTGCAATGTGTCGAGACTGCCGCCCGCGCCAATTTGCCCACTCCGAGATGCTGCAACCAGAAGATTAAATCCAAATGCAAGTCATTTAAGACCCAACAATCTGGCATTAGTCCAAAGATGCTCACAAAGGGCTGGGATTATACAAAAAAAATAAAGATTCCAAGCTGGGAACAGACACAATGAACAAGAGCAAACTTGAAGAAAAGTGCAAAGTACATCACAATATGCACCCGCGGGTCCCTTGCCGCTCATTCTTCGCTTACGCCACCTATAGGTGGGGGGCATTTGTTGACACCTAAAATATACAAAGATAAAAGAAGAAGCCAAAGCAAGCTCAGGGCTTTGAAGATCAATCAAGGGTGCGGCTCCTGTGTCATCCCTAGAAGTTATGAGAATTAGAATGGAAGAAGATCCATTACACCTGACACTCTATCCGGCTGAAGCCATTACTGGCCAAGCTACTGTCCAGCACGGCTATCATTCAGATAGTAAGGTTGATGAAGACTACGTCAACCCCCAGGCAATCATCTGCCTACTGAAGAGGATACTCAGAATATTCTGATGCTCATAAAATGGGATTCATATAGCCTCGCACATGTCTATTGATGACGGATGCTAAGTAGGTGACAAAGAGAACCAATGAGTAATTTAAGAAGCACATATGGCCAATGAAGAAGGCCCACTTCGTCCAGAATCCTTCTATCGACGCCAATACACCAAATGGACAGGCCCAAGCCCAATACAACCAAGCGCGCCGAGGAGCTCCTTTCCGAGCGCGCCGACTGCACACCACCTCGGGAAGAACCCGTGCCGAGAGAAGAGGGCCAGCCCTCCATATAACCCATTTCTTCGGCGTATGCCATGAAGGCATCAGATAGGAGAAAAAAAATCAATCGATCGACCTGGGCGAAGAGAGAGGGATCTGAAGAGAAAGAAAAGAGAGAGAAAAAGAGTCTGAGAGCCTGTTGAAAAGATCTGAAGAGAGAAAGAGAGCTGCAGAAGCCCGGGGAAGAAGATTCAAGGTGGGGTTGGCTTTCAAACGCCCTAAGGGGCTATATTCTCCCCTTCCTCATCTTGTGTTTTCGATCCGTCTTCTCTTCTATAGTCTGCTTCTGTTTTCTGTAGTATTGCTTCTGAGGCTTGTTCCTCCATTGATGTTAAATGCATGTATAGCCCGGTAGATTGTAAAGGGGCATCATCTGTATTTAGATTCTCGCAGTCTGATTCCCCCTTCTATGCTAAATGTATGCATCCTTTGGAATGAAATGAAACATGAGATTCTGGAGTTCTCTCTCTCTCTCTCTCTCTCTCTCTCTCTCTCTCTCTCTCTCTCTCTCTGCCTCTCTGAAATCTACTGTATTCAATAGCCATTGTGAATAAATCTGGTTCTACCGCATGCACATCCTTCAGATCATCTGAGTGGTTTCTATTGCATTGTCTCTGTATTTTCAACCTCACAATCATGATGAGAGCCTGAGACAGTCCATCTCATGGCTTCTCATTCATGAAATGGTGAGAGATATGTTCGAGTCAAAGCTAAGATTCAATCAGTAACCTGGCTCCCAGTGAGGCTCTAGAGTGAAAGCCCTCTTCTCCTCGGGGTGATTTCTTCCAAAACCATCCTCAGTGGCCATCTCAAAGCCCGTGAATAAAACTCCTCAAAGCCCTTGCATAAAGCCTCCTAAAACCCTGAACAAACCCTCTCAAAAGCCCTTGAATAAAACCTCCCGAAACCCTCAGATAAAACCCCAAAATCCATAACCTTATAAACCATCAAATCCCCTTGAAACCCCTCCTATCGGCGCAGGAGAGCATCCTGGTGTGGCCCCCTCTCGGCGCGGGTTCCGCGCCAAGTGGGGGGCGCCCCGAGGACAGCCTACGCCGGGGTCACCCAGTGCGCCGATCGCCAGCCTTCAACCTCCTCTAGGCCGATACCCTCTTTGGTGTTCCCTGTCACGCCGAGGTTAGCCACGCCGAGACACCTTCCTGCCGACGGCCTCAAGATCCCCCGAGCCTGATCATCCTCAGCATAAAACCATTGCCATCCCGGGGAGGAGTAATAGTTCTTCACGCAAGCCCATGGGAGCCAAAATAATGGGGTTAACCCCCCCTTCATTCTATCACCCCACTGGCCTATGGAGCTCTGTCACTGCATGTTCTCCCATGGCCTCTTCAAGGGGATATTAATAAATGCCACGATGAGTGGACATTGTCCCGTCGGATTATGATCCTCTTGGATCTTGGGTTACACCCATCTTTCTTTTGGCTTCCATCTCGGCACTCCATAGATGGATGTCCTATACTCCCCTTTTGGCATAGCCCAAAATAAGGGGAGATGCTGCCAAAATGAACTCTAATCTCCGGCATGCTACCTCAACTTCAAACCCCTTGGGATCTGGAGGGCCCTGCCTCTGCACGGCCTCTAGTGACTCCCTCCAGGGAATAGAAACATCTAATAGATGCCACGATGAGTGGACATTGTCCCGTCGGATTATGATCCTCTTGGATCTCGGGCTATGCCCACCCTTCTTTTGGCTTCCATCTCGGCACTCCGAAGATGGATGTCCTATACTCCCATTTTGGCACAGTCCAAAATAAGAGGAGATGCTGCCGAAATGAACTCTGATCTTCGGTATGCTACATCAGCTTCAAACCCCTTGGGATCCAAAGGGCCCTGCCTCTGCATGGTCTCTAGTGACTCCCTCTAGGGAATAGAAACAATAAGCACCTCCATGGATAAACATCGTCTCGGGTTAATCTGTCTCAGCTTAGTCTTGTTCCGTGATTATTTGGGCATCGACATGTCCTGATCTTTATGGGTTCCATCTCGCCTCCGCG
Organism: Amorphophallus konjac; assembly: GCA_022559845.1. NCBI lineage: Eukaryota > Viridiplantae > Streptophyta > Magnoliopsida > Alismatales > Araceae > Amorphophallus > Amorphophallus konjac. Next base: position 306,720,641 of record CM040121.1, read on the forward strand.
TGGATGGTATCCTATTCCCACTTGGTATGATCCAAGATCAAGGGGACATGATGCCGGATTCATTCCGTAATTCATATAGATGAGATTAAGAGATGGGCATGTAATGTCGTAATGTTCTAGTAAATTTTGTTGTTGTTCTAATGCTTGCCTAGTTTCATGATGAACAAACATGTCTATCTCATGCAACATTCTCAACATGATCAAACAAATCTAAAGTCATCCTCTCCCATGCTCTCTGTATATCAAATAATGCGTGGTTGAAGACTGGGCTATGCCCGATTGGAAGCCATCGTTATACGTGAGAGTGGTTCTTGAACCTAAGTTGTCCGCCCCCATATCGGGAAGCAGGTAGATGAACCATAATGAAACTGTCAAATCGCATGAGCATGTGCATGCATCTCATATCCTGCAGATAAAGTCAGCATAGCAGTCTTATATTGTTTTGGCCCCGGGGCCCCTCTCACTTTGGTGATTAATCAAGGGTTGTCCTTCTTTGGAAGGGCGTAATTAACATCATAGTCTTTGCGGTATGACAGACTTTCGGTCCCGACTCGGACTTCAAAATCGACTGACCAAGTCAGATCGAGCGCATAATAAATTGTCACTCCAGTGATTGACACTCCTAATAAACTAACTAATAATTAAAATAAACCAACTAATATAAAATAAATAAAATAAATAGATAAGATCCATTCCCACAGTAATGTATGCTCTGATGGACATGAATGTTATAACTGATGCGTTCCGATTTTTCGCATCGGTGCGTGACATACGCCCTTGCCCCAACTGGCCATCCACCTTACTTAGCTGACGGCACTCCGCCCTGGTCGAGCTCTATAAAAATCCACACTTCCTAGGGCCACTCGAGCCCATTAGCCCATGCTGCAAATAACTCCCCAATGCGCAAGGCTATAGGTATTATGAAAACCCCGAAACTGTCCCACTGGGCCACCACCACCCGTTCGGACCTTACGTCTGGATCGGTGCTTAAACCTTTGCCTTGCGTTGACGTTATCCCCACATCAACGAATACATGTCTTTATCGGCGAAAGGCTTTATGCTCTAGCCAATCTACTCACCACCACCCATTCGGACCTTACATCTGGATCGGTGATTAAACATTTTCCCTTGTGTTGACGTTATCCCCACGTCAACGAATACACGTCTTTATCGGTGAAAGGCTTTGTGCTCTTGCCGATCTACTCACATTACCACCCGTTCGGACCTTATGTCCGGGTCGGTGCTTAAACTTTTCCCTTGTGTTGATGTTATCCCCGTGTCAACGAATATATGTCTTTATCGGAGAAAGGCTCTGTACTCTAGCCGATCTACCTACTTTACCACCCGTGCGGACCTTACGTCCAGAATGGCGCTTAAACCTCCTCCCTTGCATTGACGTCATCCCCGCGTCGACGAATATACCATCCCACCGGCAAGACTTCATGCTTTGGCTGAGCCTCATATACAATACCACTAGCTTGAACCTTACATCCGGACTAGCACATAAATCCCTTTCTTTGCATTAGAATTTACTCCACGTTAATGAATAAACCCATTTTATTTACTCTTATTTAAAAAAAATGGGGCTTAAAATAGAGGTGCCCCGCCAGACTTGTTCGGATATCCTTAACAAGGGCAAGAATGGCTATTACCCGGCTACAACAAAAACCCGAAAGGGCACTGCAGGTAAAATCGGGTACCCCGCCACGTGAAAACCCGAGAGGGCGCGTGAGCAAAAGCAAGAGGGGACTAGTTCTTGCAAAAACTCGAAAGGGCGTTTCAGCCAGTAATGTCGTAAAAAAAATGATATCTCATATTTTAAAAGACCCCTTCAGGGTCGAATTTTCTATAACACTCACGGGAGCCCTCACGTGAGATTCCTTCTATAAATCCCACTAACAAAAGCCTTCCGCCTACGCTACTAATGACTAAACCTATCATTGCTTCGACATTCAACCAATGCCGATGAACAAACCAACATTAGTCCTCATCATCATCGACGGGATTGGTGAATATACCGTTGACCCGGACCTTTCATCCTCGTTAACGATTAGACCTACCTTTGCTTCGGTATTCAAATAATGCTGATGATCAAGCCAACATCGGTCCTCATCATCATCGACGGGATTAGTGAATATACCGTTGACCCATACCTTTCGTCCTTGTTAACGATTAAACCTATCTTTGCTTCAGCATTTAACCAATGCTGATGAATAAACTGACATCGGTCCTCGTCATCATCGGCGAGATCGATGAATATGCCGTTGACCCGGACCTTTTGTCCGCGTTAACGATTAAACCTATCCTTGCTTCAGCATTTAACAAATTTTGATGAACAAACCAACATCGGTCTTCGTCATCATCTGTGAGATCGGTGAACATACCGTTGACCCGGACCTTTCATCTGCATTAACGATTAAACCTATCCTTGCTTCGGCATTTAACCAGCATGATGAACAAACCAACATCGGTCCTCATCATCATTGGTGAGATCGATGAACATACCGTTGACCCAGACCTTTCGTCCCTGATAACAATTAAACCTACCTTTGCTTCGGCATTTAACCAATGCCGATGAACAAACCAACATCGGTCCTCGTCATCATCGGTGAGATCGGTGAACATACCGTTGACTTGGACCGTTCATCCTCATTAACGATTAAACCCATCTTTGCTTCGGCATTTAACCAATGCCGATGAATAAACCATTTCGAGCCTCGTCATCATCGACAAGGTCGTTAATCACACCCCGCAATCCAGATCTTCTGTCTAGGATCATTAAACAACTTTCCTTGCTTTAGCACTAGCCCGGTGTCAATGATCAAACCAAACCATCGCCAGACAATGCATTAGGGAATGGCAAATACATCTAATCATCGAAAAAAATGGGGCTTAAAATAGAGGTGCTCTGTTGGACTTGCTTATGCATTCTAAGTGAGCAAGGGCAAAAAGGACTTAAAACCCAATCATGGCGAAAACCCGAAAGGGCGCTTGGGTCAGTAATGTAGTGACATAAAAATCATTTCCATCCTCTCGAAAATCCCGAACAGGACATTCACTACGTGTCCCACCGAAAATCTGAAAGACTCAAACCTTCGACTCGGACCTTCTGTCCCCGTTGACAAACAAACCTTCTTTGCTCCGACATTTAACCCATGCTGATGATTAAACCTACCTTTGATTCTCATCATCATCGGCGGAATCGATGCACAAACTTTCGACTCAGACCTTCCATCCACGTCAATAAACAAACTTCTTTGCTTCGGCATTTAACCCATGCCGATGATTAAACCTACCATCGATTCTCATCACCATCGGCGAAATCGATGAACAAACCTTCGACTCGGACCTTTCGTCCCCGTCGACAAACAAACAAACCTTCTTTGCTCCGACATTTAACCCATGCTGATGATTAAACCTACCTTTGATTCTCATCATCATCGGCGGAATCGATGCACAAACTTTCGACTCAGACCTTCCGTCTATGTCAATAAACAAACTTCTTTGCTTCGGCATTTAACCCATGCCGATGATTAAACCTACCATCGATTCTCATCACCATCGGCGAAATCGATGAACAAACCTTCGACTCAGACCTTTCGTCCTGGTCGACAAACAAACATTCTTTGCTCTGGCTTTTAGCCCATGCCAATGATTAAACCTACCTTCGATTCTCGTCATCATCGGCGAAATCGATGAACAAACCTTCGACTCGGACAGTCCATCCCCGTCAATAAATAAACCTTCTTTGCTTCGGTATTTAACCAATACCGATGAAAAAACCCCACCATCGATTCCCAGTTATTATTAGCGAAGTTGATAAACAAAAAACCATGGCTTGGGCCTTCCATCCTACTCAACGAATAAACCCCCTTGTCTCTCTGCAAATATCCTGCCCAATCTCTACCAGTCACTCACGTCTGAGGATGGCTGCTAAAAGATGTTGTGTCTTTGTGGTTTTGATGATGTCAAACACTATGACTCATCATGAGTCTTAGTGTGAATGTGCTTTTGATGATGTAATATGTGTTGATATTGCATTGGTCTTGATGCATTTGTTGAAGTCATCATGATCTCATGATCTCATTATATATAGAAGTATGTGTGTTGAATTCTATAAGAACAGGTTCTTAAGATACATCAGGAAGTCAGTCGAGCTGATTTCAAGCTAGATGTGAAGCCATGGTAGTGATACATTCAGTGGAATACATGATGTGGTAAAAAGCAGTTCAGCAAAAATCAGCAGAAGCCATTGAAGAAAACTTCATGAAGAGAAAGTCTACTAGAGAAGACTATGGAGTCAACTAAAGCTATGACAGAACAAAGCTCAAAAAGATTGGACACTGGAAGTCGACTCTAGCTTAGAAGAGAATATGTTTGGGCAGAAAACTATTGCAAAGGGGGAGAGAATTACTACGTTGATTTGCTATGTTGGTTTGTCAAAGGGGGAGAGAATAGCTTGAGCTTGAAAGCAAGTTGGATAACAGATCAATGCTCCTAGAAACAAGGTAAAACTCTCAGAAGAACAAGTCAAGAGTACAAGTGCTGAAGCGCACAATGAAAAGTTAAGGCAGCATCGACATTGCACAGAACTATCTCGATGTAGTGATGATCAAGACAGCCACATCTAGTGACTGCATCGACGCAACAAGTAGCTGCACCGACGCACCAAGGAAAAAGCCAGCACTCGAAGTTCCTGGCCAAAGGTTCCTTCCTCACACTGCCTCGATGCAGTAAAGCACTGACTTGACGCATTAAGTTCAAATTTGATACTACCTCGATGTAGTCAAAACCAGCAGAGCAAGTATAGAAGAGATGCATCGACACATCTAGCAGATGCCTCAATGCAGTCACACCTCAAAAGAGAGTTTACAGAGCTGCCTCGTTGGAATCACAGAGATGCCTCCACACATCAAGATTCCACACGAGGGACCGACAGTTCAGAGTGTGTAGTTCGTTAGATAGGTCGATATGCCTAACAGATGCATCGACGCAACAGGATGATTCATAAAGATTTAGCATGTCGCTGAAGCCTCTTGCCTCGACACGTTAAGGCGAACAACTGCCACATTATATATGAAGTCTACTGTAGCAACCCAGATATATATATATATATATATATTTATGCGTAATTCCTAATTAAATAGAACTTGCAAATAAACATTTAAGACCCAACCGTTACGCCTAACTTTTATATACATAAATGGGCCTTCGTGACCAAAAGCCCAAAATCCTCAAAATGCCTTTAGCCCACCTACGTGAGAAAGGACATATATATATACTAACCCCAAGGGCTTTCCACAACCCGAAACCTTAACGAACTGCAAGGCTTTAGGGTTTGATCGATGGCGGCTGGTGAAATAGCAATCAAGATATGCATGGGAAAGTTTGCACTTATTAGGATTCGTACATAGAAAATTTCTGTCCCTTTCGGATTCTAAAAGCACCATAGGAATACCTTCTCTATAAATAAACCCTCTGTCAAATGAGCCAAGGCTACTGCCGCTGCTCACATAGACCTCGTCGTTTTCTTCATCCTTTCCTTCTTCCTGCAGTTCATCGCTGGTGTGTTGCTGTTCCTACTATCGTGAAAGAACCCTGCCGCTTCTTTCTCTTGTTACTACACGAAGGAGCAAGTTCTTCCTACTATTCTCTTCTGCCGTAATCACGAGCTAGCCTGCCTCTGCGAGTGTGTACCACTGCTGCGATTCTTCTTCTCTTGATGTAGCTGCAGTTGCTGCTGCTTCTATTGCTTCTTCATTGTTAGTTCCAGAGTTGCTGCTGCTGATTATTATCATCTTATCACTGTCTCGTTCGTCGTCCAAACCAAGCCAAGAGGTAGGTGTTCTCAATGTTGCGAAGCCAAACATCTCTGTAAATATTCATGCATATAGGTTATTTAAGCATGAAAGCATGTTTCAATTTCAGTAACATAGTTTTTACCGTATAACAGTAAATAGCGACCCTATCATGGGTGCTGATTTAATGAACGCCCTTGTGCACTGTTGCCAATTCTTTTAAAATACTGGCAGTTCTCAGAGCGTCAATTAAAGAGCGACCGTGTGAACAGTCACTTAATCTCTAATATTTAATAAATACTGCAAGCTTAAAAATAGTTAACTATGTTATACGATGCTAAAAAATGATGCATGAGCATATTGCTAGATTGCTGTTATTTTTCTCTACCTGTACATTTCTTTAGTTTCATGTTCTGATACACTTCAAAATTCATGAGTCTATGATTGTACCTCCCGTTGCGTATCACCTGACAAAGAAAGGGCGACTTGTTCTTAGTCGTTGTTTATAGAATGAACGACCACGTAACAAGGCGTTATTTGTATAGATATTGTTAAAAAGCAAAAATTTATGTAAATAGCATTCTGCAACCTGGCAGAAGGCGTCAATTAAAGATTGAGCGCCCGTTCACTCAGTCGCTAATTATAATGGTTAATATTATTATACTGAAAATGATTATAATTAGCGCCAGCTTGATATGTATTTAATTATTATTAAATCATCAAAAGTTTAGAAATAAATAGTATTGAGCGACTGTTCAGAAAGTCGCTATTCCCCTAAATAGCGACTTATGTATAGGCGCTATTTTTCTGTTTTACAGTTTCATTGGTTTTCTGACCCATACCACAGGTTTATGGCATTGTGTCTCAGTCCATAGATGCATTCCCACGTTTCACGATGTTTCATGTATAGCCCCTAATTATTGGAGATGATTGAACCCTCTACGGAATATTCCTTCCTTCGGACTAGTGATTTCATCATAGAGACCTCTGTAAGTCAACGCGAAGCCTTGGATTCCCACAAGGCCGCTGAGCAGGTTGTACCCTAAAAATCCATGCCACTATATTCTGTCACGTCACTCTGAAGAAACGTGATGCCCGAGCCCTCTTAGAGCACCGTTCCTGGCCTCTTTGAGCAGTCTGTTTACTGTCATTAAATGGCGACATTGACCTGGGCGCCAGAAGGAATTGGCGATTGGTTTAGTGCCGTTATTTCCAGATATAGCAACCTGAGCCTAGGAGCTATTTCATCAAGCCTGTATTGTTCACAAGAATTAGCGACCACGTATGTGGGTGCTGTTTCTGTAAATCGTGGCAACCGAGTGGGCGCCATTTACCCATATTTACGCTATGTCTTGATTTTTGTAAAGGTTTAATTATGAGTCATCCTTGTTCAAGTTAAGTCTTTGAACTCTTCCATTCGTGAAATCTACCTTATCATCCTACAATGGGTATCCTTTGAAACTCTATATTGGCTATAACTTTAGTGGATGTCTAAAATAAACATGACTCAATGCTTGCGCATATAGGGCCCGATCTAGTCCTTGGAGGAGCACCCGAAAGTATTTCTGCCCATGGGAGCTATATTAATTACGGTGTGGCATTACACCGAATTGCATGACTTGCTAGATTGACATTCCACAACTCATGCTTGACTTGACTTGACATGACATGACTTACGTGGCCCGAAAAGGGTATCTTATTTGCTTGATATTATGATAGCCAATTCTCATATCATGACTTGATAATTACATGCTTGACTATCTTGATAAGTTTCTCTTGAATACTTGTAATCTTACTAGTTCATCTACACTGTTCTTGATACTCTACTCTCTCTTGTCATCATCTTGCGTACATGCTAGACATGCATTCATATAACATGTAATTACTTAAAGCCATGCTTGTACTTGAGATATAATTCCTACTGAGCGTTCGCTCACCTAGTGTTTTCCCCATATTTTTCAGGTAACTCCAATGACGAGAACTAGGTGGAGGGGAAAGAGAACGATCAGAGAGTGTAGAGCCTTCCAGAAGCATCCATCTATCAGTGTTGTTTTCCTAGTTTCTTGAGTCAAACGTTGAAATCTTCTTTTATTGAGTCAGAATTATATTTTAGTACTTTTAGGAGAGTTATGCAATAAGATTTACCTTCATGGTTATTATGAATAAAGGATTTGGTTATCTTTACTTTTGCACACTCTGTCTATGTGTCGAATACACTTATGCTCTGATTGACATGATTGATATAAACTCGTCATGCGTACCAGGTTCCTTCCGTGCTCGGGGCGTGACAGTTTTTGTGGTATCAAAGCCTAGGATATTCAATTCCTAGAAAAATCCAAGTCCAAGGATAAGTTTGCCTTCACCCAGTGAGATTGGGTAGGACCATGGGTTAAGTTAACTTAGGGACGTAAACTTTTAGTTAAATCATACACTAATATAGTTATTAAAATCTTGTAGGACCATGGCCGCCGAACGTGCCCAGTGGCATGAGATGCAACGTACTGTCCAAGGTCTTACTCAGGTGTTGCAACAAGTGGCGCAAGGTAGAGCTAACCGTGGAGTAGGAGATCTCCATCGAAGCTTCCGTAATATGAATCCACCAAAGTTTATTGGCTCATCTGACCCCGATGATTCCGAGCACTGGATCATGGAAGTAGAAAGGATATTCCGGGTTATGCAATGCTCGGACGAAGAGAAGGTATTATTGGCAATTTTCCAACTGGAAAGGGACGCCTGTTTCTGGTGGGAGTCTGCCGAAGCTACATTGGCGCATGATCATATTACATGGGCGGAGTTTATGGAGCACTTTAATAACAAGTATTTCTCCGATCGTATACAAGAGAAGAAGGCCACAGAATTCGCCACACTCAAGCAATGAACTCTATTAGTGGCCGAGTATGAGGCCCAATTCTCTAGATTATCGACGTACGCATTTGGTGGGCACTGAGAAAATGAAGGCTAGGAGGTTTCTGAATGGGCTCAGGCCGCAATATATACCCAACTGGCACTGATGGATGTTCAAGTCTATTCGGAGATGGTGCGAAGAGCCCAGTTATTGGAGGATGCCATGAGGCTATCAGATCGGATCTGTGGAAGAGACAAGAAGGAACAGGTTACAAGTTCCAACACCTTCAAGCCAACCTTTAACAAGAAAAGAGCAAGTAACGGAGGAGAATCCTCCCAAGAGAAGAAACCCAAGAAGAACAACAAAACCTTCTCCATTACTGCCGTACCTTCCAAAGAGGTGTGCAAACATTGTGATAAGGCCAGCCATAGGGCCGAGGAATGCTGGAGGAGACTAGGAGCTTGCCTCCGATGCGGGAGCCGTGATCACTGGATTCCCGACTGCCCCTTATGGCTGGAGACAAGAAACGCCCGGTGAAGAAGCAAGCCCGTCTCCAAGTTCTTCAGGAGGCGGAATAAGAAGAAGGCGGACTTGTGGAAGGTACATTAACGATTTGTTCCAAGTCTGCTCGCGTCTTGTTTGATACCGGCGCATCACATTCTTTCGTTTCTAAGAAGTTTGCTGATCCATTACCTATGGAACCGGAATGGGTAGATCTAGTTATATCAACCCCTCTCAGAAATGAATCTGAGATCACACACCATTATTTAAATTGTGAAGTTATGGTGAAAGGGAGAAATATGCCCGTCAACTTAATATGCTTAGACAAGAAGGATTATGATGTCATATTAAGAGCCGACTGGCTGTCCACATACAAGGTAGTTGTAGATTGCCGAAACGGCAAGGTGACTTTTAAAGAGTTCCCGGAACTTATCTACACTAGCCCTAAGAGTCGGAACAAGTCACCCATTATTTCCGCCCTCCGTGCTAGCAAGCTAATAAGGAAAGGGTGTGTAGCCTTCTTTGCTTTCGTCACCATAAAAGAGACTAAGGAATCCAAGATAGAAGACATCCAAGTAGTTCAGGAATTTTTCGAAGTATTCCTGGAAGACTTGCCCGGGTTACCCCCACAAAGAGAAGTGGCCTTCACCATTGACCTTGTCCCTAGTGCGGGTCCAGTTTCTAAGGCACCATATAGGATGTCCCCTGCCGAGCTCAAGGAGTTGAAAGAGCAACTGTTGGAACTTTTGAAGAAAGGGTTTATCAGACCAAGCACTTCCCCGTGGGGAGCGCCTATGTTATTTGTAAAGAAGAAGGATGGATCGATGAGACTCTGCATCGACTATCGGCAGTTAAATCACCTCACTATCAAAAATAAGTATCCACTGCCGAGGATCGATGAGTTATTTGATCAGATATCTGGATCTAAGTATTTCTCCAAGATTGATCTTCGGTGATCAGGAGATCACCAATTGAGGATCAAGGATGAGGACATTCATAAGTCCGCATTTCGGAGCAAGTATGGGCACTACGAATTTGTTGTTATGCCTTTTGGACTAACGAATGCCCCTGCAGCCTTTATGCAGTTGATCTATATCATATTCAGGCCTCATCTGGATCAATTTATAGTGGTCTTCATTGATGACATATTAATTTATTCCAAGACCAAAGAAGATCAGGTAGAGCACTTAAGAATGGCATTACAGATATTAAGGAGCAATCAACTCTATGCCAAGCTTAGCAAGTGCGACTTCTAGCTCGAAGAAGTATCCTTCCTAGGATATGTGATCTCGAAGGATAGAATTTACGTCGACCCGTCAAAGGTTGAGGCCATGAAGAGTTGGGAAAGGCCGACTAATGCTACCGAGATCTGAAGCTTCTTAGGCCTAGCTGGTTATTACAGGCGATTCATCAAGGACTTCTCCAATATCGTCGTTCCTCTTACTAGGCTGACCCGTAAGGAGATTCCTTATAAATGGGACGAAGAATGCGAGAGGAGCTTTCAAGCCTTGAAGGATCTTTTGACAACTGTCCCGGTATTGGCATTACCAATTGAAGGGGAGAAATTCGAGGTGTATGCCGATGCGTCTGGCATTGGGCTCGGATGTTTGTTGATGTAACAAGGGAGAGTCATTGCTTACTCATCCCAACAATTGAAGAAGCATGAAGAGAACTACCCGGTGCATGACATAGAGCTGGCCGCGGTAGTATTTGCCTTAAAGATCTGGAGACACTATCTCTATGGAGAACAGTTCACCGTGTACTCCGATCACAAAAGTCTCAAGTATCTATTTTCTCAAAAGGAACTCAACATGATGTAGAAGCGTTGGCTAGAGTACCTCAATAACTTCGACTTCAAAATATAATACCATCTTGGAAAGTGTAATCCTGTGGCTGATGCCCTTAGTCGGAAGCCGAGAGCATTATTGGCCAACTGCATGATCCAAGAATGGAAATTGCTGGAGCAGTTCACTAAACTTAATATAAGTACAGACCAGGAGAAAAGGTGTATGTTGTGCCCCGACGTATTTTGACGAACACATTTTGTTCTATAGTATATAATTTGCATTGAATAGTCTTTGATGAATATGCGTTTTTTGTTGATTGGTCAAATGGATGGCCTTCCCTAAGCTGAAATTGATTTGCTTACTCATTGAATCAATTTGGTCTTGTTGTGATTGGTCTGTGAAAGATCAACTTACCTTGGATTGAATTTCTGAAATGTGTGGAACCCATGTGTGTGATGGTTGAACAAGTCTTGTGATCTAAACTTGGAGTGGCAATGTATCATGTTTGAGTTTGTTGTGCACTTGGTTGCATTTTTCTCAAACTAACTTGCTGGTTGTTTGAAAAACCATGAAGCTAGAATGCTACATATTTCATAAGTGTGGACATTAATGTTGTCATTTATTTGAATTTCAGCTATTGCAGGTTCAAGGTGCTCTCCATCCTTTGGTCCCATGGTAAAATTGATGGTTGAATGAATTTTTATGTGGACATAATAGAGTTGGTTCATTTATTGAGTTTATGGGGTTTAATTCATTAAATATTTTATTTTTCTGGTCTGGAGGCTACAAGAGTCGACTCCCAGAGTCGACACTTGTAGCCCAGCTTGCTGTCTGAAGACCGCAGGCTGCAAGTCTCGACTCTAGGAGTCGACACTTACAGGTGCTGTGTGGGTTTTTGGCACAGACAGAGTCAGTGCCAATAAGAGTCGACTCAAAGAGTCGACTCTTATGGTTGACATGGTTGCTTTTCAACTAAAACAGAACCCCTGATGAAAAGGGTCGACTCCAACCACTCTCCCAAGAGTCGGCACTTTCACCCTGGGTTTAGTTTTTTTATTCGCAGAGAGAACACCCACGAACAAGAGTCGACTCAGAGAGTCAACACTTGTCCTGGGCGTTCTAATCGGGTCTACCAATTTTGGTTTCGAACAACATGATTTGTGATCCGATTGCCATGATATTTTATACCCCTATCCTTAGGGTTTCTACCCTTGATTGGGTGTTCTATGAGATTATTGCATGGGCCTTCATGCCTTTTTTCATCTTTTCTTAGAGCATATATATCCTGCGGTTTCTATACGATGGAGATAACTTTTGGGGGCTAAAAATTCTCTATTCTTGCAGGAACGGGGGAGAGGGCTTCGCACACCCATCTGGAGGAGGAAGATGAGCCTGTAGAAGCTGCATCCCACGTCCCCAAGCTCAGATCAGGTGGTGGCCGTCGTTGCTCTCCATCATCTTCCAGCTTGGGCACTCATCCATTCGACAACCAGATGTTTCCTCTCCGCGATTCATTCACTCTAATGCACCCTTCCATCATCTCCGAGTTGTGTTGAAGATTAAAGGGGAAACTCTTGTTATCTTGTTTTCTTATTTCTATTTGAGCATAGCTTATTATCTTTGGACTGGGCATTTTATTTCCATATTTTCTTTCTTTCATAGATGATTTCGGAGCGTCGTCTCCATTGGCGTGATCTCTCGTCGTCGTGCGAGGACACGCGTGTGTGTGGGGCCGTTGAGCCCGTGTGTGGTGTTTTCACTACTGTTGTACAGTGGTTCTTAGTGAAATATTCTTGATTTGAGAGGGGTGGATGTAGGACGGCACTCCGGTGCTTCTGAGCCACCTAAAAATCCTTGCATTGTGGTTTGTCTCTTGTGAGTTTGTTGTTCTATCCTATCCGTCTCATTTACAAGTGTGATGTAGTGAGGTGAGCGTTCATACAAATTGTTTGCCTCTTAGTTTTTCATCCGAGTGGTTCATCAATCTGTGCGGGAGAGTTGTGAGTGGTTGGTTGATTGTCATCAAATTAATTTACATTAATCTGAATTTAGAGAGCTTCATCTCTTCATATTAATATCTCTGCTTTTTATCAAGGAAGTTTTATTGTTGCTCAATCATCTCTGTGATTTAGTTTTAATTTTGTTAAAAAAAGGGGCGCAATCAATTCACCCCCCTCTTTTTTTTTTGACTAAGTTAATACTTGGAACGAGGGAGACGGGGGAGGGAGTTCATCCCTTCATTTTGGAAGAAGATGAACCCACTGCCCCAGTTGCCAGGCAAGCCTTTTCAATAAAAAATGCTCAAATAAAGAGAAGTACAGGAGGAGGAGAGAGAGGAGGCACGACACTTATAAGACGTGTGGTGCAGAAGGCATACATAGAAAGAAACGAAAAGGAGTGAGAGATACAAGCAAGGCGTCAACAAGGCAAAGAACCCAACATCAGACGTCAGCGGTCACGAGTGGAGCTAGTGGAGTTGGATCTACGGAGGGAACTCCGAGTCGCTACGCCATCAGCCCTAGAAGTCGATCTCGAACGCTCCTCACAGTGCTCACCAACAAAGATGGTGTGAGCACGAGTGAGGTCAAACAACTCATCCGGGATCGGCTCCACGCCCGGAATAGAGAGGCGCTGGACAGTAGAGATAACGTTGATCCTATGCTCGGGAGAAGGCTCAACAGTCCCCGAGGCCGTAGAGGGGGGCCCGGGATAGGGAGATGAGCACACGTCTGCAGCTGAAGCTTTGCGAGAAGAGGACCGAGCAACACGCTTGACGGCCTCGACGAAGGAAACACGTGAGGCCGGTGGGGGGGGACCAACAGGAGCCGATGAAGACGCCTCCACCGGCGGGCCTCGGTCCGAGACAGGAGGCAAGTCAGAGGTAGCAGGGGGGGCCCTGGGGGGGGGGGGGCGCAGCATGAACGACCGGCGAGGACCAAGGCGGTGTAGTGGCATTGAGTCCATAGCCTAGGCCTCCAAGGGGAGGAAAAGACGATGGAGCGGCGAGACCCCGGACGACTGAACCTGGCGGTTGGCCGTGAGGGATCGAAGGAGGCTCGGAAGGAGCGACAGCAGCAGAGCAAAGGGATGAACCCTGCACGTAAGCCGCCAACGGTGGCGGAGGAGGAGCCAACCGGGTGCATGTCGCAGCGGGAAGAACAGCCTCTGTGTGCGCAGTAGCGATCGGGGAACCGCAAGGCTATGGCACGGCCATCCCAAGAGGAGAGGCCATGGCAGGGAAGCGGACGGGCTTAGCAAGGGCCACAGGGAGGGTGGTCCCGAGAGAGACCGGTTCCAATCCTGACACCGGCAGCACTTGGGTGATCCGAGGGATGGCAGGGGAAAGCTCGTCCACATGCACTGGGCATGAACTGGTGGCGTGAGCCAAAGCCAAGGCTGGATGAATATTCCCACTAGCTGACGGGGTGACCTCCACCGCCAGAGCATCAACGGAGGCATCTCCGGCACCATGAAGAGCAGGTGGAGGTCCATCCGCGGCTTGAACGGCAGAAACAGAGGAGCACGCCTAAGGCCACGAAGGGGGAGATGGGACCTTCGACGGAGTGGGGCCTAGCACGCCTCTGGACGAAGGCCCAGTCAAGTCAAGAGAGGAGACAGTAGGCGGTGGAGTGGGTGGATCTACCACGAGGAGCCCACCGGCTGCAACCGACGGCGCGAGGGGGGGAGCTGGAGTGGCAACAGTAGGAGCGGCCGCCTGAAATGTAGCAACCCTGGTAAAATAGAAGAAATAAATCTAAATTGAGCAAAATAGATTAAATGATTTAGTAAATAAATGATAAAGAGCCTAAATGAGTAACCAATAAACCAAAAATGAAAATAACGCCTCGTGGAAAGGTGCTAATACAAAAGGAAACGCCTTCATATAAGGCGTTAATTTGTAAATGGACGCCTACATTCTTGGGCGTCAAATCTTAACGGCTAAAAATAAAAATAAGGAAAGAGAAAGTGACGCCCGCCTCAAGGGCGCTGTTTTGATAAGAAACGACGGCTACTCAAGGCGTCAATTTAAAAATAATGCCTTAACATAAGGTGTTAATTCCATCTGTGACCCATTCGAACCCGGACATTATCCAGGGTAAGTTTTTGGATTAATACGTGTTCAATCGAACATGGAAAGGACTCTATCAAGGAAAGACATGTTCTAATCAAACTCCAGCCCTATTGGGTTGTGTAAACTCTATAAATACCCTTTTCCATCAAACCCTAAAAGCTATTTGGTCGAAGGAGGTTTTGCTCTGTTGCTGTGCGTGAAGAACAGGTAATGTTCTTCTTCCCTGCCTTCGGTCATAATCATGAAGAATATTGATGTTCTTCATCGTCTTTGCTGCAGGAAGTCTGCCGTAAGTAGTAACTCTTCTGCCTAGTTGAAGGACGGGAGGTTCTTCATCAAGACGATCTCTTCCTCCAAGAAGGAAGCTATTTCCATAAGCTTCAGAAGAACTCTGTTTAGAACAGAGTATCATTCTTCTTCACGTTCCTTCACCAGAACACCCATCAGGTAGGTTTTCTCAAGAACGTAGCCAAACTAGTTTAAGATCTTTAATAATATCATCGGTCATCCATGCATATAGTTTTACTTTGGTTTCAAATGTTTTGTATGAAATTTCGAAAGAAACACCCTTGACAAGGGCGCTAATTTTAAAAGAAGCGACCCACACCAGGGCGCTAATTGCAATTTTGACGCCCTGCCCAGGAGTCGTCAATTTCACCTAATTGTTAATTAATCGTGTTTAAAATTTAATATCTATAAAACTATGAATCTAATAGGATGCATGATCATACCTGTTGAATCCTGATATTTTTCTTGTCCAGACCATGTAATTTGTTTTCCTGAAATTTTATTTATCTGGAAATTCTACTGTTCATGTGAAAACTTGATAAATCCTGAAATAACGACCTCCTATTAGTCGTCTCTTATAAAAGTGACGCCCTGAACCAGGGCGCGAATTTGAAAGTGACGCCCCTGTTAAAGGCGTGTTCTACTAAAATTCCAGAATTTAGAGATTGTGCAAAATAGAAATATATAATGGACGACCGCTATAAAAGTCGTCAAATCGTAAATAAGCGCCCCTATAGAAGGTGTTAATTTGATAAGTAATGACTTAGATTAAGTCGCTATTTTCCTGTGTTACTATTTTGAACTGTTTATGTTAACCGAGGGTTTTGATATATATATATATAATTATATTATCTGGCACTATATTTCCATTCCGTGAATATAGTCCCATATTTCACGATGGTTTATCGCATTACCCCTCAATTCTCAGTGACATACAAGCTCTCTTTTGGACATTCCGTTCCTTTGGACTAGCGAGTTAGTCATAGAGACCTCCATAAGACTCCTCGAGCCTTAGATTCCCTCAAGGCCGATTGAGCGGGTTGTACCATAAAACCTATCACCCTACTTTGCCATGTCACTCTATAGAAACATGGTATACCGGCCCCCATGTTATGCTATGTGTATGATATGAGAATTATCTTAATGAACGGGGAAAGCATGCCATTATTGTGATGTTCTTGTGGACCCCAATTCTATATCAAACATTATTATGATGTTCTTGTGGACCTCAATTCTATATTAAAAGAGTGACCATCTACTTGTGGGCACTTACTTGTCATGGTACCCAAGTTAGGGAACCAATTCCACCTAGTTTTATCGATACTCGTGATTACACCGTTCTTATCGTCATTATTGTCATGTTCAAATCCTTGAAATGCTATCTACCTCTAAGTTCATACAAGTTCTTTATCCTTGAAACTCCTTATTGGCTATACACAAAGTGGATGTCAAAATACATGATCAATGCCTGCGCATATGGGGCCCGATCTGGTCCTGGGAGGAGCACCCAAAAGTACTAGTGCCCATGGGAGTTGTAATGATCACGGTATGGCATTGTACCGAAGTGCATGACTAGCTTGATTGGACATTCCACAAAAATCTCGTACTTGACTCGACTTGACATGACATGACTTGCGTGACCCGAAAAAGGGTATTCTATTTACTTGCTTGCTTGAAACGTGATATCCAAGTTCTCGACATGACATGATGAAATTACTTGCTTGAACATCCTGACATCTATTACTTGAAAGTTCATGAATAGTTCACCTTGTTATCTTGTTGATATACTCTCTATCTTATCGTTTTATGCGAGCATGCATAGCTATAGTGCATTCATAAAAATGTAATTACTTAAACCCCTTGCTAGCTCTTGAGATATAATTTCCTACTGAGCGTTCGCTCACTCAGTGTTTCCCTACTTTTTCGGTAAGTCCGACGATGAGGGAACTCAATCTGACAGGGAAAGTCAAGAGTGAAAGAGAGAGAGCTTCTCCAGTGTTATCTAGTCTTTTCCATATTTTTCTTGAGTCAAGCCATGTATTTTTTTTCGTTTATTTAAAGGTCTAGTTGGTCAATGAAGTTGTAATCACGTACTTTATAGTCGAAGAAGAAATAAAGGATTGGGTTATCTTTACTTTTGCGCATCTCTGATTTTTGGTGTCGAATACACTAATCCTCTGATTGACATGAATGATATAAACTCGTCACGCATCTCTGGGTATCTTCCGCGCTCGGGGCGTGACAGTTTTTATGGTATCAGAGCCTAGGGTATTCAATTCCTAGGAAACCCAAGTCCAAGGATAAGTCTGAACCTCTAACCAGTGAGATTTGGGTAGAACCAAGGGTTAAAGTCAAATAGAATTAAAAGCCTTTTAACGCCATCACATACTAATAGCTATTGTAATTGTAGGACAATGGCTGCCGAACGTGCTCAATGGCGCAACATGCAACGCACACTTCAAGGCATGACCCAGGCACTTCAACAAGTGGCACAAGGAGGTGCACATCGTGGAGCCGGAAATCTCCACCAAGGCTTTAAGAACATGAATCCTCCAAAGTTCGTAGGATCTACGGATCCGGACGATGCCGAACACTGGATCCGGGAAACTGAACGGATCTTTCGGGTTATGCAATGCACGGATCAAGAGAAGGTCCTGCTAGCAACTTTTCAATTAGAAAGAGACGCCCGATGCTGGTGGGAGTCGGTAGAAGCCACATTAGATCAAGGACAAGTTACTTGGGAGAAGTTTGTTGAACATTTCAATAATAAATATTTCTCAGATAGAGTTCAAGAGAAGAAAGCCGCTGAATTCGCCGCACTTAAGCAACGATCTTTGTCGGTAGCTGAATATGAAGTGCAGTTCTCTAGGCTGTCTCGGTATGCTAAACACTTAGTTAGTACTGAGAAGATGAAGGCTCGAAGATTCCTTAATGGGCTCAGGCCCCAATATATCACACAACTGGCACCGATGGACATACAAGTCTATTCGGAGATGGTTCGACGAGCCCAATTACTAGAAGATGCCACGGAACTATCTGATAGGATCCGTGGGAAAGATAAGAAGGAGAATGTTACTAGCTCCAGCACCTTCAAACCCAATTTCAAGAAGAGGCCAAGTAATGGAGGTACTCCCTCCCAGGAGCAAAAGTTCAAAAAGACCAAACCTTTCTCCATCACCACTACACCTTTTAAGGTGGTATGTAAGCACTGTGATAAGGCCGGGCACAAGGCTGAAGAATGTTGGAGGAAACTTGGAGCGTGTCTCCGTTGTGGGAGCCGTGATCATCGAATTCTCGACTGTCCCCTACTCAATGATCAAGCCGGTGACGGAAAGCGCCCGGTAACAAAGAATGCTCGTCTCCAAGCTATTAAGGAGGCGGAACAAGACGAAGGCGGGCTCGTAGAAGGTACACTAAAAGTTTGTTCCAAGTCTGCACATGTCTTATTTGATACGGGTGCATCACACTCTTTTATTTCCATGAAGTTCGCTGACCCACTACCCATGGAACCGGAATGGATGAAAATATTTTTATCTACTCCTCTTGGAAATGAAACCGATATTACTCACCATTATCAAAACTGTGAAGTCTTGGTAAAAGGAAGAAATCTTCCTATCGATCTCATATGTTTAGACCTAAAGGAATATGATGTCATATTGGGAGCAGACTGGTTATCTAGGTATCAGGCAACTGTGGATTGCCGTAACAGCAAAGTTACTTTCAAGGACTTTCCAGAACTAGTCTATTCTAGCCCTAGGAGTCGGAGCAAGTCTAATAAGGAAAGGATGTGTATCTTTCCTTGCATTTGTCACCATTAAGGAGACTAAGGAGACTAGGCTAGAAGACATCCCAGTTGTGCAAGAATTTTCGGATGTGTTTCCGGAAGATTTGCCTGGATTACCCCCACAAAGAGAAGTGGCCTTCACCATCGATTTAGTCCCTGGTGCTGGTCCAGTTTCTAAGGCACCTTATAAAATGTCCCCTGCTGAACTCAAGGAGTTGAAGGAGCAATTGATGGAGCTTCTCAAGAAAGGATTTATCAGACCAAGCACTTCCCCATGGGGAGCACCTATGCTATTTGTAAAGAAGAAAGATGGATCTATGAGGTTATGCTTCGATTATCGACAGTTGAATCATCTCACTATCAAGAACAAGAATCCGCTACCGAGAATCGATGAGTTATTTGATCAAATATCTGGATCCATATATTTTTCAAAGATTGATCTCAGGACAGGATATCACCAACTAAGGATCAAAGATGAGGACATTTATAAGACCGCGTTCAGAAGCAAGTATGGGCACTATGAATTTGTCGTTATGCCTTTTGGACTAACAAATGCCCTTGCTGCCTTTATGCAGTTGATGAATAGTATATTCAGGCCTCATCTAGATCAATTCATAGTGGTTTTCATCGATGATATACTGATCTATTCAAAGATCAAGGGAGAGCATGAGGAACATTTAAGGATTGCATTACAGATATTGAGGACAAATCAGTTATATGCAAAGCTCAACAAATGTGAATTTTGGTTAGGAGAAGTAGCTTTCTTGGGGCATGTTATATCAAAAGACGGTTTATCCGTAGATCCATCAAAGGTTGAAGCTGTAAGGAATTGGAAAAGACCGACCAATGCTAGCGAGGTCCATAGTTTCTTGGGTCTTGCGGGCTACTATCGGCGATTCATCAAGGATTTCTCCAAGATAGCCGTACCACTCACTAGGCTAACTCGCAAGGAGATATGTTATGAATGGAGTGAGGAATGTGAAAGAAGCTTTCAAGCTCTCAAAGATCATCTAACTACTGCCCCGGTTTTAGCTTTACCAATTGAAGGCGAGAGATTCGAAATATACACCGATGCATCTGGCATTGGCCTCGGATGTGTTTTAATGCAACAAGGGAAGGTTATAGCCTACTCTTCTCGCCAATTGAAGAAGCACGAGGAGAACTACCCAGTTCATGATTTGGAATTGGCTGCGGTAGTATTTGCACTGAAAATATGGAGACATTATCTGTACGGAGTGCAGTTTGTTGTATACTCTGACCATAAAAGTCTTAAGTATCTCTTCTCTCGGAAGGAATTGAATATGAGGCAAAGACGTTGGCTGGAATATCTTAAGGACTTCGCTTCACTATACAATATCATCCTGGAAAGGGTAATCCTGTAGCCGATGCCCTCAGTTGAAAGCCGAGAGCACTATTAGCCAATTGTATGATTCAAGAGTGGAAGTTGCTAGAGCAATTCTCTAGACTTAATATAAGCATAGACAAGGACAGTAGGTGTGTCATCTTATCCCATATGAGCATACAGCCAGACTTGCTATCCGAAATACAAGGACTTCAAGGTAGTGACCCCGTACTAGTGGAAATCAAGGGCAAAATGAAAGAACAACCTGATTTCAAAATAGCACCTGATGGAAGATTGATGTTCGAAAATAAAACATGTATACCAAATTGCCCAGAGATAAAGAAGAAAATCTTAGATGAAGCTCATAGATCAAGGTACACGATTCATCCTGGATCTACCAAAATATACCAAGATGTGAAAAGGACCTTTTGGTGGCCCAATATGAAAAGAGAAATAGCGGATTTTGTGTCTCCCTATCTCACATGTCAACAAGTCAAGGCAGAACACCAAAAACCTGTCGGTAAGCTACATCCTCTAGATATTCCCAAGTGGAAGTGGGAGGATATCGGTATGGACTTCATTATGGGTCTGTCCAAATCAAAGGGAGGATATGACAGAATATGGGTTATTATTGACCGATTGACTAAATCGGCGCATTTCTTGCCAATTAAGAGCCGATGGTCAGTTGATATTTTGGCTGCATTATACATCAAGGAGATAGTCAGATTACATGGTATTCTTGTCTCAATTGTGTCTGACAGAGATCCCCGTTTTACTTCACATTTTTGGAAAGGACTACAACATTCGTTGGGAACGAGACTTAACTTTAGTACGGCTTTTCATCCTCAAACGGATGGTCAGACCGAGAGAACTAATCAGGTGGTTGAAGATCTGCTCAGAGCTTGCATCATTGATTTTGGTGGAAGCTGGCATGATCACTTGCCTTTGGTTGAATTCGCATACAATAACAGCTATCAAGCAAGTATACAAATGGCACCTTTCGAAGCTTTATACGGAAGGAGTTGCCGATTGCCTTTGTGCTGGGATGAGGTTGGCGAAAAACAACTGTTAGGTCCAGACATGGTAAGGGATACCATTGAAAAGATTCAGTTGATTAGAGAAAGACTTCAAGTTGCTCAGTCTAGACAGAAGGCTTATGCTGATACACGAAGAAGAGATCTCAAATTCTAAGTGGGAGATCACGTATTTCTCAAGATATCACCTGGACGTGGAATAAGGAGATTTGGTGTTAAGGGCAAGCTTACACCAAGGTTTATCGGACCTTTTGAGATACTGGAGAGAGTTGGCGAGGTTGCTTATCGCATCGCTTTACCTCCTCAATTGTCCGAAGTTCATAATGTATTCCACATATCAATGTTGAAGAAATATGTGCATGATCCATCACATATCATTGATCATGGAGACCTGGTGATTCAAAGGGATCTCACATATGAGCAAAGACCCATGAAGATCCTCGGTCGCGAGGTACGAACATTAAGGAACAAAATTATTCCCATGGTTAAGGTGCAATGGAGTAAATGTACAGAACGCGAAGCCACCTGGGAGACTGAGGAATCCATGAGGAAACGATTTCCAGAATTATTTTAAGAGGTATGTACTCTACACTCTCCACACATATATATATATATTTGCGATTGAATTTGGGGACCAAATTCTTTTAAGTGGGGGAGGGTGTAGCAACCCTGGTAAAATAGAAGAAATAGATCTAAATTGAGCAAAATAGATTAAAGGATTTAGTAAATAAATGATAAAGAGCCTAAATGAGTAACCAATAAACCAAAAATGAAAATAACGCCTCATGGAAAGGCATTAATACAAAAGGAAATGCCTTCATATAAGGCGTTAATTTTTAAATGGACGCCTACATTCTTGGGCGTCAAATCTTAATGGCTAAAAATAAAAATAAGGAAAGAGAAAGCGACGCTCGCCTTAAGGGCGCTGTTTTGATAAGAAACGACGGCTACTCAAGGCGTCAATTTAAAAATAATGCCTTAACATAAGGCGTTAATTCCATCTGTGACCCATTCGAACCCGGACATTATCCAGGGGGATTAATACGTGTTCAATCGAACATGGAAAGGACTCTATCAAGGAAAGACATGTTCTAATCAAACTCTAACCCTATTGGGTTATGTAAACTCTATAAATACCCTTTTC
Source organism: Amorphophallus konjac (assembly GCA_022559845.1). Classification (NCBI taxonomy): domain Eukaryota; kingdom Viridiplantae; phylum Streptophyta; class Magnoliopsida; order Alismatales; family Araceae; genus Amorphophallus; species Amorphophallus konjac. The sequence continues at coordinate 306,743,236 of CM040121.1, forward strand.
CATCAAACCCTAAAAGCTATTTGGTCGAAGGAGGTTTTGCTCTGTTGCTGTGCGTGAAGAATAGGTAATGTTCTTCTTCCCTGCCTTCGGTCATAATCATGAAGAATATTGATGTTCTTCATCGTCTTTGCTACAGGAAGTCTGCCGTAAGTAGTAACTCTTCTGCCTAGTTGAAGGATGGGAGGTTCTTCATCAAGACGATCTCTTCCTCCAAGAAGGAAGCTGTTTCCATAAGCTTCAGAAGAACTCTGTTTAGAACAGAGTATCATTCTTCTTCACGTTCCTTCACCAGAACACCCATCAGGTAGGTTTTCTCAAGAACGTAGCCAAACTAGTTTAAGATCTTTAATAATATCATCGGTCATCCATGCATATAGTTTTACTGTGGTTTCAAATGTTTTGTATGAAATTTTGAAAGAAACGCCCTTGACAAGGGCGCTAATTTTAAAAGAAGCGACCCACACCAGGGCGCTAATTGTAGTTTTGACGCCCTGCCCAGGAGTCGTCAATTTCACCCAATTGTTAATTAATCGTGTTTAAAATTTAATATCTATAAAACTACGAATCTAATAGGATGCATGATCATACCTGTTGAATCCTGATATTTTTCTTGTCCAGACCATGTAATTTATTTTCCTGAAATTTTATTTATCTGGAAATTCTACTGTTCATGTGAAAACTTGATAAATCCTGAAATAACATCCTCCTATAAGTCGTCTCTTATAAAAGTGACGCCCTGAACCAGGGCGCGAATTTGAAAGTGACGCCCCTGTTAAAGGCGCGTTCTACTAAAATTCCAGAATTTAGAGATTGTGCAAAATAGAAATATATAATGGATGATCGCTGTAAAAGTCGTCAAATCGTAAATAAACGCCCCTATAGAAGGCGTTAATTTGATAAGTAATGACTTAGATTAAGTCGCTATTTTCCCGTGTTACTATTTTGAACTGTTTCTGTTAACCGAGGGTTTTGATATATATATAATTATATTATCTGGCACTATATTTCCATTCCGTGAATATAGTCCCATGTTTCACGATGGTTTATCGCATTACCCCTCAATTCTCAGTGACATACAAGCTCTCCATTGGACATTCCGTTCCTTTGGACTAGCGAGTTAGTCATAGAGACCTCCATAAGACTCCTCGAGCCTTAGATTCCCTCAAGGCCGATTGAGCGGGTTGTACCATAAAACCTATCACCCTACTTTGCCATGTCACTCTATAGAAACATGGTATACCGGCCCTCATGTTATGCTATGTGTATGATATGAGAATTATCTTAATGAACGGGGAAAGCATGCCATTATTGTGATGTTCTTGTGGACCCCAATTCTATATCAAACATTATTATGATGTTCTTGTGGACCTCAATTCTATATTAAAAGAGTGACCATCTACTTGTGGGCACTTACTTGTCATGGTACCCAAGTTAGGGAACCAATTTCACCTAGTTTTATCGATACTCGTGATTACACCGTTCTTATCGTCATTATTGTCATGTTCAAATCCTTGAAATGCTATCTACCTCTAAGTTCATACAAGTTCTTTATCCTTGAAACTCCTTATTGGCTATACACAAAGTGGATGTCAAAATACATGATCAATGCCTGCGCATATGGGGCCCGATCTGGTCCTGGGAGGAGCACCCAAAAGTACTAGTGCCCATGGGAGTTGTAATGATCACGGTATGGCATTGTACCGAAGTGCATGACTAGCTTGATTGGACATTCCACAAAAATCTCGTACTTGACTCGACTTGACATGACATGACTTGCGTGACCCGAAAAAGGGTATTTTCTTTACTTGCTTGCTTGAAACGTGATATCCAAGTTCTCGACATGACATGATGAAATTACTTGCTTGAACATCCTGACATCTATTACTTGAAAGTTCATGAATAGTTCACCTTGTTATCTTGTTGATATACTCTCTATCTTGTCGTTTTATGCGACCATGCATAGCTATAGTGCATTCATAAAAATGTAATTACTTAAACCCCTTGCTAGCTCTTGAGATATAATTTCCTACTGAGCGTTCGCTCACTCAGTGTTTCCCTACTTTTCAGGTAAGTCCGACGATGAGGGAACTCAATCTGACGGGGAAAGTCAAGAGTGAAAGAGATAGAGCTTCTCCAGTGTTATCTAGTCTTTTCCATATTTTTCTTGAGTCAAGCCATGTATTTTTTTTTCGTTTATTTAAAGGTCTAGTTGGTCAATGAAGTTGTAATCACGTATGTTATAGTCGAAGAAGAAATAAAGGATTGGGTTAACTTTACTTTTGCGCATCTCTGATTTTTGGTGTCAAATACACTAATCCTCTGATTGACATGAATGATATAAACTTGTCACGCATCTCTGGGTATCTTCCGCGCTCGGGACGTGACATGAAAGGTAGTGGGAAGGTCAGGTCTGATGCTGCCAGGGACAGGCAGGATCCCGGTGTCAGGCAAGGGCCTCCAGGTCTGGGCCGGAGGGATAGCGGAGGCAGGAGGGCGAGGCCGTCCACCAGGAGCTGCAACAACCACCATCTTAACCGGCAGAGGATGAGGGGGCTTCTGCTTACAATCACCAAGCAGGTGACCCAGGCGATGACAGTTGGAGCAGAATAGGGGGGGTCTGGGAAGACCACCGGCTGCCAAAACCCTCCACCACCAATGCCAACCCACACACGGTATGGGAGCTTCTTGGAGACATCTAGAAGGACGCACACCCGTGCCGCCTGCGCACGAGTAAGGCAAAGCGTGTTCCGGTCGATCTTCAGGGTCGGCCCGATGCTGCCAGCGATGGAGAGGATGGAAGCTTCGTGGTAGAAATTAACCGGAATGCTCAGAAGCTCCATCCAAACAGGAACAAGAGGGGAGTCTTGCTCCGGCGAGAAGTCAAGTGCCCATTGGAAAAACCAGAAGGGGCGCCCCTGGACGAGCAGTGACTCTTTGAGAAGGACCTGCAAGTAGCCTTCTCGGTTGGAGAAGCGGAGGAGGAGGTGTCGACGGTCCATGGCGCTGAGCAAGATGTCCTGCTTAAACTCAAAACGTTGGGCAAGGTGCGCCTGGATCTCAGCAAACGGAGGCCTCCCCTTGGGAGTCCTAGCGATGACAGCAAATGCAAGGCGTTGGCAAGTGAGCTGAACCTCTTCTAGAGAGAAGAATGCCACCGATTCACCGGAGTCTATGGTGGCTGGAGCATGGACGGAGAGGGGAAGGACCGGCGAAGAGAAGGAACCCAGAACCACCTGCGAGAAAGAGGGGGTGTTGACGGCAGGGTGAGAAGGAAGGACCGGCCCTCCCAGACCGGCAGCAGCGGCGGCTCCTTTCGCCGGCCAGGCAGAGACAGGGTGCCTGGGTTTACCCAATGCACCAGGCTTACCCAAGGCAGACCCATCGGCTTGTTCAACAACACGGAGGGCACCTGTGGAGGGGATCGCATGGGAGGAGCTCCGGTTGGCGGCGGACGAAGGCGTTAGGAACCCAAGGCCAAGGCTAGCAGAGGGTGGAGGCACCGCAGCAAAAGAAGGGGCCACGGGCGGGCAACCGGACTTCGACAGGGCACCTGCAACCGGCGGGGAGACGGCCAAGGAGGAAAACAGGGGATCGTTTTCCCTCGCTGTCCCGTCTAGGTGGTCAACAGTCAACGAAGGGAGGCGGGTTTGGACAGACACGTGGCTAGCAGGAGGAGCTTGCGTGGGGAGATGAAAGGGAATGGACGGTAGAGATTGGGTAAAGGCAGGGGACGTGATCGAAGGGGAAAGAAAGTGGCCTTGCTCCTAAGTTAGCGTGGGGAGAGGAAGGGCGATCAATGGTTGAGAGGAAGCCTCAAAAGGTGGCGTGTGAAGGGGAGCAAAAATGTGGCGTCCAAGAGGAAGAAGAGTGGCTGACTGGGAGGCGCCAGGATCGCCGGGAACAAGGGCATCCGATGCCAGAGCAGCAGGTGGACTGACAGCAGGGGTACCGCCTTGAGCACCGCCAAGGGAAGAAGGGCCAACGCCACCAGCGTCCAAACCCTCCACAGCAAGACGGGAGCGGCCAAGGACGGGCACGACCGCAGCAGGACCACCGACGGCGAGGGCCACCGACGAAGGGGCAGGAGTTAGGGTGGAGAGGGGAGGCACATGGCCCCCCCCTCACCACCGGCCTTGATTGCACTCCTAACCGGGCCAACAATTGGTACCAAAACCTCGGCTCTGTCTTAGTTTGAATCCTAGCGGTTTAGAGAGATCTGTTAGGAATGGCTAACAAGAGGTTAATGCCCGAAGGGCATTCTATTCATAGGCCTCCCTTCTTTGATGGTACCAATTACACATATTGGAAGAATAGGATGACTATTTTCCTTCATGCTCAAAGCCATGAAATATGGACCATTGTTAACAACGGCCCACATACTTTGCCGGAAGATGAGACGAAGTGGAATGAAGAACACATTAAGAAGTCCACTGTGAACTTAATGTTTTAAATATTATTCAGTGTGCCATTCACCCGACTGAATATGCTCGTGTGTCTATGTGCAGGAACACAAAAGAGATGTGGGATAAGCTAAGGTTGATTTATGAAGGTACTTCTGAAGTTAAGGAAACGAAGGTGAACATGCTTATCCGGGACTACGAGCTATTCCATATGAAGGAGGAAGATAATATCTCCGAGATGTTTGCACGTCTATAACCAATGGGTTGAAGACACTTGGGAAGGAATTCAAGGACATTGATTTGGTCAGGAAGGTGTTGAGGTCTTTGTCACCATGAAGGTACTTCTGAAGTTAAGGAAACGAAGGTGAACATGCTTATCCGAGACTACGAGCTATTCCATATGAAGGAGGAAGATAATATCTCCGAGATGTTTGCACGTCTATAACCAATGGGTTGAAGGCACTTGGGAAGGAATTCAAGGACATTGATTTGGTCAGGAAGGTGTTGAGGTCTTTGTCACCATGCTGGCACACTAAGGCAATGGTGATAGAGGATTCGAAGGATCTTTCTACTCTTACATTGGATGCTCTCATAGGGTCTTTAATGGCCTATGAGATAAAGCTCGAGAGGACGGAAGAGGATACCAAGAAGAAGAAATCAATAGCACTGAATGCGAACCCCGAAATTATCTCAAGTCAAGAGGATTCGATGGACAACACCGATGACGAAGAAGTTGCCATGATCACAAGAAAGGTGAGACAGTTTCTCCGAGAAAGAAGAAAATTTGGAGGGAAGTTCAGAAAAGGAAAGAGGCAGGCCAAGCAAAGGGTTGAACCATCTAAACTAGCCGAAGTGATATGCTACGAGTGCAAAAAGATGGGGCACATGAGAGGTGAATGCCCCGAGCTGTAGAAGAAAGCCAAGAAAGCCAAAGGCAAAAAGCCAAGGGCCATGAAAGCCACTTGGAGTGATGAAGATGAGGATGAGCCAACTTCTGAAGAAGAATAAGACATTGAGTAGTTAGTCAAGAATTTATGTCTCATGGCACAGAATGATCAAGAATAGGTAATCTCTAACTCCAAAGTCATTACGAATGATCAATGGGAGCTAGCTTATGAGGAATTGTATGAAAAATACAAAAAGATCAGGAATGAAAATAAAAGCTTAAGGAAAAATATTCATGAAATTGTTCATTCACCCAACTCTTGTGGAAAGTGCAACTTGTTTGAAATTCAAGTTCAGAAACTTAAAAATGCTAATGAAGCTCTTGAATCAAAATTGATCATGTTTGAAGATGAAATTGCTTGTTTGGATGTTGAGAAAGAAGATGCATGTAAGCTCAAAGAGGAAATCCAAGAAAAGAATGAAATGTTGAAAAAGGATTTGGATGAAATGAATGTGAAAATAAATGAATGTGAGAGAGTCAAGGGAGAGTTGAAGAGCAAAAATGATTTACTTATCACAGAATTGAAAGATGTGAAAAATGCTCACGAGAAGATGTCAAAAGCAAAGGAAAACCAAGTTAAATGTAGTTTAAACTCCATGCATGGCAACAAACATCAAATTCATTATAAGATGAAAAATTCACAAAATCATGGAGAATGTTCACACACAGACTCCGATGCATAAGTTGTTTATTCTCGATTCCCCTATACTTCTAGGAATGTAAATAAAAGAAATAAGTTTGGTAGGAAAAGACCAACCTATTTTTATTGTGGGAAAATAGGGCATGATATGTACATATGCCAATTGATGAAGTATGATGATGGTCTATTTTTCAGCAAGTATAGTCAAGATTCTATGAATGCTAACATCAAGGGACCCAAGCTTGCTTGGGTACCCAAATCAAAATGAGCTTGTTTGCTTATTGGTGTAGGTTTGCATGAAGGTGACAGAAAATAAGTGGTACCTGGACAGCGGATGCTCCAGGTACATGACAGGAAATAAAGACCTTTTTGCAGACCTAGCAGAAAAAATTGGTGGAACGGTAATTTTTGGTGGACAGGACAAAGGTAAGATTGTTGGAATTAGGAGAGTTGGTAAGGACCCTAAACACTGCATCAAAGATGTTCTATATGTTAAAGGTCTAAACCATAACTTGCTTAGCATTAGTTAACTTTGTGATAAAGGTCACAAGGTTATTTTTGAATCTTCTCACTGCTCCATTGTTGATGCAAACACTCATGAAATTAAATTCATAGGAGTGAGGAGTAACAAAACATATCATGTTGATTTCAATGAAATTGCTTCTAAAAACTTGTGCTTAGTTGCTAATAAAAATGATGATATTTGGTTGTGGCATCGCCGTCTTGGGCATGCCAGTTTCAATGTTATTAAGAAGTTGAATCGAAATAATTTAGTTAGAGGTCTTTCATGTTTAAACTTTGAAACATCAAAAATTTGCGAAGCATGTAATATAGGAAAACAAACCATAACTTCTTTCAAATGCAAAAATATTGTTTCCACAGAAAAACCCCTAGAGTTGTTACACTTGGACTTGTTTGGTCATCAGGACTCACAGTCTTGGAGGGAAACTTTTTGGTTTTATGATTGTCGATGATTTCTCAAGATATGCATGGGTTTTGTTCTTAGCTAACAAGAGTGATGCATTTAAAGAATTTGTTGATTTCTGTGTGAAAGTTCAAAATGAAAAAGGATATACCATTCAGAAAATTCAAACTGACCACGGGAGAGAATTTAAAATTTTTGAATTTGATGATTTTTACAGGAAGCAAGGGTACGATAATCATTATTCAGCACCAAGGACCCCTCAACAAAATGGAGTGGTCAAAAGAAAAAATAGAACGCCCGTGGAGATGGCACGTACAATGCTAGCAAAGAATGATCTTCCACGGTATTTATGGGCAGAGGCAGTGAATACAGCCTGCTATATCACCAATCGGGCAATGGTAAGACCTATCCTTAAGAAAACTCTTTACGAGCTATACAAGGTAAAAAATTCAACATATCTCATTTTAAACCATTTGGATCTATCTGTTATATTTTGAACAATGGTAAAGATAATTTGGAGAAATTTGATGCTAAGAGTGATAAAGGGATTTTCCTCGGATATTCTTTAACATCTAGAGCTTACCGTGTTTACAATTCTAGAACTCTTGTCATCGAGGAGAGTCCACATGTTGTAGTTGATGAATTCACCATTGAGAAAGCCAAATGATGATGATCATTTTCTAGTTACAGGTGAGAGTGAAGTTGAGAAAGGAGAATCGAGCAAACAAAGTGAGGCGGAAGGTCAAGAAAAGGAAAAGGAGCAAGAGCAACAAGAGGAGAAAGTACATCCGACTCTTCCACACCAATGGACTACGCATAAGGATCATCCCCTAAAGAATGTAATCGGCGATGTGGATGATAGAATGCGAACACATTCAGGGAAGTTGAAATTCATGACAATTTTGCTTTACTTTCCAGCATTGAGCCTAAATCTTTAGATGATGCACTCAATGATAATTCTTGGGTTCTAGCCATGCAAGAAGAACTGCACCAATTTCAAAGGAATCGGGTGTGGTTCCTTGTGCCCCGGCCTGATGATCATCCCATAATCAGAACTAAGTGGGTTTTTCGAAACAAACTTAGTGAAGACGGGGTAGTTGTGAGGAATAAGGCAAGATTAATAGCTAAGGGCTGCTCTCAAGAATTTGGTATTGATTTAGATGAATCCTTCGCTCCTGTGGCAAGATTGGAGGCAGTAAGAATACTTCTTGCTTATGCATGTCACAGGAACATCAAGCTTTTCCAAATGGACGTGAAGAGTGCCTTCCTCAACGGGGTTATCAAAGAAAAAGTATACGTGGAGCAACCACCGGGCTTCGAGGATGAAAAATTTTAGGACCACACCTACAAATTGGACAAGGCACTATATGGGTTAAAACAAGCTCCCCGGGCATGGTATGATCGCTTAAGTTCATTTTTGATTGATAATGGCTTCAAATGAGGTAATATAGACCAAACGTTGTTTACTAAGACTTGTGATGAGCATGCCTTACTTGTGCAAGTTTATGTAGGTGACATTATATTTGGAGCCACAAATCTAAAAATGAATGATAATTTTACTCAACTTATGCAGGGAGAGTTCGAGATGAGCTTGATGGGCGAACTAAACTTCTTCTTGGGGCTACAAATAAAGCAACTGGATGATGGTATCTTTATCAACCAGAAGTACACGCAAGAAATTCTGAAGAAGTTTCAACTAGAAAATTCCAAGCCATTTGCTACACCAATGTCCACCTCACTTAAGTTAGAAGATGATAAAGGTAACATCGTGGATCAAAAACGTTTTAGGGGTATGATTGGTTCACGATTATATCTCACTACTAGTCGGCCTGACATACACTTTAGTGTCTGTCTCTGTGCAAGATATCAATCTTGTCCTAGGGAATCTCATTTGTCGGCCGTGAAAAGGATTTCAGGTATTTGAAAGGTTCTATTGATCTTGGTTTGTGGTTTCCTAGAAATAATTCATTTGATTTGCTTGCTTATTCTGACTCTGACTATGCTGGGTGCAAAATGGATCGTAAGAGCACGAGCGGTCACTGCTAGTTTCTAGGGGGCTGCATGATTTCATGGGCCTGAAAGAAACAACATTGTGTGGCTTTATCAACTGCTAAAGCCGAATATGTGGCTACAGGCAGTTGTGCGGCCCAGGTACTCTAGATCTAACACCAGTTGTTAGATTTGGGTATTTCTTTGAAAAAGACTCACATTTTGTGTGATAATACATCTGCTATAAATCTGTCAAAAAATCTTATCCAACACTCTCGCACAAAGCACATAGAGCTTAGACATCACTTCATTAGATATCACATCAATAAAGGTGACCTTGAGCTATCTTTTGTAGATACAAAAAAACAACTTGCAGATATTTTTACAAAGCCTTTGAATTCTGATCAATTTTGTTTCATTAGAAGAGAATTAGGAGTGTGCAGATTAGATAGTTAGAATCTTTTGATTTACTATGCATAAACTTTTTCTTAAAATCGAATAACTCAAATTGTGAATACTGGCTTACCTTTTTGCACATAAAGAGATTTTCCACTGCACTTACGTTTCAATCATTCCTTTTTGTGCATAACACATTGAATAACATTTGATTTTCACTCATCTTTATTCAGTTGCATCCGTATGAATATAATTCCATATATTTTATACAAATACATGCTTGAATGCCATGATTCCCGTATATCAAATGCTGATTGCGGAAGGTTAGATTATGTCCAGTTGGAAGCTTTCCCCATGCGTGAGGGTGGTCTTCTGACCTACGTTCTCTGCCACGTACCGGTAATCAACCTGTATGAAAAATTCATCTCAGTGCATGTTTGAGTATATATAAAATATCACCCTTCTTTTTGATTCCTCCTATGACCTTTTCCCTTGCTAAATAAAAATGCATTTGATCAGACATGTTTGTAACATGGCACACATTAAGGGGGAGGTTATTTTTATAACTGTGCATACACTTAGGGGGAGACATCACAATGATTAGACTAATTCATCTCTTACATTCCAAACAATCTCTCACACTATTTGCACTTTTGAGTTAAATGAATATATTTAATAAGGATTTCACATATTCCACTCAACACTCTTGAGGGCTCTTGATCCCCTACTTAGAAGTCACATGTCTCATGAGGAAAAAGCTGTCAGCCCCACCACATATTTGAATAAGTGTAATTTGGTACTGAGTAGTCAGGAATCCCCCCTTAAATAAAGGAGGAAACTCGTATCGAAAAGTAACTAATTCACATCAAAATAAGTGACGAAACTGAGTAACCGGGAAATGCCCCTGAAACAAAGGGTATAACTCGTGTCAAAAAGTTAGTCACCTTGTTAAAATAAAACAAAAATAAGAAAAGGGGGGGTTGTGCGAAGCTACCAAAAGTCGAGCACTATGTATGAAATTGTAGGGAGGAAAGGTTCTTATTTGTGTTTCTTCAAAAATCTAAAAATCCATATTACTTAGATTTCATTGCTCATTCTTCACATATTTTGGGAGTGATTGTGTGAATGTACCTTTTGAATCAGTCATAATTCTGCGTAATGCAGTACCATCTTTTTGTAAGCACATCCTTCTTAATATTGTTCATGCACATCATGCTTAAAATCGACTGCATATTTCTTAACCCGTCCCTCTTGGACTTGTTTGATTCTATATCTTACTATGAATGCCTGTGTGCTTGATTGATCATCCATTCCACTTCACATGCCTTGCTTTGAGTCAACTGTACATATGAGGCCTTACCTCTTATTTTGTCTCTTTATCTATCCCCTATTTGACTTTGACAAAAAGGGGGAGAAATAAATGGTCTTGCATAATATTGATGATATTGCAAATGGGTTGTTAAACATGTTTTACATGCTTGGTGAAAGGGGGAGATTCATATGTTTTTACTCATCTGGTTGTTTCAAGGGTGATGGTCGTTTTGTCTCATTCATGCAAATCTTTGTGATATGTCAAGGAGTTTTATCTTCGTCAAAAAGGGGAAGATTGTTGTGCCCTGGCGTATTTTAACGAAGACATTTTGTTCTATACTATATAATTTGCATTGAATATTCTTTGATGAATGTGAGTTTTTTTGTTGATTGGTCAAATGAATGGGCTTCCCTAAGCTGAAATTGATTTGCTTACTCATTTAATCAATTTGGTCTTGTTGTGATTGGTCTGTGAAAGATCAACTTACCTTGGATTGAATTTCTGAAATGTGTGGAACCCATGTGTGTGATGGTTGAACAAGTCTTGTAATCTAAACTTGGAGTGGCAATGTATCATGTTTGAGTCTGTTTGTGCACTTGGTTTCATTTTTCTCAAACTAACTTGCTGGTTGTTTGAAAGGCCACGAAGCTAGAATGCTACATATTTCATAAGTGTGGACATTAATGTTGTCATATATTTGAATTTCAGCTATTGCAGGTTCAAGTTGCTCTCCATCCTTTGGTCCCATGGTAAAATTGATGGTTGAATGAATTTTTGTGTGGACTTAATAGAGTTCGTTCATTTATTGAGTTTATGGGGTTTAATTCATTGAATATTTCATTTTTCTGGTCTGGAGCTACAAGAGTCGACTCCCAAAGTCGACACTTGTAGCCCAGCTTGTTGTTTGAAGATAGTAGGTTGCAACTGTCGACCCTAGGAGTTGACACCTACAGGTATTATGTGGGTTTTTGGCGCAGACAGAACCGGTGCCAAAAAGAGTCGACTCAAAGAGTCGACTCTTATGGCTGACAGGGTTGCTTTTCAACTAAAACAGAACCCTTGATGAAAAGTGTCGACTCCAAGAGTCGACACTTTCACCTGGGTTCAGTTTTTTTATTCGCAGACAGAACACCCGCGAACAAGAGTCGACTCAGAGAGTCGACACTTGTACTAAGCGTTCTAATCGGGTCTGCCAGTTTTGCTTTCGAACCCCATTGTCACGCCCCGAGCCTTTATTACAGCGGAAGACTCGCTCGAGGACATGAACAGCCAGCATGGTAAGCCTCTTGCGAGCAAGAACGATCAGAGAGCGAGACAATCACATGCATAAATGCAATTGCACAGTATTTAATCAAACTCCAACTTTATTTCATAAATGATCAAAGTTTTCTTTTACAACAACCTTTTTATCATTCTACTAGACTCAAGAAAATAAGAAAATTACATTGACTCGATCTAAACAATATAGACTTCCTAAGTCTTCACTCTCATCTTGAAAATACTTTCATTCGCTCTCGGACCCGCTACTTGTATAACCCGAATCCGAATTCGAATCACTTCCATCTCCTGAAAAGATTGGAAATAGGTAATGAGCACACTTGCCCAGTAGGTATTTTCGCATCAACATGAAAATATTATTAAAGTAATTAACATTTTTGCTCTAGAAAAATAAGGCAAAATCATGCGAATGCGATCAATCACTCGATTAAATCAAAGTAATAAGATAATCATATAAGATAGAATGAACTAGGATGAATATGACAAGAACATGAGATTGGTCTTTCATGATCAAGAATGTAACGAGAATGTACTAGCAAGCCACACAATCAACACTCCAGCATCTTTTGCTTATGAGCAAGTGCTTCATGAATTTCTGTGGAATATCAAGCAAGAAAGTCATGTATAAGAATGTCATGTCGTGTCGTCGATCTTAACTTATTTATAGAAAAAGTACTCCCAGCGCAATGCGACACCAGTAGCATCATACCCCATGGTTTATAAAATAGTATGTTTCCGACAATCAGCCGAGGGGACTAGCATAGAGCCCTTGAACACAATCAGTGCTCGATCGCATCTTCAAGTATAAATCAAGTTACTTCCACGCATGTAACAATAAAGTATGGCCAAGAATGTACAACTCAATAATTCATGATAACGATCATCAATGGATGAATGCTTCAATTAAAGAATGCATGAGTCAAAAGCAGATTTAAACAATGTTATGCTCATGAGAATAAATCTGCAGCATAACGATACATTCTTTTACTTCCATTCATTACATTAAGTTTCTTGATCAATTTTTATAAGTTCTAGACTATCATTAGTTTATCTAGAACCTTTGGAATATCAACCCTTGGGTCAAACCTTGGGTTAAGTACTTAAGAAATGTGATGGTCGTTTACTGGGCCGTTACATCATTTAACGCTCCAGTAGTGGGCTGTTACAATGATCCGAGTCTAGAACAATAAAAATAGACTCAGAGAAAGGTGACGGTCATGCCTAGGGCCGTTACATTATGTGACGATCCAGGATGAAGCCGTTACACTAGTCTGAATCCCGAATCAAGAATTCAAACTCAGATGAATGTGACGGTCTTATATTGGGCCGTTACGTGTGCCTGACAGTCCAACATAGAGCCGTTACATTACTGATAATCAGAAAACATCGATGGTGTAATCTAATCAATGGGCTTTAAGGGTACAACCAACTCGGCGTCCTAGTGGGAATCCCAGGCTCGCGGAGAATTACGGAGGCCTTGAAACAATATTTCCTAGTCCATTGGAAGGAATATCCAATAGAGAGGTCCTCATGTCTAAGAGTATGTTCCTATAGTGTAAAGTGAACTAATGGACAACATACCGGAATATGTGCCATGTACTTATAGAAACGACTCTATTGATAAAAAGAGAATGTATACTCATTGTGAAGCCAAGATAAACTCCGTTAATATAACTTTCAAAAATCATGATTTAATTATAAACTATAGAGTTTTGGCTCATGAAATTAACATAACTTAAAATAACTCAAGATGCCTAAGTCATGCAAATTCCAATATGAAACAGTAAGTAAACTTAAAGCCATAATAACATGTCAAAACTTAGCTATCTAGGTTTAATTATAAGTAAACTTAACCGGTTACTATTCTGCCATAGGTTGACAGAACACAGAGTCTAACGGTCTAACAGGGGTGTGTCACAGTGGCTGTGACGGTCTATCGAGGGGCCGTTACAGTATGTAACGCTCCTGTCTAGGTGCGTTAGAGACAACAGTGAAAATAAAAATGTAACAGAGTGTGTGACGGTCTGTCACAAGGCCGTTACATGCCTGTGACGGTCTACCATGATCCGTTAGAGAATCTGCTAACAGAAATCAGTATGAAATACAAGAGATTAACTCACATCATGTCTATAATCAAAATACCATGTATTCTTAGACATGATAACGAAGTATAGGCCATCTACATACATAGGTCTCAGTGAATAGACAAGGTAACATCTTTGAATCTTCCAATTAGGGCTAAGAGATGCATGTAATGCATAGAACTATTAAAACATGAAATTGATGATCTACAATGCATGAAGTTCAATCAAACTAGAGGGCTTTTAATCTTATCAAGTTATTTTGGCCGTTCATGAGATGACCTACCTCTTAATTTAGGCTTTAACCTTCCAATTAAGGTCTGAAAACCGAGCCCTAGTTTTGTTCTTCCTATGACTTTTTAGCAACTTCCTTGGGCTCTAACTCCACGACCTCTTGACCTAAAGACGTGAAATTTGGAGAGGAGTTAGTATAAAGTATTGTAAACAAATACTTCTAAAGAACTTACTCGAGATTATGCCTCCTTACCTTGATTCCTTGTGAGCCAAAAGTAAGGGTCGCCAAGTTCAGAACTAGGTCCTATTTATAGAGTTCTAGCTAGGGTTTGAGGATTAGATCAATTCTAGAGTCCTTATTTCATCAAAACCTGATCTCTAAGAGTCCCTAGTAACTTAACATGTCTTTCTAGTTAGGTCTCTTGTAGATAGGGTTCAAAAATTCTAATCTTTTTGGGAGTTCTTTGACTTACGGAACTCGCAGTATGTAACGGTCGTGCCCAGGCGCGTTACCTGGCTGTGACGGTCGCCCGATGGACTGTTACAGTCAACGTGTATGGAGTTCTAAGTTAATAAAATTCTTTTATTCGTTTATCCCTATAATTATCTTGGATAAATAGTATTTATCTTATAAATCCGTGAATAAACTAATTATCCTTCTAGAATATGGGCCAAACTTAATGGGCTTGGTCCATTATCTTTTTGGATAATCATTAATTATGCTAGGTTAACTATTTAACCAAATTGGGCCATATAATGACTCATTAATCTAATAATCCCTTCATAAATTTATTTAAGCCTTTATAATTTTCAAAAAATTATTTTAATATTCAAAAATTATATATATAAATTCTGGGGCACTACACCCTCCCCCACTTAGAAGAATTTGGTCCCCAAATCAGTACATGGATTATGGAGAGAGTGTACTTACAGTTAAATAATTCGGGAAATCTTTTTCGCATAGCTGCTTCGGTTTCCCATGTTACTTCATATGGCCATGTCTTCTTCCATTGGATCTTGACCATAGGAATAACTTTATTTCTTAGCTGTCGCACTTCACGTTCCAATATCTTTATTGGCGTTTGTTCGTATGTTAAGTCCTTCTGAATCTCCAGATTATCATAAGTGATAATGTGATTAGGATCATATACATACTTCTTTAGCATGGAGACGTGAAATACGTCATGAACTCCTGCTAATTGTGGAGGCAAAGCTAATCTATAAGCCACTTCACCGACTTTTTCAAGAATTTCAAATGGACCAATAAATCTAGGAGTCAACTTCCCTATAATGCCAAATCTCTGAATACCACGACCTGGAGAAACCTTCAAATATATATGATCTCCAACCTGAAATTCTAAGTCGCGCCTTCGATTATCGGCATAAGACTTTTGCCCCTCTTGTGCCATTTTCATTCTTTCCTGAATGAGTTTTATTTTCTCTGTAGAATCTCTGATAATATCGGGACCTAAGAATTGTCTTTCCCCTACTTCACTCCAACATATTGGCGATCGACAGCTTTTTCCATATAAGGCTTCAAAAGGTGCCATTTGTATGCTTGCTTGATAGCTATTGTTATAAGCAAATTCTACTAGAGGTAAGTGATCATGCCAAGTACCTCCAAAGTCAATAGCACAAGCCCTGAGCATATCCTCTACTACCTGATTTGTTCTTTCTGTCTGACCATCAGTTTGTGGATGAAAAGCTGTGCTGAAATTTAATCTAGTCCCTAGTGAATGTTGTAGACCCTTCCAGAACTGTGATGTGAATCGAGGATCTTTATCAGATATAATAGTGACTGGGACACCATGTAATTTGACAATTTCCTTCATGTATAATGCTGCTAGAATATCCACAGACCATCGACTCTTAATTGGTAGGAAATGTGCAGATTTAGTCAACCGGTCTATGATTACCCATATTCCATCGTGTCCACCTCTTGTCTTAGGTAACCCCATAATGAAATCCATCCCTATACTTTCCCACTTCCATTCGGGAATACTTATGGGATGTAATTTACCTGCGGGTCTGAAATGTTCTACCTTCACTTGTTGACATGTGAGACAGTGAGACACAAAGTCAGCTACTTCCCTCTTCATATTGGGCCACCAAAAGTTTCTTTTGAGATCTTGATACATCTTTGTACCTCCTGGATGAATGGTGTACTTGGAATTATGTGCTTCAACTAGGATTAGTTTCTTCGTAGCCTCATGATCTGGTACACATATTCGGCCTTTGAATAGTAATCTTCCATCATTAGAAATAGAACAATATGGCCTTTGTTCAATATTGGCCTTAATCTCCAATAATGCAGGATCATTATTTTGCTGCTTGACTAGATCCTTTATCAATGTAGGCTGAGTTTGAATATTTGCTATGAAACAACCTTCTTCCTTCCTGTCAATATCTAAATTCAACTGTGCAAATTGAGGAACAAGGTTAGTTACACTAATCATAAGACTTGATAGCATACCCATTGGTTTTCTGCTGAGTGCATCTGCTACAGCATTTGCCTTACCAGGGTGATATTGAATAGCAAAATCAAAGTCCTTGAGATGTTCTAACCACCTTCCCTACCTCATGTTTAAATCTTTTTGAGAGAATAGGTATTTCAAGCTCTTGTGGTCTGAATAGACCATAAACTTTTCTCCATAAAGATAATGACGCCAAATCTTTAAGGCGAAAATAACTGCTGCTAGTTCCAAATCATGCACAAGATAGTTTTCCTCGTGTCGTTTCAATTATCTTGAAGAATAACTGATTACCTTCCAATTTTGCATAAGAACACACCCTAAGCCAATGTCTGAGGCATCCGTATATACTTCGAATCCACCACCTTCCCTTGGTAATGATAAAATAGGGGCTGTAGTAAGATGATTCTTAAGATTTTGAAAGCTCTTTTCACATTCTTCCGACCAGGCAAAGGGAATTTCTTTCCTTGTAAGTCTAGTTAAAGGAACTGCAATCTTAGAGAAATCTTTAATGACTCTTCTGTAATAACCAGCTAGACCCAAAAAGCTTCGAAATTCTGATACGGTCGTTGGCCGACTCTAATTCTTGATAGCTTCTACCTTAGAAGGATCCACAGCAATACCTTCTTTTGAAATAATGTAGCCTAGGAATGAGACTTCCTTGAGCCAGAATTCACACTTATTGAGTTTGGCATATAGCTTGTGTTCTCTAAGTGTTTGCAAGGTTATCCTTAGATGTTCTTCATGTTCTTCCTCTGTCTTGGAATATATTAGGATATCATCGATGAAGACGGCAATGAACTGATCCAGATATGGCTGGAAAACATTATTCATAAGCTGCATAAATGCTGCTAGAGCATTAGTTAACCCAAATGGCATTACCACAAATTCATAGTGGCCATAACGACTTCGAAAAGTCGATTTATAAATATCTTCTTCTTTGATTCTAAGTTGATGATAACCAGATCTGAGATCAATCTTAGAGAAATATTCTGCTCCCGAAAGCTGATTGAAGAGCTCATCAATACGCGGTAATGGATACTTATTTTTGATTGTAAGCTGATTCAGTCACCGATTGTTGATACATAGCCTGAGCGAACCATCTTTCTTTTTGACAAATAGAATAGGCGCTCCCCATGGGGATGTGCTGGGTCTAATGAAACCCCTGTCTAATAGTTCATACAACTGCCTCTTTAGTTCCTTAAGTTCAGTGGGGGACATCCTATAAGGGGGGCTATAGAAACAGGTGCCGCACCAGGAATGAGTTCAATAGTGAAGTTCACTTCCCTCTCAGGTGGTAAACTAAGTTGTTCAGATGGAAACACATCTGAGAACTCATTTACAATAGGGATGTTTGCTATGATAATTTCCTTGGACTCTGTAATAATGACAGAAGCAAGAGAAGCTTCACATCCTTTCGAGATGAGTTTGCAAGCGTGAAGAGAAGATATAATAGTGGGGTGTTTCTTGTACTTGATGCCAAGAAAAGAGAATCTCAGAAGACCGGGCTTTCGAAAGGATATAATCCTATTTCGGCAATTGATATAAGCATCATGATCTACAAGCCAATCTACGCCTAAAATGGCATCATAACATTTCATATCGAGACACACTAAGTTCGCGGAGAGATTGTGTCCTTCTACCACTACCTCGCAATCAGGATAATAGTTAGTAAGCTTTGTTCCAGAACCTAAGGGTGTGGAAATAGCAAGATCTGAAGGTAAGGGAACTGATGCGATTGGTAAGGTTCTGGCAAAAGTAGTGGAGATAAAAGAATGAGAGGCACCAGTATCAAATAGCACAAATGCAGGACGTGAACAGATTTGAAGAGTACCTTCCATGAGTCCACCATCCCGATCCCTGGGTGCTTCTTCTTCGTCTATAACAGCATTGAGGCGAGCCTGCCTCCTACGTCCTCCTCCTGACGGTTGATCTTTCATAAGGGGGCAATTCGGCATGCGATGCTCCCTACTTCCACAACGCAAACAAGCACCAAGGCGTTTCCAACATTCTTCAGTCGAGTGGCCGAATTTCTCATAAAAAGTGCACGCCGAGGCGACTTGCTCCTTCTCTTCCTTGACCTTCTTGTTCTTTTGAGAACTTCCACCATTCCCGCTTCTTGATCTCTTCTTGCTATCACGGCTTTTATAGGGTTCCATGATGCTAAAATTTTTCTTCTTATAATGCCGATCAGAGCGGCGGCCTGATTCTTCACCTTTTCCTTTTAATTTCTCGACCTTCTCCAAGGTCCTTTCGCACAAATATGCCCGCTGAACCATCTCCGCATAAGTGCGGATGTTCTGGGTCCCGAGTTGTTGAATAAAACCGGGCCGTAACCCGTCCATGAACCGATTTGCCTTTAATAATTCAGTACTAATCAGATGTGGTGCATAGGGTGCTAGCCTTGAAAACTGCAGCTCATACTCTGCCACCGACATCATCCCCTGCCGAAGTGAGGCAAACTCCATAGCCTTTCTTTCCTTAATGTGTTCGGAGAAATACTTGGAACAGAATAAAGTAAGAAAACCATCCCACGTATGGGGTGCATCGGCCGGAGGTGCCGGAACCGACTTTCACTAAGTACGTGCATCCTTATTAAGTTGAAACGCTGCCAGACGCACCTTTTCTTGATCGGTGCATTGGATAACATCAAAGATACGATTCATTTCATCGATCCAATCTTCTGCTTCATCCGTATTGGAAGAACCATAGAAACGCAGAGGGTTTAAACTCCGAAAATTGTGATGTAGATCTCCAGCCCGTGCTCCTGCGCCAACTTGCGCAATAGTTTGTAATGCCTGAGTAAGGCCGGCAACTGTTTGTTGCATGCCATCCCAATCTACGCGATGAGCCATGATAGCAATAAGGTACCTGAGAGAAATATAACAACTTATTATTTCTCATGAGACTGAAAGAAAATCAATCTTAAAGCTAATAACTATCTCATCCCGGGCTCTACCCAATTCTCACATGGGTATGAAATTTTTCTTCCTTAGTTCATAGGTAGGGGTCCTTAAACCTTAGACTTATCCTATGACATGATTCTTTTCCCTAAGTCCTGAGACTTAGGCTCTGATACCAACTTAACTGTCACGCCCCGAGCCTTTATTACAACGGAAGACTCGCTCGAGGACATGAACAGCCGGCATGGTAAGCCTCTTGTGAGCAAGAACGATCAGAACGCGAGACAATCACATGCATAAATACAATTGCATAGTATTTAATCAAACTCCAACTTTATTTCATAAATGATCAAAGTATTCTTTTACAACAACCTTTTTATCATTCTACTAGACTCAAGAAAATAAGGAAATTACATTGACTCGATCTAAACAATATAGACTTCCTAAGTCTTCACTCTCATCTTGAAAAGACTTTCATTCACTCTCGGACCCGCTACTTGTATAACCCGAACCTGAATTCGACTCACTTCCATCTCCTGAAAAGATTGGAAATAGGTAATGAGCACACTTACCCAGTAGGTATCTTCGCATCAACATGAAAGTATTATTAAAGTAATTAACATTTTTGCTCTAGAAAAATAAGGCAAAATCATGCGAATGCGATCAATCACTCGATTAAACCAAAGTAACAAGATAATCATATAAGATAGAATGAACTAGCATGAATATGACAAGAAAATGAGATTGGCCTTTCATGATCAAGAATGTAACGAGAATGTACTAGCAAGCCACACAATCAACACTCCAGCATCTTTTGCTTATGAGCAAGTGCTTCGTGAATTTCTGTGGAATATCAAGCAAGAAAGTCATGTATAAGAATGCCATGTCGTGTCGTGGATCTTCACTTATTTATAGAAAAAGTACTCCCAGCGCAATGCAACGCCAGTAGCATCATACCCCATGATTTATAAAATAGTATGTTTCTGGCAATCAGCCGAGGGGACTAACATAGAGCCCTTGAACACAATCAGTGCTCGATCGCATCTTCAAGTATAAATCAAGTTACTTCCACGCATGTAACAATAAAGTATGGCCAAGAATGTACAACTCAATAATTCATGATAACGATGATCAATGGATGAATGCTTCAATTAAAGAATGCATGAGTCAAAAGAAGATTTAAACATTGTTATGCTCATGAGAATAAATCGGCAGCATAACGGTACATTCTTTTACTTCCATTCATTACATTAAGTTTCTTGATCAATTTTTATAAGTTCTAGACTATCATTAGTTCATCTAGAACCTTTGGAATATCAACCCTTGGGTCAAACCTTGGGTTAAGTACTTAAGAAATGTGATGATCGTTTACTGGGCCGTTACATCATTTAACGCTCCAGTAGTGGGCCGTTACAATGATCCGAGTCCAGAACAATAAAAATAGACTCAGAGAAAGGTGACGATCATGCCTAGGGCCGTTACATTATGTGACGGTCCAGGATGAAGCCGTTACACTAGTCTGAATCCTGAATCAAGAATTCAAACTCAGATGAATGTGACGGTCTTATATTGGGCCGTTATGTGTGCCTGACGGTCCAACACAGAGCCGTTATATTACTGATAATCAGAAAACATCGATGGTGTAATCTAATCAATGTGCTTTACGGGTACAACAAACTCAGCGTCCTAGTGGAAATCTCAGGCTCGCGGAGAATTACGGAGGCCTTGAAACAATATTTCCTAGTTCATTGGAAGGAATATCCAATAGAGAGGTCATCATGTCCAAGAGTATGTTCCTATAGTGCAAAGTGAACTAATGGACAACATACCGGAATATGTGCCATGTACTTATAGAAACGACTCTATTGATAAAGAGAGAATGTGTACTCATTGTGAAGCCAAGATAAACTCCGTTAATACAACTTTCAAAATCCATGATTTAATTATAAACTATAGAGTTTTGGCTCATGAAATTAACATAACTTAAAATAACTCAAGATGCCTAAGTCATGCAAATTCCAATATGAAACAGTAAGTAAACTTAAAACCATAATAACATGTCAAAACTTAGCTATCTAGGTTTAATTATAAGTAAACTTAACTGGTTACTATTCTGCCATAGGTTGACAGAACACAGAGTCTAACGGTCTAACAGGGGTGCGTCATAGTGGCTGTGACGGTCTATTGAGGGGTTGTTACAGTATGTAACGCTCCTGTCCAGGTGCGTTAGAGACAACAGTGAAAATAAAAATGTAATAGAGTGTGTGACGGTCTGTCGCAAGGCCGTTACATGCCTGTGACGGTCTACCATGATCTGTCGGAGAATCTGCTAACAGAAATCTGTATGAAATACAAGAGATTAACTCATATCATGTCTATAATCAAAATACCATGTATTCTTAGACATGATAACGAAGTATAGGCCAACTACATGCATAGGTATCAGTGAATAGACAAGGTAACATCTTTTAATCTTCCAATTAGGGCTAAGAGATGCATGTAATGCATAGAACTATTAAAACATGAAATTGATGATCTACAATGCATGAAGTTCAATCAAACCAGAGGGCTTTTAGTCTTATCAAGTTGTTTTTGCCATTCATGAGATGACCTACCTCTTAATTTAGACTTTAACCTTCCAATTAAGGTCTAAAAACTGAGCTCTAGTTCTGTTCTTCCTATGACTTTTCAGCAACTTCCTTGGGCTCTAACTCCACGACCTCTTGACCTAAAGACGTGAAATTTGGAGAGGAGTTAGTCTAAAGTATTGTAAACAAATACTTCTAAAGAACTTACTCGAGATTATGCCTCCTTACTTTGATTCCTTACGAGCCAAAAGTAAGGGTCGCCCAGTTCAGAACTAGGTCCTATTTATAGAGTTCTAGCTAGGATTTGAGGATTAGATCAATTCTAGAGTCCTTATTTCATCAAAACCTGATCTCTAAGAGTCCCTAGTAACTTAACATGTCTTTCTAGTTAGGTCTCTTGTAGATAGGGTTCAAAAATTCTAATCTTTTTGGGACTTCTTTCACTTACGGAACTCGCAGTATGTAACGGTCGTGCCCAGGCGCGTTACCTGGCTGTGACGGTCGCCCGATGGACCGTTACAGTCAACGTGTATGGAGTTCTAAGTTAATAAAACTCTTTTATTCGTTTATCCCTATAATTATCTTAGATAAATAGTATTTATTTTATAAATCCGTGAATAAGCTAATTATCCTTCTAGAATATGGGCCAAACTTAATGGGCTTGGTCCATTATCTTTTTGGATAATCATTAATTATGCTAGGTTAACTATTTAGCCCAATTGGGCCATATAATGACTCATTAATCTAATAATCCCTTCATAAATTTATTTAAGCCTTTATAATTTTCAGAAAATTATTTTAATATTCAAAAATTATATATATAAATTTTGGGGCACTACACCCATGATTTGTGATCCTATTGCCATGATATTTTACACCCATATCCTTAGGGTTTCTACCGTTGATTGGGTGTGGTTCTATGAGATTATTGCATGGGCCTTCATGTCTTTTCGCATCTTTTCTTAGGGCATATATATCCTGTAGTTTCTATATGATGGAGATAACTTTTTGGGGCTAAAAATTCTCTATTCTTGCAGGAACGGGGGAGAGGGCTTCGCACACCCATCTGGAGGAGGAAGACGAGCATGTAGAAGTTGCACCCCACGTCCCCAAGCTCAGATCAAGTGGTGGCCGTCGTTGCTTTCCATCGTCTTCCAGCTTGGGCACTCATCCCTTCGACAACCAGTTGTCTCCTCTCCGCGGTTCATTCACTCTAGTGCACCCTTCCATCATCTCTGAGTTGTGTTGAAGATAAAAGGGGAAAATCTTGTTTTCTTGTTTTCTTCTTTCTATTTGAGCGTAGCTTATTATCTATGGACTAGGCATTGCATTTCCATATTTTCTTTCTTTCATAAACGATTTCGGAGCGTCGTCTCCATTGGTGTGATCTCTCGTCGTCGTGCGAGGACATGCGTGTGTATGGGGCCGTTGAGCCCGTGTGTGGTGTTTTCACTACTGTTGTGCAGCGGTTCTTAGTGAAATACTCTCGAGTTGAGAGGGGTGGACGTAGGACGGCACTCCGGTGCATCTAAACCACCTAAAAATCCTTGCATTGTGGTTTGTCTCTTGTGAGTTTGATGTTCTATCCTATCCGTCTCATTTACAAGTGTGATGCGGCGAGGTGAGCGTTCATACAAATTGTCTGCCTCTTAGTTTTTCATCCGAGTGGTTCATCAATCTGCGCTGGAGAGTTGTGAGTGGTTGGTTGATTATCATCAAAATAATTTACATTAATTTGAATTTAGAGAGCTTCATCTCTTCATATTAATATCTCTGCTTTTTATCAAGGAAGTTTTATTATTGCTCAATCATCTCTATGATTTAGTTTTAATTTTGTTAAAAAAGGGGGCACAATCAATTCACCCCCCTCTTGATTGCATTTCTAACCGGGCCAATAGTGTATTAGTCTATCACACATGAGGATACAACCGGATCTGCTCGCCAAAATACAAGGACTTCAAGATAATGACCCGGTGTTAGTAGAGATCAGGGATAAATTAGAAGAATGACCCGACTTCACGATAGCATCAGATGGAAGATTATTATTCAAGGCAAGAGCTTGTGTAACGGATTTTCCAGAATTGAAGAAGAAAATTTTAGAAGAAGTTCACCGATCTAGGTACACAATTCATCCAGGATCTACTAAGATGTACCAAGACCTGAAGCAGGCATTTTGGTGGCCCAACATGAAAAGAGAGGTAGCGGATTTTGTGTCTCACTATCTCACGTGCCAACAAGTCAAGGCCGAACACCAAAAGCCTACCGGCAAGCTACATCCTCTAGATATTCCCAAGTGGAAGTGGGTGGATATCGGCATGGACTTTATAATGGGTCTGTCTAAATCTAAAGGGGGACATGATGGAATATGGGTCATCATTGATCGATTGACCAAGTCAGCTCACTTCCTACCAATTAAGAGTCGATGGTCAGTTGATGTTCTTGCTGCCTTATACATTAAAGAAATCGGCAGACTGCATGGAGTTCCTATTTCGATCGTGTCTGACCGAGTCCCACGTTTTACTTCTCATTTTTAGAAGGGTCCACAACACTCTCGGGGGACGAGACTCAACTTCAGTACAGCCTTTCATCCTCAGACAGATGGTCAGACCGAGAGAACAAATCAAGTTGTAGAAGATATGCTAGGAGCTTGCATCATTGATTTCGGTGGAAGCTGACATGATCACTTGCCATTGGTCGAGTTTGCATATAACAATAGCTACCAGGCAAGTATTCAAATGGAACCTTTCGAAGCATTATACAAAAGGAGTTGCCGATCACCCTTATGTTGGGATGAAGTTGGCAAAAAGTAACTACTAGGCCCTGATATGGTGAGACACACCACAAAAAAGATCTAGCTAATCAGGGAGAGACTCCAAATGGCTCAGTCTAGACAAAAGACTTACGTCGATACAAGAAGGAGAGACCTCGAATTTCAAGTAGGAGACCACGTCTTTCTCAAAGTTTCTCCAGGATGAGAGATTAGAAGATTTGGTGTTAAAGGTAAGCTTACACCAAGATATATCGATCCCTTCGAGGTGTTAGAAAGAGTTGGCGAGGTTGCCTACCGCATCGCCTTACCTCCTCAGCTGTCCGAGGTTCACAATTTATTCCACATTTCTATGTTGAAGAAATATGTGCACGATCCAACTCACTTCATAGATCATGACGATCTGGTGATACAAAAGGATCTCACCTATGAACAAAGACCAATGAGGATCTTTGATCGCGAAGTTCATGCATTAAGGAACAGGATAATTCCCATGGTCAAAGTGCAATGGAGCAAGTGCTCAGAACAAGAAGCCACATGGGAGACTAAAGCATCCATGAAGAAAAGATTCCCGGACTTATTTCCATATAGTAAGTACTATGCACCCTCCATGATTATATGAAATGGAATTTGGGGACCAAATTCTTTTAAGTGGGGGAGGGTGTAGCAACCCGGATATATATATATATATATGCATAATTTCTAATTAGATAAAACTTACAAATAAACCATTAAGACCCAACCGTTAGGCCTTACTTTTATATACATATATGGGCCTTCGTGACCACAAGCCCAAAATCCTCAAAATGCCTTTAGCCCACCTACGTGAGAAAGGACACACACACACACACACACACACACACACACACACACACACACACACACACACACACACACACACACACACACACACACACATATATATATATATATATATATATATATACTAACCCCAAGGGCTTTTCATAACCCGAAACCTTAACAAACTGTAAGGCTTTAGGGTTTGATCGATGGCGGCTGGTGAAATAGCAATCAAGATATGCATGGGAAAGTTTGCACTTATTAGGATTCGTACGTAGGAAATTTCTATCCCTTTAGGATTCTAAAAGAACCGTAGGAATACCTTCCTTATAAATAGACCCTCCGTCGAACGAGCCAAGGCTACTGCCGCTGCTTGCATCAACCTCATCATTTTCTTCATCCTTTCCTTCTTCATGCGATTCGTCGCTGGTGTGTTGCTATTCCGACTATCGTGAAAGAAGCCTGCCGCTTCTTTCTCTTGTTGCTATACAAAGGAGCAAGTTATTCATGTTATTCTCTTCTGCCGTAATCACGAGCCAGCCTGCCTCCGCGAGTGTGTACCACTACTACGATTTTTCTTCTATTGTTGTAGCGGCAGTTGCTGCTGCTTCTATTGCTTCTTCGTTGTCAGTTGCAGAGTTGCTGCTGTTGATTATTATCATCTTATCTCTGTCTCGTTCGTCATCCAAATCAAGCCAAGAGGTATGATGTGACACGACCCCTCAGACCTAGATTCGCAAGCAACCAAACCGAACGGCGGACCCACTCAAGTGGGTTCACCCGCGTCGCGCACACCCGGGTCGGTAGGTGGCCGACGATAGTGGTGAGGGTTCGAGGATGGATCTCACCTATCCGGGGATTTGACTAGCTTGGGTTGAACCCTTAAGGGCCTAGGATGCCCAATTCCATGGGCGGCCAGCACGCCAAGGGTGTGGGATTTAGTGGCTCTCTCACAACTCGCTCCGCGGTGGCACTCAATTAGATGGCAATTTGAGATCGGGCACTCGCCTCACCGCCGACGGGCAACTAGAAATGATACTAAGACAAGCAATAGTAAAACCAGTAGAGGATGGGGGCTCAAAGCTCACCTGATTGGTGTGAAGACACCGATCCCGGTCGGAGACGAGGGCGAGCGGGGAGGCGTGGGCTACCCACACGCCGCGTCGATGACGCTTCGGCCGAAGACCTGCTAGTACAAAACTACTCCTCGCGCAGGAGGGTGATCGTGGGGTGGGGAAAATAGAGGTTACATTCAAACACTACCTCCACGCAGGGAGGGGCGCTAAGCCGTCCAGGCGGGGAAGGGAAAATAGCTAAGGAGGTAGCCGATTGATCCCACTGTCGGTTCTGCCCGCATGTCTGCCCATCTGATAGGTGCTCTCTGTTGACGCTGTCGAGGACGCTCCCGAACTCAGAAGCCAACGAAACCAGTGCCAAACTGTCACTGACTGGTCCAGGATAACTCCTGAATTTTATTTTGAGCTCTGGATGTCTCTGACAGCCGGGACCGAATCTGGAACTGGACTGTTCTGTTCTATCTTGGATTGACTCCAGAACTCTACAGCAGGATGAAGAAGCCATCACGAACACTCCTGAGCTCCGAAGGTGACGTAGCTTATATTGACACGATCGTGGGAGGATCCTCTTTGAGCAGCAATCAAGGAGTCCACCAGAGAAGGTTCGAGCAGGGAGATAGGGCCCATAGAGTGAAGGTGGGTCAGTTCAGGCCCTGACTGGACTGTCCTGCGCACCTCGGGGAGAAAAATTGGAACTCTATGGTCCGAGATCCAAATGGCTCCCTTCTTGTTGGTGCTGACAGAGGTCTTGGAGGAGAAGGTCGCATCCAAAAATAACATCCAAAGTCATCCTGTAGAAGCCGTGGTCGTGTCTGCACTTGGGCTTTGGTTCTCTGCCAGAGCAGCTTTGCGCAGTCGGGGGAGACTGGCTCCTCTGGGCAGCAGCGATATCGGATGCCGGCGAAACCACCTCGCCTGCGAAGCTGCCTCGACGAGCTTTTCAGAAATGTATGGCACGCCACCTGAAGATGTGTGATGACTCCAGGGCAGGCTCTGCAATTCGCTGGTACTTCTGCTTCTGCTGCTGGACTGGGTAGCAATGGTAGATAGGGAAGGATAAAGGGGGAGAGGAGTGGGAGGACGGGTGGGAAGGGGCTGTGGGCTTTCCCTGGTTGGGAGGGGAGGTGGGGAGGGTCACCACAGGTTGGAGAAGGGGGGGAGAAGGCTGGAGGGGGCGGAGTTAGCAGAGGAGGGAGATGGGGTCAAAATCTGCTATTGCTGGGAGAGAGGAAGGGGCACAAGTGACCCTTGAGGGAGGGAGGATGTGTTTGAATTGGGTCTTAATGGTGGGTGATCAATGGTGGTCTTGGGAAGGGGAAGGGGTGTGTTGGGAGATGGAGAGGTGTGTTGGGGAAGGGAAGGGGTGGCTTGGGAAAAGGATTGGTTGCTTGGGAAAGAGGAAGGGTTGCTGGGAGAATGGAGAGGTGCCTAGGAGAGGGGAATTCCACCTAGGGGTTGGAGGGGAATTGAATGAGTGTATGGGGAAGGGGGAGGGGCCTTAATGAGAGGTGAATGGGGAGGAGAGAGAGAGAATTTTGAAATTGGGGGTGGGGAGGAGAGATAATGGGGTTCGCCCCCTTTGGAGAGAGAGAGAGAGAGGGAGAGAGAGGGAGCTTCTCACTCCAAGGAAGAAAATTCTCTGGGAATTCAAATTTTTCTCAATATCTCATTAGCTTCAAATGGAAGAAATGGGGTCCTATTTATAGGGATCCCACAATTTACAATAAGTCCATGACTTTTAGACTAATGACAAGAAACCAAGGGGAAGGGGGGCGCGCCCATGGGCCTAGCCCATTGAATTGGGCCCATTAACCTATCAAACCAACATAATGACTCAAGACCTAGGTAAATGACTCATTAACCTAGGTACTAGACTTAAATAAAAAGAAAATTACATGATAAAAATTACATCATATGACTCGAAATAAAGTGACGAACAAGATGAAGCACCGCTGGCAAGCATCAGGATCCTCGAACAAATGAGATCGTCGGTGATGTCCCCATCATACCCCCGGGGTGCGGAGAACTCGACTCCATCGAGTATGGGTCCACTAGGGAAGTGGTCCTCTAAAGCAACTCGGGGTGAACCTCAACCTCCAAACTCAACCCTGCGTCTGCAACCAGGGGACGGTCCTTCATCCTCTCACGGTGGCTTGGGCACACCCTCTTGCTGGCGATGGAACCCTGCTTCCCTAGTATTGCCTCCGTGTGCACACGTCGGGCTCTCAGGCTGATTTTTGGTGGCTCTCCGAGGGTATCACTCACAAGGAAAGATATAGGCTCAAGGTGGTGTGCAATTTTTGGTGTCCATAGGTACTCACTAGGATCCACCGCGGTGCCCATATTGGGTGCCGGATCCGCCACGTGGGAAATGGGGTGAATCCCAAAATCCATTCGTAAGTCCAACCCATAAGCCGGGTTGCGAAAGTCACTCGGAACTTGGCAAGGTCCAAGTCCTCGTGCCCTCAAGTTGGAGGTGACTCTAGGGTAGAGCCACTCCAATGCCACCATCGATAGGTTGCCTACTTGGAATTCCAAGTGGCGCTTCCGAGCCTTTTCCCGCTCTTTGTGAACCTCACCGCTCGTTGCGATTTACTTGCGTGTATGCTCATGCCATGCATTATGATGCGGTGAGTGGTTGTGAAAGTGGGTAGTGTGCAAAGGTGCACCGGGACAACCATAAATTGACCTATCATGCTTTGATGCCATGTGAACCTTGATGAACTTAGGTGGACCGGGGCAGCCACAAGTGGCCCTATCATGCATGGACTTCATAACAATGGTTGGAGGGCCGGGGCATCCATAGGAGAATCTATTGCGCATGGGTATAGCAAATGCCGGGGGTCCCGGACATCCGTGAATGTTCGTAACATGCTTAAGACCAATGATGAATGTGGGAGGACCTTTGGACCAATCATGCATCCGACTTGACATGTGGGTGTCATGTATGAAAGGACCCGACTTTCTATTCATGCCAAGTGGTGTGATGTGACAAGACACAGGAATTCCTTTCCTATAGGTGACTTTCTTGTGTGGGGTGGTGGGGTGGCCTTCAAGCTTCCACTCAAAAGGGTCGTAGGGGTCAAAGAAGGTATGTGTCATGGAGTGGGGCACTTCATTGTTTCCTAGGTGTATTTCACCCATGGTCATGGTACCCTTGGTGTGGGCCGGGTCTTGAGAGAGGTGGGCTTGGTCCAACATGGTTGGTTGGGGTAGGAAAAGGTTGGTGGTGAGTAAGGTGGGTGGGTATAGGAAGGGATCAAAGGGATCATGGTAGGGGCTACCAAGGGAGAGGATCTCTGTGTCCTCATGGTCCTCAAATGGTGGCGGTTCCTCCTCCTCTAATGAAGTAGTTGGGACGAAGTCTTTGGTGGGATGGTCGGACATGAATGGAGGGCTTGACGTTCTACCAGAGATAAGCAACTCTAATTCGTTGATAGCATCGGGCTCATCGGGTGTAGGGAGAAATAGAAGGAGGTTGCTAGTGTAGCAACCCACAGTGTAAACTACGATGATAGACCCGACACATAGACGTAGGAGGTCAAAGCTCTTAGGTTGGTCTGCCATTATGGTCAACATGCCAGTCAACTCCATTTGCCATGCTAGGCCCTTAAAGAGATCCCCAAATGTC
Source organism: Amorphophallus konjac (assembly GCA_022559845.1). NCBI lineage: Eukaryota > Viridiplantae > Streptophyta > Magnoliopsida > Alismatales > Araceae > Amorphophallus > Amorphophallus konjac. The sequence goes on from CM040121.1 coordinate 306,773,674, forward strand.
TCCACTTGGTAAGATGATTGGATAGTGGTATGATAGGAGAGGGGCACTATAGGGAGGTGTTGCTCCATGGGTAGGAGGTATGAGTGCAAGCTATGGAGGCCGGGGTTCACCTTGCGCCAATTGAGTATGGGCCCATCTATGGTTATGGTGCCATGAGTGAAGGCAAGTGGCTCTTGATGGTCTAAGCTATGGGAAGGGGAGATTTGAGGTTCTTCCTCACCATTGGTGTGTACGTGGGTTTCCTCGAGGGTGGGAAGGGACTCTAAGTTAGCATATGTTCTTGTGTGGATGGGTGTGGTCTCCTTTTCCAAGGGAATGGGAAGGTCTTTTGGGGGTGGGGTGATGATAGCTGGTGTGTGGTGCACCCAGGGTGGTGAACAAGGACGGGACTCCGACGGATAGGAGAGTACAAGGTTATTGAATTTAAAGGCTCCTGGAAGGTGTGGCGGATGCACTAGGCAAGTCCGACGTGTCGGGTCAATGTCGGCATTCCTTTCATCTAACCATCTCCTACCTAGGATTATGCAAGGGCCCGCCAAAGTACCAATTTGACACCAAGCTCCATCAAAGTATTTGGTCTTCCCGAACCATTTATGGAATTCAACGAAGACTTGGTCTCCGTTGTGCACAATTTGTCCGGTCCAAGAAAGAGAGGCAACGATATCGGGGGATATCCAATTATCAGACTCCAAGTCAATAAAATCAATTTCCATAGGCTCTCCATTGGGTAGGTATGCAAGGGATATGATTGGGAGAGGGATCATTTGGTCCATAGACTCATTGACAATGGGTGGTGGACAATGCATGGGACGGTCTGTCGGGGACTCTAATGTTGGGTCCGGTGAGGTGTAAATGGATCTAGAAGGGGGGGTTGAATAGATCCTATCAGAAACTTTGGCCTATTTAAAACTCTTAGCTAACAGAAACTTAAACCACTCTTATTAAGTGAATGAATCACTTAGGCACGATGCACAGCGGAATTAAGTAGAGTGGCTCAAATGAAAAGACTTGAATTACAAGCTATGAAACGTCCACACTTCTTTAAGTGAATTACAAAGCATAACACATAGATGAACATGAAATAACTTGCAACAACCGTGCGTGTGTGTGTATGCTATGTTGATCACTCAAAGTGCATATGTATGTGAGCAAGATAACCAAGTATGGAAGCACACGAACCTGCGAATGGGGTTAGAAGATATAGAGCAATCACACAAAATAAACAACCCACAACACAGGGATTTTAAGGTGGTTCGGTTGCAACCCCGCAACCTACGTCCACCCCTCACCAAAATCCGGTGAGGCTTCCTTGCTGGCTCACAGCTTGACCCGGGGACACGCCCCAAACCACAGAACAAGAAATCCCTCTTTCTGTCTTCCTACACACAAAGCCGGCAGGGACGGCTACACCGCAGATCAGAGAACTCCTGATTGCCTTCCTACTAACCACCGGTAGGGACGATCAACACCGCAAATCGAACAACCTCCGATTGCCTTCCTACTAACCACCGGTAGGGACGATTCACAAGTTCAAGTGTTTAACAATATTGAAAGTAAAACAAATGTGAAGGAGCTAAAACAAGAGATTGAGTAAGAAGGAATTGGCCCTTGAATGGAAATGATTTGTTGATCAGCAACAGGGATCTCTTCTTCTTGCAAATCAATCTTCTTGATTCACCCTTGAATGGATGAATGTTCTTCACGGAGTACTGTTCATGTGAACAGTAACTATTCTTCCAATCCTCCTCTTTTGATCTTCTTTTTGATGTCTTTGAATAGATGAAGAAGTGAATAGATGCTACCTTGATCCTTGCTTCCTTCTTCACAGATCTTGGAAGATGATTACTTTGATATGAACTTTGAATACCTTGGATTGGATGAAGATGTTCTTCACGGAGTACTGTTCACGTGAACAGTAACTCTTCCTTCAATCTCCTCTTTTGATCTTCTCTTTGTATCTTCTTGAAGTGGATGAAGAGAGTAATTGATTCTACCTTGAATCTTGTTTCTTCAACAGCTTGTAGGAGATTGATTGCTTCAAAAATCACCTTGGATGAACTTGAAAGGATGAAGAAAATCACTTTGAGAAATGAGCTTCTTGGATCACCTTGTAAGCTTTGCTTCTTCTCCTTCTTGGAATTTGGTTGAAGAGTAGAAGGTGATTGCTTCAGGATTATTTCATATCTTTACTTGAAACTCTTGAGTGGATGAAGAACTCATTCACGAACTACTGTTCATATGAACAGTACTTCGTCTCCTCTCTCTTTGAAAACCCCTCTTGCAGCCACTCTTAATCCCAAATGAAGCATCAGGGTTTGCCTCCACCAATGTGTTGGTTTTATAGACCTTGAATGGTCCTTGGAGAAGCCCTAGACCAGATCCACAATTTGTGGGTGATTGGGAGATTTTGGGGTTCTTTGGGATTAAAGAAACCATGAGAATTAGGCAGCCCACGAGGTGGAATTCGAAGTCAAACATGGTTGGCTCGGGGCTGGCGGTCGACCTGCAGTTCCTGGCGGTCGACCACTACTGTAAAATGCTGTAGACGAATGGCCCCTGGGATTTCCGATCGACCGCCACTGGCTGGCGGTCGACAGCCACTGAAAGACTTTCAAGCTGGCCTTCCCTGGCTGGGGCGGTCGACCGCCCCTGTGCTGGCGGTCGACCGCCAGCTGGGCAAGGCCCGGGTTGGCCCGGGTCGGTCCGTTGAGTCTCCGGTTCGGTCCGTTAAGTCTTGAACTCCGTCGTTCAAACTCCATTAGCAGCCCGTGCATGTTTGTAGCATCACCCTTGACTGTCTTGAAGAATTCTGTTGATTATATCATTCCTATAATTAGAATTTTGTTCCGGGGGCTCCGCCCCCGGAAACCCCCGCAAGGGGCGCTGCCCCCTTGACCGCCGCGACCTGACCGCGCAGGTCGATCCGTGTGAGAGGGCGCAACATTGAGCTTTCACATATGTCTCTATTAAGCTCTTCACTTGGACAGCCTTCCCTTAAGCTCTTCTTGAGATCCTTGCTTGATTGGAACTCCTTGGCTTTGGAAGATGACTGAATGGCTTCAGTTGATGCTTGAATTGTGTGTTGCAAGCCATTCTTGATCTGCAAGTGCACTTGGCATCATGAGTTTCCACGTTACATCTTGAGTGATCTTGGAGCCTTTGGATCTATCTTGATTTCTGTGCGGCCAATTGGCTAAGCGTTGCAAGCCATTCTTGATATGTTGAATTGGCAATATAATGACCTGAATTGTATGCAAATGGACTTTATCAAATGCATAGCAAAAGCAATAATGAATAGCAAATTGACTCTAAAGACATGCATCATCAAAACACTAGAAATGAGTCATAGTTGAGTCATAGTTGGAATCACATCAAAACAATAGAACCAATCATTATATGAGTCATAGTTGGACATCATCAAAACAATAGAAACACTCACGTTCCACACATGCCCAACTTTAGCACAACATTCTCCCCAACATCTAATGCAAGCGTGCCCATGGACTAGACACGTAGAGACAAGTCTAAAACCTGGCTCTGATACCAAATTGATGTGACAATACTGCGAAAGGACACACACACACACACACACACACACACACACACACACACACACACACACACATATATATATATATATATATATATATATATATATATATATAACTAACCCCAAGGGCTTTCCATAACCCGAAACGTTAACAAACTGTAAGGCTTTAGGGTTTGATCGATGGCGGCTGGTGAAATAGCAATCAAGATATGCATGGGAAAGTTTGCACTTATTAGGATTCGTACGTAGGAAATTTCTGTCCCTTTAGGATTCTAAAAGAACCGTAGGAATACCTTCTCTATAAATAGACCCTCCGTCGAACGAGCCAAGGCTACTGTCGCTGCTTGCATTGACCTCATCATTTTCTTCATCCTTTCCTTCTTCATGCGATTCGTCGCTGGTGTGTTGCTATTCCGACTATCGTGAAAGAAGCATGCCTCTACTTTCTCTTGTTGCTACACGAAGGAGCAAGTTATTCATGTTATTCTCTTCTACCGTAATCACGAGCCAGCCTGCCTCCGCGAGTGTGTACCACTACTGCGATTCTTCTTCTATTGTTGTAGTGGCAGTTACTGCTGCTTCTATTGCTTCTTCATTGTCAGTTGTAGAGTTGATGCTGTTGATTATTATCATCTTATCTCTATCTCGTTCGTCGTCTAGACCAAGCCAAGAGGTAGGTGTTCTCAATGTTGCGAAGCCAAACATCTCTGTAAATATTCATGCATATAGGTTATTTAAGCATGAAAGCATGTTTTAATTTTAGTAACATAGTTTTTACCGTATAACAGTAAATAGCCACCATGTCATGGGTGCTGATTTAATGAACGCCCTTGTGCACTGTCACCAATTCTTTTAAAATAGTGGCAGTTCTCAGAGCGTCAATTAAAGACTGACCGTGTGAACAGTCGCTTAATCTCTGATATTTAATAAATACTGCAAGCTTAAAAATAGTTAACTATGTTATACGATGCTAAAAATTTATGCATGAGCATATTGCTAGATTCTTGTTATTTTTCTCTACATGTACATATCTTTAGTTTCCTGTTCTGATGCACTTCAAAATTCATGAGTCTATGATTGTACCTGCCCGATGCATATCACCTGACAAAGAAAGGGTGACTTGGTCTTAGTCGTTGTTTATAGAATGAACGACCACGTAACAAGCCGTTATTTGTATAGATATTGTTAAAAAGCAAAAAATTATGCAAATAGCGTTCTCCGACCTAATAGAAGGCGTCAATTAAAGATTGAGCGCACGTTCACTCAGTCGTTCATTACAATTGTTAATATTATTATACTGAAAATGATTATAATTAGCGCCAGCATGATATGTCGTTAATTCTTATTAAATCATGAAAAGTTCAGAAATAAATAGTATTGAGCGACCGTTCATAAAGTCGCTATTCCCCTAAATAGTGGCTTATGTATAGGCGCTATTTTTCTATTTTACAGTTTCATCGGTTTTCTGACCCATACCGCGGGTTTATGACACTGTGTCTCAGTCTATAGATGCAGTCCCACGTTTCACGATGTTTCACGTATAGCCCCTAATTATCGGTGATGATTGAGCCCTCCGCGGGATATTCCTTCCTTCAGAGTGGTGATTTCATCATAGAGACCACCATAAGTCTACGCGAAGCCTTGGATTCCCTCAAGGTTGCCGAGCAGGTTGTACCCTAAAAACCCATGCCACTATATTCTGTCACATCACTCTGAAGAAATGTGATGCCCTAGCCCTCTTAGAGCGCCGTTCCTGGCCTCTTTGAGCAGTCTGTTTACTGTCGTTAAATGGTGACATTGACCTGGGCGCCAGAAGGAATTGGCGACCGGTTTAGTGCCGTTATTTTCTGATATAGCGACCTGAGCCTAGGCGCTATTTCATCAAGCCTGTGCTGTTCATAGGAATTAGCAACCACGTATGTGGGCGCTGTTTCTGTAAATCGTGGCAACCGAGTGGGCGCCATTTACCCAGATTTACGCTATGTCTTGATTTTCGTAAAGGTTTAATTATGAGTCATCCTTGTTCAAGTTAAGTCCTTGAACTCTTCCATTCGTGAAATCTACCTTATCATCCTACAATGGGTATCCTTTGGAACTCTATATTGGCTATAACTTTAGTGGATGTCTAAAATAAACATGACTCAATGCTTGCGCATATAGGGCCCGATCTGGTCCTGGGAGGAGCACCCGAAAGTACTTGTGCACATGGGAGCTATATTGGTCACGGTGTGGCATTGCACTGAAGTGCATGACTTGCTAGATTGACATTTCACAACTCGTGCTTGACTTGACTTGACATGACATGACTTGTGTGACCTGAAAAGGGTATTTTACTTGCTTGACATTATCATAGCCAATTCCCGTATCATGACTTGATAATTACATGCTTGACTATCTTGATAAGTTTCTCTTGAATACTTGTAATCTTACTAGTTCGTCTACACTATTCTTGATACTCTACTCTCTCTTGTCCTCATCATGCGTACATGCTAGACTTGCATTCATATAACATCTAATTTGTAAGGCCCCAGAACTTTTATAAATTATTTTTGGTATATTTAATTATTTTCTGGGAATTTTAAAGACCCAAAATAGATTAATAAATAAATATTGGGTTAAATAAATCATTATAAGGCCCAATTTATGTTAAGTAATTAATCTAGCTTTGATAATTGAAACCCAATAGGTTAAAGGACCAAGCCTATTAAGTTTGGCCCATATTCTAGAAAGTTATTTAGCCTATTCACGAATTTTAAGGATAAATACTATTTTATTGATAATACTATGGATAAACAAATAAAAGAGTTTGAATTTTATAGAATTCTGCGCACAATAGATGTAGCGGTCTATCGTGCGACCGCCACAGTAACGTAATGCACTAGGCTACGACTGTTACCCTCTGTCAGTTCCGTGAAGTGAAGAAAGAGCAAAAAGATTAGATTTTTGCTAGTCTATCTCTTAGGGATCGAGATAGGAAGACTAGTAGAGGTGTAAGGACTCTTAAAAGTCGATCTAAGCCTTAACAAGGACTCTAGAATCGATCTAATCCTCAAACCCTAGCCAAAACCCTATAAATAGGACCTAGTTCTGAACTGAGCAACCCTTACTTTTGCTCGCGTTGAATCAAGGTAAAGAGTCACAATTTTAGGTAAGTTCTTTAGAACTTTTTGTTTATAATACTGTAGACTAACTACTCTCAAAATTTCATGTTAGGAGATCGAGTATCCAAGGAGTTAGGATCTTCCAAAGTTGTTGGTTTCATCATGCCAACCCAGGAAACTATGCCACAGGGTACTGAAGATCAAGAGATTATGACATCTAAACGAGGTAATTAGAGTTCAATCCTTTAGAACTTTTTGTTCCTCTTAGTTTCATCTTCTTACCCTCAAATTTTCACATCTTTAGGTCAAGAGTTCGAGGAGTTAAAGCAGCGTGGAGTTGCTGGAAACTCACTGGAAAGGGAAAACTAGGGCACGTCTTTCAGACTCAAATTAGAAGTTTAAAGCCTAGTTAAAAGGTAGGTCATCTCATGATTGGCAAAAACATCTTGCTAGGGATAAAAGCCCTCTGATTTGACTTGATTTCATGCACTATAAATCATGGATTTCATGTTTTAGTAGAGTCATGCATACATGTGTATTCTTAGCCTAACTAAGTTAAAAGGAACTTTCTTGTCAAAATCACAGAAAACCCATGCATGCTATTAGTTTAGCCTTCATTTTATCATGTGGAAGTTTATACATGATTTCCAGACATGATGTAAGTTGAAACCTTATATCTTTTTATCTATTGTCGTCAGCAGAAGCTCTGACGGATTAAGGTAGGGCCGTCACAACACTGTAACGGTCTTACGATAAGCCATCACACCCTCTGTTGTATTCAAAGCTCTCTGTGGATTCTGACGCACCATAACTGGAGCGTTATATAACTCTAACGGTCCCACGATAAACTATTACATCAGTGTAACACGCTTAGACTCGACAATCAGAAAGCTTTGTTCAGGCAATTCGAGACAGAATTGAAGAACAGTCACATTAACTTATAAATATGCCTAGTTATCTAAGTTTTGACCTTTTAGAATGACTTTAAGTTTATCTACTGATTCATAATAGGAATTGCATGATCTTGAGTTATTTTAAAGCATATGTTAATTTTATTAATTAACTTTATAATTTTGTATTTAAATCATGAATTTTCCAAATGTTGTATTGACGGAGTTTTATTTTGGTTTCACATTGCTACATATTCTCTCTCTATCAATAGAGTCATTTTCTTTAAGTACATGGCGCATGTTCCGGTATGTTGTCCATTAGTTCACACTTTGTACTATAGGAACATTATTCTTGGACATGAGGACCTCTCTATTGGATATTCCTTCCAATGGATTAGGAAATCTTATTTCAAGGCCTCTATAAATCTCCGCGAGCCTGGGATTCCCACTAGGACGTCGAGTTGATTGCACCATGAAAGCCCAATCATTAGAAAACACTATCGATGGTTTCTGGTTTTCGGATATGTAACGGATCAAGGTTGGACCGTCAGGTTCATCTAACGGCCCAATAAACGACCGTCACATATACTGAGTCCATCTTTATTTCTTCTGGATTCAGACCATTGTAACGGCCCAATACTGGAGCATCACATTATGTAACGGCCCAGTACAAGACCGTCACAGTTCTATATTTTGTTAACCCGAGGTTTGACCAAGGGGTTGATATTCTAAAATTCTTAGATGGATTGATAATGGTCTAGGACTTACCAAATTGATTCAAGATACCTAATTTAATTTATGTAAAGTAAGAAATGTACCGTTATGCTGCCGATTTATTTCCATGAGCACTCGTGAAAATCTAGTGAATTGCTACGTGATTGACGTTCTAGTGCGTAACCTTTATGGTTATAAAAGTGAAAAGTGAAAGTGCATTCTCGATACATTCTTGTTTATGAAAGGCCAATATCATGTTCTTGTTACATTCTTGCTAGTTCATTCTTGCTCTCATTCTATCTTACATGATCATTTTGTTACTTTGGTTACTCGCATAATTCATCGCATTTCGCATGATTTTACCTAAATTCTTTAGAGCTAAAATGCTAAATTACTTTAATAGTGCCTTCATGTTGATGCGAAGATACCTACTGGGCAAGTGTGCTCATTACCTATTTCCAATCTTTTCAGGAAATGGAAGTGATACGAATTCGGATTCGAGTTATACAAGTAGCGGGTCCGAGAGCGAATGAAAGTCATATCAAATTGAGAGTGAAGATTTAGGAAAGTTTACATTGTTTAGATTGAGTCTATGTAATTTTCCTATTTATTGAGTCTAGTATGATGGAAGTTGAATTAGTGATTGTATTTGATATTTGATTGATAATGAATTGAAAGTTGAAAGTTGAGTAATTATTGTGCAATTGCATTATGTGTGATTGTCTTGCGCTCTGATCGTTCTTGCTTGCAAGAGGCTTACCATGCCGGCTGTTCGCGTTCCTCGAGCGAGTCTTCCACTGTAATAAAGGCTCGGGGCGTGACATAATTACTTAAAGCCATGCATGTACTTGAGATATAATTCCTATTGAGTGTCCGCTCACCTAGTGTTTTCCCCATATTTTTCAGGTAACTTTGATGAAAAGAACCAGTCGGAGGGGAACATGAATGATTAGAGAGCGTAGAGCCTTCCAGAAGCGTCCATCTATCAGTGTCTTTTTCCTAGTTTCTTGAGTCAAACGTTGTAATCTTCTTTTATTGACTCAGAATTATCTTTTAGTACTTTTAGTACTTTTAGGAGAATTATGCAATAAGATTTACCTTCATGGTTATTATGAATAAAGGATTTAGTTATCTTTACTTTTGCACACTCTGTCTATGTGTCGAATACACTTATGCTCTGATTGACATGATTGATATAAACTCGTCATACGTATCGGGTTCCTTCCGCACTCAGGGCTTGACATCTATGCATCAAGGTGATGCACCGACGCATCAAGAGAAGGTATGAACCGTCAAAAGCAACCACGTCTACGTATCATGATCATGCACCGACGCATCAGGATACAAGTCAATGTCTATACTTCATGCCTTGACCTATCAGACATGTGCCACAAATCACGCCATATGCTTTCCAGAATTAGTCTGGAAAGGCTTGTCTTCTGATAGTTTTAGAGTGATTAAAGTGTCACTCAACCAATTAAAGGTTAAATATGATATCTGGAGCATCAGTGAAGGGCAATTAATGAAAATCTGAACCACAAGAAGGAATTTGCTTCAGGCACGTGCTCACACAATGAAGGAACACGTGATGACCGTACAGTGAGAGACTTGGCGCGAAAATCTTCAGCACACGTGGCTGCTCTCTTAAAATTCTGATTGCTATCAGAATATTCTCATCGCCACCTGGACCAATCATTTATTTCCACTGTGGATTAACTTCTTTCTGAAAAAGGGAAAATTTCTCTCTATATATATTAGTCGTTCCGATCAAAGGTAAAAGGCTGAAGCTGCTGTCGTGTTGCTATTGCGAATTCAGAAAGAGAGAGAGGGAGGCCATCAAAGAGGAAAGGAGTTTATCGGAGAAAAGAAAGAGTGATCTCGGGAGTGAAAGAGAAGAAGAAAAGAGAAAGAGGAAGAAAGGAATCTGAGAGATGATCATGAGAAGAAGAAGAAGAATATCAGCCGAAGAAATTTGAAGATTTGAAGCCGTCATTACTTCGTTGATCAAATCTAGAACTAAATTGCTCCTTGGAGCTACATTCTGTTGTTTTTCTCTTTGTGTTTTTCGTTTGTTATTTTCCATTTCATTAGTGTTCTTTCAATACCCTGTTCATGGATCGGCTGGGTCATTCCTTCGAGTGCTCTCAGAAGAAGGGAGAGTTGTTCTCCAGGGTTCCCTCTGTGCTATTAGAGGAAGGGAGACTTGGGTCTCCGGTTGTGAGTGACTTGGTGTTACTCACAGGTTCCCTCTGAGGATTCAGAGGAAGGGAGGTTGTTCCTCCGGTCTCTACTTGAAGTAGAGGAGTTCTGGTCTTGTGGGTTGCAAGACAAGGTCAGAGGGGTTTGTCTCCCTTGATCTCAAGCTGTTTGGCAGCAGTTGTTGCAGATTGAGTCTGCATCTTGCATTAAGCAAGGGAAGCCTCAATTGGGTTAGAGTGAGGGGTGGATGTAGGTTTGTGGGTAGCATACCGAACCACCTAAAAAATCACTATCTACCATGGTTTGGCTTGTGCATTCACTCCTTATCTTCTACCTCCAATTCGCAGGTTAGTGTATGAGCTGATACTATATTGCATTTCCCTTACACTAAGTGTTATAAACTATTTCTGAATGAACCGCTGGATGATCTAGTCAGTTTTGTTCTGGTATATCAAAAGATGTGGTCTCACATCTTGCGTGAGGAGAGTTTCTATACTCAACCCTCCGCCCAGTACCAGTGTGAATCATATTGATGAATGGCATTTGAATTTAGCTCAACATCTGATCAGCTTAGCCATCATCTGGTAAGTGCTTGATAGTTTTTCGTATTAGTCTATATTGTTACCTATCTCGGAGTTAAGTATGTAGAGTTAGAGTATTTGCTTAGTGGGTGAGATGCATATTCAGTGCGAGCAGCTGAGTAATTGATATTAGTACTAATCAAGCATCATCGTTGAATTGGATTCTAACTTGTGACTATGTTTAAATGATCAATTGCCTTGTGGATTTCTGCTTGATAGAACAGCTGTGTACATGTGTGTGTGACAGCCATGGATTTAATTGACTAAGCTAGGTCATTACTGCAAATGAATCTCTAGTGCTGTTTTAATCTACTTTTGTTGAGTGTAGTATTTCTAACATTGGTTGCATGCACTGTTGCCATTCCAGCTCAGCTTGATTCGAAGTGATTGCTGTGTTCAATTGAGTATAATTTTTATAAGGGATCTATTCAACCCCCCTTCTAGATCCTTGTTGCGCACCTATCAATTGGTATCGGAGCAGGTTCTCTAGTTGATCAGATCCAACGATCTGCATAGAAGATCCTGCTTCTTTGGTGCTGTGTCAATTTAAGTTTAGCTCGATGGAGTGTCCACCGATTTTTGATGGTTCTAATTTTGATTTATGGTTTCGCAGCATGCATAAGTTTGCTAAGACTGTTAATCCTAGTCTATGGAATCTCATCACACACGGACCACATAAATTGCCAAGGGACAGATGTAAGTGGATAGACACTCATAGATCTAGGAACACTAAAAATCTTAGAGCACTGAACTTAATAAAGGCTATTGTTGATATTGCTTTGCTTCCTTGTTTTACTAAATGCAGATCTGCCAAAGACATCTTGGATAAATTGAAGACTGCAAATGGAGAAAAGGAAGACAGATGCATGATGGCTGATGGAAGCGATCAAAGCAGCTATCAATATGACGATGAGACTGACGATCAGGTAAATCCATTTGAGAATTTCACTATAGAAGATTGGCAGGATGCATATGGTGATTTGCTTGAGTCTCATGAACAACTAGGAAAACAAAACAAAACAATGAAATAGAAATTACATGCTAGTGTTAGTAAAGATGGATCTGAAAATGATGAAGTTGAGCATCTGAAAGTTGAAAATAACAAACTCAGGAAACAATTGAAAATTCTTGACTGTGTGAATTCAGAACTTGAAGAGTTGAAATCTGAAAATGAAGAATTCAGAAAACACATTGAAGAAGCAGAAGAAAAATAAGAAAACCTTGAGAGACAAAACAAATCAAATATTGAGAAATTTGAAGCTGTAAGGATGGTAAACATGGAACTTCAGAAAAGCTTGGACGAATCTCCAACTAAACAGAACGCTTCACTTGACGATCAGTTTTTAATAAATGAGCTTGTACAAAATGAAAAACTGACAGAGGAGATTGAAAAACTAAAGCAGCTAAATTAAGCCATGTCAGATAGATTGATGAATCTCAAAAAAGGGAAATTTGTTTGCATAGATGAGCCTGAAAAATTGCATAATTTGGAAAAATAAATTGAAGATTATGAGTCTGTTAATGAAGTCTTGAGAATTAGAGTAGCCGAATTTGAAGAGGAGACCCTGAACTCAGAATTGTTGATTACCGCTTTAGAAAATGAGATTCAGGACTTGAAAATTTCAGTGTCAAAATTTGTAAGTGGCCAAGAAAATTTGGACAAACTATTGGGAACAAAGGTTAATTTCAGAAAAGAGGGGTTGGACTACAATCCAGTTAATAAAAAATCTTTTGAAAATAAATTGAAGACATCTTTTGTCAAAGTATCCAATGTAGCCCCCACCTCAAAGGTTAAACAGCCCACTGTCCAGAGAATTCATAAACAAACTGAAAAAAGTGATAAATAATGATCACTTGCAAAAAAAGCCAAGAAACTTTCCTGCTAGAACTGTGCATGTTGTACACAACTTGAACACACACACATGCACATAAGAAGGAAATGTCATGTCACTACTGTCATAAAATTGGTCAGTTAATGCATGAGTGTAAATTGATGGAACAAGATGATCTGAATACTTATACAATGCATGGTTGGAAATCTCATCTTAGAAATCATGCATTTTAGAAAAAAAAATTTCAATGTTTTTGCTGTGGCAAAATAGGCCACATTGTTGCTCACTGTTGGCATGCCCAGGAAAGAAAATTTAATTCTAAATCTGTTAAATTCCCTGTGAATAGAAATGAATGGGTCAAGCATAAAACTGTCTTAAATAGTAGTTCATTTGCATGTTTTGAGTGTGGGAAACCAGGTCACCGAGCCTCCGACTGCTGGCTGGCTAGTCACAAAAGATAAAATGTTCATGTTAAAAATAGAAACATTCATGTTCATGCATATAAATTTCATGCTTATGCTAATATGAATAAAAAGAACAAAAAGCCTTATACCCCATTTCATTATTGTGGTCAGATTGGGCATTCTATGACTGCTTGCCATTTAATGGAGTTTGATTATTTGAAGGCCCAAAGGTTGTGGAGAGCATCTTTCATAGATTTGCTAACACTTCAGGACCCAAGAAGACTTGGGTAGCTAAAAATGAAAAATGAATAATTGTTTTACAGGTGTGCCTTGAGACCAAGAAATAAAGAGGGGTTCAATAAGCCAAGGCACCCATGGTTGGTAAAATCCCATTTCTGCATTTTATTGGTGTAGATATTTGAGCCTTCAATAACTCTTTTCAGATGGCTGCATATGATGCCTTATTTTTCAGTGAAAATTTAGTGCATACATGTTTACATCTGCATTTGACATTTGCATTATTTTTCATGAGTCTCTCAATGTATATGTTGAGTTCTTTGAGCATACATTAAGTTGAGAATGAATTGCATTTCATAAGTCTGAAAATCTGTCTGATTAAACTTAGTTGTTCATCTTGCTTAATTGGTTCCAACTGAGTGATTGATTGAAGAGGAATCCACAAACTTGGCAAGTGATGAAAATTCAGTTTGCAGAGTGAAAATCTGATTTGCATGCTCATTGAACATTTGCTACATATACAATTTGCATTGTCATGTGTAGTTGTGAAAAATTCATTTGCACTGTCATGTTCAAACCTGAAAAATCTGAGATGCATATAGGATTGCATTTGATTTGCATTTTCATGCATGATCTCATGGTATATCAAATGGTACGCTGGGAGAAGGGCAGATCATTTCTGTCTGGAAACCCACACTATGCGTGAGGTGTTCTTATGACTTACGTTCTTCGCCTAGTACCATGGGTCAAAATTACATATAGAATAAACGTGCACATAGTTAGGGGGAGTCTATTCTTGACCATGAGTTTGCTCATGTGCTTAATGCTACCTAATCACTATTTTCCTCACTCTCTCTCTCCATGGTTGTCATCTTGAGCTCTCTATTACATCAATTCTGAAATTTCTGATAGCTCCTGCATTTGTTGAGGGGGAGCTTTGTGATTCAAAAATGTCACTTCCTTGAGATATCTCTTGAAATGGTCATCTAGAAACCTTCACATGTCACCTACATGCTTGGATATTTTTTTTGTCACATCCTTGAACTAGTCACCCTGGAAATATTTCACCTCAATTGGTATCCATGAGCTAACTTCATTAGTGTCTGCCTACTTGAATGTTCTTACTTGAAGTTACCGACTACCTGCTATCTGCCTGCTGAATCTTGAACACTCTTGCTATACCATGAGTTGAACCTTTTGATGTCACCTGGATGCTTATCATTGAAAGTCACCTTCATGCTTGCTGTTGATAGAATACTTTATCAATGTCTGCCCATCTATTTGCCTTCTATTGAAATCGCCTTGATGAGTTTTTGAACTCTAGTTTGCATATAAAAATTCCTTGACCTGAAAATTGAAAAGATTTCAATTCGTGTACCTTGATCATAAATCTAAAAACAAGTTTAATAAGGAATCTTCTATTATACAAGATTATGAATGTCTAAAAGATTCAGGTCGTTTAAGTTTAATGTATTCATTGAGTTTGAATATGAATATCTTGAATGCAATATCTAGGGTCTTTCGGATCGCTTTTGTAGGTCCTGAGTTGTGTTTGACGATCCACGTGAATTTTTCTCTCGTACAAGTTACGGAACCCAGTGGTGAGTCTATTATTGAATTCATCGACTCGGGGACGCTACAGTTGCCCCTTCCGAGGATCGTTTAGACTATTTTTTAGTATTTTTCTTAATTAGTGAATTTTTGGACTAAAAATTAGATTTTTTTTCTAAAATTAGGAAATTCCTAATTTTCCGTTTTCTATTTCTTCTTCTCTCTCCTTCCTCTCTTCGCACCGTCGATCACTTCCTCTCTCACATTCTCTCTCCTCCTTCTCCTCTCGCCGCGGGGCGCGCGACCGTGGCGAGGTGGGCGAGGCAAGAACGTCGTGGAGTTGATCTGGGACGTGATGGGGCGACGAATGAAGAGTGGCGTTGGCGCGATCCTTCGGTGGATTCAAAGCCGGTGTGGCGTGGTTCATGTGACGTTTTCGGTGTGGTTAGTCGCTTCGGCGTGCGAGAACTTTAGTGGAGGTAGGGAGATGGACGCCATAGTCTTTTTGTACATTTCCTCACTATTTGGAGCCGAACCGCGCGAGAACGAGCGGGTTTCACCTCGTTTTGGGTGAAAGCATGTTCGAGGGATGTGAGCCGAGATCACCTTCCCAAGCGACGATTATCAGTTTAATTGGTCTCATTTGAACCCCAGGCATGTTGGGAATTCATTCCTGCCAGTTTCATCGCATTTGGTTGATAATCGAAGTCAGTATGAACCCGACTATTCCCGTGACTCATTTTGGGTCGATTCATGGGAATCGCCCGTTTCTTGTCGTGTTGATGTCAAATTGATCCCTTCCGGTCTGTGGAAGGTTTATTTCATCCTTAGGGTTGTTTCCCCTTCGTTTTAGGGCGAAAGGGGTATGGAAAGGCCGGGTTCGGCCATTCCTCTGTTTTACCTGTCGTGACGCCTTAGCGGTCGTTCCGGCAACTGTTTGGGTCCCTTTAGCGGTCCTTGGGTGACCGCTAGGCTGTGTTTGGCATTAAGTTGGTTCTATGTCGGTTCAGGTCTTCGCGGTCATGCGATAGACCGTTTTCCTTGGCTAGCGGCCCATCGGAGGACCTCTAAGCCCTATGGGACTGTCCTGTGGAGACCGTCGAACAGTGAACAATATGTCAGTTTGGCCAAGCAGTCAGGCGATAGACTGCAAGGCTGACCTTGGCAGCCCTGTGTGCGACTGCTTGGTCCTGTTTATGTCAGTTCAATGGTTTTTAAGTCGGTTCGGGTTAGCGGTCCTAGCTCCGACCGCTTAGTGTCCTTGGCGGCCCTTTGGGAGACCACCAGGCTTTGTGAAATGGTTCAATGATAAACCGTTTATTTGTTTGACCAGTTATGTAATATCCTGGATTCTTATTGGATCTTTCGGATCCTTATTGGAGTGCTTTCGGATCGCTTTTGTGGGTCCTGAGTTGAGTTTTACGATCCGCATGGGTTTTCGCTCATACAAGTTACGGAACCCTGTGGTGAGTTTATTTCTTAGTTCATCGACTCGAGGACGCTACAATTGCGATGTACTCTTTGAGAGGATCATTTCGGCTATTGTTGCGTATTTTTTTGAATTAGTGGATTTTCAGCAAAAAAATCAGAATTTCAAAAATTAAGAAAATTCCTAATTTCTTTTCTATTTATCCTTCTTTCACCCTCTCTCCTCCCTCATTTCTCACCATCACTTTCTCTCTCTCGTTCTCTCTCCTCTCTAGTCCTCTCGACGCGGGGCGCGCGACCGCGGCGAGCTGGCTGAGGCGAGAACGCGATGGAGTGAATCTGGAGCGTGATGGAGTGGCGGATTGAGCGTGGCGCGGCGTGATCCCTCGGTGGATTCAAAGCCGACGTGGTTCGTTGGTTTGGTAGTTTTTGGCGTAGTTTAGTCGCTTCGGCAAGAGGAATCATCGGTGGAGGTAGGGAAAGGGATCACCGACTTCTCCTCTACGTTCCCTCGCCGCTTCACGCTGAACGGTGCGTATACGAGTGGGTTTCATTCAATTTTGGGAAAAGCATGCTCGAGGGGTGTGCGTCGGGTTCGCAGAAAAATGACGACAATTTTTGACTAGATTAGTTTCATTGTGACCTCCAGCATGTTAGCATTCTAGATCTGCTATTTTTATCATGATTGGTTGTCATTTGGGACCCGTACGAGCCCGGGAACCCCGGTGACCCAATTAGGGTCGATTCGATATAATCGCCTGTTTCTTGCGATTTAGATGTTGCATGGACCCCTTCCGGCCTGTGGAAGGTTATTTTTGTCGATTAGGACTATTTCCCCCTCGTTTAGACGCGAATGGGGCGTGGAATGGCCGGATCCGGCCATTCCCCTGTTTTCCCGCCGTTATCGTGCTCGCGGTCGTTACAGAGACCGTTTCTTGTCTCTGGAGGCCCCATGATAGACCGTCACACTCCATAGTGTGTCGGTTAGTCTTAAGTCAGTTCGAGTCATAGCGGTCTTATGATAGACCGCCTATTCGGGTTAGCGGCCCAATGTTGGACCGCTATGCCTTGTCCAACGGCCCATTAGTGAACCGCTAGACGATGTCCGTATGTCCGTTCGGCTGAGTGATCTTACGATAGACCGCGAAGCTTACTGTAGCGGCCCTTGGTTAGACTGCTATGGTTCTTTTAATGAGTCAATGGTTTTAGGTCGGTTTGAGCAAGCGGCCCTTGCTCCGACCGCCTGGAGTCGTGTAGCGGCCCATCGTCGGACCGCTACAGTCCGTTAGACCGAGTCAATGTTTTAAGTCGATTAGGACGGTGTCTCTCGCAGCCCATTGGTAGACCGCGTGGGTCCATGTGGCGGCTCAGTATTGGACCGCCTGGTGGTTTGACTGAGTACGTCGTTTCAGGGTTGATTGGCTTTAGCGGCCTAATCCTTGACCGCTACAATCCCCTAGCGGCCCACTCTAGGACCGCCAGAGTCTGGTTCTCTTTGGGGTGTAGCGGCCCTTCACCCGACCGCTTACGTTGGTTAGCGGCCGAGCTATAGACCGCCTTTCCCCGGAGTGTTGCTTCCCGTGGTTTCGGTTTCCAATCGTTGTGGCTTGACCTCATGGTTTGCCGTCGTCTCGGGGATGTCTTTTGATGTCCTATGAGGGGTATGACCATGCTATAAGGTAGTCTGGAGTGTTTGTGTAGTGATTAGTGTTCCGTATCGCTTTAGAATCAATGTTAGGTTTCTGGTCAACCCAGTGAGACCCAGTGGTTGACAAGTAACCTTGTGTGTGTCTCGACTATTCTGGATAGCTCAAGACAGTGGTTCTGGATGCCTAGAGGTACTATCTTACCTCGATTTGCATGTCCGATGCATTGAGGGTCTTGGTGAATCCTCAGGTCTCCATGAGTTGTTTTATAAGGTTGTGTGGATCTGATGATCTAGTGTCATTTTCCATGACTTATGATTAGGCTGATTGGAGGCTTGTCACCGTCGTTGTGCGACGATCTTGACTCCGAGTCGTGAGACTCAAGGATCGTTACGTTGGTAGGTCTAGTTGCCCTGTCCAGAGTCTGTTGGTAGTTGGTGTATGGCCTTTGTGCTTTGTAGTACAGGTGACAATGCGTGCTTAGCCTGTTCGTACTTCAGCACTCGTGTTTCAGAGTCTAGTGAACCTCCACTAGTCGTAGCTTGACGACCTCGAGTGTCGGCCCACCTGGGAGTGGTGGCGGGGCAGTTCCTAAGAGACGGTTTGTAGGCTAGTTTCTGTGGGCTCCCTTGCCTTGCAGTAGCGTCCTGCTGGGGGAGAAAACTAGCTAGAGGCCTGGCTCAAGGCATTGAGCTTCTGTGTGAACACGTGGTCAGGGGCGTTTTGGACGAACGCCGACGGGCGTGACCCTGACTAGTCAGTCGTTACTGTAGTTCCTGGTTTAGTTCGGTGAGTATCTCAGTCTCCGTCGTTCTCGGCGTCCGTAGGGAGATACTTGTGCTGCAGTGTAAGATGTCAGTGGACACATCTGGCTGTTCTTCCAGTGAGGAGGTGCTTCCGTCACTTGGCACGTGACCCTCGTGTTTCTCGGGGTCTGTGTTCCCCTTCTGAGTTAGTCTGTTCTTGGCTTCGTCCAAGATCAGCTCTCCCTTTTGAGTTAGTCTATTCTCGGCCTTCCCTGAGGATAGCTTTTTGTTGCGTGCATGATGATCTAGTCATGTATGCGTTAGTGTCGGTGTCTATCTAGGTCTTTTCTAAGGTTTTTGCCTAGTTTTGTAGGACCTTCACTTTGGGCCTGGTGCCTGCCTACGGATCGGTAACTCTTGACTTCGTGAGATCAAGGTTCGCCCTTCTGTCGTTGTTTAGAATAGTTAGGGAGCCGAAGTTGGTTCGGCAGCCGTGTTTTGCTCGGTGTGGCTTTTCCCTTTTCTTTTAGCTGTTCTACTCCTGCTGTTACGACTTTCTTTTACAGCTTTCTAGTTGTAGTTTAGCTTTTCCTGCTTTACTACTACTGCTGTTTTAGCTATTGTTCCATGTTACTGCATTATTTTTCAGTGGGGATCAGCGTGACCCCTACTGAGCCAGTGACACGAGGCTCACCCCTACTTTTCAGGTGTGGTCGTCTCTTCTTCCTTCGCGGTTCCTGATGTGGCGTGTTCGTGGTTACCAGAGGTACCTATGTCGGGCTTCCCCCGACCTCAGTGTACGTTTTTCTTTCTGTTGGACTGTACTTGTCTTTCCTTTGGACTGGACTCTGGTATAATTGTTAGTCTTAACTGTTAATTAAAAAGTAATTTTATTTTTGCTACTTTAGCAAACCTGATTAATGAAATTTAATTGCTTACTGTTATATCTGCGACTTCAATGTACTACACAACAATCCTTTTATCTCTTCGGAGCTTTACAGCTCTTGGGAGGCTTCACGGGTTTTAAGTGGTATCGGGCCTACTCGATAATCCTATCGGGTATATCCGACATCCAGAGTCCGGGTCGTCACAAATGGTATCAGTGCGTTGTTGTGTGAAGTACATAGGAATCTGAGATATACAGTGTCCAGAGTCCTAAAAGTCTAGTACATTCTTTCGCTGGCTTAGGTTTAACGATTCTTTGTCGCTTTATTTCCGTAAGTGGTCTTGTGCGTGCTGTGTTGGCACTGTACAATATGGTTTTGCTCTCGTCAGGATGCGACGGGATGCTCCTTTTCATCACGATGTTTGTCTCGATCATGTACTTGGCAGAGTTCGCCGGTAGGCTTGAATCTGTAATACATTGTTCGAGATTTTTCCATGGCTTGTTCAGGTGGCTGGTGACTTTTCTGGTTGGTGTGATGGCCGTACACGTTCTTATGTTGTTTTGGTCATCCCAGCTTAGATCTGTGCAGCTCCTGAGGTGTTTCGCTTCTGTTGAAGTAATTGCTTTATTGCCTCAATTGAGAAGATGCTCTAGCGAACCTAGGATTTTTCCTTCCTAGTGAGGTATTGTTAGTGAGCTTGATGCTTCACATCATGTTTGGTAGAGTCTTTTCAAGGTAACCCTTGGAATTGCTGTCTTGGTGTGACCTTTGTCCTGTGTCTACTTAAGTGTGGACTGTATTTATTCTGAGCCTGATCTGCTCTTTGTTCTGCGGTTGCTTGGCTTTGGACCTAACCTTTGTGTTGAGAGCCATGGTGCACCGTGTTTGTCGTGCCATGTCTAGCGGCCGATGTGTTGTGAAGGCTCATTTATTCTTTCAGGATGTAATGGTAAGCTGAGATTAACTTTTCTTTGTGCTTTGTGCTGAAGCTGGTACTCTCCTTTGTTTGCACTTAGGCGACTTGTGATCGATTGTCAGCAGGATCAATACTCGTGGCGTAATACATTGCGATTTTTATGAATTGCGATGGCGCCGACTGTGTGCTGAGATGCGTATACCGAGGTATTTTCGATGCCTGTGTGGGTTGTATGAGTGCGCTCTGGAGCGTGTGGGCTGATAACCCACAGGTCGAGGATCGTTGGTTGTAAGATTCTGGCCAGTCGAGAGAATTGTTTTTCTCGATGTGACTTCGTCTTGGCTTCATGTGTCTTGATGTTGTTGTTGCCGTGCCATTATTCTTGGAGGCATTATGGTGTTGGCATTCTTGGAGGCATTTGTGAGTATTGGGGAATCTGTCGGCATCTCTGTTGGTTGAGTACCCTCTGCTCTATAATTCTTTCTTGGATGTTGTGCTCTCGGGATGTGATCGTGATCCTTGAGATGCGTTTCCCAAGATTGTTGTTCTCGTTGTCGTGGGTCTTTCCTTGGTAAGCTGATCGTTGCATGACTAGTCCATTGTAGTCGTGTGTTCAGCTATTATTGTGCATTGATGTGACCCAGCTTGCGGTTGTGTTCCGTGGTTCTGTGTTCAGTACGGAGTCGGGATTCTGCAAGTGTTGCTGCTACTGTCATTGTCGTTTTGTTGATGTTTCCCTGTGATTCTGTCTTAGCATCGTGCGGACCATGATCTTGCCGGTTAGTTATGATGTACTCTTCTTTCCTGGTAGAGTTAGCATGCGACTCGATCATATGTAATATCTGAGTGAGGACTGACTTGATTGTATTTGTGGTCCAGTGCTATCGTTGGCTTCCTGTGTGCCAGGGTTTCATTGTTGTCTTTGGCACTGGAGCCGATGATGTCCAGCTGTCAGCTGAGAGGACTATGCTTTATTGTTTAAGCTGATACTTGCTGTGTCTGTCCTTTTGTGTTATCGGTTGCTGTTATCGTGGCATGAGTCGTGTCTCCTTTCCTGTGAGACATAAGTGACGTTGCCTTGCTTCAGAGGTGTCAGACTTATGTTCACTAGTGTGCCATGCTCGTTCTGTGGATCGATTTGCCTCGAGATCCAGAGCGTGTGCTTGTAATGATGGTCTGGCGGTGTCCCTCTGAATTGTGATTTTTTAAATTCGTGATGTTTCAAGTTGTGTCTTGGGGTTTGTTCTTCCCTGCTTCTCCTTAGTAGTTCCTTAAATTTTGAGGATGAAATTTCTTGAAGGAGGGGAGGCTGTAATGCCCTGGATTCTTATCGGATCTTTCGGATCCTTATCGGAGTGCTTTCGGATCGCTTTTATGGGTCCTGAGTTGAGTTTTATGATCCGCGTGGGTTTTTCTCTCGTACAAGTTACGGAACCATGTGGTGAGTTTATTTCTCGATTCATCGACTCGAGGATGCTACAGTTGCGATGTACTCTTTGAGAGGATCATTTCGGCTATTTTTGTGTATTTTTCTGAATTAGTGGATTTTTAGCACACAAATCAAAATTTTAGAAAATAAGAAAATTCCTAATTTCTTTTCTATTTATCCTTCTTTCACCCTCTCTCCTCCCTCATTTGTCACCCTCACTTTCTCTCTCTCATTCTCTCTCCTCTCTGGTCCTCTCGACGCGAGGCGTGCGACCGTGGCGAGCTGGCTGAGGCGGGAACGCGATGGAGTGAACCTGGAGCGTGATGGAGTGGCGGATTGAGCGTGGCACGGCATGATCCCTCGGTTGATTCAAAGCCGGTGCGGTTCGTTGGTTTGGCAATTTTTGGCGCGGTTTAGTCGCTTCAGCGCGCGGAATCGTCTGTGGAGGTAGGGAAAGGGATCACCTACTTCTCCTCTACGTTCCCTCGCATCTTCACGTCGAACGGTGCGCATACGAGTGGGTTTCGTTCAGTTTCAGGAAAAGCATGCTCAGGGGGTGTGCGTCGGGTTCGGCAGTAAACGGTGACGGTTTTCGACTAGATTAGTTTCATTGTGAACTCCAGCATGTTAGCGTTCCAGATCTGCTATTTTTATCACGATTGGTCGTCATATGGGGCCCGTACGAGCCCGGGAACCCCGGTGCCCAATTAGGGTCGATTCGATAGAATCGCTTGTTTCTTGCGATTTAGATGTTGCATGGACCCCTTCTGGCCTGTGGAAGGTTATTTTTGTCGATTAGGACTATTTCCCCTTTGTTTAGACGCGAATGGGGCGTGGAACGGCCAGATCCGGCCATTCCCCTGTTTTCCCGCCGTTATCATGCTCGCGGTCATTACAGAGACCGTTTCCTGTCTCTGGCGGCCCCATGATAGACCGTCACACTCCATAGTGTGTCGGTTAGTCTTAAGTCAGTTCGAGTCATAGCGGTCTTATGATAGACCGCCTATTCGGGTTAGCGACCCAATGTTGGACCGCTATGCCTTGTCCAGCGGCCCATTAGTGAACCGCTAGACGATGTCCGTATGTCCGTTCGGCTGAGCGATCTTACGATAGATCGCAAACCTTACTGTAGCGGCCCTTGGTTTGACTGCTATGGTTCTTTTAATGAGTCAACGGTTTTAGGTCGGTTCGAGCTAGCGGTCCTTGCTCCGACTGCCTGGAGTCGTGTAGCGGCCCATCGTCAGACCGCTACAGTCTGTTTGACCGAGAAGTTGATAAGGACGGTGTCTCTCGCGGCCCATTGGTAGACCGTGTGGGTCCATGTGGCGGCTCAGTATTGGACCGCCTAGTGGTTTGAGTGAGTACGTCGTTTCAGGGTTGACTGGCTTTAGCGGCCTAATCCTTGACCACTATAGTCCCCTAGCGGCCCACTCTAGGACCGCCAGAGTCTGGTTGTCTTTGGGGTGTAGCGGCCCTTCACCCGACCGCTTACGTTGGTTAGCGGCCGAGCTATAGACCGCCATTCCCCGGAGTGTTGCTTCCCGTGGTTTCAGTTTCCAATCGTTGTGGCTTGACCTCGTGGTTTGTTGTTGTCCCGGGGATGTCTTTTGATGTCCTATGAGGGCTATGACCATGCTATAAGGTAGTTAGGAGTGTTTGTGCAGTGATTAGTGTTCCGTATCACTTCAAAATCATCGTTAGGTTTCTGGTCAACCTGGTGAGACCCAGTGGTTTACAAGTAACCTTGTGTGTGTCTCGACTATTCTGGATAGATCGAGACAATGGTTCTGGATGCCTAGAGGTACTATCTTACCTCGATTTTCATGTCCAGATGCGTTGCGGGTCTTGGTGAATCCTCAGGTCTCCGTGAGTCATTTTATAAGGTTATGTGGATCTGATGATCTAGTGTCGTTTTCCTCGGCTTAGGATTAGGCTGATTGGCAGCTTGTCACCGCCGTTGTGCGATGATCTTGGCTCCGAGTCGTGAGATTCAAGGATCGTTATGTTGGTAGGTCTAGTTGCTCTGTCTTGAGTCTGTTGGTAGTTGGTGTACGTGATAGGTCCAGAGGGGGGTGAATGGACCTTTACCCGTTAAAAATTAAGGATTAAAAATTAAGTTTAGATCTCAACCAGGAGTTTCCGAATTAGAGCACAATGGTCAAACAATAACCGCATAACGAACTGCTTGGAGGATAGGGAAGGATCGGCCTAAACAAGCATCTACCGAATATCCAAGCCCAGAAGAGAAAAACAAGCACACGGCACGAGGATTTTTAGGTGGTTCGGTCCTCCAGACCTACATCCACCCCACACTCAAACTGAGTGTGGCTTCACTAACAGCTGGGCAACACAGCTTGCCAACAAACGCCGATACACAGCTTACCCAGGAGAACAACCTCCCCTCTTCCTCCTACTCGGAGGGAACCACTAGCAACCCACGGTCACTAGAAACCAGAGACTCACGTCTCTCTTCCTCTATACCAAGAGGGAACCCCACTGGTAGCAGTCCCACTACCAGTGAACCAGCCAGTAGCAACCTACTGCCGGCAACCCACCAGAGGCCTAGCCTCTCTTCCTCCAGACCAGGAGGGAACCCACCAGTGACTCCCCGTCACTAGCAAACAAGAGGTCTAAGATCTCTCTTCCTCCAACCGGAGGGACCCCTTGACTTGCAAGCCACAAGCCAAGGACCGGAGGACAAGCCTCCCTTCCTCTAAACCAGAGGGAACCCTCAAGTGACAACCTGCCACTTGCAACCTGGAGATCAGATCTCCCTTCTCCTGTACTACCAGGAGAAACCCGATCCCCAACAGGGCAATCGGAAGAACAAGACTAAACAAGGTAGCAAAAGGAAAAATAAGAAAACATGAAAATGACAGCGACAGAAGCTGGAAATAAAACGTAAGATATATAGCTCTCAATGAGCATAGTCGTTCTGGATTTGATCCACGAACAGACTGATCAGATCCTCAGTAAAGCTCTCTCTCCTCTTCTTTTCTTCTTCTTCTTTCTCCTTCAGTTTCTGCTCTCTCTTTTTCTTCTCTTCTTTCTCTTTTTTAAATCATACTCCATCTGAAGACGAAGGTTTCTATTTATATCAGCAGCAGCAGCAGATCCGGTTCAGAATGCGTGTGCCTCCCACGCTTGATCCAGAACCTTCTTGCCACGTGTCCTTATCGGATTGGTTCCTCTAGCATTGGATCATGTGCTGCCCAGACACTGAGGAGTAATCTTCCTCGGATCCCTGCAAGCAGATTAATTACATTAATTCTCAGGGTTCGCTATATATAGCTGAGATAAGTTGGTTGGCCATAAGAACAAAGAACTGCACGAGATATATGATAACAAAATGAGGTGCACTATACTGTGACTGACACGAGGTACGTTAGATGAGTTTAGCACGAGATAACACGAGAACGACACGAAGTACATGAGAACACAGCTAACACAACAACGAAGATGACACGAAGTCAAATGAAGATAGCATGAGGTGAGAAGAAGATAACACAGAGTGAAGCAATAGAAAGACACGCGATCAGAAGAGACCAGGACGAAAATAGAAGGAAGCAACACGGAGATACAAATACAAAAGAAACACGAAGACACGAATAGAAAGACAACACGAAGACACGAATACAAAAGACAACACGAAGACACGAATACAAAAGACAACACGAAGACACGTAGTGAAACAACACTTGAAAACACAAGAAAAATAACTCGAGCACACAATAGCTCGAATGAACGACTCGAAGACGAGGCGACACGAGTTGAAAACAACACGAAGACTAAAACAGAAACCGACACGAGGTGAGGTCACAAAGCGACAAAGACACGAGGTCTAGGAAACCCGTCACGAAGACATGAGATAGACACGTCTTCAACAACACGTGATGAAACGGTGGAAGCAGAAGAACAACTCGAGGAACTATAGTAATTGACACGAAGACACAAGAGCAAACATAGAGGACTGACTCGAGATGAGCAACTAAGTGCTATCGACACGAGGTTCATACAGAAGTAACTCGAAGTTCATCAGAACAATTCGAGCTGCTTCAGAAGAATCAGCACACAACTTAACACAACACGAGGTGCGAAAGGACGACACGGCGTGTTGAAAACACAAACAGTACTAAAACTAAAACGACACGAAGGCAAACAGTACAACACGAGGTGTTATACACAAACATGACGAAGTTCCAACCAACACGAAGACAGTCCCTGAAAATACCTGAAGTGAAATGACGGTTTATTCTTCAAAGAAAAATATTCTTTGTTCACTTTCTCAGAAAAATATTTTTGTTAATTTTTCATAGAGAAATATTTTTGAACACCACTAAGACTTATAGTGTTGTCATCATCAAAACATGTAAAGATTCAACAAGACTCAACAATCTCCTCCTTTTTGATGGATGGCAACACTATGAGTCTTGAGTCTTTGTAGAAAAAAAAAATTTTCAGCCTTTCCAAGGCTAAACAAACATTAGCACCATTATTAAACATTTTTAAAGTGTCAAATAACCATTCTCAATGAATAACAAACATTCTCAACGAGCTAGCAAAGGCCTGATTTCTCCCCCTTTGTCATCATCAAAAAGAAGGAAACAATAAGGATGCAACAATGCAACTGATATGAAATTTAATTAATAAGTCCAAGAGTGTGAGAGAGAAAGCCTCAAAATGGGCAACAAGATACAGAGCATTGTCTTTTCAAGAAAAATGTCTGGCATGTCTGCTAGAAGGGCCACGCGGCCTGCCATGTGGTGGTCTCCCCCTTGGAGAAGCAGAGGTATATTCTTGAGGTGGAGTTCTGCTAGAAGAAGCTTGACCAGGTGCTGAACCCAAGGTAGACTGAAATTCCTTTAGGTCATTTGACAGTTCAGCTAGCCAATACACCACAGCACTTCTGACATGTGCCACTTCAGAAATGATGTCGTCTTGGCGAATATTAACAGTTTCATATCTGTCAATCAGAATTGTCATTTCTGTTAAGAAGGAGACCAATTTATCATAGATCTGCTGAACACCTGGACCTAGGACACTGGATGACTTCTTCAAAACTTCTAAAGATGTTCTGATCTCAAAGCAGTGATCTATAATGTTGGTAGATAGTTTGAAGGAGGAAATTTGAACATCTTGTAACTCACGCAGTGCTTTTGCTATCTTTGAACAAACCTCATGCAAACCTTGCATCAAGGATCTGTTGGCATCATCTGAAGCCTTTTTGTTGAGTAGGAACCTTTTCCATTCAGTGAGGAGAGATATCTCAAGCTTCAGTAGCCTGGAATGTACTTGATTGATGTTGAGAGTGACATATTTGAGCATATCATCTAATTTCTTATCTTGTTTCTGCATCTGCTGAGTCAAGTTTATGAGGAGTTCTTCAATGTTGGGTGCCCGAGCAGATTCAATGTTGGGCGCCTGTGCAGATAGAAGTCTAGGTGGACCTAGAGGTGTACCAAAAAATTCTTGCACTGGCGGTTGGTTGTCTACTGCTGGAGCCTGATCTTCAACTTCAGCTTGTGTGTCTTTGACAAGAACTACAATTTCAGGTTCCTCTTCCTCATTTGAAGATTCTGTATCCAATTCTATGACAGGAACTGTTTCTTGACTGTTATCCCCTCTATCTTCCATGAGATCATGATCTGCAGGGCTGTCAACAGGTGCATGTTCAAGACTTTCAGATGTAACCAAGTTGGTAGCCTCTTCCAAGCTTTTCTTTACAGTCTCTCTTAGAATCACATTAACAAAATCAGCAAGTTCTTGATCAGTACTTTCTTGCTCTTTAGCTGGCTGTTCCACGGGCAATATCACCTCTTCAGATGTCTTCCCAAAAGAATCAAACAGACCATCAATATTTGCATCTAGATCAGTCTGAATACTTTCTTCAGACAACCTGATTTCTTCAGATGCAACCTCAACTAGCCTTTGAAAGGAAAAAGATACTTCAGTGAGTGCAGCAGACGTAATAGACTGTGGTTGTTCAGCTGGTGTATCCTGTACGGCAATCTCAAAAACTAATTGCACACCAGTTTGAGCTAAGTCTTGAGATTGTTCCAGATGCTCCCCCTGAGTTTGTGATTCCTTGACTTTCTGGGCCTTAACCTGCCCCACCATTGAAGAGCCCTCCAAGCCCAAAAACATTGAAACAAAATTCATATTAAATATGTTTCATACCTTAACTTCAGATGCAGCCTCTCCATCCAAGCAAATCTCTGAATACTTGAAGATGTCTGTCAGATGGGCGGCATAGGGAAGGTGTCTCTTGGATCCAATACATCCCTTCGTGACAGTAAAAATGATTTCTGGCAAACATATCTTTACATTCTGAATCAGACAAAACAGTAGAAACCTCTGTGTGTCTGTGATTCTACCCCTAGCTCCAGTCTGTGGTGTGACTATAGAAGCAATTATGTTTTGAAGGAGCTTGTGAAGAGGAGGAAATGACGAGGTTTGGAAAACTTTCAGCTTCACTTGCCCCTTGTCAAGAATGTTACTGGGTTTACCAGTAATAACCGAAAACGCCTCATGCAGACTGTATCTGTACCCTCTCTCCACCTCTCCCTTTTCTGGAATACTTAGAGCTTCATGGAGAGAGTTGCATGTCACTGTTATCTCAACCCCTTTAACAGTCGAAATCAATGCAGACTTATCTCGGCTCAACAACAAGTTGTTGTAAAATTCCATCACCAGGCTAGGGTAGAATACCCTGTGATCTTCCAAAAATTTCCTCCATTCCTGAAACTCGAAGATCTTCAAGAGTTCTGGAAACTTCAGGACCATGGATTCATCACCGAAATCAACTATCCTCGGAGGAATGATTTTACCACTCTCTAAAAATACGGTAGACTGGGAAGGCCTGGTACCTTGCTCTGAAGACATTCCCGCAGCAGCTTCTGATTCTAGACAACGTTGCTGCTTGGACGGAGGCTCCTCAACAGTTTCCTTTCCTTTCCTCTTCCTTTCAACCTGAGCGGCGGATGCTTTCTGATCCATTTGCCAAGACTCCTAGAGTATCAACTCTCTCTTGCCGGTTGCTACTGGAAGTGAAGCTAGACCCAAGAGAGGAAGAGATCTCTGTGGGAAAAGGAAGTGAGCGGGAAAAGATAGAGATGAGTTTGAAGGAACACTCAAGGTGGAGCGGCACGAAGATGAATAGGAAGCGGCAAGGGGAAACGAGGGTTTTTGGATGAAGGCGTGTGAAACAAGAAGGGTTTTGTCGGGTTACTTTTCACTCTTATCAAACTTTTTCTGGAAATACCCAAACTACCCTCAGTCATGATGTAACACAGCCATTACCTGTTAAAGTTTGCCCTTCAATATATGGACTAGTTATATTCTTCCAAATTCCATGGTCAGTTATCTCAAGATATTAAATCAACATGATCACAAAAATAGCTGTTAAAATTGCTTAACCTAGAGAGAGTCACGATTAAATTACTCCTTATGTTTGTCAAGCAAAGAAATAACACATCGATGTCAAGCAGATTTCATTTCTTCATTTAATGGGCAAGAGAAGGCATACAGGGTCAACCAATTTGTTGAGCACAAGGTAGAATAGTCCCTTTTTACACAAGGAGACATGTTTATCAGACACCAGAAACCCTGGTTACTCAGGACGGACTACCTTTATGCCAATCAAAGCCAATGAAATTTTTCTTTGTTGACTTTTCCCTTTTTTTTATTATTTTAACATTTCTATACAGAGATAGCTAGTTGTATCATGACAGAAACTCTGGACTTCTCTGATCTAGAGTGTCTATTTCTCCACAAAAGCCATTGCTCTGCCACAAAGAATGGCGTATTCCCTGGTGGCACTTCTCATGATTTTAGACAAAAGACAGATATCTTACTTAACACAATTTTTATCTCACAGCTCTCTTCACATAAGTTTCAGTTAAATCGAGATCCTCAACAAGTTTTTCTCATTTAACAGGAAGTTTTATAATATGTTGACCAACACTTGAGAGGATAACTTAGAAGGATCAAGGACCAAATATAACCCCCATACATTAAAGTTCTTTATTAACAGGTGTAAGTTGTTACACTAGATATTGGGTGGTTTAAGGTATACAGATCACATCTGATAAGAGCAAGAAGACTGTAAGAAAAAAATTTCTTTGAGAGAATTTCTGAACCAAAAGTGATAGGAGAGAGATAAGAAGGTGGCAGACCGAATGGAGAGAGATGAGATGAGCAGCACTCCTATCAGCAAGCCAACAAGTGAGAGATCACTCAAGACATTAAGCACCAAGGACGCTTACAAATATAATATTCTTGAAGAAGTTCTGTCACACATCCAGAGAAGCTCTTGGGCAATAAACTGCAACCTCATGAGATGACAGATCTTAACACCACATTAACTGCATCGGCTGACAAAATTCTTCAGAAACCAAATGGCCTGTCAAACTCCTTTTCAGCCCACTCAAGGACATCTCACACACGACTCTTGGAAGTATTAATTATTTATTGAATGCAGTGTTTGCCATGAAAATTAAACATGTGAGTTTGTGAATCATGCACATACAGGCTCTCCTGATCAGCAGAATGACCCATGGTACTAGGCGGAGCACTTGGTCTGAAAGACCACCTCACACATAGTAAGCACCTCAGGACAGATTTCCCTGCCTTTTGATAGCTTACTATTTGATATATCATAGTGGTCAAACATGATAATCAACGGGCATGGCAGACAAGAGAGGTTGTTCTAATCATGATAATTCTGTCTAGTCCAAAATAGGCAGTTTATATGAACAACAACAAACATCATTCTGATGGATTGGAGATTGAATTCAGATTAGGAGGGAAGCAGTAAATTTACCTGGAGCATTCAGACATGGGGTCCTTTTATGTGCCCTGGTTTATTACCCCTTTATTCCATCCAAGGCACACCTACAAAGCAAAGTTATTTTGCACAAATATGTACCCAAGAAGTCTTGGGTCCTGACATGACAGTATTACTTCTAGCAAGTTTCCTCAGCACATTTTTAACTTGATAGCAAGGAGCAGCAGCTTTCAGTACTGATTTATGCATATCCTTGTTAGCATGAATCCTATGTGCATAAACATGAGACTCCTTGTTAACAGAATAAACATTCTGTTTGCCAAAACCAGTTTGGTTTTGATATCCTGCCAGCCAACAGGTTGCAATCCTGTGACCTGGCTTCCCACATTT
Organism: Amorphophallus konjac; assembly: GCA_022559845.1. Lineage (NCBI taxonomy): Eukaryota > Viridiplantae > Streptophyta > Magnoliopsida > Alismatales > Araceae > Amorphophallus > Amorphophallus konjac. The sequence continues at coordinate 306,804,960 of CM040121.1, forward strand.
GAAGCACTCATTGTGCTTGCCTCTAAAGACATTTCTACCAAATGCATTTTTATTCGCAGGGAGATTAACAGTTTTAGAATTGAGTTTTCTACCCTGAGCATGCCAGCAGTCCTTGACTGCATGGCCATGCTTCCCACAATGGGAGCAGAAAGGAGACTCTCTCCTATAAGATCTTGCCCAACATTCAGTGACCTTATGCCCAAGCTTGTTACAATTAAAACATCTGACATGCTGGTTCGGAGAAGCAGTTTTGTTGATATTAAGAGCATGTTGGTTAGCATAAAATTTAGCATGATGTGGGAGTGGTTTTTTCTTTCCATTAGCAAACCAACATTGAGCAAGGGTGTGGCCTAATCTACCACAATGCGAACATTCCCTTTTCTTTGAATGAACATCAGGATTTCTATCACGATATTTCCTAGCATCCATATCATCCTTTTCCATCAATCTACATTCATGCATCAAATGGCCAATTCTATGGCAGTAGTAACATGACATTTTCTTTTTCTGAACCTCATGATTTCTGTCATGAGTTTTCCTAACATGCATTTTACTAGTATTCATGTCATCTTTTCCTTTCAGTTTGCATTCATACATTTGATGACCAGCTTTATGACAATTAAGGCATGACATAGGTTTCTTGTTAGCATGGGATTTAAAGTCAGGATGCATGTATGTAGTAGAATCCACTTTGTTCTTCCCTTTTTGTTCTACAGTTGTCTTTAGACTTCTTTGAGCAGTGAATTGAAATACAGAAGGACTGGCTAGGCTAGCAGATGCAACATCTGAAACAGCAGAAGTTTGAATCTTATTTTCAAAACTCTTTTTCTTTGTTGAGTTATAGCCCAACCCTTCTTTTTGAAAATTGACTTTAACACCTAACAGTCTGTCCAGATTTTCTTGTCCTTCCACAAATTTTGACAAGGATTTCTTCAAGTCTTCTTTTTCATTTTCCAGAGAAACAATGTGTATTTCATAACTGGCAATCTCTTGTTCATTGCAGTTTACACATTCACTTAGCACCTTGTTTGAGATTTTATAGTCCTCAATTTCATTTTCCAGATTGCTCAGTTTATCAGAATCTTCAATGCAAACAGTTTTCCCTTTTTCTAAGGTTAGAAGTCTCTCAGACATACTACTGTTCAACATTTTTAATTTTTCAATTTCTCCCTTGAGCTTGTCATTCTGGACCAATTCATTTATTAAAATCCGATCTTCACACGGTGGTTCAAATTGTTGATTAGATTCAGATTTTTCAGTTAGCAGTTTGTTTTCTTGTTCAAGGTTTTTAATTTTCTGAACATTTTCTTCAATGATTTTCCTGAGAGAGTCATTTTCAGATTTAAGTTCATTCAGTTCTGAATTAACAGATTTTTGATTCTTTTTCTTTAACAATTTAATTTGACTCTCAAGCTTACGAATCTCAGCTATGGAAGCATCATTTGTTTGTTCCAATTTTAAACAGTTTTGACATGAAGAGGAATTTGCACTGGTTAACCTAGTACCCTTTCTCAGTTTCTTATGTTCTCTTTTTAAATTTTCATATAGCCCCAACAAGTCAGCATAGCTATTTTCCCAATCATCCATAGTATAATGTTGAAAAGGGTTTACCTGATCATCATTGTCCTCTTCATTACTTTGATTGTTGCTGTGATCAGTCCCATTGGCCATCATGCAGGCGTCCTTCTTTGACTCGAAGGCTATTTTCAGTTGGTCCAAAATTTCAGTGGCTGACCTGCAATGATAAAAACATGAATGTAAAGCTTTGTCAGTGGCAGCCTTCAGAATTTCCATAGCCTTCTCGTTTTGATCACACATGTATCTATCATTGTCAGTCCATTTGGACATTTTCTTTGGCAGTTTGTGTGGACCATGTGAAATCAACTTCCATATATCTGGATCACGTTGTTTAACATAGGTACGCAGACTTCTAAGCCACAACTTAAATCCAGAACCACTAAAGATCGGTGGGTGCTTCATTGAAATCAGTTCAGGAGTAAAACCAAGTAGTAAGACCAAAACAGAAATGCACCTATCAGACCAGCAGGATCCCCTACAGATCGTTGAATCTGGAGATATAGGGAACCGCTCTGATACCAATTGATAGGTCCAGAGGGGGGTGAATGGACCTTTACCCGTTAAAAATTAAGGATTAAAAATTAAGTTTAGATCTCAACCAGGAGTTTCCGAATTAGAGCACAATGGTCAAACACTAACCGCAGAACGAACTGCTTGGAGGATAGGGAAGGATCGGCCTAAACAAGCATCTACAGAATATCCAAGCCCAGAAGTGAAAAATAAGCACACGGCATGGGGATTTTTAGGTGGTTCGGTCCTCTAGACCTACATCCACCCCACACTCAAACTGAGTGTGGCTTCACTAACAGCTGGGCAACACAGCTTGCCAACAAACGCTGATACACAGCTTACCCAGGGGAACAACCTCCCCTCTTCCTCCTACTCGGAGGGAACCACTAGCAACCCACGGTCACTAGAAACCAGAGACTCACGTCTCTCTTCCTCTATACCAAGAGGGAACCCCACTGGTAGCAGTCCCACTACCAGTGAACCAGCCAGTAGCAACCTACTACCGGCAACCCACCAGAGGCCTAGCCTCTCTTCCTCCAGACCAGGAGGGAACCCACCAGTGACTCCCCGTCACTAGCAAACCAGAGGTCTAAGACCTCTCTTCCTCTAACCGGAGGGACCCCTTGACTTGCAAGCCACAAGCCAAGGACCGGAGGACAAGCCTCCCTTCCTCTAAACCAGAGGGAACCCTCAAGTGACAACCTGCCACTTGCAACCTGGAGATCAGATCTCCCTTCTCCTGTACCACCAGGAGAAACCCGATCCCCAACAGGGCAATCGAAAGAACAAGACTAAACAAGGTAGCAAAAGGAAAAATAAGAAAACATGAAAATGACAGCGACAGAAGCTGGAAATAAAACGCAAGATATATAGCTCTCAATGAGCATAGTCGTTCTGGATTTGATCCACGAACAGACTGATCAGATCCTCAGTAAAGCTCTCTCTCCTCTTCTTTTCTTCTTCTTCTTTCTCCTTCAGTTTCTGCTCTCTCTTTTTCTTCTCTTCTTTCTCTTTTTTGATCATACTTCATCTGAAGACGAAGGTTTCTATTTATATCAGCAGCAGCAGCAGATCCGGTTCAGAATGCGTGTGCCTCCCACGCTTGATCCAGAACCTTCTTGCCACGTGTCCTTATCGGATTGGTTCCTCTAGCATTGGATCACGTGCTGCCCAGACACTGAGGAGTAATCTTCCTCGAATCCCTGGAAGCAGATTAATTACATTAATGCTCAGGGTTCGCTATATGTAGCTGAGATAAGTTGGTTGGCCATAAGAACAAAGAACTGCACGAGATATATGATAACAAAACGAGGTGCACTATACTGTGACTGACACGAGGTACGTTAGATGAGTTTAGCACGAGATAACACGAGAACGACACGAAGTACATGAGAACACAGCTAACACAACAACGAAGACGACACGAAGTCAGATGAAGACAGCATGAGGTGAGAAGAAGATAACACAGAGTGAAGTAATAGAAAGACACGCGATCAGAAGAGACCAGGACGAAAATAGAAGGAAGCAACACGGAGATACAAATACAAAAGAAACATGAAGACACAAATACAAAGACAACACGAAGACACGAATACAAAAGATAACACGAAGACACGAATACAAAAGACAACACGAAGACACGTAGTGAAACAACACTTGAAAACACAAGAAAAACAACTCGAGCACACAATAGCTCGAATGAACGACTCGAAGACGAGGCGACATGAGTTGAAAACAACATGAAGACGAAAACAGAAACCGACACGAGGTGAGGTCACAAAGCGACAAAGACACGAGGTCTAGGAAACACGACACGAAGACATGAGATAGACACGTCTTCAACAACACGTGATGAAACAGTGGAAGCAGAAGAACAACTCGAGGAACTACAGTAATTGACACGAAGACACAAGAGCAAACATAGAGGACTGACTCGAGATGAGCAACTAAGTGCTATCGACACGAGGTTCATACAGAAGCAACTCGAAGTTCATCAGAACAATTCGAGCTGCTTCAGAAGAATCAGCACACAACTTAACACAACACGAGGTGCGAAAGGACGACACGGCGTGTTGAAAACATAAACAGTACTAAAACTAAAACGACACGAAGGCAAACAGTACAACACGAGATGTTATACACAAACATGACGAAGTTCCAACCAACACGAAGACAGTCCCTGAAAATACCTGAAGTGAAATGACGGTTTATTCTTCACAGAAAAATATTCTTTGTTCACTTTCACAAAAAATATTTTTGTTAATTTTTCACAGAGAAATATTTTTGAACACCACTAAGACTTATAGTGTTGTCATCATCAAAACATGTAAAGATTCAACAAGACTCAACAGTACGGCCTTTGTACTTCATAGTACGGGTGACAGTGCGTGCTTAGCCTGTTCGTACTTCAACCCTCATGTTTCAGAGTCTCTATGTCTAGTGAACCTTCACTAGTCGTAGCTTGATGACCTCAAGTGTCGGCCCACCTGGGAGTGGTGGCGGGGTAGTTCCTAAGAGACTGTTTGTAGGCTAGTTTCTGTGGGCTCCCTTGCCTTGCAATAGCGTCCTGCTGAGGGAGAAAACTAGCTAGAGGCCTGGCTCAAGACATTAAGCTTGTATGTGAACACGTGGTCAGGGGCATTTTGGACGAACGCCGACGGGCGTGACCCTGACTAGTCACTTTCGTTACTGTAGTTCCTGGTTCAGTTCAGTGAGTATCTCAATCTCCGTCGTTCTCGGCATCCGTAGGGAGATACTTGTGGCGCAATGTAAGACGTCAGTGGATGCATCTGGCTGTTCTTCTAGTGAGGAGGGGCTTCCGTCACTTGGCACGTGACCCTCGTGTTTCTCGGAGTCTGTGTTCCCCTTCTGAGTTAGTCTGTTCTTGGCTTCGTCCAAGATCAGCTCTCCCTTTTGAGTTAGTCTATTCTCGGCCATGCCCGAGGATAGCTTTCTTTTGCGTGCATGATGATCTAGTCATGTATGCGTTAGTGTCGGTGTCTATCTAGGTCTTTTCTAAGGTTTTTACCTAGTTTTGTAGGACCTTCGCTTTGGGCCTGGTGCCTACCTACGGATCGGTAACTCCTGACTTCATGAGATCAGGGTTCGCCCTTCTGTCGTTGTTTGGAATAGTTAGGGAGCCGAAGTTGGTTCGGCAGCCGTGTTTTGCTCGGTGTGGCTTTTCCCTTTTCTTTTAGCTGTTCTACTCCTGCTGTTACGACTTTCTTTTACAGCTTTCTAATTGTAGTTTAGCTTTTCCTGCTTTACTACTACTGCTGTTTTAGCTGTTGTTCCGTGTTACTGCATTATTTTTCAGTGGGCATCCGCGTGACCCCTACTGAGCTAGTGACATGAGGCTCACCCCTACTTTTCAGGTGTGGTCGTCTCTTCTTCCTTCATGGTTCCTGATGTGGCCTGTTCGTGGTTACCAGCGGTACCTATGTTGGGCTTCCCCCGACCTCAGTGTACGTTTTTCTTTCTGTTGGACTGTACTTGTCTTTCCTTTGGACTGGACTCTGGTATAATTGTTAGTCTTAACTGTTAATTAAAAAGTAATTTTATTTATGCTACTTTAGCAAACCTGATTAATGAAATTTAATTGCTTACTGTTATATCTGCGACTTCAATGTACTACACAACAATCCTTTTATCCCTTCGGAGCTTTACAGCTCTTCGGAGGCTTCACGGGTTCTAAGTGGTATCGGGTCTACTCGATAATTCTATCGGGTATATCTGACATCTAGAGTCCGGGTCGTCACAAATGGTATCAGAGCGTTGTTGTGTGAAGTACATCGGAATCTGAGATATACAGTGCCCAGAGTCCTAAAAGTCTAGTACAGTCTTTCGCTGGCTTAGGTTTCACGATTCTTTGTCGCTTTATTTCCGTAGTGGTCTTGTGTGTGCTGTGTTGGCACTGTACAATATGGTTTTGCTCTCATCATGATGTGACGGGATGCTCCTTTTCATCGCGATGTTTGTCTCGATCACGTACTTGGTAGAGTTCGCCGGTAGGCTTGAATCTGTAGTACATTGTTCGAGATTTTTCCATGGCTTGTTCAGGTGTCTGGTGACTTTTCTGGTTGGTGTGATGGACGTACACGTTCTTATGTTGTTTTGGTCATCCCAGCTTAGATCTGTGCAGCTCCTGAGGTGTTTTGCTTCTATTGAAGTGGTTGCTTTGTTGCCTCAATTGAGAAGATGCTCAAGCGAACCTTGGAATTTTCCTTCCTAGTGAGCTATTGTTAGTGAGCTTGATGCTTCCCATCCTGTTTGGTGGAGTCTTTTCAAGGTAAGCCTTGGATTTGCTGTCATGGTGCGACTTTTGTCCTGTGTCTACTTAAGTATGGACTGTATTTATTCTGAGCCTGATCTGCTCTTTGTTCTGCGGTTGCTTGGCTTTGGACCTAACCTTTGTGTTGAGAGCCGTGGTGCACCGTGTTTGTCGTGCCATGTCTAGCGGCCGATGTGTTGTGAAGGCTCATTTATTCTTTCAAGACGTAATGGTAAGCTGAGATTAACTTTTCTTTGTGCTTTGTGCTGAAGCTGGTACTCTCCTTTGTTTGCACTTCGGCGACTTGTGATCGGTTGTTAGCAGGATCAGTACTCGTGGCGTAATACATTGCGATTTTTATGAATTCCGATGGCGCCGACTGTGTGCTGAGATGCGTATACCGAGGTATTTTCGATGCCTATGTGGGCTGTATGAGTGCGCAGCGGGAGCGTGTGGGCTGATAACCCACAGGTCGAGGATCGTTGGTTGTAAGATTCTGGCCAGTCGAGAGAATTGTTTTTCTCGATGTGACTTCATCTTGGCTTCGTGTGCCTTGATGTTGTTGTTGCCGTGCCATTATTCTTGGAGACATTATGGTGTTGGCACTAGCATTTGTGAGTATTGGGGAATCTGTCGGCATCTCTGTTGGTTGAGTACCCTCTGCTCTATAATTCTTTCTTGGGTGTTGTGCTCTCGGGACGTGATCGTGGTCCTTGAGATGCGTTTCCCAAGATTGTTGTTCTCGTTGTCGTGGGTCTTTCCTTGGTAAGCTGATCGTTGCATGACTAGTCCATTGTAGTCGTGTGTTTAGCAGTTATTGTGCATTGATGTGACCCAGCCTGCAGTTGTGTTCCGTGGTTCTGTGTTCAGTACGGAGTCGGGATTCTGCAAGTGTTGCGGCTACTGTCGTTGTCGTTTTGTCATTGTTTCCCTGTGATTCTATCTTAGCATCATGTGGACCATGATCTTGCCGGTTAGTTATGCTGTACTCTTCTTTCCTGGTAGAGTTAGCATGCGACTCGATCAGATGTAATATCTGAGTGAGGACTGACTTGATTGTGTTTGTGGTCCAGTGCTGTCGTTGGCGTCCTGTGTGCCAGGCTTTCATTGTTGCCTTTGGCACTGGAGCCGATGATGTCCCGCTGTCAGCTGAGAGGACTATGCTTTATTGTTTAAGTTGATACTTGTTGTGTCTGTCCTTTTGTGTTATCGGTTGATGTTATCGTGGCATGAGTCGTGTCTCCTTTCCTGTGAGACATAAGAGACGTTGCCTTGCTTCGGAGGTGTCAGACTTATGTTCACTGGTGTGCCATGCTCGTTCTGTGGATCGATTTGCCTCGAGATTCAGAGCGTGTGCTTGTAATGATGGTCTGGCGGTGTCCCTCTGAATTGTGATTTTTGAGATTTGTGCTGTTTCAAGTTGTGTCTTGGGGTTTGTTCTTCCCTGCTTCTCCTTAGTAGTTCCTTAAATTTCAAGGATGAAATTTCTTGAAGGAGGGGAGGCTGTAATGCCGTGGATTCTTATCGGATCTTTCATATCCTTATCGGAGTGCTTTCGGATCGCTTTTGTGGGTCCTGAGTTGAGTTTTACGATCCGCGTGGGTTTTTCTCTCGTACAAGTTACGGAACCCTGTGGTGAGTTTATTTCTCGATTCATCGACTCGAGGATGTTACAGTTGCGATGTACTCTTTGAGAGGATCATTTCGGCTATTTTTGTGTATTTTTCTGAATTAGTGGATTTTTGGCACACAAATCAAAATTTTAGAAAATAAGAAAATTCCTAATTTCTTTTCTATTTATCTTTCTTTCACCCTCTCTCCTCCCTCATTTGTCACCCTCACTTTCTCTCTCTCATTCTCTCTCCTCTCTGGTCCTCTCGACGCGGGGCGCGCGACCGTGGCGAGCTGGCTGAGGCGGGAACGCGATGGAGTGAACCTGGAGCGTGATGGAGTGGCGGATTGAGCGTGGCGTGGCGTGATCCCTCGATTGATTCAAAGCCAGCGCGGTTCGTTGGTTTGGCAGTTTTTGGCGCAATTTAGTCGCTTCAGCGCGTGGAATTGTCGTTGGAGGTAGGGAAAGGGATCACCTACTTCTCCTCTGCGTTCCCTCGCAGCTTCACGTCGAACGGTGCGCATATGAGTGGGTTTCGTTCTGTTTCAGGAAAAGCATGCTCAGGGGGTGTGCGTCGGGTTCGGCAGTAAACGGTGACGGTTTTCGACTAGATTTGTTTCATTGTGACCTCCAACATGTTAGCGTGCCAGATCTGCTATTTTTATCACGATTGGTCGTCATTTGGGGCCGATACGAGCCTAGGAACCCTGGTGACCCAATTTGGGTCGATTCGATAGAATCGCCCATTTCTTGCGATTTACATGTTGCATGGACCCCTTCCGGCCTATGGAAGGTTGTTTTTGTTGATTAGGACAATTTCCCCTTCGTTTAGATGCGAATGGGCGTGGAATGGCCGGATCCGGCCATTCCCCTGCTTTCCCGCCGTTATCATGCTCGCGGTCGTTCTAGAGACCGTTTCTTGTCTCTGGCGGCCCCATGATAGACCGCCACACTCCATAGTGTGTCAGTTAGTCTTAAGTCAGTTCGAGTCATAGCGGTCTTACGATAGACCGCCTATTCGGGTTAGTGGCCCAATGTTGGACCACTATGCCTTATCCATCGGCCCATTAGTGGACCGCTAGACGATGTCCGTATGTCCGTTCGGCTGAGCGATCTTATGATAGACTGTGAAGCTTACTGTAGCGGCCCTTGGTTCGACCGCTATGGTTCGTTGAATGAGTCAACGGTTTTAGGTCGGTTCGAGCTAGCGGCCCTAGCTCCGACCGCCTGGAGTTGTGTAGCGGCCCATCGTCGGACAGCTACAGTCCGTTTGACCGAGTTAATATTTTAAGTCAGTTAGGACGGTGTCTCTCGTGGCCCACTGGTAGACCGCGTGGGTCCATGTGGCGGCTCAGTGTTGGACTGCTGGTGGTTTGACTGAGTACCTCGTTTCCAGGTTGACTGGCTTTAGCGGCCTAATCCTTGACCACTACAATCCCCTAGCGGCCCACTCTAGGACGGCCAGAGTCTGGTTCTCTCTGAGGTGTAGCGGCCCTTCACCCGACCGCTTACGTTGGTTAGCGGCCGAGCTATAGACCACCATTCCCCAGAGTGTTACTTCCCATGGTTTCGGTTTCCAATCGTCGTGGCTTGACCTCATGGTTTGCCGTTGTCCCGTGGATGTCTTTTGATATCTTATGAGGGCTATGACCATGCTATAAGGTAGTCAGGAGTGTTTGTGCAGTGATTAGTGTTCCGTATCGCTTCAGAATCATTGTTAGGTTTCTGGTCAACCTGGTGAGACCTAGTGGTTGACAAGTAACCTTGTGTGTGTCTCCACTATTCTGGATAGCTCGAGACAGTGGTTCTGGATACCTAGAGGTAATATCTTACCTCGATTTGCGTGTCCAGATGTGTTGAGGGTCTTGGTGAATCCTCATGTCTCCGTGAGTCATTTTATACAGTTGTGTGGATCTGATGATCCAGTGTCATTTTCCTCGGCTTAGGATTAGGCTGATTGGTGGCTTGTCACCGCCGTAGTGCGATGATCTTGACTCCGAGTCGTGAGACTCAAGGATTGTTACATTGGTAGGTCTAGTTGCCCTATCTTGTGTCTGTTGGTAGTTGGTGTACTGCCTTTGTGCTTCGTAGTACGGGTGACAGTGCGTGCTTAGCCTTTCCATACTTCAGCACTCATTTTTCAGAGTCTCTGTGTCTAGTGAGCCTCCACTAGTCGTAGCCTGACGACCTCGAGTGTCGGCCCACCTGGGAGTGGTGGCCGGGCCGTTCCTGAGATACGGTTTGTAGGCTAGTTTCTGTGGGCTCCCTTGCCTTGCAGTAGCATCCTGCTGGGGGAGAAA